>CM042012.1:96687297-97887297 GCA_023525715.1 Cichorium intybus
TTCAGAAGGCCATGGTCTGATTCGTGTGCTAACTTGGGTGGAAATTGCAATTTGCACCAGTAGGTCCAGGAATGTCCTGTACAGTGAATTCTGTTTTTAGAAATTCATAAATAATTGTACAAAACTGTTTTTGGGGCAAGACCAATGGTGAAAGTTCATGTTATGTGTCTAGTTTCTTCCTACAAAATATCAAGACCTAGCTATCTATCTATTTTGTGTTATGGTTCTATCTTTACAGAGTGGTTCAGTGGGTGGACTGATTGTATCAGTCAACTTTGGGGATTTTTTGTTTATTCTTGAGAATTGAAAATGACATGAGGTCAGGTCCTGTAGTCTTATATTAGGGTCTGGTTTGTCCAATGTTTTTCCCAGAATTTATTGATGATCCTTCCTAGGTTGAAAGTGGCAGTCTTTGCAACCTGGTCTGGATTTGACACATTTTGATACCCAATCTTGGTTAATTTGTATATAATAGAGGAAAAATAGTTAGAGCATGTGCCTTATATCCCTGGAAAGCTAAAGAGGTGAGGTAGGTGACTGTCTAAAAATATCATTGATTGGTTAAGTTTAAGATGGGCTAAAACGGGTCATATAAGACTTTCTGTTTTGGGGTTAAAAGCTGAAAATAAATATAATAAGTGTTTTAATTCTAAAAGTATATAATTAAGGTACGGCTTAATTATTATGACATATAATAACTTAATATACCTTATAGGAGTATAAGGTGTGCGGTTTTGAGCTTGGTTGGATTTGCGGAGTTGCCGCACAGATTTCTGCATTGCCGACTCGAGGTGAGTTTCTCACTACATTGTGTGAACGTTATATGTGCTTCACTATACTTTGTGTACTTGTAAAATGTTTGTGGATAGCACCAAGTTGTGTGTATTTTGCTAATATTATACCTTCCTTTTATAGTTATAGTTGTTGGGGTATGGTGTGTGGTTAGCACTAGACGTGTCTAGGTCTAGTGTGTAGAGAATACGGGCTCGACGTACTGAGCAACATAGAGATGTCCGCAAGATGCACTGAGCAGATACGCATGACTCGACGTACAGAGTATGCGCGGCTCTGAGTGCTAAGCGGTGGAGTTTGATTTATTGAGCAGATATGCATGACTCGACGTACAGAGTATGCGCGGCTCTGAGGGTTGAATGGTCTATTGAGCAAATACGCATGACTCGACGAACAGAGTATGCGCGGCTCGAAATGCTGAATAGGAGAGTATAACTCAACGTACTGGGTAGAGCGGATTATGTGTTTATTTTACTGTGATGTATGGTTGTATTTTTATAGGGGTTGAGTGTGTGTAACTGACATGCTGTGTATGTGTTGGAACTCACTAAGCTATGTGCTTAACCTTTCCCTATTAAATTACTATTTCAGGTTTACAGGTGGAAATGACGGTCGGGCATGACGGGTACACATTGATGCTGTTATTTTAAATATTAGAGACTAAATGTTTTTTGAGTAATTAATGAGCTTGAATTGTGAATGTTTATAAAATATAGTGTGATTTTACTGAATTTGGTTTATTATTTAAAAAAAAATTTGGGGTGTTACAAGTTGGTATCAGAGCCATAGCTTGAGTGAATCAGACTCACTTGGTGGGTTTTGATCTCAAGCTTGAGACTCAAAAATTTTCTTTAAAGATATTTTTACAAGAAATTAAAAGTTGTTTTCGAGTAAGAGGTTAAATGAACATTGTTCCGAAGACGCAGTGTGTACCGCCAGCCGACGTCAGTGGGGAAAAGGTTTAAGTGCTTAGTCTTTGTTGATGTTTCTGTAATATAAGATATATGTATGCTTGAATGCCTACTAGAAAATCACATATTGGTGTATAGATTATTTGTTGCATGTTGTTGTGAACAAATGCTAGTGTTGATAGGTTGTTTAAGGAATGTCATTAAGGTGTATGCAGTAGGGACTAAATTGTCCTAAAATGTTTGAGTTGACCCTATTTTATGTTCCTTGTTTGGTTGTGTTCGTAGGGTAAATCCTTTTATTTGAAATATTTTCTAATTCGATAATTGTATACGACTATGTTCGTGAAACAACCTGGGGTATATGTGTTAAAATTATCAGTAAGAAGTGAATTGGGGACTTCTGGACAAGTCCTGGAACGGACGTGGATAGGTGTGGAAGGTAGTAGTAGAGCTCCTACTATTGAAAGCACAGGATCCGCGTTCGAATCGAGAGTTAGTCATGAGGAATCTAATTAGCTAAGGGTGTGGGTAGTTTTGAAAATAATAATAATAAATAAAAGTAGTAACACATCGATACATGTGGATATAACTTTATATTAATACATTAAGGAAAGTTTAGAGAACTACTAACCTAAACTGGAGAATCAGGAAGAAGCGAGAAAAGATTTTCTACACTTCACTCTTTGTCATCATTAGGTTGCCTTGTACCTTCTTGAGGGTTTGGAAGATGTATGCTTCCAGTTATTGGAGGAGGAGCTCCAAGGTATGGGGTCTCAATAGGGTTGGAACCTGTAACCCCATGATTACGGGCTAAATATTGACTCATTTGGGACCTGTGTAAGTAAGGCAGTGATGAGGAAGGGCTCTACTTCGGAACCAGTTGGGGGTAGCTATAAGAAGGAGGAAACCAGGCTAGGTTACCTACAAAGCCTCAAAAATTCTCCTCACTCGAAGACTCGAGTAAACCAGGGTTAATACTACTCATACCAGAATTAGATGGCAGAGATTGCTGCTGTGTATGAGTTCTTGATGAAGTTTCCCCCTTTTCCTGAATTTTTCTTTTCCTAAATACAACCTTATGAGCAGCTTGTATTAGCTTCTTTGTGCCGTCTGTTAGACCCGATTGTGACCCTTCAATTATCGCTTCTTTTTCTTTTTTTAGGTTGGGTATTAAATCTCCCGATAATTCTGTTGCCTCAATAAATTCATTACCAAATTCCTGTAGCACAAATAACTTTAGTAATTTCAACCTTATGATATAAAGGAATTAAAAAAATGTAGTTATTTACCTCAGCACGATCAATAAGGGTTTGCAAACTCGTAAGTTGTCGTTGGGGCCAATGATTGATACCTAATTCTCTACAACGTTTTTTTAATTGTGTCGTTCCAATGTTGAGTTCCTTCGCAGCTTTCTCAATTGGTTCGTTAAAGTGTTCCGCTATTATTTCCCTACTTAATAAATGTCTGAAACCTCTTCCACTGCCACCTGCTATGTTTTCTGAACTAGAAGGTTCAAATCCAATTGTATTGTTATCATTCTGGATCATTTGAACATGATCCTGATTTTCTGACCCAAAGATGGACATTGATTCATCAAAATTAGTGGCCTCTATCGGTAATAATTGTTGGTTTTCAACTAAAATATCAGGATTTGAAATCCTTCTAGATTCCTTTGAATCAACTGAAGGTGATTTTGATATTGAAAACCAACCCCAAGCTCGGGATTCATTTCAATATTGATGTTATGAGTTGTTTGTAATTGACTTTCATTTTGAATGTCAGTCATGAATCCTTGATTCATGGGGATGATCTCATTACTCGTTGATGGTACGTCGATGAATGGATTGTAGTCAGATAGATCATCCACAAGTGGGTCTACAAATAACAATTGTCAGATGATAAAACAAAAACTGAATATTCATAAAAGCGATCATGTAAAAGAATTTAACCTGGTAGAAGGTATGAAGTCTGATCAAGTACAAAGTCTAAAGATGCATGCACCGGATCTTCTGAGTTAATGTTCAGCACGGGAAAAATTTCTGGCTCACTGTGGAGTTGCTCTATTGGTAGTATATCCGGAAGACTGTACCATCATTCAAAATCAAACAAAACATTAGAAAGATAATTGAAGTATGGATGATAGATGTCTAGAATGTTAGAGATACCGAACTCTATTAAGAATGCTTGGTCTGAAGTACCCTCTCCTTGCGGAAGACCAGGTTCAGGGTTCGACAGATCGCCCATTGAAGATCTGTTTTCCATGACTCAGCTTTAAATATGAGTTCGTTAACGAACAAACTAGTGATAAGAGAGGATGAGACTGAAAATGAAGGTGCAAATGAATGATACTACATACCTGTATATATATAACATCTTGCAGCTGGAACCGCAAGGACACACCGAACTGAAGAGACACCTCATGTTTTTAGTACCAAAATTCAAACTAACTACAGTTTGTGCGAATCTTCACTACCCTGAGTGTCGTTTTATTTTCAAAATTCGTTGCTTGACTCCGGTGATAACGGGATATTGAAGAGACTCTTTGGAATAAAGGTGTATATAGTGGTGTCGTTTATTGTTTACTTTAATATACAGACTGATGTACGTTGTTGATTATTAGTGATGTGATATCATATAAAACAAGTAAAGCTGTTACCTATTGTCTTGGTGTTGAATTTCGAGGACGAAATTCTTATAAGTGGGGGAGAGTTGTAACGCCCCATTTTCGGCGTTAGCAATTATATACAACGTCAATTACTAGTTGGGTTTTTAAAGGAAAAAAATTAAGTTCTATTGAGAAAGCATGTAAAGATTTAAAGCCCGACTATTGCAAACAATAATAATAATAATAATAATAATAATAATAATAATAATAATAATAATAATAATAATAGTTCATACTAATTTATAATTAAGTTTGAAGGGTTGAAATGTCAATATTGGAAACCTAACATGTAAGTGTTTTAAGACTTGGGATAAAAGAAAATAGCATCACATAGTGGAGGGGGCTGTTTTGCCAATTATTGATAGTTGCTTAGATAAATTCTCTTGGGTTGTTGCTGTTCAATCAGAAAGGATCGTGATTTGTGGAAGCAAGGAGAAGGAAGACATCAAGGTTTGATCACATTCTTAGGTAAATCCTTCTACTTGTTCTTTCTTTTTTTCACCTCTTGGCTCAAGGATCATAACCTACTTCAAGTTTTCTGTTTTGGGGGTGTTCTTGAATCCATTTCAGACCTTTGAGGTCCTAATTTAGGTCTTAATCATTGTCTTAATGGGTTTAAGAGTTGAAATCCTAAACCCTAATGTTATTTTTGGGATTTTTCGTATTATTCACAGTTTTGGACATGTTCTTAGAAAATTCGTATAAAATCATGTATTTGGCCATTTGGGGTGAATCATACCTTTCTAGAAAGGTATAAGTGTCTAGTTTCTACATTCAGAAGGCCATGGTCTGATTCGTGTGCTAACTTGGGTGGAAATTGCAATTTGCACCAGTAGGTCCAGGAATGTCCTGTACAGTGAATTCTGTTTTTAGAAATTCATAAATAATTGTACAAAACTGTTTTTGGGGCAAGACCAATGGTGAAAGTTCATGTTATGTGTCTAATTTCTTCCTACAAAATATCAAGACCTAGCTCTCTATCTATTTTGTGTTATGGTTCTATCTTTACAGAGTGGTTCAGTGGGTGGACTGATTGTATCAGTCAACTTTGGGGATTTTTTGTTTATTCTTGAGAATTGCAAATGACATGAGGTCAGGTTCTATAGTCTTATATTAGGGTCTGGTTTGTCCAATGTTTTTCCCAGAATTTATTGATGATCCTTCCTAGGTTGAAAGTGGCAGTCTTTGCAACCTGGTCTGGATTTGACACATTTTGATACCCAATTTTGGTTAATTTGTATATAATAGAGGAAAAATAGT
This sequence comes from Cichorium intybus, assembly GCA_023525715.1. Lineage (NCBI taxonomy): Eukaryota > Viridiplantae > Streptophyta > Magnoliopsida > Asterales > Asteraceae > Cichorium > Cichorium intybus. Next base: position 96,692,926 of record CM042012.1, read on the forward strand.
TAGAGCATGTGCCTTATATCCCTGGAAAGCTAAAGAGGTGAGGTAGGTGACTGTCTAAAAATATCATTGATTGGTTAAGTTTAAGATGGGCTAAAACGGGTCATATAAGACTTTCTGTTTTGGGGTTAAAAGCTAAAAATAAATATAATAAGTGTTTTAATTCTAAAAGTATATAATTAAGGTACGGCTTAATTATTATGACATATAATAACTTAATATACCTTATAGGAGTATAAGGTGTGCGGTTTTGAGCATGGTTGGATTTACGGAGTTGCCGCACAAATTTCTGCATTGCCGACTCGAGGTGAGTTTCTCACTACATTGTGTGAACGTTATATGTGCTTCACTGTACTTTATGTACTTGTAAAATGTTTGTGGATAGCACCAAGTTGTGTGTATTTTGCTAATATTATACCTTCCTTTTATAGTTATAGTTGTTGGGGTATGGTGTGTGGTTAGCACTAGACGTGTCTAGGTCTAGTGTGTAGAGAATACGGGCTCGACGTACTGAGCAACATAGAGATGTCCGCAAGATGCACTGAGCAGATACGCATGACTCGACGTACAGAGTATGCGCGGCTCTGAGTGCTGAGCGGTGGAGTTTGATTTATTGAGCAGATACGCATGACTCGACGTACAGAGTATGCACAGCTCTGAGGGTTGAATGGTCTATTGAGCAGATACGCATGACTCGACGAACAGAGTATGCGCGGCTCGAAATGCTGAATAGGAGAGTATAACTCAACGTACTGGGTAGAGCGGATTATGTGTTTATTTTACTGTGATGTATGGTTGTATTTTTATAGGGGTTGAGTGTGTGTAACTGACATGCTGTGTATGTGTTGGAACTCACTAAGCTATGTGCTTAACCTTTCCCTATTAAATTACTATTTCAGGTTTACAGGTGGAAATGACGGTCGGGTATGACGGGTACACATTGATGCTGTTATTTTAAATATTAGAGACTAAATGTTTTTGGAGTAATTAATGAGCTTGAATTGTGAATGTTTATAAAATATAGTGTGATTTTACTGAATTTGGTTTATTATTTAAAAAAAAAAAATTTGGGGTGTTACACACAACGGTGAAGGTTCGTGGTCTAATATGTTGCCAGAGCTCTTAGGAGAGATAATCAAATGAATGGAAATGAACGATGACCGGTGGCCGCTCCGTCGAAATTTGGTTGCTTTTGTTTGTGTTTGTAAAAGGTGGAGAGAGGTTACAAGAGAGATCGTAAAGCCTTCAGTTCACAGCGGGTAGATCACCTTCCCTTCTTGTCTTAAGCATGTAAGATTTTGGTTCTATATCATCTGATTTTATTTATTATAAGCATTCCTTGAGTTCTATGTCGATGATTCCATACACTTGAATAAATTACATGTAGTTTGTTATTTCCTAATATTCTTGTTGAAATGCTTGAGATTCTTATGCATCATTTATTTCTTTTTTCACTAAAATATTATACTTAATGGATTTGGAGTTCTTGCTTTCAAGCAGGGAGTATGAGGTAGTAGATATTGAGAGAAATGGATCCCTTGGTAAGATGCCAACTTCAATTTTTGAGGTAGGAATGGAATGGTTGATTCCATTGTTGAATGGAATGATCCTGATTACTTTTATGCTACATATTTATTTCTAAAGGTTTAAAAAAAATACAAAAAGCTACTTATCTTTGGTGGGTTGGGTAAGTTTAAGAATGCAGGTATAAGATTCACTCTCATTCATTTTCTATTTGTTCTGAATATGTTTTCATTTGTTGTGCAGACTAACGCAAGGTTGTGGAGATATTTACCCTTGGAAATTGTTTTCTGTAATTTTGTAAACGATTATGCTTTATCTTCTCAAGTTAAAGCAAATGATAGGGTAAATTGACATCACCTACATAAATCTTTTTCATTTAAAAGGCCAAGAAATACTCATAATGTTCACCCAGATCTGGTATGTCCAATGATAACATCATATGATTAATTTTTTTCATACAATTATAGCAACCTACCTTATTTTTTACTTGCTGCTATATTCTACATTGTTCTTTTGGTATCAGGTGGAGTTGTGAATTTCATCCATGTTCTTTTCTATTGGGTTGGTGTTTTTTTGTCCATTATTAGTGTATCATTGTGTTAATGTTTTCATGCTAAAAGTGTGTGAAACAGCATAAGGAAAAATAAGTGTTATATTGTGATTATTCATTGCAAATTTTGTTAGACGTGTGTTACAAGATCCTTGATCCTATAAGATTTAATTGCACCAATAAGTATAATGGTACGCTGAATTGTGATAAATGACATTTCATTTTAATTCGTTCAAGTTATTTGGTTTGGTTCATGGTTGTTTCTGACATTTAGTCCTTTATTCGGTCTAATGGAATAGATAGCAATGTACTTTCTGTTATATGTTTATATTAGCATTACTTTACCACTTTACTCTTGCTATTTTAGTATTTTACAATGTTTTATTTGGTGGTGTATCTGTATGCGACAGAAAAGAAATTTAGTCAAAGATGGACAATATTGCCCCTGGATAGATGGACCTGGAAAATCAAGCAGAAAAAAAAGTGGGAGGGATCGGCAATCATGGATGATATTGTCCCTAGAGACTTAAAAGGATTGGTAAAAAAAATGGTCGACATTGCCCTTGGAGGTCTCGCTCATCTTAAGCCCAATAGTGGTCTATTCTATCCCTGAAGCTTCTGTGATAATTTCATGAAAAAATTGTTGTAGTTTAGTAGATGTTTGAGTTTTGACATTAGCCCGGTTTCTGGTTTCACTTCATTCTCTTCATGCGGTTCTTTAAAATTACTGTCTTTGTTTTCTTATCAATGTGATGAACCCAACGGATTTTTCTTCTTCTTTATAACAAGTGTACAAATTGTTTTAGTTACGCTATTGTAGGTTATATGAAAACAAATATTGCTTGAATTAATGGTGATAATATAAACTCGAACTGACTTTTTTCAAAAGGGAGGTTACGGAAAATCAGAAAACATTAGTGATTTAATTTATTACGCCAAAAAAATTGAAGTTGTCAACCCGTGATTATCACGGGCTTATAACCTAGTATATATATATTCAGGGCCGGCCGGGAGATTTTGGAGGCCCTGTGCAATTTAATAATATAGGCCCTAAAAACTTGTAAACTTGTGCAATTTTTTTTTCATATGGTAATATATTTATTATACAAACTTGAATTTTTTTTTTGAACTGCAATGAAATAACTTTATTAAAGCAATGGTGCCAGCGGGGAGCTGGAACATAGAAACAAATACATCGTTTTTACAAAAAGAAAATAATAGCTATACAACTAAACTAAAATGCCATCAAGAAGCCACCAAATGAACAAACCGGAATGTAAGTAAGTAACCACAACTCCGCCCACAATCCAATTGAAACCAATCAATACTAATAAGAGAATACACCTCAAAGAATCTGCTTCCAGAAGATAAAGAGAAACACCAGGGGTATTTTGGACCAAAATAAAAGATCTGAGCACCACCATCTAAAAGAGTGAAATTGAATTGAACAGAGCACCACTATCTGAAAGAATCGACTCTTAAGTAGTATATCTACGCCAAGACCAGCGCCAAGGGTAATTTGGTCCAAATCTAAAGAACCGAATAGTGCACCAGATACCAATTTTCATATGCCAAACTTTTAGAATTCTGGTTTTTGAAATGATCAAGATTTGAACTTTTTTAGTGCTATGCAAGTGAATTGACAGCAACCAGCTCCTTAAGAAGGAAGAAGATTAGAAATATAGGATTTGGAAGATACCGATTTTTGAATTCTGATTAGATTTTGAATGCCCTTTCCTCGTCATCAATCATCATTGTCGCGTGTGTTTCGGTAAACAGCGAAGATAATCGTTTCGATTTCCTTTCCCGTTCTCGATTTCCATGTTGTTCCCGATTTCCCGCGCTTGCTGATTTTAGATATGCGTAAAAAATTGCAGGCATCTTTATTCCTTTAACCTAATGAGCCTAATATACAACACTTCAAATTTTTGGGCCCTTAGGAATTAGTGGGCCCTGTTCACTAGCACCTCTTGAACACCCCTTGGGCCGGGCCTATATATATATATATATATATATATATATATATATATATATATATATATATATATATATATATATATATATATATATATATATATATATATATATATATATATATATATATATATATATATATATATATATAGGGAGAGGTTCAAACGAGGACAATTAAAAGATTGAGAACGCGAGGACAATTCTGGACCGATCATTTCACAAGGGTATAATAGTAATCTTATTATATCTATAATAAGAAATAAAATGAAGATAATTATCAATTGCTTAATATAATGGGATTAGATATGATTTTTTTCCTTAAATATAGCTTTTACATTTATGTTTACGTGGATCGTAAAAAAAAATACGATTAATATTCGTCATTGAATTTAGTGGGCTTTTTCTCACTTTTTTTAATATTCGTAAAAAAACTGATTAATATTCTTCATTGAATTTAGTGGGCTTTTTCTCACTCTTTTTTAATATTCGTCACTGAATTTAGTGAATAAACAAACAACATTGGCTTACAATATAAATTCATCAATGAATATCGTAAAAGGATATATAACATAACATTACGATGGTATTCATTGATGAATATACGTAAAAAATAGTGAATAAACAATCGACATTGGCTTACAATAGAAATTCATCAATGAATATACGTAAAAAAAGATATATAACATAATATTACAATGGTATTCATCAATAAATATACATAAAAAATAGTGAATAAGCAATCGATATTGGCTTACAATAGAAATTCATCAATGAATATACGTAAAAAGGATATATAACATAACATTACAATGGGATTCATCGATGAATATATGTAAAAAAAAAATAGTGAATAAGCAATCGACAACCTGCAATCATCAAATTCATGACTGTGTCTCTTAAGATTTATCTTCATATTTGAACCCATCACCAAAAGATTGAGGCTCGGTTATCAAAGAAGTCAACACGTTTACACCCTTTGCATCGTCTTTTAACACGACCCCTTGAGTCAATTCTTTTCTTTTTCTTGAAATAAGACCACCTATCACAATCTAATGTTTTCCAGGCCTTCGTAGTTACTTCTCTTTCCCAATACCTAGCCACCTTTGTAGCTTCCACATGCTTCTCCATAGCACATAATCATAATTGAAAATCCCATCCCCAAGAACATAAAAAAATCTCCCTGAACTCTTCGCCTTTTAGGAAATTCAAGAAGTAAAGCAAATTTTTTACGGTGTATTGGATATCAGCGGAATCGTGGACATTTGAACAAGAAAGTACCGCCGGTGTGGTTGAGAACAATTTTAGAGAAACCCTAAGATGATGATGTAGGCTTCACGATATTTAAATTCAAAGATTTGATTTTTTATAACTAATTTCAAGATTGATTATAGAGATTTACATGATTAGGATAATGAGAATTACCTTAATACCCTTTAGGTTATATTTAATTTAAATTTTTGAATTTTTGTTAATTATTAAATATAAAATTAACTATTTATTACAGCCTTAGATCTAAAATAATGGATGGTTCAAATTTGTCATCGTATTCTCAACCTTTTTTATGTCCTCAATTGAACCTATATATATATATATATATATATATATATATATATATATATATATATATATATATATATATATATATATATATATATATATATATATATATATATATATATATATATATATATATAGATGTAGGTTTAAATACATTTTCTAAATATTGTATGATTGTAAGACCAATTGTGGTCCAATCATTTGTAAAAGGTAACATAGTAAATTAACATTATCAATAATTAATTATATTTTAATTTTCCTTTAACTTAGTTAATTAACTGATTAGCCCTAGATTATCTCATTCCTCTCTCTATCTCCATTATATTTACGCTCAGTCGTACTCCCGCCTCCACCATTCTTCCTTCCACCGATTGTGCCTCCCTCAACCCTAATCCGACGCGCTACCCACTCCACCCTCGCACAGCGTCATCGTCACCCGCATTTAAGTGCAGCACCGTCACTCCCAACACAGTGCAACACCGCCGGCTATCTCTGCAGTTCACAGAATAAGTCTCGCTTTTGAAGATATGGGCAAAGGACGGAGGTGTGACGGCAATAATCAATTGTTCAGGTTGGAGATCTTCCTTTTCTGGTTTGCATTTTTTTCGTTTTCTTTGTTTAATTTGTGTGTATTTTCTTTTCTTAGAGTCTCTCCGTCATTTTTTTACGAAGGCATAACACTAATCTCCATGGAAGATCCCAAACCCTTCGACTTGAAAGCTTAATGAAAAACGGAGACCCGTGAACTACTCTTCTGCTTGTAGTACGGTTCAACAGGAAAGTAATGAAGAGAAACGGGTCAGGCAATGTAGAGTTAATTACAAAACTACCCTTGTGGTTTCTAGATTCGTCTTGATCAACAGATTTTGATTTCCACGCGTGAATTATTCCTTTTCAGACTTTGTTCAGGTTGGAGATCTTCCTTTTCCGGTTTGCATTTTTTTCGTTTTCTTTGTTTAATTTGTACGTATTTTCTTTTCTTAGAGTCTCTCCGTCATTTTTGTACGAAGGCATAATCGCCGGCTAGAATTTCAAAAGATGATGACTTGTACGTGGCCGACAACAAGAACAAATGAATTTGTGGTCGAACAATTTATTCTTTTGCTCCAAGAACCAACGACGGATAAATTAATCTTTTGCGTTCGATTTCACAAAAAGGAATATATGACCGACAACAAGGTTTTCTTTCTTTTCATTTGTTCAATATATCATAGTATGAAACACTAATTTGCAAGGCTTCAATTTTTCGTTATATGGCTTTTTTGTTTTAGTATCACATTCTCTGATCTTCACATTTTGTTGGACTGTATAAAGCACCATCGCAGAACCTCAATCCTTACCGCAATCACCACAAACAACCATTGTTGCTGCCCTTGCTTTAACAAGAGGTGATTATTTTTTGAGAATGTAGGGGTATTCTTTGAGAATGAAGGGGTATTCTTTGATAATGTGAATGTATATAGTGTATTTTTTGATAATGTAAAGTTATTCTTTGAGAATGTTATGACAAAATAAAGTAAATAAAGTCTATTCTTTGAGAATGTGTGTGCATTCTTTGATAATGTAAGCGTGTATTCTTTGAGAATGGGAGCGTGAACGATTATTGTTTTGATATACGTAACTGAGAATAAAATTATGTCCGTGATCGTAGATTTTGTTAGTTAAAACATAATTCATTCCTTCTTTAAATTTTGATTAATAGACTAAAATACCCTTTCTAAGGGTTTAATTGTAAGATCTAATAATTTAATTACAATATATTTACAACTAAGCCCCTGCATCTAAAACCGTAGATAATATTGATCGGACACTCCATATTTAGTCCTACAGTTACACAATAATTGTTAATTGTATTTAATACTAACTCTATATATATATATATATATATATATATATATATATATATATATATATATATATATATATATATATATATATATATATAGGATCAAATATATCCATACAAGTATTATGTAACCTTGAAACTCAATCTGGACCACTCATTTAAAACACATTCTTTTAAGAATGTACAAAATTTAGTTCATTCTTTTAAGAATGGTAAGAACTCATTATGTCAAAAACTTATTCTGTTAAGAATAAGTTTTTTTCATTGTTACGAGAATGAAATCCGATGGCCAGGATTTGGTTACAAGGTAACACAATAATTGTCATTCTTATTATAACCTAGCCCTATATATATATATATATATATATATATATATATATATATATATATATATATATATATATATATATATATATATATATATACATTATAATAAAGCAAACATATTAGTGCCACATGTCACTATTTTAAGCCCACTCATTGCCATGTGTCATGTTCTTAGAAGCCCTGAATTTGTTTTCCCACTCAAATACTTCATCCGTAACCTAAATTACTGAAATTTCGCCTATCAACAAACCATATTTCAGTTACGAATTCAGTTCTCCCAAAATCTCGGTCACAGTTTCAACTTAGCAGTGGTTATCCCGATAACTTACACACGCACGATCCTAATCCTTCACTTTCTTCTCTCTTTAAGCCATTGAAAGTGCTCTTCTTATTCGTCACCGATGTTGCAATTGATTTTCCTCACCATTGCCGCCTTGCATCACCACTGACATTTACTAGAAGGGAAACGAGATGGTACAATGATTTAGGGTTTATTCGCAAATCTGAATTTCGGCTCTTCAGGTCTTCGTCCACGTTATATTGGTAAGCATTCGTGGTTTTGTTTCTTTTTGAAAAAATAACTCACTATTGACCCTCTGTGGGTGTTTATAATTTCAAACCTGGGTTCTTGGTCCTTTTTAAGGTTTGTATAATCTCTTAGCCCATGGTTACGGTATGTGAACAAGCCCTAAAATTTCGAGATGTTTGAAATTGGATTGACTTTTCTTCAAGTTGTTACGTTAATTTTGAAAGGTTTTCTGCAAACCATGAACTAAATAACCTAAGTTCACATGCAACCTATGAGGATCTATGTTTTCTTCTAATTGAACATATAACAAAAAAACCTAGAGGCCAATAAAAGAAACTAGAGATCAAAACAGAAAAACCAACCTTAATTTCTTGGAAGCTGAGCAGCAAAATTATCCTGCCTCAAATGGAAGTCACACCCAAGCTAGGAGGAGAGGGGATCGAAAATTCCAGAGATTCTTCAGTCAAAGTTGGCGCAGAAAATAGGGTTCCAGGGACCCCTATTTATAGTTACAGAATGACCAGTTGATAAGCCTTAAGGATAAGCCTTTTTGAATTCAAATAAGATAAACCTTTTATCTTATAATTCAAACTCCTATTTATCCTATTATATTAATTTCGAAATTTCTATATACCATATATAGAAATCGAAATCCACTGGTCACTCCCATTGTCACTTACTCAACTATTGAATAATTACATTTTTAGTCCCTGCACCTTCAATTAATTAATTTAATCACTGAATTAAATCCAATTAATTCCAGATTAATTCCTAATTAATTAATATAGTTTCTAATTAATATATTATGACTTTAATATATTAATAAACCATATATTTAATTCCTGTTGATTTATTAATCCTATAATAAATCAACCTTTCTCTCTACCGAATTTTCTACCAAACCTCCAGCCATGAGGGCAACCCAAATGGACTGTGCTTCTATTAATTAGGTAAATACTAATTATTAGTCATGGCTTAGACACCTAATCCAACAGTCTCCCACTTGGATAAGTCTATGACTATAATTACCAATTTAGCCTCTAATTAACTAGCACCTTAAGCTTCCTAGAAACTACTGCGAAACTCTGACCTAGTCAGTTCTGTCCAAAGATAAGTGATCAGATGATCCTCCGTCCAACAAGATATTTTTCAGACTCAAGACATGGATAAAAATCAATCTGGTCTGATTCACTATTCCTCGATTTCCGATTCGCATATGACTCTTAGACTACCAATTTAGTCCCGGTTGGCCAACCATTTTAGTCAACTTCAAATTCATTGAGAGGCCTACAGATATCTGTTCCCCGGTCAAGGGACGAATAAACTTTTACCAGACAAATTACTCAGAACAATACGTTTTATAACACCGAGTTACCGATGCGTTTTCGTATTATCAATGAACAACCGTCTAGTAAATCATAACTCGTATGTCTTAGCTTAAAGATCAAAAGATATTATCGTCTCAATATTGCTCGTGATGTAATCCATGAAGCAATCCATTGAGCGCGGGTTTATCCAATACTCAAATCTCCATTTGCAAGTACTCACGAACGTTGCAACAATCTTATTGCAATGTCTAACTCCTTAGACAATCTACAACTAATTCATGATAGCCTTGCTTCATACTTACTCCCTAAAAGCATGAGCGACTGTGGATATTTGAATAATCCAATTATTCAGGAAGTAAAACATGCAAAATGAAACACAATGATATATATATTGACAAAATTAGTAAACCATTACTCATTAATAAATCTCCATTATTAAATCACAAAAGTCAAATACAATAACATTGTTACAAGTTTCAAAACCTATCTAATTACAAAAACTTATATCATCTCTTAATCCAATGCTCCTAGCATGCTGATTATGCTTAATCCTACTCAGAGCCTTTGTCAAGGGATCTGCAGGATTATCTTCCGATGATACCCTCTTTACAAGGAGGTGACCTTCTTCTACCCTATGTCTGATGTAGTGGTACTTTCTGTCGATATGTCTGGACTTTCCATGATCTCGCGGTTCCTTTGTCAAGGCGACCGCACCTTCGTTATCGCAGAACAGTTCCAAGGGCTCCTGAATACTCGGGACTACTCCAAGGTCACCGATAAAGTTCTTCAGCCAAGCCGCTTCCTTTGACGCTTCACTTGCTGCTATGTACTCTGATTCGCACGTAGAATCAGCCACTGTTTCTTGCTTGGAACTTTTCCAAGTAACTGCTTGTAACGTCAAAAACATGTTTATTATGTAGTTATAATAAAAAGGGCAAAATGGTCATTTTACCTCAAAAGGGTAATTTGGTCTTTTGGACAGAAAAGGACTTGTTTCGTAATAATATTTTGAGTCTTGGACTTAAAATGTTATAAAAATCTGAATTTTGTCATTATTTGCGTAAATTGTGGTAAAAGTCTTAAAAATGCAACTTCAAGGACCAAAATGTAATTTTTGGAAGTATAAAAGCTTGGAAGCTTCTCCCATTTGTGGGCAGATTTTTGGCACTTACGGGAGAGGTGTTCTTGAGCGATTTCAGCAAGGCTTTAGAGGATTCTTGAAGATTGAAGGTTGCAAATTGGTTATTAGCTTCAAAGGGTAGAATTGGAAGTTTTGGAGGTAAGTTCTTCAAGTTCTTGACTAGTTGTTCTTGATGAGTTTTGTAGAACTCAAAAACTGCATTTGCAGTTATAATTGTGTGGTCAAAATGGTTAGATACTTCCATTAAGTCATAATAATAAGGGCTTAATTCAAGAAAATGGAAGTAGATTGTTATTTTGGATGAATTTGAAGTTTTGGGGTTTTTGGAACTAAGAACCCTAATTCTTCATATGATTGATTGAGTGTGTTTTGGGGGTTAAAAACCTTGTTAAAATGTAAGGTTTTAGCCTAGGAATAAACCCCAAACGATTAAGAACAGCATTAAGAACTTATAGACCAAAACTGCAAGCTACAGTGTACAAATCGCGACTGCCCAGGAGGCTGCACTGGCGCAGGGCGCAGTGCGCCCTATTCTAGGCGCAGTGCGCCTCCAAGGCAGGGCCAGGCAGGGGATCAAAAATGCTAACTTTTGTTTGGCTTGTCCGATTTAGCTCAAACTTGAACCGTAGGCTCGTTATGGTCTGAAAAGTTTGGGAAAATTTTTATATTGAGTTTTCGACCCCTCGGGGGCACTGTAGATCGATTCGAATGCCTCGGTGAATAGTAAAATTCATAAAAAGTTAGTAAACGAGAAGTTTATTAACTAGACATTGTTTATAATGATATTGTATTGAACTCTATCGCATTAGAGTTAATTGGAATGGTTATTAACCTATAATAATTTTGATAATAAATGGAATTATAGGTACGGGACAAAATCCTACGGATTTCATTTCAAGGCAAGGAACAACAAACGTTAGTTGTAGCAAACCTTCAGGTGAGTAATCTCACTGTTATCTGGTGTGATATTTGTTAAAAGAGCAGCTGCAGATGGAAATGATTTTGGGGTCAAATTTTGACAGATTATATGATTTGATATACGATAAGACCAGATAAGCCGTGAGTCTGTTATAGACAAGAACGGAGCTGTGAGTCAATATATCTATGTAAACTGTGATATGACAAGACCAGATAAGCCGTGAGTCTTTAATAGACAAGAACGGAGCTGTGAGTCAAACTTATATAGACAAGACCGGATAAGCCGTGAGTCTAGGCAACAGCGGGCTAACCCGTGAGCCAAGGCAACAGCGGGCTAACCCGTGAGCCATATTTGATTTTGTATTGCATGATAATACATATTTGACTTTGTATAGAGAATTTTATTCTTATACATGTTATTCTTGATTTGATTACTCATTGGGCTTTATAGCTCACCGTTTATTTGATATGTACCTGCAGGTGAGCGTGATCCCGCCAAGGGAAAGGATAAAATCCGTGACTGAGGACTTAGTATTTGAAGTAACGACCCGATTTGAAGAATGTATAATATTTTATGTATTGTACTTCGTGATACTCTTGTACTCGTATTGTATTAACTAATACCCCCTACTTATGTTTTAGTTGTAGAATATTTGGTTTTAAAAATGAAAAATTTTTGGGGTGTTTTTGGTTAATAAGTCGGGTGTTACAAGTTGGTATCAGAGCCGTGGTTTAAGTGAACTAGGTGTCTTAGACTAGATTCCTGGACTTAAACCTTGAGAGAAAAACAGACAAATGGACTGTTAGATATATATATATATATATATATATATATATATATATATATATATATATATATATATATATATATATATATATATATATATATATAAGTTTGTTATTATATATGTAATCTAACGGTTGGCTGAAATTTTGAAGTATGAGAAATACACGAAGTAATCCCACTGGTGTGAATTCGCGTGGAACTGCAAGAAGTGGACCAGCTCGGTCACGCGGCTCTGTTGGGCGAAGAGTACCAGCACGGGAACCGGTGGAAGAAAATCCACCTAATATACGAGCTATTGTGGAAGAAGTGCTTAGGCAGATGATGCCTACGTTAACAAATAATCCCAACCCAAGTGGCAATCCTAAACCTACTGAAGAGGCTGCAAAAAGCGTTCATGACAGGCAGCCGGAAGACGAAAGCCAGGGAGAAAGTCGTGCCCGGGCAGTAAAAGAAACTCAAGGTGGGGAAGCCTCGGTAAAGAAAGTTGGGTGTACGTATAAAGCCTTCCTTGGTTATAAACCAAAGGAATTCTCGGGGACAGATGATCCAGTTAAAGCTATGGAATGGATCATACATATTGAGAAGGTGTTCCGAGTAAGCAAATGTGCGGATGATGATAAAGTAGAATTTGCCACGAACCAACTCACAAGCAGTGTACTACACTGGTGGCAAATTTATTACAAGTCTTTGAATCTTGATCCAACCGAATCAGTACCGTGGGAACAGTTCAAGAATAAGTTCAATGAAGAATATTGTTCTGAAGTAGCAATAAAGCAATTGGAGGATGAATTCCTGCATCTGGAACAGGGTTCCCGATCTGTTCAGGAATATACACTTAGCTTTCTGGAGAAAGCTAGGTTTGCGGAACACCACATCTATACTGAAAAGAGAAAGATCGATAAGTATGTCTGGGGGTTAACGATCCGAATTAGGGAAATCGTGCAACCGCTGAAACTACCTACTTTCCGGCAAGTGGTGGATCGAGCCACGGAAAGAGAAACAGAACTGAAGCGACAAGAAGACGAAAAGAAAGTCTTGGAAACGAAACGAAAGGCGGAAGACCAAGGTTGGACGCCTCAGAAAAAGTCGCAACAATCCGGGTCTAGGGGAAAAGGCCAGAAAGATGAAGGCAAGTGGTGTGAAAAATGCAGAAAAAGGCACACGGGCAGTTGTCGCAGCGATACTGGGTCAGTTAGCTGCAGAAATTGTGGAAAAACAGGTCATCTTACACGGGACTGTCGGGCGGACCGTAGGTGTTTCCAATGCGGGGCTACGGATCATATTCGCCTGAACTGTCCCCAACTGAAATCTGGAGTATACAGTGAAAGACCTAGGGAAGATCAAGTGGGAAAGAAAGAAGAGTCGAAGAACAGGGGACGACCGGTGGCCTCGCGAGCTTTCCAGATGACCGTGGAAGAAGCCCGTGAGAAGACGGATGTAGTTACAGGTATCTTTACTCTCAATACCATACCTGTATATGTTATATTTGATCCAGGAGCAACACACTGTTTTGTATCGGAGTCTTTATTGCCTCGCCTGAATGTACCGTTAACCCCAATGGATGAAAGCTTGGAAGTGGCTATAGCGGACGGCCGATATGTTTGGGTTTCTGAACATTTGGAAGGTTGTCAGCTTAAAATCTACGGGACCGTTTTCCCTATAGATTTGAAGCCGAAGACTACCAATGAATTTGGTGTGATTGTGGGGATGGATTGGTTAGCAACGAACTATGCTAATATGGATTGCAGAAATAAAAATATCACAGTATTGTCGCCGGATGGAGAATGGATAAAGATTCAGGGTGAACGACCTCGGTTGAGAATGCCAGTTATCTCCTTTGCTCAAGCCCGAAGCTGTGTTAGTAAAGGAGGGATTTCTTATTTGGCTTATGTATCGGTGGCTCAACCAATTAAAGTAGGGGTAGCGAATGTGAATGTGGTAAACGAATTCCCAGATGTGTTTCCAGATGAACTTCCAGGGTTGCCACCAGATCGACAGGTTGAGTTCACGATTGAACTGATTCCGGGAGCTGCACCTGTTGCCCGAGCTCCATACCGTTTAGCACCTTCAGAGATGGTGGAACTGCGGAAGCAACTGGAAGAATTGTTAGACAGGGGTTTCATCAGACCGAGTACATCGCCTTGGGGAGCCCCTATCCTGTTTGTTAAGAAGAAAGATGGGTCAATGCGCATGTGTATTGACTATCGGGAATTAAACAAGATCACAGTGAAGAACAAGTACCCGCTACCCAGAATAGATGATTTGTTCGATCAACTACAAGGCGCGTCCTACTTTTCCAAGATTGACCTGAGGTCGGGTTACCATCAGTTGAAGATACGTGAATCTGACGTTCCAAAGACAGCTTTTCGAACGAGATACGGTCACTATGAGTTTTTGGTGATGCCTTTTGGATTAACCAATGCTTCAGCCGTATTCATGGATCTTATGAACCGGGTGTGTCGACCGTTTCTTGATACCTCAGTGATAGTGTTTATTAATGACATCTTAGTGTATTCGCGAAGCCAAGCCGAACATGAAGTGCACCTGCGACAAGTATTAGAGTTGCTTCGCCGGGAGAAGTTGTATACAAAATTCTCCAAGTGTGAATTCTGGCTAAGAGAAGTCCAATTTCTTGGCCATGTAATTAATGCCGAAGGAGTGAAAGTTGATCCAGCAAAGATTGAGGCCGTGATGAAGTGGGAACCGCCTAGAAGTCCCACTGAGGTACAAAGTTTTCTTGGTTTGGCAGGCTATTACAGAAGATTTGTCGAGAATTTCTCCTCGATAGCCGTCCCGTTGACCAAGTTGACCAAGAAAGGTGAAAAGTTCACGTGAGCCGAAAAGCAGCAAGAAGCATTTCAGAAGTTGAAACAAGCTTTATGTGAAGCACCGGTGTTAGCCCTACCACAAAGCGGAGAAGAGTATGTGATCTACAGCGATGCTTCTAGAATTGGTCTTGGTTGTGTGCTAATACAGAAAGGTCGGGTCATAGCCTATGCGTCCCGCCAATTAAAAGATGCCGAGAAGAAGTATCCAGTTCATGATCTGGAATTAGCTGCGGTGGTTCTAGCATTGAAGTTATGGAGGCATTATTTATACGGTGTAAAGTTTGTTATTTACACTGATCATAAGAGCTTGAAGTACCTCTTCGACCAGAAAGAGCTCAACATGAGACAGCAAAGGTGGATGGACCTACTTAAAGACTTTGACTGTGAAATTCAGTACCACCCTGGCAAGGCAAATATGGTGGCAGATGCTCTAAGCCGAAAAGAAGCTCCTCTAAAAATTACATCCGCATGCATGGGTGTAGTAAGCCGGTTACCAGAATTGATTCGTTCAGCACAAGAAGAAGCGTGTAAGCCAGAGAATGTAAAAAGTGAAAGAATGGTTGGATATTTAAAGCATTTGGAAGAAAATGCTCAGAAATTGAAGACCTTCAGAGGTCGAATATGGGTCCCAAAACAAGGGGAAGCGCGGAACTTGCTTCTAGAAGATGCACACTATAGCCGATACGCAGTTCATCCGGGTAGTACCAAGATGTATCGGACGTTAAAATCGACGTATTGGTGGCCTGGAATGAAGAGGGACATTGGAAGGTATGTGGAAAGATGCTTGACTTGTCTACAAGTTAAGTCAAACCATCAGAAACCGTACGGGGAAATACAACCATTGCCGGTTCCAAAGAAGAAATGGGACCATATTACCATGGATTTTGTGATAAAGTTGCCGCGGACACCGCGAGGTTATGATTCTATATGGGTGATTGTTGATCGATTGACTAAATCGGCACAATTTATACCATATAAAGAAAAGTACAGAGTAGATCAACTGGCGAAAATTTACATAGATGAGGTGATTTGTCGGCATGGATTCCCAGCATCGATTGTATCCGACCGAGACAGTAGGTTTACTTCTCATTTTTGGCAGAGTCTTCAAAAGCAACTGGGTACAAAAGTACTTATGAGTACAACATATCACCCGCAGACCGATGGTCAGAGTGAAAGAACTATCCAGACTTTGGAAGACATGCTAAGAACTTGTATCATTGACTTCGGTGGAAGCTGGGAAGATCATTTACCTTTAGTGGAATTCGCGTACAATAACAGCTATCATTCCAGCATTCAGATGGCCCCGTATGAAGCCTTGTATGGAGCACCGTGCCGTACTCCGACCTGCTGGACTGAAGTTGGGGAAAGCCGTTGGCTGGACCCGAAATTGTAGCACAGACTGAAGAAAAGATCAAACTGATATGCGAAAATTTGAAGGTAGCTCAGAATAGACAGAAACAGTATGCGGACAAACGGGTGAAACCAATAGAATTCCAAGTGGGGGACATGGTAATGCTCAAGGTATCCCCTTGGAAAGGCCTAATTTGTTTTGGGAAGAAAGGGAAGTTGAGTCCTCGCTTCATTGGACCTTTCCGTGTATCCCAAAGAGTTGGAGCCGTGGCGTATAGATTGGAGTTACCTGATGAACTTCAGGGTATACATGATGTATTTCATGTGTCCCATTTGAGGAAAACTTTGTTTGATAAGTCTCAACATATACCTCTTGCTGAAATTGAGGTGGATGAAAAGTTAAGATATCCGGAACAACCCGAGCGGGTGTTAGACCGCAAAGTAAGACAGCTGCGAAATAAGAAGATCAGCATGGTGAAAGTACTTTGGCGTCATCACAAAGGTTCCGACATGACGTGGGAGACCGAAAGTGAAATGAGGGAGAAATATCCTCAACTTTTTGTATGATTTCGGGGACGAAATCTCTTAAAGGAGGGGAGAATTTGTAACGTCAAAAACATGTTTATTATGTAGTTATAATAAAAAGGGCAAAATGGTCATTTTACCTCAAAAGGGTAATTTGGTCTTTTGGACAGAAAAGGACTTGTTTCGTAATAATATTTTGAGTCTTGGACTTAAAATGTTATAAAAATATGATTTTTGTCATTATTTGTGTAAATTGTGGCAAAAGTCTTAAAAATGCAACTTCAAGGACCAAAATGTAATTTTTGGAAGTATAAAAGCTTGGAAGCTTCTCCCATTTGTGGGCAGATTTTTGGCACTTACGGGAGAGGTGTTCTTGAGCGATTTCAGCAAGGCTTTAGAGGATTCTTGAAGATTGAAGGTTGCAAATTGGTTATTAGCTTCAAAGGGTAGAATTGGAAGTTTTGGAGGTAAGTTCTTCAAGTTCTTGACTAGTTGTTCTTGATGAGTTTTGTAGAACTCAAAAACTGCATTTGCAGTTATAATTGTGTGGTCAAAATGGTTAGATACTTCCATTAAGTCATAATAATAAGGGCTTAATTCAAGAAAATGGAAGTAGATTGTTATTTTGGATGAATTTGAAGTTTTGGGGTTTTTGGAACTAAGAACCCTAATTCTTCATATGATTGATTGAGTGTGTTTTGGGGGTTAAAAACCTTGTTAAAATGTAAGGTTTTAGCCTAGGAATAAACCCCAAACGATTAAGAACAGCATTAAGAACTTATAGACCAAAACTGCAAGCTACAGTGTACAAATCGCGACTGCCCAGGAGGCTGCACTGGCGCAGGGCGCAGTGCGCCCTATTCTAGGCGCAGTGCGCCTCCAAGGCAGGGCCAGGCAGGGGATCAAAAATGCTAACTTTTGTTTGGCTTGTCCGATTTAGCTCAAACTTGAACCGTAGGCTCGTTATGGTCTGAAAAGTTTGGGAAAATTTTTATATTGAGTTTTCGACCCCTCGGGGGCACTGTAGATCGATTCGAATGCCTCGGTGAATTGTAAAATTCATAAAAAGTTAGTAAACGGGAAGTTTATTAACTAGACATTGTTTATAATGATATTGTATTGAACTCTATCGCATTAGAGTTAATTGGAATGGTTATTAACCTATAATAATTTTGATAATAAATGGAATTATTGGTACGGGACAAAATCCTACGGATTTCATTTCAAGGCAAGGAACAACAAACGTTAGTTGTAGCAAACCTTCAGGTGAGTAATCTCACTGTTATCTGGTGTGATATTTGTTAAAAGAGCAGCTGCAGATGGAAATGATTTTGGGGACAAATTTTGACAGATTATATGATTTGATATACGATAAGACCAGATAAGCCGTGAGTCTGTTATAGACAAGAACGGAGCTGTGAGTCAATATATCTATGTAAACTGTGATATGACAAGACCAGATAAGCCGTGAGTCTTTAATAGACAAGAACGGAGCTGTGAGTCAAACTTATATAGACAAGACCGGATAAGCCGTGAGTCTAGGCAACAGCGGGCTAACCCGTGAGCCAAGGCAACAGCGGGCTAACCCGTGAGCCATATTTGATTTTGTATTGCATGATAATACATATTTGACTTTGTATAGAGAATTTTATTCTTATACATGTTATTCTTGATTTGATTACTCATTGGGCTTTATAGCTCACCGTTTATTTGATATGTACCTGCAGGTGAGCGTGATCCCGCCAAGGGAAAGGATAAAATCCGTGACTGAGGACTTAGTATTTGAAGTAACGACTCGGCTTGAAGAATGTATAATATTTTATGTATTGTACTTCGTGATACTATTGTACTCGTATTGTATTAACTAATACCCCCTACTTATGTTTTAGTTGTAAAATATTTGGTTTTAAAAATGAAAAATTTTTGGGGTGTTTTTGGTTAATAAGTCGGGTGTTACAAGTTGGTATCAGAGCCGTGGTTTAAGTGAACTAGGTGTCTTAGACTAGATTCCTGGACTTAAACCTTGAGAGAAAAACAGACAAATGGACTGCTAGATATATATATATATATATATATATATATATATATATATATATATATATATATATATATATATACATATATATATATATACATATATATATATATATATATATATATATATATATATATATATATATATATATATATATATATATATATATATATATATATAAGTTTGTTATTATATATGTAATCTAACGGTTGGCTGAAATTTTGAAGTATGAGAAATACACGAAGTAATCCCACTGGTGTGAATTCGCGTGGAACTGCAAGAAGTGGACCAACTCGGTCACGTGGCTCTGTTGGGCGAAGAGTACCAGCACGGGAACCGGTGGAAGAAAATCCACCTAATATACGAGCTATTGTGGAAGAAGTGGTTAGGCAGATGATGCCTACGTTAACAAATAATCCCAACCCAAGTGGCAATCCTAATCCGAGTGCCAATCCTAATCCTACTGAAGAGGCTGCAAAAAGCGTTCATGACAGGCAGCCGGAAGACGAAAGCCAGGGAGAAAGTCGTGCCCGGGCAGTAAAAGAAACTCAAGGTGGGGAAGCCTCGGTAAAAAAGTTGGGTGTACGTATAAAGCCTTCCTTGGTTGTAAACCAAAGGAATTCTCGGGGACAGATGATCCAGTTAAAGCTATGGAATGGATCATGCATATTGAGAAGGTGTTCCGAGTAAGCAAATGTGCGGATGATGATAAAGTAGAATTTGCCACGAACCAACTCACAAGCAGTGCACTACACTACACTACACTGGTGGCAAATTTATTACAAGTCTTTGAATCTTGATCCAACCGAATCAGTACCGTGGGAACAGTTCAAGAATAAGTTCAATGAAGAATATTGTTCTGAAGTATCAATAAAGCAATTGGAGGATGAATTCCTGCATCTGGAACAGGGTTCCCGATCTGTTCAGGAATATACACTTAGCTTTCTGGAGAAAGCTAGGTTTGCAGAACACCACATCTATACTGAAAAGAGAAAGATCGATAAGTATGTCTGGGGGTTAACGACCCGAATTAGGGAAATCGTGCAACCGCTGAAACTACCTACTTTCCGGCAAGTGGTGGATCGAGCCACGGAAAGAGAAACAGAACTGAAGTGACAAGAAGACGAAAAGAAAGTCCTGGAAACGAAACGAAAGGCGGAAGACCAAGGTTGGACGCCTCAGAAAAAGTCGCAACAATCCGGGTCTAGGGGAAAAGGCAAGAAAGATGAAGGCAAGTGGTGTGAAAAATGCAGAAAAAGGCACACGGGCAGTTGTCGCAGCGATACTGGGTCAGTTAGCTGCAGAAATTGTGGAAAAACGGGTCATCTTACACGGGACTGTCGGGCGGACCGTAGGTGTTTCCAATGCGGGGCTACGGATCATATTCGCCTGAACTGTCCCCAACTGAAATCTGGAGTATACAGTGAAAGACCTAGGGAAGATCAAGTGGGAAAGAAAGAAGAGTCGAAGAACAGGGGACGACCGGTGGCCTCGCGAGCTTTCCAGATGACCGTGGAAGAAGCCCGTGAGAAGACGGATGTAGTTACAGGTATCTTTACTCTCAATACCATACCTGTATATGTTATATTTGATCCAGGAGCAACACACTGTTTTGTATCGGAGTCTTTATTGCCTCGCCTGAATGTACCGTTAACCCCAATGGATGAAAGCTTGGAAGTGGCTATAGCGGACGGCCGATATGTTTGGGTTTCTGAACATCTGGAAGGTTGTCAGCTTAAAATCTACGGGACCGTTTTCCCTATAGATTTGAAGCCGATGACTACCAATGAATTTGGTGTGATTGTGGGGATGGATTGGTTAGCAACGAACTATGCTAATATGGATTGCAGAAATAAAAATATCACAGTATTGTCGCCGGATGGAGAATGGATAAAGATTCAGAGTGAACGACCTCGGTTGAGAATGCCAGTTATCTCCTTTGCTCAAGCCCGAAGCTGTGTTAGTAAAGGAGGGATTTCTTATTTGGCTTATGTATCGGTGGCTCAGCCAATTAAAGTAGGGGTAGCGAATGTGAATGTGGTAAACGAATTCCCAGATGTGTTTCCAGATGAACTTCCAGGGTTGCCACCAGATCGACAGGTTGAGTTCACAATTGAACTGATTCCGGGAGCTGCACCTGTTGCCCGAGCTCCATACCGTTTAGCACCTTCAGAGATGGTGGAACTGCGGAAGCAACTGGAAGAATTGTTAGACAGGGGTTTCATCAGACCGAGTACATCGCCTTGGGGAGCCCCTATCCTGTTTGTTAAGAAGAAAGATGGGTCAATGCGCATGTGTATTGACTATCGGGAATTAAACAAGATCACAGTGAAGAACAAGTACCCGCTACCCAGAATAGATGATTTGTTCGATCAACTACAAGGCGCGTCCTACTTTTCCAAGATTGACCTGAGGTCGGGTTACCATCAGTTGAAGATACGTGAATCTGACGTTCCAAAGACAGCTTTTCGAACGAGATACGGTCACTATGAGTTTTTGGTGATGCCTTTTGGATTAACCAATGCTCCAGCCGTATTCATGGATCTTATGAACCGGGTGTGTCGACCGTTTCTTGATACCTCAGTGATAGTGTTTATTGATGACATCTTAGTGTATTCGCGAAGCCAAGCCGAACATGAAGTGCACCTGCGACAAGTGTTAGAGTTGCTTCGCCGGGAGAAGTTGTATGCAAAATTCTCCAAGTGTGAATTCTGGCTAAGAGAAGTCCAATTTCTTGGCCATGTAATTAATGCCGAAGGAGTGAAAGTTGATCCAGCAAAGATTGAGGCCGTGATGAAGTGGGAACCGCCTCGAAGTCCCACTGAGGTACGAAGTTTTCTTGGTTTGGCAGGCTATTACAGAAGATTTGTCGAGAATTTCTCCTCGATAGCCGTCCCGTTGACCAAGTTGACCAAGAAAGGTGAAAAGTTCACGTGGGCCGAAAAGCAGCAAGAAGCATTTCAGAAGTTGAAACAAGCTTTATGTGAAGCACCGGTGTTAGCCCTACCACAAAGCGGAGAAGAGTATGTGATCTACAGCGATGCTTCTAGAATTGGTCTTGGTTGTGTGCTAATGCAGAAAGGTCGGGTCATAGCCTATGCGTCCCGCCAATTAAAAGATGCCGAGAAGAAGTATCCAGTTCACGATCTGGAATTAGCTGCGGTGGTTCTAGCATTGAAGTTATGGAGGCATTATTTATACGGTGTAAAGTTTGTTATTTACACTGATCATAAGAGCTTGAAGTACCTCTTCGACCAGAAAGAGCTCAACATGAGACAGCAAAGGTGGATGGACCTACTTAAAGACTTTGACTGTGAAATTCAGTACCACCCTGGCAAGGCGAATGTGGTGGCAGATGCTCTAAGCCGAAAAGAAGCTCCTCTAAAAATTACATCCGCATGCATGGGTGTAGTAAGCCGGTTACCAGAATTGATTCGTTCAGCACAAGAAGAAGCGTGTAAGCCAGAGAATGTAAAAAGTGAAAGAATGGTTGGATATTTAAAGCATTTGGAAGAAAATGCTCAGAAATTGAAGACCTTCAGAGGTCGAATATGGGTCCCAAAACAAGGGGAAGCGCGGAACTTGCTTCTAGAAGATGCACACTATAGCCGATACGCAGTTCATCCGGGTAGTACCAAGATGTATCGGACGTTAAAATCGACGTATTGGTGGCCTGGAATGAAGAGGGACATTGGAAGGTATGTGGAAAGATGCTTGACTTGTCTACAAGTTAAGTCAAACCATCAGAAACCGTACGGGGAAATACAACCATTGCCGGTTCCAGAGAAGAAATGAGACCATATTACCATGGATTTTGTGACAAAGTTGCCACGGACACCGCGAGGTTATGATTCTATATGGGTGATTGTTGATCGATTGACTAAATCGGCACAATTTATACCATATAAAGAAAAGTACATAGTAGATCAACTGGCGAAAATTTACATAGATGAGGTGATTTGTCGGCATGGATTCCCAGCATCGATTGTATCCGACCGAGACAGTAGGTTTACTTCTCATTTTTGGCAGAGTCTTCAAAAGCAACTGGGTACAAAAGTACTTATGAGTACAGCATATCACCCGCAGACCGATGGTCAGAGTGAAAGAACTATCCAGACTTTGGAAGACATGCTGAGAACTTGTATCATTAACTTCGGTGGAAGCTGGGAAGATCATTTACCTTTAGTGGAATTCGCGTACAATAACAGCTATCATTCCAGCATTCAGATGGCCCCGTATGAAACCTTGTATGGAGCACCGTGCCGTACTCCGACCTGCTGGACTGAAGTTGGGGAAAAGCCGTTGGCTGGACCCGAAATTGTAGCACAGACTGAAGAAAAGATCAAACTGATACGCGAAAATTTGAAGGTAGCTCAGAATAGACAGAAACAGTATGCGGACAAACGGGTGAAACCAATAGAATTCCAAGTGGGGGACATGGTAATGCTCAAGGTATCCCATTGGAAAGGCCTAATTCGTTTTGGGAAGAAAGGGAAGTTGAGTCCTCGCTTCATTGGACCTTTCCGTGTATCCCAAAGAGTTGGAGCCGTGGCGTATAGATTGGAGTTACCTGATGAACTTCAGGGTATACATGATGTATTTCATGTGTCCCATTTGAGGAAAACTTTGTTTGATAAGTCTCAACATATACCTCTTGCTGAAATTGAGGTGGATGAAAAGTTAAGATATCCGGAACAACCCGAGCGGGTGTTAGACCGCAAAGTAAGACAGCTGCGAAATAAGAAGATCAGCATGGTGAAAGTACTTTGGCGTCATCACAAAGGTTCCGACATGACGTGGGAGACCGAAAGTGAAATGAGGGAGAAATACCCTCAACTTTTTGTATGATTTCGGGGACGAAATCTCTTAAAAGAGGGGAGAATTTGTAACGTCAAAAACATGTTTATTATGTAGTTATAATAAAAAGGGCAAAATGGTCATTTTACCTCAAAAGGGTAATTTGGTCTTTTGGACAGAAAAGGACTTGTTTCGTAATAATATTTTGAGTCTTGGACTTAAAATGTTATAAAAATCTGATTTTTGTCATTATTTGTGTAAATTGTGGCAAAAGTCTTTAAAATGCAACTTCAAGGACCAAAATGTAATTTTTGGAAGTATAAAAGCTTGGAAGCTTCTCCCATTTGTGGGCAGATTTTTGGCACTTACGGGAGAGGTGTTCTTGAGCGATTTCAGCAAGGCTTTAGAGGATTCTTGAAGATTGAAGGTTGCAAATTGGTTATTAGCTTCAAAGGGTAGAATTGGAAGTTTTGGAGGTAAGTTCTTCAAGTTCTTGACTAGTTGTTCTTGATGAGTTTTGTAGAACTCAAAAACTGCATTTGCAGTTATAATTGTGTGGTCAAAATGATTAGATACTTCCATTAAGTCATAATAATAAGGGCTTAATTCAAGAAAATGGAAGTAGATTGTTATTTTGGATGAATTTGAAGTTTTGGGGTTTTTGGAACTAAGAACCCTAATTCTTCATATGATTGATTGAGTGTGTTTTGGGGGTTAAAAACCTTGTTAAAATGTAAGGTTTTAGCCTAGGAATAAACCCCAAACGATTAAGAACAGCATTAAGAACTTATAGACCAAAACTGCAAGCTACAGTGTACAAATCGCGACTGCCCAGTAGGCTGCACTGGCGCAGGGCGCAGTGCGCCCTATTCTAGGCGCAGTGCGCCTCCAAGGCAGGGGCCAGGCAGGGGATCAAAAATGCTAACTTTTGTTTGGCTTGTCCGATTTAGCTCAAACTTGAACCGTAGGCTCGTTATGGTCTGAAAAGTTTGGGAAAATTTTTATATTGAGTTTTCGACCCCTCGGGGGCACTGTAGATCGATTCGAATGCCTCGGTGAATAGTAAAATTCATAAAAAGTTAGTAAACGGGAAGTTTATTAACTAGACATTGTTTATAATGATATTGTATTGAACTCTATCGCATTAGAGTTAATTGGAATGGTTATTAACCTATAATAATTTTGATAATAAATGGAATTATAGGTACGGGACAAAATCCTACAGATTTCATTTCAAGGCAAGGAACAACAAACGTTAGTTGTAGCAAACCTTCAGGTGAGTAATCTCACTGTTATCTGGTGTGATATTTGTTAAAAGAGCAGCTGCAGATGGAAATGATTTTGGGGACAAATTTTGACAGATTATATGATTTGATATACGACAAGACCAGATAAGCCGTGAGTCTGTTATAGACAAGAACGGAGCTGTGAGTCAATATATCTATGTAAACTGTGATATGACAAGACCAGATAAGCCGTGAGTCTTTAATAGACAAGAACGGAGCTGTGAGTCAAACTTATATAGACAAGACCGGATAAGCCGTGAGTCTAGGCAACAGCGGGCTAACCCGTGAGCCAAGGCAACAGCGGGCTAACCCGTGAGCCATATTTGATTTTGTATTGCATGATAATACATATTTGACTTTGTATAGAGAATTTTATTCTTATACATGTTATTCTTGATTTGATTACTCATTGGGCTTTATAGCTCACCGTTTATTTGATATGTACGTGAGCGTGATCCCGCCAAGGGAAAGGATAAAATCCGTGACTGAGGACTTAGTATTTGAAGTAACGACCCGGCTTGAAGAAGGTATAATATTTTATGTATTGTACTTCGTGATACTCTTGTACTCGTATTGTATTAACTAATACCCCCTACTTATGTTTTAGTTGTAAAATATTTGGTTTTAAAAATGAAAAATTTTTGGGGTGTTTTTGGTTAATAAGTCGGGTGTTACAATGCTCCACCGTTCAAAAGGAATACCCAGCCCGACTGAGACCGACCACTGTCTCTATCCGTCTGAAAACTGGCATCTGTATATCCTTCAACTCTCAAGGTATCACTGCCACCGAGGACTAACACCATGTTCTTGGTCCTTCGCAGATACTTGAGTATATTTTTCACAGCTATCCAATGCGCCCTTCCAGGGTTACCCTGGTACCGACTGACCATGCTTAAAGCAAAGGCCACGTCACGGCGAGTACACGTCATAGCGTACATGATCGATCCTACAGCCGAAGCGTAAGGTACCCGACTCATTTAAGCTATTTCTTCATCTGTACTCGGACTTTGAGTCTTACTCAATTTTGCATTACTTTGGATAGGTAGCTCTCCCTTCTTGGAATTTTCCATACTAAACCTTTTTAGTACCTTTTCCAAGTATGTACCCTGACTAAGTACAATTAGTCTCTTCTTCCTATCTCTCAATATTCTTATCCCGAGAATATAGGCAGCCTCTCCTAGGTCATTCATGGCGAAACATTTCCCAAGCCAAGCCTTGACATCTTGCAAGGTTGGAATATCGTTTCCCATGAGCAGTATGTCATCGACATACAGCACCAGAAAGTTGACTATACTCCCACTAGCCTTGACATATACACAGGACTCATCCTCGCTCCAAGAGAAGCCAAACTCTTTGACTTTCTCATGGAAACAAAGATTCCAGCTGCGAGAAGCTTGCTTCAATCCGTAGATTGATCTCTCAAGCTTACACACCTTATTGGGATACTTTGCGTCGACAAAACCCTCTGGCTGATTCATGTAAACATCCTCAGTAAATTTTCCATTAAGGAAGGCGGTTTTGACGTCCTTCTGCCAAATTTCATAGTCATGAAATGCAGCTATGGCCAGCATAATCCTAATAGACTTTATCTTGGCTACTGGTGAGAAGGTCTCGTCATAGTCAACCCCTGGGGTTTGAGTAAAGCCCTTCGCAACCAGTCTTGCTTTGAAAGTGTGTACCTTTCCGTCTACGTCGGTCTTTTTCTTGAAGATCCATTTGCACCCGACTGTCTTTCGACCCGGTACGTTATCAACCAAGTTCCAAACTTGATTGTCATACATGGACTTGATCTCGCTATCCATGGCCTCTTTCCACTTGGCAGACTCAGGGCCCGCTCTGCTTCCTGGTAGTTAGCTGGTTCATCCAAATTTATCAGTGTTCTATCACTGACAAACGTGTCCCCATCCGAAGTTATATGGAATCCATAAAACTCGGGTGGCATGCTAACCCTACCGAAACGCCTAAGAGGTAAGGATACATCTGTCGGACCAACAGGAACTTCTTCCTCATGTTGGTTGCTAGTTTCTCCTAAGGTTGCGTCATCTGATGACTCTTGAATTTCTTCCAGATCAATGGTACTCCCACTATCCTCTTTGAATATGAGCTCTCTCTCTCGAAAGACCGCTCGTCTAGCTACAAAGACCACGTCCTCGCTCGGTCTGTAGAATAGAAATCCAAAGGACTGTTTAGGATAACCAATGAAGAAACACCTTTCGCTTCTTTCTGCGAGTTTGTCTTGAGTCTCTCGTCTAACGAAAGCCTCACAACCCCAGACTTTGATATGTGCCAACGAGGGAACTTTTCTCGTCCACATTTCATGAGGTGTTTTAGCAACCTTTTTAGTAGGGACAAGATTGAGGATATGGGCGGCAGTCTCTAAGGCATACCCCCAGAAGTGAATAGGAAGTGAAGCTCGACTCATCATGGAACGAACCATGTCCAACAGGGTTCGGTTGCGCCTCTCCGCAACACCGTTCAACTGCGGTGTCCTGAGAGGTGTCAACTGCGAAACTATTCCGCATTCCTTTAGATAGTCTAGGAACTCGATACTTAGATACTCTCCGCCTCTATCGGACCTGAGCATCTTTATCTTCCTGCCTAATTGATTCTCTACCTCGTTCTTAAACTCTTTGAACTTTTCAAAGGTGTCCGACTTGTGCTTGATCAAGTAGATATAACCGTATCTACTAAAATCGTCGGTAAAGGTCACGTAGAACCGCGTGCCATCCTTTGTGGTTAATCTGAATGGACCACACACATCTGTGTGAATGATGTCTAGCAGACCCTCACCTCTTTCAAAAGACCCTTTGAAAGGTGATTTAGTCATCTTGCCCAACAGACAAGATTCGCATACATCATCCGACCTGAGGTCGAATGATTCCAACACTCCATCCTTTTGGAGTTGGGCGATGCGTTTCTTGCTGATGTGCCCGAGCCGACTATGCCACAGACATGCCTTTTCTACACCACTAGTATAATCAATATAATTTACACTATGTCCTAAATTGTCAACACATTCAACAGTTTCATACATACCATCACAAGGATAAGCAGTAAAAATCAAAATACCATTTTTGAAAACAGAATTCGAACCAATTTTATTGTCAAAAGAAAATTGAAATCCCTGTCTGAACAAAGCGTGAAATGAAATAATGTTTCTTGCCATTTTTGGCGAATAGCAACAATTAAATAACTCTAAGCTAACATCACTACTAAGCACTAAACTATAAACGCCGATCTTGGTAACAGGGGACGATCTCCTATTGCCCATGATCAGGTTCAGTCTACCGTGCTCCACCTCCCTGCTTTCCTTTAGGCCCTGTAGATCAGAACAAATGTGAAAACCACATCCTGTATCAAGGACCCAAGGATTAGAAGATGGTGTGCTTTTAGAGATAGTGTATATACCTACTGTCGATGGCTTTACTTTCCCATCCTTGACATCCTGCAAGTATTTGGGGCAGCTTCTCTTCCAATGGCCCTTCTCTTTGCAGTAGAAACAGTCGGCTTCATTGGGGTTGGCTACACAAGGAATGTGGGAAGACTTGGTTCTCGAGCCATTGCTGGACGACCCACCTGAACCTTTTCCCTCCAATTTTGTTTAGGAGGGCCCTTCCTTTTCTTTCCTTTGCCACTTCCAATGGCTAAGACGGGCTGATTGACCGAGGGTACACCTTTACCCTTCATCCCGTCCTCAGCAACCCGAAGCATACGATGCAACTCAGTCAGGTTAGCCTGATTTTTGTTCAAATGATAAGCCAGCCTGAACTGGTCATAAGAACTCGGTAAGGAGTTAAGCACTATGTCAACGGCCAACTCCTCAGGTACAGGCATCATAAGCTTTATAAGCCGCTCCACGTAACCTTGCATTCTTTGCACATGAGCGCAGATGGACTCTCCATCTTTAAGTTTGCTGTTCGTGAAGTCTTTGACCACCGCACACCTCTCGATGCGCTCTTGCTTGCGGAACTTTTCCGCAAGCTCCTTGTGCATCTCAAAGGGCCAGTAGTCTTCGTATATCCTTTGCAATTCGGGGTTCATTGTGGCGATCATGATGCAGGCCACTTTGGTCGCATCATCAGAATGTTTTTGGTACGAGGCAATCTCCTCGGGAGTAGCAGTTTCAAGGTCAATATCGACAAGCTCGGTCTCGAGGACATACTCTTTATTCTCGTACCTCAGAACCATCTTGATATTTTTAATCCAGTCATTGTAGTTTTTCCCGTTCAATTGAACCTTGGAACACAGTGAGAGGATAGAGGGAACACTAGAGTTTGAGTGGGGAGCGGATTGATCAGCAGAATACATCTATAAAAGAAGGTAAGTTTAATTAGATACATGTCGGTCCTTATAATAACCCAATATAAAATAAGGCTAGGATCCAACTATAACAATTTACAACATAGAAGAGGGATGCCGTAATCTATAAGCAAACTTTATAAAGGTAGGCGAATGACGATTCAGCCAATTCTACCGCGGAAAAATAATCTTATTATAAATGGAATTCCTAGTTTCTTTTGAGATTTATTGAACTGTTCAATAGCATGTTTAATCTCGGATATGCCCCACCGTTTGTGACTGGGATGCCGAGGATCACAAACCGGGTGTGAATAACCATGCAAATTAGCTTGGTACTCTCGGGGTCCATTATCATCTCAAATTGATGTGCCGGTAAACCACACACGCTCCATCAACAATGATAACACCCGAGACACCCATTGCCACTCTTTATGAACCCCCATTGGTGTGCCGGTAAACCACACACGCTCCACCAACGTTTCATAAAGTGCAATGTGCAATTTCATGGGTTAGCATCAAATTCACATTTTTTTCTAAAGTAACTAGATTGGGATTTTTGTAAATAGTTCTAGTACTTTGATCATTATACCTTTAATGATTAAGCGGTTCTGTCAAACCCGTTCGGCTAACGACCCTCCACTGATCAGGCGAGCGGTGGGTGAGAGTGTTCACCCATTAGACTACCATTTTATAGGCAGTCTCCTTATACCCACTTTATAGACCAGCTTCGTGAATGAGGCCTACTATTGATTTGACTAACCAAATTTTTCTCATATATATAGTATTAACTTTTAATAACATATATAAGATGTATTTTAAAGCCCTTTAAAGTATTCAAGGTTTATCTTTTAATTTTACCAAATTTAACAATTAAATTTTAAATTAAATTAAACCTTAAAATCGATTTAATCAATTTTAATTACCAATTAATTAAATTAATTAAATCTAAATATTTTAAACATTTTAAAATAATTTTCCGGATTTTTCCATTAATTTTCGATAATTTAAAATTAATTAAATCCCTTTTGAATTATCTTTTAATTAACAATTAATTAAATTAATTCAATGAAGATAGGTTTATCCAAATTAATCAAATTAATTAAAACCTATCCTAAACCCCCTAGATTTCGAGTTCAAATAATGGGGTTTAAGGTTATCCATTTAATTAACAAATAAAATTACCAAAAATAGAAAACCTCCTAAAACCCTAATAGCAATTTTCGAAAATAGCAAGGGGGGGATTAGGGTTTCCAAAACCCTAATCCTAGAAATCGATCCACATATATATTAGGGTTTATAAGCTTTAAACCCTAAAACAGTTATATCAAATCAACAAGAAAACAAAACAGGCTCTGATACCACTGAAAGGTTTTCTGCAAACCATGAACTAAATAACCTAAGTTCACATGCAACCTATGAGGATCTATGTTTTCTTCTAATTGAACATATAACAAAAAAACCTAGAGGCCAATAAAAGAAACTAGAGATCAAAACAGAAAAACCAACCTTAATTTCTTGGAAGCTGAGCAGCAAAATTATCCTGCCTCAAATGGAAGTCACACCCAAGCTAGGAGGAGAGGGGATCGAAAATTCCAGAGATTCTTCAGTCAAAGTTGGCGCAGAAAATAGGGTTCCAGGGACCCCTATTTATAGTTACAGAATGACCAGTTGATATGCCTTAAGGATAAGCCTTTTTGAATTCAAATAAGATAAATCTTTTATCTTATAATTCAAACTCCTATTTATCCTATTATATTAATTTCGAAATTTCTATATACCATATATAGAAATCGAAATCCACTGGTCACTCCCACTGTCACTTACTCAACTATTAAATAATTACATTTTTAGTCCCTGCACCTTTAATTAATTAATTTAATCACTGAATTAAATCTAATTAATTACAGATTAATTCCTAATTAATTAATATAGTTTCTAATTAATATATTATGACTTTAATATATTAATAAACCATATATTTAATTCATGTTGATTTATTAATCCCATAATAAATCAACCTTTCTCTCTACCGAATTTTCTACCAAACCTCCAACCATGAGGGCAACCCAAATGGACTGTGCTTCTATTAATTAGGTAAATACTAATTATTAGTCATGGCTTAGACACCTAATCCAACAAATTTCCACACAGTGTAAATATCGACACCCCATCTTCCACCTTCGTCATGGTGGAATGATTGGTGTAATAACAAACTGGAATTAGCGTTCAAAGGAACATCAGAAAATTTGTCAAGATTGGTTTATTTGTGTTGGTTTCGGTTTTCTTCGTCCGCATCCTTTAATCTTTGTCTCATTTGTTGTTTAAATCAAATGGTATTCATTCTTTGAACTGACTCGAGTTTTCTGATTGGTGCCTTCTTTGCAGGTCGCCGTTAAGTGGAAGATTTTTATATGTTATTAATAGGTTCTCAATCTCATAAGGTATCATATATAATTTATATATTCTTTTATTTTAGTTTAAATATTATTTACATCATACTAAGTCTACTATTATGTAAGATTTAGGAGAAGTTTAATGAAGGATGAGAGATTTGTGTGAGTATAGTTGATGGGTATTTTGAACACGTATTATTTTGTATTGAGTTTTTAGGTTAATGCAATAAATAACAATATTTTTTTGGATGGTCTTTTTTATCAGGAAAAGAAGGATATCGGGCCAATTTAGATTGTGTATATATGTATGGACCACGAGGTATGTGTTTGTGTATGTATACTTGTGTACAGGGGAGTGTATCTGTCTATGTATATATGGAATAAGAACAAGGGGTTAAGTGGTATCTATGTACATAGAGGCTGGGTATCCATGTGTATATTTGTAAATGTTACATATATGTGAGTTTTTGTGTATCTAGGTGTGTGTATCTGTGTTTATCCATGTGTAGTTGTTTGAATACGTTTGTATTTGCATGTAATTATGGTATAAATGAGTTTTTGTTAAATAATTGAATAGTTTGGAGGAGACAAATACCGTCAGATGGATCCCCACATTCCCAGGAACTTCATTTATGTCCTGATTGCAGACTGATCCTAAAGTCTTGCTCAGAAAAGAATTTGATGGAAAGGTAACCTGTTAATTTCCCTTTTCCCTTTTAATTAAAAGGATTAGATATTTTTTTGTACCCTTTCTATTGATTTGAATGTTATTTAAGAGGATTACAAATTATTTTGCTATTTTTTGGTTGGTTGTAACCAAGCTCGCAGGAGGTAAACTAATCAGAGTTTGTATATAACATTGAAATAATCTGATTTTGGGTTTGCTCGATGTTATAGGGATACAGAGTAAAGGTGTTTGGATTGGGGTCTATCACCAGTGATGGAGACGAAAGAGGAGCGGTAGAGGACAAAGTGGTTCTTAATTTGAGTTTCGCAAATGAAGTTCATGTTAGTGTATCCCACATTGGTGCGACACGGTCTTATGAGTTTGTATATATGTTGGAGTCTCCCCTCTCTCCACAAGGGCTCTTTTGGAGAGACACTCTTGGGGCTCCACATATATTTACATGGTATCAGAGCCAGTGTCCCGCACCCTGTAACCTCATCGAGCCTACGTCTCTGAGGGGGAGTGTTAGTGTATCCCACATTGGTGCGACACGGTCTTATGAGTTTGTATATATGTTGGAGTCTCCCCTCTCTCCACAAGGGCTCTTTTGGAGAGACACTCTTGGGGCTCCACATATATTTACAGTTCAACTACAGTATTATATGGTGAGGGAGTGGATCACATAAACATATTAGAACTGAAAGATACATCGGTTAAAAGAATTTGGAAATTGGATCGGTAATCCATATAAACACATTACACATGTATGCACCTAATATATAATGGTAAACACAAAATAAGGGAACTTTGTAGCTGTAGAATATAGAATAAGTAGACTCAACACACAACAACATTCGGTGTATTTGTGCTTGGATTTGGAGTGGCCACCAATACAGAGTGCAGCTTTAGAAGTTCAAATAACAAAAATCCATTAGATGATATACATGCTTCAAAATGATAAGAGACCAAAACTAGGCATTTGTGGGTTTAAGTTGATAAAAAATTTATGACAAATCAGAGTAGTAAAGCAGGATTTTATTTGTTTATCAGAACTAGGCCTTTAGGACTTCGACCTTTGATAGTTTTCTACTTTTCTAATTTTATGTTTTCGCCATTTGATATATGCATTTGTGTCAAAGACCTATTTTGTAAAAATTAACCAATTACATTTTCAAATAATTTTCTAAAATATGAATATCGTATATTTCTTAACATGTGATATTTTCTGGGGTTTTTTTATTTTTATTTTATTATTTAGTTTGCCAACTTCCTATAATTAATTAGAAATTTTCTTGTCAAATTCAAATCAAAGTTTTTTGGATAAAAATTTCTAAGCCTTTAATGTCAAGTTATTTCGAAGAAAAAAATTCAACAGAATCTTTATATTTTTATATAAGAAATCATCAAAAGATATACGGTGAGATGCAAATATTTTGAAAATTATATAGATACTCACGTTATGTATATTTCATGCAATGAAAAAAAAGCATTTTATATACTTTTCATCAAACATCTTGGTTTTACATTTTTTTTTTTGTCTTTCATGTATATTTAATGTTTTTATTGACCGATAATTGAATTACTATGAAAACAAATTTGATTACATTATTTTTTGATATAAATTTTATCCTACCGTGATTTGAAATCAATATGATTTAGTAAAAAAAATTCTATTTGTTATTATATCTATTACCATATCTTTCTAGAAACATTCTCAACACATTCCGTTAAGGATTAAGAAATCTTTATCTATATATACCTTATTTAAATTATGTTTGAAAGGTTATGGTTACATACATATTTTATTTCCTTATTATGTTTTTTTGTACTTACCATATCTCTCATACGACCTTTTACACTTAATGGGTTTTGTATGGATTGTTTTCTCAATACCGAACAAAGTGCTGACTACGTGAAGGTTTGTAAGATAACTATTTGCGGCTTACTATAAGGAAACCTGAAACTGGTTTCAGTCGGTTCCAGATTTTTGGAATCGCAACTAAAATTGGTTCCAAAACCAAAAGAGGTTATTATTAACCGAAGTAAATCAAACTGTATTATTATATTATACGAAAATACATACCATGTGATATAAAAACCAAAAACATCAAAATAAAATTCCTATAAAAAATTTGAAGTTGTCAACCCGTGTTTAACACGGGTTTATAAACTAGTATATATATATATATATATATATATATATATATATATATATATATATATATATATATATATATATATATATATATATATATATATATATATATATATATATTCTAATAAAACAAACTTAAAATACCACATGTCGAGTTATTAGACTCCAATTTTGCCACTTGGCATCTTTTTACGCCTCCTCATTTCTATTTCCCGCTCATTTGTTTGTATTAAATACGCGATATACCCCTCACTGTATCTTCATTCACACACACAGGCTGGAAATATATACTTTGTAACTCCCCATACGAGAAATTAGGAACCGATAACGAGAAATTAGGAACTGATGAGCCCTAAATGTCGCCATACCACCACCACTTCATCAACCGATCATTCTCACCATCACAATCGCGCACTGCGTCTTTATTTTTCTCAACTAGTTCCGGTCATCCACCTCCATCTTCCTCAAATACATTGTTTCTCTCTCTAAATACCACCACCATATGATCATTTTGATGCACTAGCAATAGATTGGAGCTTTCATTGAAAGTAATGGTAACAAAAGAAATTCTTTAGCTGCATTTTGATTTCATGCTTGTAGTGTAAATCAAATATTTCATGTCCTCTCCACTCTAATCTTTTAACCTGTATCCAGTATCGAAATTATAAATTTTCGATTTCTACAAAGAGAGCAAAGGAGGAGGACGATTGTTGTTTGCTTGCCCCTTTAGCTTGGGAATTCAAACATGAACCGGGTTTCCCCAATAGCGCTTTGCCTTGAACTGATTTCTTGAAGTTTGCTTGCTTCCTTTCGATTTTCTCGCCCTTTATCTTTGGTGAAGATTGTTAATTATAAAAATAATACTTTCTATATTGAACTTAATTATGAACATAAATAAAAACATATTACATAGAGACGTTGGGCAAACGGGCAACAAGCTGCGCCGCTAG
This sequence comes from Cichorium intybus, assembly GCA_023525715.1. Classification (NCBI taxonomy): domain Eukaryota; kingdom Viridiplantae; phylum Streptophyta; class Magnoliopsida; order Asterales; family Asteraceae; genus Cichorium; species Cichorium intybus. The sequence continues at coordinate 96,728,689 of CM042012.1, forward strand.
CCCTTTTTGAATGGCAAAGCTGATACGCTTAAAAATAAAATCCAAAGATCTAAGGGACATAATGGTACTATGCATAACCCGCTGAACTCTGTTGAGTAGTTCCACGGCATCAGGTGCGAGAAAACCAAAGGTATCAAAAGCAAGTTGGTTAAAATTTATAATTTAATTTGATTTTCTGTTGCGGGTTTTGTTGAATGGTTGGCATAATCAAGAACACTGTTAAAGAGCCTGGAGTGTGTTCTAAGATATTGGCCATGGAGGCTGCAAGCGTGGAAGCAATGATAATATAACAATAGTTGTTGTGTTTATTCATCTCGTATCAACTGCCGAGAGAATTTACTAGAAATTAATACCTAATTTTATGTTATATATAGAATATAGTTTGATCTACGTTGTTATTCCCTGTCATTTGTGGGGTCCCATTTTTATTGATTTGGGTTTTGTGGAACAGTAATTGTGGAAGCATTAGCTTTGAAAAAAATAGAAAGAGAGAATGAGAGGGGCACGTAGTTCACTTATGACGGGGTAAGAAAAAAATTGATTTTGTTGTATAATATTTAAGATTTTCATTAGTTTTTAGCCTTTCTTGAAATATAATATGTCTAATACTATTATACAAATACGACTTCTAAACGATATTTGAAGAATATCATATTCTAGGGTAAGAAAAAGAGGAAGACCGTAAAAGACAAAAGGACATGAACTATATGATATCAATGCTATCTAATTTCAAGAAAAGTTGATAGCATAACAAGAAGTGGTGTTTGGGTCAACACCAAGTCCAATGAAGCAAAGTGGGAAAAAGGGGTTTTAGGATGTCTTGTGGTAGGGCGAGTAACATGAGATTATCAATGGGAGGTGCTATGCATGCACCCAAAACAGGTTTACACTCCATTAGAGCTACACCTAACACTCGTGGGACAAAAAAGAACAATCGTCGGTTAAATAATAGGGATGATGGATTTACAACCCTTTCGGTAGGTACATTTCTCAATTTCTACCTTCTTTTTGTTTATTATAACATCCTACTTTTATTTATTTACTTATTATAGCATCATACTTTCATTGTACTTTGAAGAAATACCCAATTATAACAATTCATACAAATACAAAACTACATTTTCCAACGTATAATGTTCTAATAAGAAAAAACCAGTGTTGTAAAAGTCGGACTAGGCGGCTGTCTAGGCGCTAGGCGGACGAGTTCTGCCTACGATTAGTGGTAGGCGGTCAAGTTAAGTGGATTTGGTCAACGACGGTCAAAATCGGGTTTAGGCGGGTCTAGGCGGCAAAATTTGCAATTTTTCAAAATTTAAAATTTTCAAAATTTCGAATTCTTCAAAAATTTCAAGTTTCCAAAATTTTCAAAAATCATCAAATTTTCAAGAAAAATCAAAATTTTCTATTTTTAAATTTTAAATTTAGAAATTTTCAAACTTTCATAATAATAACTTATATTATATATTTTATTACATTAATAATATATATATATATATATATATATATATATATATATATATATTATTTTATTAGTAATTTCAATTTTTTTTATATATAAATTATGATCTTCGATGGCTAAGTTATGATTATTGATTATTAAAATTGTCAAAAATATCGTTAATTGGTCTAAACATTCTGATATTTGATGACTTTGATATTTAAACACCTAGATTTGTCGATTTTTATGCTTATTTATTAATTTTGTACGGATATAGGTAATATCTAAATTTTAAAAAATAAATTTTATTACAATTAATATTCTCCACCTAGGCGCCGACTACTCCTCGCCTAGACCGACTAGTCCTAGGCCCCAGTCGACCGCCAGCGTACCGCCTAGCGACTTCTACAACTTTGGAAAAAACTGAAAGTATATTACTATAATAGGATAGATTTCCAAAGTACAACGTCTTAATAAAGAAAAAGTTGGAAGTGCAATGTTAAAATGATCTTTTTAACTAAAGGTAAATGCAAGAAATAATAACATTCTACTTTAGTTATATCCTATTATAGCTTTGTGCCATGAGTAATCTACAAAACTATATCAATATCATACAAATACAAATTTTCAAAGTACAATGTTTTAATAAGAAAGAAAATGAACGTATGATGTTATAATTGGGTAGATTTTTCAAATTACAATATCCTAATAAGAAATTAATGAAAGTACATTGTTTTAATTGAAAGTGTTAAACACAAGAAATAACAGTGTACTTTGAAAAGTCAAACTAGTGTAGAAATATTATTGAAATATAGAACTAATTTTCTTTCAAAGTACAATGTACTAAAAGAACTTTGAAGTACAATGCTATAATCAGTGAATTTTTCAAAGTACAATATCTTAATAAGCAAAATCAAAAGTATAATATTATACTAGAAAGTAATAAATGTAAGATGCTTATAATAAGTGAATAGATGAAATCATGTTGATATTTCTTATGGTGTACGTTGAAAATCTACCCAGTTATAGTAACATATGTGATCCAAATACAAAACCAAATTTTCTTTCAAAGTACAATGTCCGAATAAGAAAAATATTGAAAGTATAATGCTTATAATCGGGTAGATCTTTCATTTAGCCCTAAATATGATGTAATAATATTACTTTGAAATTATATTACTAGGGAGTAGAGGTTTGGCCATAGCTGGACTTCCAACAAACAAAAAACATTCACTTAGTGAAATCGAACCACAACAACATTCACTTACTGAATCAAAGAAGTTTTGGACTAGAGGTGAGGTGAATAGAACGTGCACATCTGTTTCATTTCTCTAATTCCTAAGGTTTGTGACTCATTTTCTCTTAAAGATTATAGACTAGTAAATCTTATGGGTTGTTTGTAGAAGGTTTTTATCAAAACCTCTTTCTTTACGTCTCAAAAGGGTCATTGACAACTTATTAGCCAAGAGCAATTGACGAATGTAAAATGAAGGAGTATACCTAATGGTCCTCTTGTTATTAATATATTTCACACCGGTGTTAAGAAGGTGAAATAAAAAAGTTTTGATATTTAAAGTCACTACTAGAAAAAAGACCTTTAATGACCGACAATATCAGTCATTAAAAGGTATAGATGACTGACAAATGTCTGTCATTGAAAGCCCAGTCATAATTGAAAGATGACAGACATTTGTCGGTCATAAGTTATTACTGACATTTATGACTGACCTTTACAACTAACATTTAAGACTAACGTTTACGACTGACGTTTACAACTGAGTTTACGACTGATGTTTACGACTTACGCTTACGACTTACGTTTACGACACACATTTGTATGTCATGATTTTACGTTTTCTAAAAAAATATATAAGTTTTGTAAATTTACTAAAACTCAAAATAAATCACCAAATTTAATGCTACAAAATACAATCTCAATATATAAAAACAATCCATTACATAAGATAATATCATTTCAAATATCAAAAAGTATTTCAAAGTCATCAAAAGTATTGTTTGTTGTTGCTACAAAAGATATCACCGATAAAGAAAGTTTGTTACATAAGTCGCCCATTCTTTGCGAAGATCATCAATATCAACATCTGTATATTCATCCTTGCCGCCCCCAATCTGAGAAGAAAATTATATATAGATTAATTTTGTGAATTAACCGATATATAACATAACGTTTAATTTATATTAGTTACGCTTCAATAATTTGCCTTAACTGCAGATTGACATTGCTTGGCCTAAAGGAATCAAGATAATAACAAGTTGTTGCTTTTAAGTCTAGTATGGCCAACACTCAATGTCTTCTATAAAATCCAAAAGCCAAAAACAACATAAATAGGAGAAAAAAAGTATGACATCGGTTACAAATTCTAGGTTTGTTGATTTGTGATATTACTGATTGTGAACCAATTAGAAATAGACAATACCTAACTGAGATAAAATCGCCCAACTTATAGTGTCACTTTTCCTCAAGGCTCCTGAGACATGATTTATCTGAAGAGTGTACAAGATTGCGAAATGAATCTCACACAGAAGAAGTATATGACAATTGTCAATTTGGTCAACGAAAGTCAACTGTAGTCAAACGAAGCGTACGTTAATCCTTATGTTGAAAAGTAATTTTTTTCCATAATTTTACGATGTATTATTAGATATTATAATACTACGTACGCTATTCAAAACAGTTATCGAGTAAACGCCGAAAATACGGATAATAAACTACTATAGCGTAAAAATTCAATATTCGTACAATTATTATTTTGAGAATAATAATATTCATAAAACGATGTATTCGTAAATACAAACCTGTGGATATATAGAACGTCGAAAACGGAGTTCGTATGTGAAAGTTAGAACAGTTAAACCGCTGTGAACGGATAAATGTACACAGGGTTTGGACCTAAAATACAAAATGAGGTGCCTTAAACATCAAAAATGGGATGACGAAACATATATTATGAATCGTAATATTATATGGTATTTAATTTCATAGCCCGATTATTTTTCCGGTAAAATGTCAAATACCGCGTATTCGGAAGAATAGCGCGCTTAAACGCGTATATCTTTGCCTAACGAGTTGCGAATCAATCTAAATAGTCGTTTACTAATATTTTTATGCATAATATTGATTTACATATTTATTTGAAATTATATCTCTGGAAACTTATAAAAATACGCTAAACGTTTTACCGCGTTTTATAAAAACACCCACATTTATATAAGTTAAGTGTATATTTTATAAAAGGCTAGAACCCCCCCCCCCCTCTCTTTGGCTGACCATGAAGCCTCCAAGCCACCCTAGAGCCACCTCCCATCTTTTCTATAGGATACAAGATCTAATACTTAATTATATTAATTGTACAAAAAATCCATAAAGTAGATTGCCATATCTTCCACTTCCCCATGCAAAGACACCATCTCCTTCCCCCTCCCTTCATAAATCTCGACCAAGGAAGGCCTCTCACACCCTTCTTTGATCTCTAACTTCATTTGCTCTCATTCTCTCTAAAATCATCAAGAAGTTCCAAGTGGTTCCAAGCCTTTTCAAGGGGTTTTCAAGAAGATCTTGGTAAGTTCATTTCCATACCAAGCTTCAATATCATTTATACCATCATTATTGGTTGTTCTTCTATTCACATTCTTGATCTTGAACCATAGACCATCTTGAAGATCAAGACATCTCCAAATTGCTAAGCTTTGATATTTTCTTCTCCAACTCAAGATTTGCTTCAAGGGTGAGTTCATACCCCTCATTTTCATCTTTTCTAAATTTTTAGGGGGAGAATACAAGTTTATAAGTTAAAAATGATGATTTACACAAGTTTATATATGTTTATATACTATAAATAATGATTTACACAAGTTTATAAAACTACTAGTTGTGTAAAAACGTTTTTTACATGAAATATGGTTAGATCTATGTATTACGAACATTATGATGTATTATGTTTGTGTAAAAGTTACAAGAGTATAAATAAGTTGTGTAAAAATACTAGATCTTTATTATAAACGTCATAAAAACGAAAACTAGTAAAAACTACGTTTTTGTAACCGGAAACACTATTCTGTAACAAAAATGGTTATAACCAAGTTATTACACCATTTTTGTGGGAAATATATTAAAAGATGTTATTTATAATCATCTAAATAAGTTATTTCGTTATTGTTCGTAAAAATTATGATTAGTACAACGGTATACTAAAAATAGACTATTATAGGAATAGTATGTTTTTGTGACCAGAAATCCGACTTTTCTAGTGATTTATAAAAAGCACGTCAATTTGACGTGATAACGACTATTTAGACTTATAACATCATAATACACTTGGGAAATGATATTTTACAAGGAAGTTGGTATTTTAATCAAAAATGACTATATTCAAAATAATGTGTATGAAAAATGATCATTTGGAAAGATTACCATCATTTTGACAAAATGACAAGATTTAAAATGTTGTCATCACTTATGTAAGATGACTAAAACAAATTTCTTGCCATGACATGTTGATAAACTTTAAATCTATCTTATTAGTATATTTAGTACCTTAGATGTAAGAAATTATACTTTTCAACTCGTTGACATCTTTTAGGCTTAAATACGTTAACACAACGAAAACATTTATATAAATTATAATGGGTATAATTTATGGAACGAACGACAAAGATACGACAGAAATACTAAAGATAATTATATAAATATATAATTATTACATACTATAATTATCATGGACAATTTGATAATTACGAATACAAATGAGTTTTCACTACATTTACAAGCAAGGTTTTACACTATAATTATCATGAGTATATTTTGATAATTACGAATACAAAGGAGTTTTCACTATATTTACAAGCAAGGTTTTACACTATAATTATCATGAGTATATTTTGATAATTACAAATACAAAAGGGGTTTCATTTCAGTACGAACTAGGATAAAACATCACGTTGGGTGGTTATGTGAGACATTTCTTCACAGTACTGAAAGATGTACGCACTAAGTCCTGGATTATAACCTTAATCATTCATGAGCGAGATAGTTGTGTATAGATCTATACGGGACTGACAATCCCGTACCTAAGCTGCTAGCTACAGCTAGACCGGCAGGTCTGGGGTGACAAATGTCTTAACAATTGCGACGCCTGAAGAACGTCGTGGCAGGCCCACATACTAGTCACAGTAAGGTTATAATAACTCACATGAACGACAACGAATATCCTTAGTTTGGGGAAAACATCTTCAAATGGTTTTATATAAATATAAAACCACATGTTGCTCTACACAAAATATAAGTATGGTTTTTACTTATACATACGGGTTTTATGGGATTAAAACCACATTTTATCAAGATACAAATATAAGTACGGTTTTACTTATACATACTGGTTTTATGGGATTAAAACCACATTTTATCAAGATACAAATATAAGTACGGTTTTACTTATACATACGAGTTTTATGGTATTAAAACTACATTCTAACAAGTTAAAAATATAAGTATGGTTTTACTTATATACACTGGTTTTATGGAAATTAAAACTACATTTCATTAAGATATGAACATAAGTACGATTTACATATACAAACGAGTTTTATGGTATTAAAACTACATTCTAACAAGTTACAAATATAAGTATGGTTTTACTTATACATACAAGTTTTATGGAAATTAAAACTACAATTCAGTAAGATACAAATAAAAGTACGATTTTACATACGTAAAGGTTTTACGAAATTAGATCTACAATTAATCTACGAATAAACATGTATTTACATTGTTTTGTACAAGAATAAGACTACGTAATACTATTTTCAAGTATAGAACACTTATACATTTTCGGTCTTTGGGTTTTTAAGACTACGACTCAGTTATAAGAAAATATTGGATTTTCTGGTTTCAAACATTATCTCTTTACAAGGAAAAAGGGACTATGGATTTTCTCAATACAAAAATCTTATGAACTCACCAACGTAATGTTGACACTCTTTCAAATTACTTGTATTCTCAGGTAACAATTAGTCAAGTCCGACTAACCTTTTGGAATGGGACGCGAAGACGTCTCTTTTACTTATTTCATTATCATACTGTAATTGGGTTGAAACAATACCGTTTGAACAATGTAACTTTCCAATTATAATGTATGATGGTTGTTATCTACTTATGTTTCAATGTATGCAATGGTTGTGATGCTATGTCCCGTTCCGCCCTCAGACGATTCCGCCATCGTGGTTTGGGGGTGTGACAGATTGGCATCAGAGCATTGTTTATAGTGAACTAAGTATATCAATCCATTTAAGATATACAACTATAAATAGAATGGGACTAAAACTCTCTAAAATTTTTCGTACAAGTATACTTTTAAAATACAATGATATTTATATAAAAGTATACACATACAAACAAAGGTAGTATCACAATACAACAATTACAAGAACATTGGAGTTTAAGTTGGAAATTACGTTTAGACTTAGTATAATATGTTATCAAACCATGAGGAAACATAGCCTGATCAACTACGTTTGACTAGGGTTTGACCGACATGTAACTAAGTGTGAGCATAATGGACAACTGAGTAAAAACTCGAGAATCCTACAACACTTAGTAACCACGTCAACACTTAACATAAATACTTTTGATAGTATTAGTTATTATTAAGAGATACTAATGATAATTCTAAGTCGACACTAATATCAATATTATCTCAATACCTCTTTATCGTCTGCTTACTTGAGTTACGACTAAGAAAATGGTTCTAATGCCGACAAGGCCGACGACGGGAGCTTCACGTTAAGGGACAATTGAGTCTCCATGAGTAGTCACGACTTGAAAACCATTAGTGAGTACTCTCGATATGACTCACAAGGAGACACAGAAGTTTAACTCATAGTTGACCGATACGTGAGACTTTCATTTTGCGCTACGATTTCAGTCTTGGGATTATTTCTATCTCGAGCTTAAGACTTAAGCTAGGATATATCTTGATTCTAAACCTCCCTTTTTGGGAATGCTTACGCAAACACCTTTACTTCGTATATCGTAATACACAAACCCCTTCCACTATGTCAAAAACTACTAAGTTTTAGTTCAAGGCCCTCAGAATACATGAGTGATATTCTCAAGTGTACCATCATGTTATACTCTCCAAATTACTCACATGTTTCTAGAACAATCATCGACCTTACGCTGTTCGTTCCCAGATCAACTTCGCACTTCGTGGACACATGGAAATTCCTACAACTTTGAGTTATCTTTCGACTCATATCGTTTCATACATTCGTTCATGTCCTTCTAACGTCATTGGTATTCTCATTGTTATCAAGGATTAAATCACCTTAAGTCACACGTCAAACATATAGCTCAACCGCTGCCTCTATAAAAGGTACAAAAACTGCATTCACACCAAACGTTGTACAAACAATTTGCTAGGTCCTCTATTTTGAGGAGAGAGAAGTCTTAAATGTTATAATTCGCTATCCTCCAAAGGATTGCTTTCCTAGAATCACTAAGTTGAGGTTGTACACAATCTCAATAATCGATGCTTTTATGCTTTCCTTCGGAGTAGCATTCTACCTTTACAATTTCAAATAAGTTCCTAACTCCTAAACTCATTTTTTTCCGACTCCTTCTAAATTTAAAATTTACGTGACTTAAACAGTTGGATAATTCTTCAAAATTGAAATCAAAATAGTTCTACACGAGTCCCTCATCGACGACTTAGACCTTTATCATAAGGAATTTCTTCAGCGTCTTCATTCACCCGGAGTTTTAACGCACTTTGATAACAGTGAAGTTACTTATCGTTCTAAACCCTTCTAACATCACCTAGATCATGTGGTTTCATCTATCATGAGCTTTCACCGCCCCCGTTAAAGACAATGACTCCCTAAACATATTCTTCGAATATGGTTCTATTATAAGGAGAGTGCTCGCAACAGAAATTGTGGCTCCAAGAATCCTCGGTCATTTCATAACTTGCTTTGTAGACGATGCTTGAACAGTCTTTACATTTGGGACATATCAAAACTTCGCTGCCTATCCTTAGTATGTACCTTTAGGAAATTTTATCGAAACAGTATTACGGGAATCTCCCAAAGCGCAACAAATGCCATCTTCATCATACTGGTGCCTGCAGAGAGATGACATGCTATGACTGCAAGCAGAAGGGACATACTGCCTGCTTTTGCAAGACTCTGGCACTGGGAAACCAATCAAGCGTCCAACTTGGGTTTGAGCCGCGCTTGTTTTGGGTATGACGAAACCGAGCACTTCAAGAGAGACTGCTCAAAGACAAAGGGGTCCAGCCAGATGCGATCAAGGAAGGAAATCGCTGACATACCAGAAGTCTGTGACTTTCCTGATTTGTTTCTAGAAGATCTTCCGGGGATACCCCCAACATGACAGGTCGAGTACAGAATCGACTTGATCCCAGGAGCTGCTGCCTAGCAAAATCTCCATATATACTAGCCACAGCAGGGATGCAGGAGATATCTAGTCAACTACATGAACTACGAGAAAGGGAATCCATTAGACTGAGCTTCTCGCCTTAGGGAGCACCGGTTTTATTTATGAAAAAGAAGGATGGATCCTTTGGAATGTGTATTAACTATAGAGAACTGAACAAGTTGACTATCAAGAACAGATACCCACTTCACAAAATCGATGACCTGTTCGACCAGTTACAGGGATTCAACTACTATTCAAAGATCGATTTGAAAGCTGGGTACCATCAACTTAGAGTTCAGGAGGAGGACGTTCCAAGGACATCATTTAGGACTCAGTATGACCACTGCAAAATTGGTCATGATAACTATTGAGTTGACCAATGCCCCGACGATGTTTCATGGACTGAATCCAGACACCAAAGTTCTGTGGCTTCAGGGAGTTAGTTCTCAAAAAGACTCGCAAGACAAAGTATACTGATGGCCAAACATGAAAGCAGAGATTGTTACTTATATGGGCAAGTGTTTGACTTGTGCCATGGTCCAGGTAGAATATCAAAAGCCCTCGGGTTTACTACAACAACCAGAAATACCCGAGTGGAAGTGAGAGCGGATAACCATGAACTTCATAACTAAGTTACCCAAGGCAACTGGTGAGCTGAACACCATATGGGTAATTGTCAATAGGTTAACCAAGTCCGCACACTTCCTACCAATAAAAGAGACAGACAAAATGGAGAAACTGACAAGGACGTACATCGAATAGACTGTACGATTGCATGATGTGCCAATATCCATTATCTCAGATAGATATAGACGATTTACGTCACGTTTTTGGCAATCATTGCAAAAGACCTTGAGTACCAGGCTCAACATGAGTATAGCTTACCATCCACAACCGACGGGGCAAAGCGAGAGAACAATCCAAACGCTGGAAGACATGTTGAGAGCTGGCATGATAGACTTCGGTAAGTCGTGGGACACCTACTTGTCGCTCATCGAACTTTCATACAACAATAGTTATCACACGAGCATTAAGGTTGCTCCATTTGAAGCTTTATACAGACGCAAGTACAGATCCCCTCTGTGTTGGGCTAAGGTAAGTGATACTCAGTTAGCCAGAGGTCAAGTACTTAACAGCACTCTCACCGGTCCTGAGATCAAATAAGAGACGACAGAGAAAATCGTTTAGATCCGTGAGCAATTGAAAGCATCTCGTGACCAACAAAAGAATTAGTCGGATAAACGATGCAAGCCCTTAGAATAACAGGTTGGCGACCGCGCTTTATTGAAGGTCTCACCCTGGAAGGGAATGATACGCTTGAGAAGCATGGAAAATTGAACCCACGGTACATTGGACCATTTGAGATCCTTGCCAGGATCGGTCCGGTGGCCTACAAACTCCAACTACCACAGGAACTCAACAATGTACATCCCACTTTCCACGTGTCAAACCTGAAGTTGTGTCTGTCCGACGAGACTCTCGTCATATCGCTTGACGAGATTGGAGTGAACGAAAATCTCCACTTCGTTGAAGAACCTTTAGAGATCATGAATAGGGAAGTCAATAGGACGAAACAAAGCCGCACACCGATAGTAAAGGTCCGCTGGAACGCCAAGCGTAGACCTGAATCTACTTGGGAACGTAAAGACCAAATTAAACTGAAATACCCACATCTTTTCCCAAACCCTTGGGAATCTACTCAAGTGCTAAATTTCGGGACGAAATTCTTTCTAACGGGTAGATGATATGACAATTGTCAATTTGGTCAAAGAAAGTCAACTGTAGTCAAACGAAGCGTACGTTAATCCTTATGTTGAAAAGTAATTTTTTTCCATAATTTTACGATGTATTATTAGATATTATAATACTACATACGCTATTCAAAACAGTTATCGAGTAAACGCCGAAAATACAGATATTAAACTACTATAGCGTAAAAATTCAATATTCGTACAATTATTATTTTGAGAATAATAATATTCATAAAACGATGTATTCATAAATACAAACCTGTGGATATATAGAACGTCGAAAACGGAGTTCGTATGTGAAAGTTAGAACAGTTAAACCGCTGTGAACGGATAAATGTACACAGGGTTTGGACCTAAAATACAAAATGAGGTGTCTTAAACATCAAAAATGGGATAACGAAACATATATTATGAATCGTAATATTATATGGTATTTAATTTCATAGCCCGATTATTTTTCCGGTAAAATGTCAAATACCGCGTATTCGGAAGAATAGCGCGCTTAAACGCGTAAATCTTTGCCTAACGAGTTGCGAATAAATCTAAATAGATGTTTACTAATATTTTTTTGCATAATATTGATTTACATATTTATTTGAAATTATATCTCTGGAAACTTATAAAAATACGCTAAACGTTTTACCGCGTTTTATAAAAACACCCACATTTATATAAGTTAAGTGTATATTTTATAAATGGCTAGAAACCCCCCCCCCCCCCCCCTCACTTTGGCTGACCATGAAGCCTCCTCCAAGCCACCCTAGAGCCACCTCCCATCTTTTCTATAGGATACAAGATTTAATACTTAATTATATTAATTGTACAAAAAAATCCATAAAGTAGATTGCCATATCTTCCACTTCCCCATGCAAAGACACCATCTCCTTCCCCCTCCCTTCATAAATCTCGACCAAGGAAGGCCTCTCACACCCTCCTTTGATCTCTAACTTCATTTGCTCACATTCTCTCTAAAATCATCAAGAAGTTCCAAGTGGTTCCAAGCCTTTTCAAGGGGTTTTCAAGAAGATCTTGGTAAGTTCATTTCCATACCAAGCTTTCAATATCATTTCTACCATCATTATTTGTTGTTCTTCTATTCACATTCTTGATCTTGAACCAAAGACCATCTTGAAGATCAAGCCATCTCCAAATTGCTAAGCTTTGATCTTTTCTTCTCCAACTCAAGATTTGCTTCAAGGGTGAGTTCATACCCCTCATTTTCATCTTTTCTAAATTTTTAGGGGGAGAATACAAGTTTACAAGTTAAAAATGATGATTTACACAAGTTTATATATGTTTATATACTATAAATAATGATTTACACAAGTTTATAAAACTACTAGTTGTGTAAAAACGTTTTTGACATGAAATATTGTTAGATCTATATATTACGAACATTATGATGTATTATGTTTGTGTAAAAGTTACAAGAGTATAAATAAGTTGTGTAAAAATACTAGATCTTTATTATAAATGTCATAAAAACGAAAACTAGTAAAAACTACGTTTTTGTAACCGGAAACACTATTCTCTAACAAAAATGGTTATAACCAAGTTATTACACCATTTTTGTGGGAAATATATTAAAAGATGTTATTTATAATCATCTAAATAGGTTATTTCATTATTGTTCGTAAAAATATGATTAGTACAACGGTATACTAAAAATAGACTATTATAGGAATAGTATGTTTTTCTGAACAGAAATCCGACTTTTCTAGTGATTTATAAAAAGCACGTCAATTTGACGTGATAACGACTATTTAGACTTATAACGTCATAATACACTTGGGAAATGATATTTTACAAGGAAGTTGGTATTTTAAACAAAAATGACTATATTCAAAATAATGTGTATGAAAAATGATCATTTGGAAAGATTACCATCATTTTGACAAAATGACAAGATTTAAAATGTTGTCATCACTTATGTAAGATGACTAAAACAAATTTCTTTCCATGACATGTTGATAAACTTTAAATCTATCTTATTAGTATATTTAGTACCTTAGATGTAAGAAATTATACTTTTCAACTCGTTGACATCTTTTTGGCTTAAATACGTTAACACAACGAAAACATTTATATAAATTATAATGGGTATAATTTATGGAACGAACGTCAAAGATACGACAGAAATACTAAAGATAATTATATAAATATATAATTATTACATACTATAATTATCATGGAAAATTTGATAATTACGAATACAAAGGAGTTTTCACTACATTTACAAGCAAGGTTTTACACTATAATTATCATGAGTATATTTTGATAATTACGAATACAAAGGAGTTTTCACTACATTTACAAGCAATGTTTTACACTATAATTATCATGAGTATATTTTGATAATTACAAATACAAAAGGGTTTTCATTTTAGTACGAACTAGGATAAAACATCACGTTAGGTGGTTATGTGAGACATTTCTTCACAGTACTGAAAGATGTACGCACTAAGTCCTGGATTATAACCTTAATCATTCATGAGCGAGATAGTTGTGTATAGATCTATACGGGACTGACAATCCCGCACCTAAGCTGCTAGCTACAGCTAGACCGGCAGGTCTGGGGTGACAAATGTCTTAACAATTGCGACGCCTGAACAACGTCGTGGCAGGCCTACATACTAGTCACAGTAAGGTTATAATAACTCACATGAACGACAACGAATATCCTTAGTTTGGGGAAAAACATCTTCAAATGGTTTTATATAAATATAAAACCACATGTTGCTCTACACAAAATATAAGTATGGTTTTTACTTATACATACGGGTTTTATGGGATTAAAACCACATTTTATCAAGATACAAATATAAGTACGGTTTTACTTATACATACGGGTTTTATGGGATTAAAACCACATTTTATCAAGATACAAATATAAGTACAGTTTTACTTATACATACGAGTTTTATGGTATTAAAACTACATTCTAACAAGTTACAAATATAAGTATGGTTTTACTTATACACACTGGTTTTATGGAAATTAAAACTACATTTCATTAAGAGATGAACATAAGTACGATTTACATATACAAACGAGTTTTATGGTATTAAAACTACATTCTAACAAGTTACAAATATAAGTATGGTTTTACTTATACATACAAGTTTTATGGAAATTAAAACTACAATTCAGTAAGATACAAATAAAAGTGCGATTTTACCTACGTAAAGGTTTTACGGAATTAGATCTACAATTAATCTACGAATAAACATGTATTTACATGGTTTTGTACAAGAATAAGACTACGTAATACTATTTTCAAGTATAGAACACTTATACATTTTCGGTCTTTGGGTTTTTAAGACTACGACTCATTTATAAGAAAATATTGGATTTTCTGGTTTCAAACACTATCTCTTTACAAGGAAAAAGGGACTATGGATTTTCTCAATACAAAAATCTTATGAACTCACCAACGTAATGTTGACACTCTTTCAAATTACTTGTATTCTCAGGTAACAATTAGTCAAGTCCGACTAACCTTTTGGAATAGGACGCGAAGACGTCTCTTTTACTTATTTCATTATCATACTGTAATTGGGTTGAAACAATACCGTTTGAACAATGTAACTTTCCAATTATAATGTATGATGGTTGTTATCTACTTATGTTTCAATGTATGCAATGGTTGTGATGCTATGTCCCGTTCCGCCCTCAGACGATTCCGCCATCGTGGTTTGGGGGTGTGACAAAGTAAGGTGCCTTGCACTCTTGTGCAGATGCGGTGGCTCAATAAATACAGAAAAAATAATATCACTGAAGCACAGATTAAATAGTAGACACTTATAAGAATAGATCAGATAGTAGTAAATTGTAATTATTAGAATAAACGTAAACTTACTATATACAACATGGATGAAACCAGGCTTCATTGCAATGAGAAATAATAGCACTAGCATGATTGCCCGGTTATATTTTCGCAGCACCCAAGCGATTGTGGCTACAATTCAGCACTTTTGTTTCTTCTTTAACTGCAATCACAAGTGCTTTTAGTGAGAATAGCAATATGATCAGTTTGAAATGAGAAATTATTTATGAAGAGATGAAAGAAAGACCTTTAGGGGTAGAGTCTCCATCGGCATCGGATGTACTGGGGACCTCGTCAGAGAGGTAGAGGAAAACAGAGTTGTTGACAAGATTAACAAGGGCAACTAAAAATCCAAGACAAAACTGAGCAAGGATAAAGAAACCAGGAAACGGATAATGCCACAACCCCACCATTTCCCAAACTTGTGTGTCCTACATATGCAATTTAGGGAAAGAAGCACTAGATTATTATTTCTCATAAAGAAAAAGAGTGAAACAAATAGAAAATAGTTACCTTTCCAAGTTTCCCGTTCCGGTGTGAGAAAACTACATTGAAAATATATGTACTGACAGCCTAAAATAGAATGAAGACAAGGAGCAGTCTGTTTAGTCTGTGCAAATGGAACAATGATGGGAACACAAATATAACGTAGCCGACGTATCCAAGTAATCCACATGTCATTTTTCTAAAGCCTTTTTGACACGTGTCATGCTCTAAAAAAACCCAAAAATTAATTTCCTACCTAAAGCAATTCTGATTCATTTATCTCGTCAAACTCCAATCCAAGTCAAATTTGACAAAAGATAACTGCATAAATGCTGCATTCGTGAATCATTAGAGCTGTGAGTGGGAATGGTGATGTGGAGGCGGAAGATGGTGGTAGAGGTACCAGATATATAATTTACAGCAGGCTGCCAGATTGATTGACCAGGTTCTTCCATTTTCTTTATTATAGAAGGAATAAATGTTTTGGTTGAGAAAGGGAAGCATTGCTGATAATCTTGACAATTTTTTTCAAGTTTGACAAGTTTGCAGACAGAGTTCCCAGCAAATACAAATATTCTTTATGTGGACTTAAATGCTGCAGAGCTTACATCAACCACATCCAAATTGGCCAGTGCATTTCACATCCAAATTAAACAGATAGTTTGTTACACATTACATCAACCATTTTTCAGATATATATATATATATATATATATATATATATATATATATATATATATATATATATATATATATATATATATATATATATATGAAATTACCAATTTACCCTTGACCTTAAAAGCACATGAAAAGCAAAGAAAATAATGGTACAAGAACATTTAGAAAAATTGTTGATAAGCTGACAATGACTTCCATACATGTAAATATGAGTGTAAAAATAGATATGGACACATCTTAAATGCAGACCATAGTGACACACACCGTGTTCAATTTTGTTGGATTACTAACTGCAAAAAGATCATGGAAATGGTTCAAGATGTGGCAGAGTCACAGCAGCCAGAGAAGGAGGAGAACAAAGATGCCTCAAATGTTGCTGGACTGCTTGAGAATTTGACCGTTGAAGATATGAAAGAAGTGAAAGAGGCATCTGCAATGCACTAAAGGAAAAGGAGAAGAAAGAGCCTGAAAAGGCAGCAGAGTCAGAGGAGAAGAAGGCACAGTCTCCTCCATCTTAAATTCATAGCCTTGTGAGGTTAAATGCACTTTGACAAACTGGATACAAGCAAACTGAATGCTCATTTAAAGGAATTAATGTCTGGCCTAACTGCTAGAGTTCACACACTTTCTAGGGTTCACGCACGGAAGCCTCCCTCAAAGAGCTCTGATGGAAAACCAAAGAGGAACTTGAACCCTGAAGCGTAATTTTCACTAAATTTCTAGGGTTCACGCATAGAAGCCTGATACGATGTTGAGTTCGAACGAGTTGCAGTACCTAACCCTCAAATAACCCATCATTGTAGACATAAAAGATGGGAAGAAGTTCATACCACGTGCTAGTCTAACGATGCTGAAGCGAGTCCAGAAGAGTTCGCACCTAGTCTTTCACCTACGAGCATAAAACACAGCAATCAATTTCTTCATGAAGCGATGAAATTAGGTTTAGCAGCAATCGATTTCTTCATGAAGCTTGGAGAGAGGATTTTGATTTCGGGGATGGTAGAATGCGATAGAGTGAAAGGGGGAGAGAGAGTTATTCCTTTTTTGGAAACGGCAATTTTAACACTTTGAGGGTACTCAGCCTTGCACCCAGGGCGGTTTGCGATTACCTATGGTGCAAAGCCTTTCCCCTCCACCTGTTTATTCGCCGCCCAGGGAAAATCCCCCACATGGGGTTAGTTGGAGTCGAACTCCAGACCTCCCACCACATGGGTATATAACCCGGGTGCATCCACCCAGCTAGGCTAGGCTTCACTTGCAAGAGAGAGTTATTCCTGGTTCTAATTTTGGGGAAGCGGGAAAAAAGAGGAAGAAAGCGAGACTAATTAAAATGCGTGAAAAGAATGAACGCGCGTATTTTTTTAATCCGAGTGTATGTCATAAATTTTGCAATAGATGATACATTTTTATGACTTACAATTTTGTAAGTCGTAAATCACTCATATTTTACATAAGATGACACTGTTTTTATGACATACATTTTTGTCAGTCATAAAAACATTGTCTGTCATAATTCGTATGTCATTAAAAGGGTATTTTCTAGTAGTGAGTAGATATTGATATGGCCTTCAATTCTCTCAATTTTGATTTCCTTATTCCATTTTGAAAAAACTGGAGTTTGGTGTGTAACTAGAGAAGTTGGATTAGATGTTTTTCTTCCGATAGAACATCCGTCTTGGTTAATGGATTGACTACTAGAGAATTCGACATAAGAACAGATATGAGACAAAGTGGTCATTTTCCTTTTTTTATCCTCGTGACGAGAGGTCTTATTATTTCCATGAAAGAAACTTTTGATCAACATATGTTCCAATATGTCTTTATCTAGCCTCATTTTGGAAAATAAATCTTCACAAAGAAAAGTTTATGACGTGGGTGTTGAGAATACAAAGATTGTTAGAAACGTTTGATCAACATATCTTCCATGAAAGAAACTTTTGATCAACATATCTTCCAATATGTCTTTATCTAGCCTCATTTTTTAAAGTAAATCTTCACAAAGAAAAGTTTATGGCGTGGGTGTTGACCAATGTGAGAGATACTTTGGTAAATGTAAGGTTATATAATCGTCTATTTTTTATTAATACCCGCGGTGAAAACATAGATAAAAAGTAGGGACAATTTCGTTGATATCCTCCTAAACATTGTTAATTACATACATATCCTTATAAATCTTTAAATTACGTATATATCATCATAAAACAATTAAACTCACATATATACCCAATATTATATTTTAATAATAATTAATTGCTTAAAAAATTAGAAAACTAATATTAAATTGAATTTTTCTTTTCAGAAAACTAATAAACTAAAATATTACTAAATTACCCTTCTCTCTATATCCTATACTTCAATTCTGCATGCATCTAATCGCATACGATCGGAATTTTGCAAATCTCTGATCGGGAGTAAGAGGATGTTTAGTTGTCCGTCGTCGATCTGCGAATGCAAGTCGCCTACATACAATGACAATGTTGAATTCCACCAGAGAATTGTGATTTTTTGATGACAATGTTGGAGAGAGAATGGGAGAGAGAAGAGATGGAGGAATTAAATTTGGGAAAGTATCGAATTGAAGCAACAGGTTCCAAGGTTCAAACCAGTACCGATTTGAAGCACCTTATCTGATCAGAAGACGATTGCAACTAAATGAAAGAGCAATTTGAAGCAAGGTATGAGTTCGAAAATCTTTCCCTCACTATCGATCTGCACACTCGTTTCCAGAGTCGACCGATTGAACCTTTCAGTTCCCAAATCTAACTTGAAATCAAGCAGTATGTCGATCAATTCTCAATTTCGATTTGGAGCAGTTCCAAAGTGTTTTTCAATTTGAACCTGTGAATTCTGAAATCCGACTTGAAGTAATTAGAGCGATTTTGCCGTTTTTGCAGGTAAAACATCATTCAGCAATCGTATGATCCATGGGATCACACACTTGATGAAGTAACTCACCAAGATATTGCATTATGTGCTCTTGGTGGACTTTACAGTCATTTTATCTAGGTTAAAGGTAAGATCTTTACTAACTTTTTGTCTTGTTTACTTTGTAATATCATCATAGATGAATTTATGTTTGAGGATTTAGATGATGCATTAAAATTGGAAATATTCTACCATATGAAGTCTATAGTGGATGCCTTAGAATGGACGGTCAAACAAATGCAAATCTTGAAATATTCAACAATTATGTGGATGGTAAGTGATGGTGCAGGTGAAAGTGTTTAGGTCTCTTGTTAAAGGTCTACGTGGTCAGATTGAATTTGTTAAAGCTTTTACAAATAGAAGATCGTGTATTCTCATTGTTATTGAAAATATTCGGTCTTCCAATGCTAACTGGGAATGATGGTCAAAGACTCTTGGCGAGTGGGGCTAGTGGACATATATGAGGCGCTTGTGCCATTATGCCAAGACTAGAACAACTTGTGCCATTGTTTCTTCATACTCGTGTTAGCAAAGTACATTGTTGTATAGTTTTGTACAAAGTTGATTGTTGTAATTGATAGTTTTGTACAAAGTACATTGTCGTAATTTATAGTTTTGTACAAAGTTGATTGTTGTAATTAATAGTTTTCTACAAAGTATATTGTCGTAATTTATAGTTTTCTACAAAGTACATTGTCATAATTTATAGTTTTCTACAAAGTACATTATCGTAATTAGCCTCCCTTGTGAAAGCAATAAAAGTCGCTGCATGTACACATGGAAGACCTTTAACTTGCCAAACTCGACATCTACATGCTCTCTCTTCAAGTAGAACCTTCCAACGTTTGTCTTTGTACTTCACTTCTGTAACACCCCAAATTTTTCACACAATTTTTTTTTTTTTTTTTACAAACTTTATTGCAACGTTTGAAAACAAACCATGTATTTACATTACAAACGGGGTATCACGAATTTGTTTCACAACCACGGTTCAAACCTGTTTATTATACATTATTATACATCAGAAACTACGGTCCCACCCGACTCTTTCAACGTCCTTCCTGTTACCTGAGTACATAGCATTTTAAAAGAAAATACGTGAGACATAACGTCTCGTGAGCGATATGGTTTTAGACTCAAAATATATTTGCCATTAATTTCATTATTTATTAAATGTTCAATATTCTTTTCCTGTGAGCGCACCCACATGTATTCCTTATTTCTTATCAATGGTACATTCCTACGAGCGCACCCGTAGGTTTTATACGAGACGCACCCGTATAACTACTTCCCCAATAGTATGAAACGGATTCATCTATCAAGGTAAGACAACTACTTCGCGACGGGAGGTACCATCCCAGTAGTGTCTTATTGCCACCCCTACCGCAGCAGGCCGTGGTCTTTATCCGGATACTAAAGCAACTTATCATCATGAGCCAATTACATTGTTAGCCACTGTATTTCCGGTTCCATTTCTTTCACATTATAATTATACTTCCCATAATATACCCTTAAAGTCATAAACCAATTTGACTCCAAAATACTTAAAATAAAATTTGTTTAGCTATGTACTCGAAAATCCACATAACACTCACCTCGGTTCAGTTAATCGTTTGCACCTCTTTTTCCTTCGCTCGGTTCACCGTATTTGAACCACCACCTATTTTTACAAGATATACGTTTATATTCAATTCATATATATAACAACTAACTTACAGCACAAGAGTGTCATACGATGCTATTACGGGTTATAATAAATGTATAACTATTAATAAATTCGTTTAACGGTTTTCTTCCGAAATATGCGTATTCTGCTACAGTACCCCCGAGGGGTCGTATTTCAGTTCCGACTCTTTTCCATGAAATCTTTGACTATATTAGACTTGTGTTTCAAATTTGGAGTTCATTGGACAAGCCTAACTCAAATTTTAAAAATCATGAGCATGAATAGTGTTTTTAGCCTCTGCCGCTACAGTAACTTTTCCGCAAGGTCGGATTACGGATTTGACCATTCCCGACATATTCTTATACCATGTTAAGGTTATGTCTGAAATTTCAGGTCAATCGGACATGTCTAGCTATGGTTTCTAACGTTTGAGTTATTTGAAAATTTTAACATTTTTGGTCCCTGCCCAGCCCCTGACTGAAGGCGCACCACGCCAGTATCAGGGCGCACCACGCCTGGGCGCGCCTCGCCTAGAGTCTGGGCGCACCGCGCCTGGCGCCTGGGCAGTAGCCTGTTTAGTCGCGATTTGTGCACTGTAGCACGCAGTTTTCACCCATTAAGCACTTATTTCAGTGCTTAATCGTATGGGGTTTGTTCTAGGACCAAAACCCTTGACTAATTACATGTTTTAAGCTATTAAAAACACTTCAATAACTCAATTACAGAAATTAACGTTCTTGGCCAAACTTGGAAATTCTCAATTATAGCATCCTACTTTCATGTTTATGGGTTAAGTTCTTAACTAATGGCTTATTGGAAGCATTAGCTACTTAACCCACATGAATTTCAGCTGCAATTTCAGTTTCAATTTCTTCCCGAGACCAAATTCAACCACATACCCAAAAACTAGGTTAAAGAGGATGAATTCTTACCTTGGAATCACTAATTCCAACATTTGATTCCTTTGATTTCTTAGCAACCTTCAAGAACTTCTTCTTCTCTCTAGCTCTCTCTCGTGCTCTCTAGAATTCTCTGGAGAAAACTTCTGAATTATGAGAGTAATAACTCTCTTAGGTTATATTTAATATTTATAAAAATAAATTACATTTTGGTCCCTAATTTTCTTATTTCTTTCCAAAAATGGTCTTAAAACCATAAATCTTGCAAGGAATGTTCTAATAACTACTAACTTGACATTTTCTTGACATTTTGGTCATTTCCATGTCAAATGACCATTTTGCCCTTTTTGGTCAATTTTCACTATTCACGAGGTAAAACTCCAAATTTCACATAACTTCTTATTTCTTGTATTATTATTACACAAATACATATTATTACACATAAAAATCTCACAACGTGTCGAAAGACCGTTTTACCCTTTTTACAACTTTTCGTCATTTTCACCCGATTATTTTGCATTTTACTACACATTTTCATGGGTTCTTACAACCTCTCCCCCTTAAGAGGATTCCGTCCTCGGAATCTTCTCATAATTCGTGAAATTCGGGTATCTTTTCTTCATTTCTTCTAGTGTCTCCCATGTTAAATCTGAGCCCAACGCGTGCTTCCATTTGACTAAAACCAAGTCAATTTCCCTGTTTCTCAACTTCTTAGTTTTTATTTCCAACATTGCTTCTGGTTTTTCTATTAGCTTATTCGGGGCTTCCACTGTTAGGTCTTTCAACGGGATAACAAGTTCATTTTTCCCAAAATACTTTTTCAAATAACACACATGGAATGTATCGTGAATACCACTCAGTTCACGTGGTAATTCTAGTTTAAAAGCTTGTTCACCAATTCTTTTCAAGATCTTGAATGGTCCGATGTATCTTGGACTCAGTTTACCCTTCTTTCCAAATCTTACCACGCCTTTCCACGGTGACACTTTGAGCATTACAAGATCACCTACCTTTAAATCGTAGGGTCTCTTCTTCAAGTCTGCATAGCTCTTCTGTCTATCTTGAGCGGCTTTCATATTAGCTTGAATTACTTTAATCTTTTCGTTTGTTACTCTCACAATTTCTGGCCAGTCATTTTGGTCTCCCCCGCTTCCAACCAACATAAAGGGGTTCTACACTTTCTGCCATATAAAGCTTCGAATGGTGGCATTCCAATACTGGAATGATAACTATTGTTATAAGAAAATTCCACCAACGGCAAGTGCTCGTCCCAATTTCCACCAAAATCCAAAGCACAGGATCGTAGCATATCTTCTACGGTCTGAATAGTTCGTTCACTTTGCCCGTCAGTCTGGGGATGATAAGCTGTACTCATTTTAATTTTTGTCCCCATACGTTCTTGTAGTGCCTCCCACAATTTTGAGGTAAACTGTGGGTCTCTGTCAGACACAATTGACAAGGGAGCTCCATGAAGTCGTATAACTTCATCCTTGTATATCTGCGCCAACGTTTCCAACTGTGTATTTTCATTAATCGCCAAAAACATAGCACTTTTGGTCAAGCGATCAACAATGACCCAAATACCATTATGACCTCTTCTGGTTCTTGGCAATCCAAATATGAAATCCATGGTTATGTCTTCCCATTTCCCCGCTGGAATTTGCAATGGTTGAGTATTTCCATATGGGGCTTGGTGTTCCGCTTTCACTTGTGCACAGGTTGCACATTTAGAAATATATTTGACAATTCTTTTCTTCATTCCCGACCACCAATACTGTTCTTTGAGATCCCGATAAGTTTTCGTACTTCCAGGATGAATGGAATACTTTGACTTATGGGATTCTTCTAGTATCAACTTTCGGATTCCACCTGCTTTTGGTACCCATATGCGATTTTTGACTGTCTTCAGTCCCTGGGTATTTTCTCCAAACACCACATCTTTTCCTAGCTTTTCATTCTTTAAGTCACCTCTTTCCAATACTTGCTTTTGGGCGTCTTTGATGCTTTCTATTAGGCTTGATTTCAATTCGATCTTCATCAACTTCTCTTGACTTTTCTTTTCATGAAACTTCCTGCTTAAGGCATCTGCTACCACATTTGCTTTTCCAGGGTGGTAAGCGATTTCACAGTCATAATCATTTATTAGCTCTAGCCACCTACTTTGCCTCATATTAAGATCTTTCTGAGAAAATACGTACTGCAAGCTTTTATGATCCGTATACAAGGTGCACTTTGTTCCGTACAAGTAATGCCTCCAGATTTTTAATGCAAACACAATTGCTGCCAATTCCAAATCGTGCATGGCATACCGAGTTTCGGGTTCTTTTAGTTGTCGAGAAGCGTACGCTATCACCTTTCCCCGCTGCATTAGTACACAACCCAATCCTTTATTAGAGGCATCACTATACACCACGAAATCTTCCGTTCCCTCTGGTAGGGTAAGAACCGGCGTATTGCATAACTTCTCTTTTAGTGTCTGAAAGGCCTTCTCTTGTTCCGCCCCCCATTCAAATTTTACCCCTTTCCTTGTTAGCTTTGTAAGAGGTACCGCAATCCGTGAAAAATCTTGGATGAACCGTCGGTAGTACCCGGCGAATCCAAGAAAACTTCTCACTTCCGTCGGAGTCTTGGGAATTTCCCATTTCATCACTGCCTCCACTTTTGCTGGATCTACTTTAATGCCTTGGATGGAGACAACGTGTCCAAGGAATTGCACCTCCCTCAGCCAGAATTCGCACTTCGAAAATTTTGCATATAGCTTCTCTTTCTTTAGAACTTCCAACACCGTTCTCAGATGATTCTTGTGGTCTTCTGCATTCTTCGAATAGATAAGAATGTCATCAATAAAGACAATCACAAACTTATCAAGGAACGGCTTGCACACCCTATTCATCAAATCCATGAAGATTGCTGGGGCATTCGTCAGACCAAAAGGCATGACCAAAAATTCGTAATGCCCGTAACGAGTGCAAAAAGCAGTCTTCTCAATATCTTCATCTCTTACCCGCACCTGGTGATAACCCGACCGGAGATCAATCTTCGAGAAATAGTCAGCGCCTTGCAACTGATCAAACAGATCGTCTATCCGTGGTAGCGGGTAACGATTCTTAATGGTAATTTTATTGAGCTCGCGATAGTCAATGCACATTCGCATCGTACCATCCTTCTTTTTGACAAACAGCACTGGTGCACCCCAAGGCGACACACTGGGGCGTATGAAGCCTTTATCAAGCAATTCCTGTAATTGGGACATCAACTCCCGCATTTCGGTCGGGGCTAAGCGATATGGAGCACGGGCGATAGGAGAAGCTCCGGGTATAAGATCAATCCGATATTCAACTTGTCTCTCTGGTGGTAACCCGGGTAAGTCATCTGGAAACACCTCAGGGTATTCTTTCACCACATCAATGTCATGTACTGTTTTCTTCACTTTATCTTCCACCATTACATACGCCACATAGGATAAGTATCCCTTCACCAAACATCTCCTGACTTTCGCTGCGCTGATCAAATTAGACATCCTCTTGGGGTTTTCACCGTAAACGTACACTTTGCTGCCACCTGGAATTTTTACCGACACTATCTTTTTCCCACATGCGATTTTTGCATCATTGATTCCAAGCCAATCCATACCAATGACAACATCAAAAGTCTTCACTCCAATCGGAAGAAGGTTCAACGAAAATTTCTGATCATCTATGCTGAGTTCGCAGTCACGGTACACATGTTTTATTTCCACCTTCTTTCCACTTGCCAATTCTACCTCGCATACACGGTCTAATGGTTCTAACGGTATATTGAATTTTAGGCCAAACTCATGGGACACAAACGAACACGTAGCACCAGAATCAAATAATACGTAGGCAGGCATCTGATTAATTAGTAGGGTACCTGAGACCACGTCTTGTGTCTCCTTTGCTTCTTCTCGGGTGAGTTGGAAAGCGCGGGTCTTCACCTTTTGGGACTCCGTCTTTTTCTGCGCAGTTGATATCATCGTCTCGCTACCCTTCTTCGGACAGTTAAAGCTATAGTGCCCCTTTTCGTGACATGAAAAACATTCGACTTCGCTGAGCTTCGGATAGGTACACTCCCTAGCCTTGTGACCCGTTCGACCGCAGTTAAAACAAGCTGCACTTCCCATCTTACATTCGCCCGTATGTTCTTTTCCACATTTCTCACATGTCTTCCGGCTGCCCTGTTTGGTTGACATCACTACCGATTTTCCCTTTTTATTCCAGCTACTACTCCCGCCACTGAACTTACGTTTATCCCCAGAAATTTGCCTTTCCACTGTTCTTCGTTTCCACACATCTTCGACATTTCTTGCTGCCTCAAACGCTGCATCCATGGTTACCGCCCGTTTTACTTTCAGTTCGTACTCCCAAGGTAGGCCTTTCACATAACGGTTGATTCGTGCCCGCTCCGTAGTGTAAATGTTTCCCACGAACGGTAGCATATCACTGAACTTTTTAGTATACTCGGCCACGGTCAAATTACCCTTCTTTAATGTAAGGAACTCATCTTCAAGTTTTTCTATGTCCCGAAGGGGACAATATTTATTCTTCAGGCGGGTGGTGAATTCGGTCCACGACCACTTGTAAATTACATCCTTTCCAACCAGTTCGTATAAAGTGTTCCACCAGACCAACGCATCGTCTTTCAACATTCGTGAGGCATAGTAAACTTTATCCTTCTCATGACACTTGCTGACCTCCAGTACTTGCTCTGTCTCCCGTATCCACCGCATCGTAACCTTAGGCTCGTAACTACCATAGTATTCCGTTGGCTTACATGTCATAAAAGTCTTGAAAGAACATCTCTTCTTATCTTCTGTCCCCACACTATCCTCATCCGTAACCGAATCTCCATTAGTGGGTCTCCAAGAAGCATCATCTGCTGAAGGATTAGGTTGTGGGTCCCCCAGCCGTGTATTCAACATTTGTCGCATATCCTCCCTCATCTCTGTCTTTAGATTGCTAATAAGATTTTGAATAGCCTCCAAAGTCACGGGTGGAGGTTGCGGTATTGGGTTTGGCATATCACCCATGTTATCCGCATCATTGACGGGATTACTCCCACGAGATGGAGTATGACTTGCTGCCTGTCCTTCAATTAAAAGATTCTGATCACCGCCCTCCATTTACTATATAAATGAAATAGCTTTGCATTTATTATTCCACATAAATATATATATATATATATATATATTTATCAATATACTCGAAAGCGATAGCATGTGATCTTCCTATGGGACTCGTGTTCCCAAGTTTCTCTATACTAATTTCCACAACCAAATTCTTCAGGTTCCCTAGTGACTTCACCATTTCCAAAGCATATCATGTGGTTACAATAATACGGCCCAATATTACTTTAACCACCTATATACTTTGGCTCTGATGTTATCACAAGATCCCCTAATTCATCGGTTTCTGTGGATTACAATACTATATTTTTCCGACTCTACCCCGTTAGTTAGTACCTAGTACTACTACTTTAATTACTATTAATCCACTAGTTTAAGCCTAGGATGGTTACCCAACCTAATTCGCTTAAACCATGGCTCTGATACCAAATTGTAACACCCCAAAATTTTCACACAATTTTTTTTTTTTTTTTACAAACTTTATTGCAACGTTTGAAAACAAACCATGTATTTACATTACAAACGGGGTATCACGAATTTGTTTCACAACCACGGTTCAAACCTGTTTATTATACATTATTATACATCAGAAACTACGGTCCCACCCGACTCTTTCAACGTCCTTCCTGTTACCTGAGTACATAGCATTTTAAAAGAAAATACGTGAGACATAACGTCTCGTGAGCGATATGGTTTTAGACTCAAAATATCTTTGCCAATAATTTCATTATTTATTAAATGTTCAATATTCTTTTCCTGTGAGCGCACCCACAGGTATTCCTTATTTCTTATCAATGGTACATTCCTACGAGCGCACCCGTAGGTTTTATACGAGACGCACCCGTATAACTACTTCCCCAATAGTATGAAACGGATTCATCTATCAAGGTAAGACAACTACTTCGCGACGGGAGGTACCATCCCAGTAGTGTCTTATTGCCACCCCTACCGCAGCAGGTCGTGGTCTTTATCCGGATACTAAAGCATCTTATCATCATGAGCCAATTACATTGTTAGCCACTGTATTTCCGGTTCCATTTCTTTCACATTATAATTATACTTCCCATAATATACCCTTAAAGTCATAAACCAATTTGACTCCAAAATACTTAAAATAAAATTTGTTTAGCTATGTACTCGAAAATCCACATAACACTCACCTCGGTTCAGTTAATCGTTTGCACCTCTTTTTCCTTCGCTCGGTTCACCGTATTTGAACCACCACCTATTTTTACAAGATATACGTTTATATTCAATTCATATATATAACAACTAACTTACAGCACAAGAGTGTCATACGATGCTATTACGGGTTATAATAAATGTATAACTATTAATAAATTCGTTTAACGGTTTTCTTCCGAAATACGCGTATTCTGCTACAGTACCCCCGAGGGGTCGTATTTCAGTTCCGACTCTTTTCCATGAAATCTTTGACTATATTAGACTTGTGTTTCAAATTTGGAGTTCATTGGACAAGCCTAACTCAAATTTTAAAAATCATGAGCATGAATAGTGTTTTTAGCCTCTGCCGCTACAGTAACTTTTCCGCAAGGTCGGATTACGGATTTGACCATTCCCGACATATTCTTATACCATGTTAAGGTTATGTCTGAAATTTCAGGTCAATCGGACATGTCTAGCTATGGTTTCTAACGTTTGAGTTATTTGAAAATTTTAACATTTTTGGTCCCTGCCCAGCCCCTGACTGAAGGCGCACCACGCCAGTATCAGGGCACACCACGCCTGGGCGCACCTCGCCTAGAGTCTGGGCGCACCGCGCTTGGCGCCTGGGCAGTAGCCTGTTTAGTCGCGATTTGTGCACTGTAGCACGCAGTTTTCACCCATTAAGCACTTATTTCAGTGCTTAATCGTATGGGGTTTGTTCTAGGACCAAAACCCTTGACTAATTACATGTTTTAAGCTATTAAAAACACTTCAATAACTCAATTACAGAAATTAACGTTCTTGGCCAAACTTGGAAATTCTCAATTATAGCATCCTACTTTCATGTTTATGGGTTAAGTTCTTAACTAATGGCTTATTGGAAGCATTAGCTACTTAACCCACATGAATTTCAGCTGCAATTTCAGTTTCAATTTCTTCCCGAGACCAAATTCAACCACATACCCAAAAACTAGGTTAAAGAGGATGAATTCTTACCTTGGAATCACTAATTCCAACCTTTGATTCCTTTGATTTCTTAGCAACCTTCAAGAACTTCTTCTTCTCTCTAGCTCTCTCTCGTGCTCTCTAGAATTCTCTGGAGAAAACTTCTGAATTATGAGAGTAATAACTCTCTTAGGTTATATTTAATATTTATAAAAATAAATTACATTTTGGTCCCTAATTTTCTTATTTCTTTCCAAAAATGGTCTTAAAACCATAAATCTTGCAAGGAATGTTCTAATAACTACTAACTTGACATTTTCTTGACATTTTGGTCATTTCCATGTCAAATGACCATTTTGCCCTTTTTGGTCAATTTTCACTATTCACGAGGTAAAACTCCAAATTTCACATAACTTCTTATTTCTTGTATTATTATTACACAAATACATATTATTACACATAAAAATCTCACAACGTGTCGAAAGACCGTTTTACCCTTTTTACAACTTTTCGTCCTTTTCACCCGATTATTTTGCATTTTACTACACATTTTCATGGGTTCTTACAACTTCTGCTCGATTGTCACTACTTCTACAAACTTGAAATTCACCCAAGTTCAACACAAAAAAAACATATTAGTAAATATGGTATCTACATAATTCAAATTAAAAAAACTTATAGTGAAATATTTGTAGACATTGCCTTAGAAATTCTCTTGAGATATTTCCTTGCATTGGTAACTAATGCGCCCCTCTATTTAGTCACAATCCTCTTCTTCTTATCAAAGCGTTCCATAAGCTTTTCTCGTATGCCATCAAGAAGATCAAGCACCGGTTTATATCGCAATCACCTATCCAAGAGTTGAAAGTTTCTGAAATGTTGTTAGTAATGTAATCACATTTGACTATTGTGCCAAACTTGCTTCTACTCCAAATCTTCTTATGGTTCTCATTCAGATATGTAATTGCTTCTCCACATACACTAGCAATTTCTCTTAGCAATCTGTCATGCTTATTAATATTGTAGGTATTTGCAGCTCCCCAAAGTTTAAACATGTAGAATTCACCTCAAAAATGTTTCTTGAAGTTACTATATAAGTGTCTCATGCATTCTCGGTGCTTAACATTAGGATAAACTTTTGTGATAGCTACATCCAACCCTTTTTGCATATCTGAGGATATAACAAGACCATTCGGTGTACCAATCGCTTTTTTAGAAACTCAAGAAACCAAGTGCATGATTTTGTATTCTCTAATTCAAGCACAACATACGCTACTAGATACATGCCATTGTTACCATCAACACTTGTGGCATCAGCCAATACACCATTGAACTTCCCTTTCAAATGATAAGCATCAAGCCTAATGTATGGACGACAACCAGCAAGAAACCCTTGAAAGGAAGTTGATAATGATATAAAAAATCGTATGAAATGTTTATTATCATCGTTTTGTGTCGAAATCAATTTCAACCACACTACCTTGGTTTCTTTTTCGTATTTCCTCTTCGAAATCATCAATTCTCAAGAAAGAATCATCCCACTTTCCATACATATCATTGTAAGCTTGTTCTTCTCCTCTAAGACTCTCATATATGGTACGTCAACATTGTAGGTTTTCATTAGCCATTTTTAAGCTTAGTACAAGATACATCCCCATCAGATTTTAGCTTGTCGATGACTACATCAGCAATCCATCCTTGAGTGGCATGCTTATTACCACACTTGTTGCTTCGCGTACAAGAATGTGTATCCACAAATTTCTTAACCTACAATGATGTATATAACAACCAAATAATTATGTTAGCAAAACAATCATGTTTAAAAATCATTATTTCTTAAATCATATACTTACTTCAAAAGTAACTACATCTTGAGTAAGAGAAGCGTGAATCCTTCACTTACACTTTTTATCGTCGCAACATGCTGTAAGTCGTGTGAGATCACTTTTCTCAACGACATAATCAAATTCATGAGTTAATGCATAATGGTTTAATGCTCTTCTAAAAGAAATCACGTTTGGAAATATTGAATTCACGGTTATGGTTGGACTCTTTTTACTATATCTATAAGATTCACAATTTAATCCAGAAATTCATGCTCATTATCGGTGTTGTGACGACTTTGATAACTTTCTTCACTCAGACATTTTGAATCTGAATCATTTTCATCACCAGATTCATCGATAAGTTCATTTTCACGACGGTACCAAAAAATAATACATGAGTTAGTTTAAGGATTTACACCACTAAAGTAATACATATCACATAAAACAAACTTTTACACCTGTGTTGCATAAACTTATCTGTAGTCACATAAATTGTTACTACTTTCTCCTCTTCATACATGTTAAGCATCACCATGAAGTTCTCAGGAGAATCAAGTTGAATAAAAGATTGCTCTTTTACGTACTTGTCAACAAAAAGTATTGACAAAACAAGGTCGCTATTTGATGGATAATCCTTCTTCACCTCCTCAACTAAATCGCTCAAGTTGTATAACCATGTGTCTATCGAAATAGATTTCTGAAAGCCAAAACAATATACTTTTCTACATAAGTTTCTTGCTAAACGAAAAAAAACCTCCATATTTTAGTTTAAGCTTGTAATTAATTGGCACTTTCCTGATAATGAAAAAAATAAGAAAACAAGAATTCAACGTAAACAACTACTAAATTCCAATGATCATGTCAATAAAACGTATGCAAACTAACTCAATTGTTGGTGATTGAACCACTATCTCCCATCTTGGTGTTAAAGAGTCACCGACAGTCATATCAATCACATCTTCCATCTTAATTTTACTGCAAAATATTGTGAGAATGCAAAATTTCAAAAAATATTGACTTGACATTACAGGTATCAAAATTTTCATTGGATCTCGGTTGTTCTTAACAGCGATGACTATTCATTTTAAGTCTGTGAATCAATGGGCATGAGTAAGTTGCTAACGAAAACCACATTGAGATTAATTTCATGTATCGTTAATCAATTATAGGTTAAGAAAATCAGTGAGATCACAATCAATTGCAATCGATATTGAACAATTAAGTAATCTCGACAATTACCTGAAGAACGTGAAGCCACCAAGAGAGATTAATAGCATGTTAAGTAAATCAGTGAGATCACGATCAATTCTTTAGCAATCAGTATTGAATCAGGTCGTGAATGAGTCGTGAATGCAGAGAATCAGGCCGTGAAGGTCGTGAATGAGTCATGAACGGCCAAATTATGGAAACGCAAGTCATGAAGGTCGTGAATGAGTCATGAAGACCAGATTATGGAAATATTGAATAGGGGTACTTTAGTCATTTAGTTATAATGTAATTTAAAATCAGTTTTTTTATTTTTAAATGGATTAACATTTAATTTAATTTTTTGGATATACGTGTAAGAATCTAAGATTTATAATGATATATGTGTAATTTAGAAGTTTACGATGATATATACGTAATAATACATGTTTATAAGGATATATAAACAAAAAAAACCCTAAAAAGTATGATGTTCCAATTATGCGTCTAACGTCAAAATAAATAAAATGCTAACCAGCCTTTAAAAAAATAAAATGCTAACCAGCCTTTAAACAGAAAAAAAAAAAAAAAAACTTGTTATACATCATCAAGTAAAACAATACTCCCTCCGTCCCAAAATGATAGTCCATGTTTCATTTTTAGTTTGTCCCAAACTGTTAGTCCACTTCTAAATATAAATGACATATTTACCAAAATACCCCTAACTTTAATTGTAACAGCCAACACATTTAGTGCCGGCATTAAATACAAAGAAAGGGTAAAACAGTCATTGTGTGGGAAAAAGTAAGATATATTTAATGTTTTCTTAATCTGTGTGTTTTTTGGCTGTGGACTATCATTTTGGGACGGAGGGAGTATTACAACACACTTATATTCTTGAAATGATAGGTGTTTGTCATTTTCATCATCCCCTAATTCATCCCGAAGAGTCGCATTCTTACTTTCCGTCAACCAAATTAATCACTCAAAATATCTTTAAAATAACAAATATATATATATATATATATATATATATATATATATATATATATATATATATATATATATATATATATATATATATATATATATATATATATATATATATATATATATATATATATATATATATATGGGAAGGTTAAAATGAAAACATTTATTAATTTAATAACGTGAGAACAAATTTTGACCACAAAATTTAAAAAAGGCGCATTCGCCCCCTCCACCTACAACTCACGATAATTTGGATTCTACTCCTTTCAAGCAAATCATTCCGCATTCACGTTTCCTTCACCGATTGCTTCAGTTCGTTATTGCTAATTGCTTCGATTCATTATCGCCGATTGCTTCGATTCATTATCGCCGATTCCTTTAAATCATCCGATTCAAAGGCATCTTCACACCCCCGGTTTCTACTATGATATGGTCAAGCATTCCTACATAGTAATTGAAAAAACTAATGAAAGTAAATTATTCAGAAACAAGTTTTTAGCAAAATCAATATGTGTTGCTCATATCTGAAACGCCTGCATTGCAGCCCCATCATATAAGAGAGTTTGTGCGCGTGTGATGCTGAGACCGGAGGCGATAGCTTGAAAACCTTCTATCATCGGAGAAGGGTTAAGGAAACCATGGTCCAATCTCCCGCGAGTGTTGCATAAGGATTCACAATCTCTAAGATTCCAACTGAGAGAGAGAGAGTTGGGAAGGAAGGTTGAAGCTAGAGCAGCGGTGTAAAGCAAATTGGAGACGAAAATGTCGCCTGAGGAGGACGGTGCTCAGACCTGCAGGTCCCGATCCACGTGTGTGTAGCGTGTGCTTATCGGGGATGGTTGAGACGTATAAGGAAATTAGTTTGAAGGATTGCTGTTGTGGCCGGTGATTAGGGCGGTGGCGGGGATGGAAGTTCCGGCAGGTGAAGGAATCCACCGGAGAAGATGCATATCCGAAGGCTACTAAGGTACCTTCTCCAATTTGTTTCCCGAATGCTAGGTTTGAACTTTTGGGTCGGTTGATTAGGTTGGGCCAAGTTTATCAGACTAGCCGGCTCCTTTTGTTGGACTTGTATTTTTCTCTCTCAAACAAATTTTTGTTTGAACAACTTTTGTATGAGTTTTAGTTCAACATAATCATCTTTCTCCTAGGTGCGTCCACATCATCGATGTTGCACATACACCAAATGTTAGCTAATAATCTTGAAAGAGTAATAGAATTATGCCACATCCAATCAATACACAAAAATTGGTATTTTGGTGTTGAAATGTATTTCAACAACACCTAAAAACACATACCATATTGGTGAATACTGAATAGTAACACATCAAAATGGTATTATTATAATTAATATAAATTGATTAAAGCTTTTGAAATGAATCCAATATAAAGTCTAGTATTTAATACGTTTAAATGTACATTCAAAATTTGTCATCGGATATTTTATTAGTTGAAAAATAAGCAATTGGATATTGTAATTGTTATTTTTTAATAAGCAATTCGAAGGCTACAAAGGTACCCTCTCCGCCGACCACTCTATTTTATTTCAACCACAAGTTCCTTTATGAATGCTTCGTAATCATATTGAAAACAAATGTACATATGATTGGTTTATAGTAGTATTAGTAGATACTGTTTGCCAATTGACAAATATCTAAAAACTCTTTTGAATATTTAACAATTTAGAAATATATTAATAAAAGATATAATCATAAATTATTATATGATTTAATCATAAATGATTATATACATGTTAATCATTAACGATTATTGATGATTTAAATGATTATAGATTCTATAATCACAAATAATTAGAGAAAAATGGTGATTACTTAGCAAAATCAAGAAACTTGTTCAAGGAGATGTAGGCTTGTTCATGTACCATTAAGCGCTTAATCATATATGATTCTGAAATCTTGTTCACATGTGATGTTTTTTCTTCAATCACATGTGATTAAACCTTGTTATTAAGCACTTAATCATATATGATTCTGAAATCTTGTTCATATGTGATATGTTTTTTCTTCAATCACATGTGATTAGTCCTTGTTATTCACATATTCACATGTGATCAAAACATGTTATTTATATGCAAATATGTACATAATGATTTTTTATGTTTAAATAAATTTAATTATTATATGTATTTAAACACATGTGATTAAACATTGAATAACATGTTTTAATCATATGTGAATAATAGGGTTTTATCACATGTGAATAACTTAATCGTATGTGATCAACAATGTTTAATTACATGTGATTAAATACATATAATAAGAAAAACTATTTTAAAAAAATTCATTATGTACATATTTACATATGAATAACATGCTTTGACGTGATTAAATACATATAATAAGAAAAAGTATTTAAAAAAATTCATTATGTACATATTTACATATGAATAACATGCTTTAACCACATGTGAATAGCTTAATCATATATGAATAACAAGGTTTAATCACACGTGATTGGACAAAAAAGTTATCAAATCCACAAATATATATTATCAACAAAAATTTTCATTATATTTATAGGTTTTAACAATTACAATTTAACAAAAAATATTCATAATATTGTTAAATAATTTTCCTATCATATGTATTTAATCACATGTGTTTAAACATTGTTATTCACATATAATTAAACCTTATTATTCACATGTGATTAAAACGTATCATTCACATGTAAAAGGTTGGTGGGGTAGGATAGGGTATGGTAGGGTAGGTGTTGGTGGGTGAAGTTGAGTGGGAGTGGGTGGGAAAAATTTTTTAAAAAATTATTTGGTAGGCGAGGGTTGGTGGGGTGAGTAGGGTGGTGGTTGGGTGGGGGCTGGTGGGTGGGGTGGGGACGGGTAGGGTAGGGAGGGTGGGTGGAGTGGAGTGGGAGTGGATGGTATAAAAATTAAATATTTTTTCGTGGGCGGGGGAAGGGGGTAGGGTAGGGTGGGGTGGGTGCCGGTGGATGGGGTGGAGTGTGACTGGGTGGTAAAAAATTAAATTGTTTTTGGTAGGCGGGGGTGGGGTGGTAGGGTAGGGTGGGCGGGGGTTGGTGGGGTGGAGCGGGAGTGGTTGGTAAAAAATATTAAATTTTTTTTATGGGCCGGGGGAGGGGGTGTAGGGTAGGGTGGGGTGGGGTGAGTTAGGTGCTTGTGGGTGAGGTGGAGCGAGAGTAGGTGGTAAAAAATTAAAATTTTTTTGGTGGGGGGTAGTGTAGGGTGGGGTGGGTAGGGGTAGGGTAGGATGTTGGTGGGGGTGGGGTGGAGCAAGAGTGGGTGGTAAAGAAATTAATTTTTTTGTGGACGGGGGGAGGGGGTGGTAGGGTAGGGTGGGTGCTGGTTGGTGGGATGGAGCGAGAGTGGGTGGTAAAAACTTAAAAAAAATTTTGGTGGGCGGGGTATGTGTAGGGTGGGGTGGGGTGGGTAGGTTAGGTGGGTGTTGGTGGTTGGGGTGGAGCAGGAGTGGGTGGTAAAAGAATTAAAATTTTATATTTTGGTGGAGGGGTAGGGGGTAGGGTATGGTAGGGTAGGCCGTTAATGTAGGGTGGGTGTTGATGGATGTGGTGGATCGGGAGTGGATGGTAAAAAAAAATTAAAATTTTTTTTGGTGCACGGGGGTGGGGTTGTAGGGTAGGAGCGAGAGTGGGTGGTAAAAAATTAATTATTTTTGGTGGGCGGGGTAGGTGTAAGGTGGGATGGGGTGGGTAGGTTAGGTGGGTGTTGGTGGATGGGGTAGAGTAGGAGTGGGTGGTAAAAAAAATTAAAATTAATTATTTTGGTGGGCAGGAGAGGGGGTAGGGTATGGTAGGGTGGGTGTTGGTGGATGTGGTGGGTCGGGAGTGGGTGGTAAAAAATTAATTTTTTTTGGTGGACGGGGGTGGGGTTGTAGGGTAGGGTGGGTGGTAAAAAAATTAGTTTTTTTTGGTGGGTGGGGGTGGTGGGGTAGGGTAGGGTAAGGTGGGGTGGGTGCTGGTGGGTGAGGTGGAGCGGTAATGGGTGGGGTAAGATGGGTTGGCGGTTGATAGGGGAGGTGGTGGAGGCGAAGAAGTTTGGTGGTGGTTGTGGTGGAAGGGGGCGGATGGGGCCTATTATAAAAATGTGTGGCTTATATTTGTTCTCACGTTCTCAATTTCAATAATTATTGAAATTGTTCTCATTTGAACCTTTATCTATATGGGTCGAGATCATCAGAGCACCTAAAAAACCCTAGGAACCTAGGAAATTTTTTTATACACAATATTTTTCAAAAAAAATTGCATCCAATTTTTTTATTTAAAGCGTCTAAGAGATTTCTAAACCTTAAACCCTAAACCCTAAACCCTAAACCCTAAACTTAAACCTAAACCCTAAACCTAAACCCTAAACCCTAAACCCATATGAAAAAAAATAATAAGAAATGATTTTTTTTTGCATCCAATTTTTTTATTTAAAGCTTCTAAGAGATTTCTAAACCCTAAACCCTAAACCCTAAACCTAAACCCTAAACCCTAAACTCATATGAAAAAAAAAATTAAAAAAATGATTTTTTTTTATTTTTTTTTTTGAAATCTTCTAGACGCATCATAACAAAAATTTTGGTATATTTTTTTTTTGAAAAATATTGTGTAGAAAAAAAGTTCATAAAATGGGTTCTTAGGTTCCTAGGCTTTTTTAAGTTCTCAATTGAACTTTACCCTTATATATATATATATATATATATATATATATATATATATATATATATATATATATATATATAGAGTAAAGTTCAATTAAGAACCTAAAAAAGCTTAGGAACCTAAGAACCCATTTTATGAACTTTTTTTCTACACAATATTTTTCAAAAAAAAAAATATACCAAAATTTTTGTTATGATGCATCTAGAAGATATCAAAAAAAAAAATTCAAAAAAAATCATTTTCTTAATTTTTTTTTTTCATATAGGTTTAGGGTTTAAGGTTTAGGTTTAGGGTTTAGGTATAGGGTTTAGGGTTTAGGGTTTAGGGTTTAGTTTTAGGGTTTAGGGTTTAGGTTTAGCGTTTAGAAATCTCTTAGGCACTTTAAATAAAAAAATTGGAAGCAAAAAAAATCATTTTTTTTATTTTTTTTCATATGGGTTTAGGGTTTAGATTTAGGGTTTAGGGTTTAGGGTTTAGGGTTAAGAAATCTCTTAGACACTTTAAATAAAAAAATTGGATGCAAAATTTTTTTTAAAAATATTGTGTAGAAAAAAAGTTCCTAGGTTCCTAGGTTTTTTTAGGTTCTCTCATGATCTCGACCCTATATATATATATATATATATATATATATATATATATATATATATATATATATATATATATATATATATATATATATATATATATATATATATATATATATAATTCTTCTCGCTTAAACATAAGCAAAACATTCACTATGCAAGTTATTTGCAAGCTATATTACTAGACATAAGTTCACTACATGCGTGTTGTACTATGCCAACTTACACAAAATAAAGTCATAGTTTGATTTTTTGATACCTAACTTTTTAAAGAATTATTTTAATGATTTTTATTATTAAATCATTGTATTTTCAAAGTTCAAATAATAAAAATATATATATATATTTAAAAGATTAAATTACATGAATGGTCCTTATGGTTTGGTGCTACTTGCACATTTAATCCTTAATTCATATTTTTAACGTAGCCAGCCCTTAAGTTGAATAATTATTGCACGCTTGGTCCCTCTATTTACTTTCTGTCACTTGTTGCTGTTAGAATGCCCCACGTGCCTAGCACGGTGGGGGTATTTTTGTCATTTTACATGGTCGGAATATTACCGCCATGTTGAGGAAGCCAAAGAGTTTTCCTAATACACCCGGATCATCTAACAAATATTCTAAACTTTCAGTACTATCCTTCCTCCTTTCTTCGTTTTTACTTAGAAAACCCTAACCGAAATCATCTCTAAAGCTACTAACAACAATGGCGACTTGGGTATACGTGACAAATGACAGAAATCGTCGTTCGAAGAAGATATGGAAAGTTTATTTTATGTTTGACAAGATTTTTTAATGGTTAATGACTGCTTTAAACCCCAAATTTTGTCGTTTTGTTAATGTAGTTGGACACCAAACAACTTTTTTCTATGGAAATGTTTCTTTTATGCCAAAATACCAAATTTATCTAGTCATAATGTATTAAGAACTTAAAACATGATTTTTATGAATTTTCTCTATTAGCTCACAATATATAATGTGATGTATTATTAATTCATAATTCATCACTACTACATTTATCTTGTATTTAACTATTCTATTCAATAACCTAATTAACCAATAAATCAATTCATGATTTAATCGGTTAGCCCACAGTTAAATTGTTGGTCATCTAATGTATTTGTATTTTTGTTTAAGTCCAAAAGAAAGTATTTAAGTCCAGTCCAAAAAACAGATCCAGCCCAAAATATTCCTAGTTGGAGAGAGTGGAGCCGGTTTCACGGCCTATTCTCACTTCTCGCATGTCCTCACCGGCATTCGCCGGACCAAAGCCGACGACCTTCTTCTCCGGCAATCATCTATCTCCGGTGCCCCCTCTCTTCTCAGTAAATCGATCCAGGCCACAATCGCAACCACCCGTGCTGCTGCTAGCGGCGCCGATCACCGCCAGCAGTTTTGACGCTGCCCTTCCCGTTGCCAACATCTCCGGCAGCAGCGACGATGGCTGCTGCCTTTCTTTCCTCCCGCTGTTGCTCCTTGTTTCTCTTTACCTCTGTAACTTTCTCGATCTACCTCTCTACCTTACTATCGCTTTCTCTTTCCCGGTTAAATAACACATCAGAAAACACACACACACGCACAATTTGTGTGTGTTCGTCCTGTCGCACCAGAAAACCCAGCACGCGCCACCACTGCACACACAATTCCTTGCAAAGGAAATCGGGTTTAGCTTTGTAGAGGCCGGAGGTAAGTTTCTGTTGGAAGGAAGAATCAGCGCCGGCAAATACATTTTACGATTAAAGGACTCGAAAGTTCCAAAAAAACTGAAAGGGAAGTTGTTGAAGAAGATGAACAGGAAAGGTATCGTCGGTTAGAATTGAATTTCCGAAAATTGTACATAGGTCCTCCTCGTTGCCATAATAGCATAAATAGTCCCTTTTCTCTAAGGTCTAACATTATAAGTTTGCATAAATAGTCCCTTATCTCTAAGTTATCCCTAATGTCCATTTTATTCCTTCAATTTATTTTTAACACTTACACATATTATTTTAATTTATTTTTTTAGTAATAACATATTATTATTATTTTAAATTATTTATAACATTTCGTTAAATGTTTTTCCTAAAGTATTTAAATAAACAAATTTATAATTAAATTCTAAAATAAAAATAGGGCGTTACAACCGGGTTGGAGAAAGAAGCATTTTCTTATAAGAGGTGTGGATGCATATCTATCACAACGTGTTTTAAAGTCGTGAGGACAACAGCTCTGTAACACCCGTCTCATAGAAACAAATAACAAATTGGGTCACAGTTTGGAATAGAACACACACTCGAGATCGATCTAGGGTCTGGAAGCTATATGATGTGTAATCGAGTTTGGGGTGGCCTGGAATGAAGAGCTGAACGATATAAGGCCGACCTTCATCTCCTCGTTGATCAACAACAACAAAAACCTAAGCCTACGCAAGCCTTTGCATTTTTCACTTCTAGTCTTTAGAATTTCCAATTTAATTCTTTTAACCCCAAAACTAATTCACCCAACAATTAAAGTTTCCAATATTGACATAATCTACCCTTAAACACATAATTCCAATTTCATTGTCTATAATAATAATAATGATGATAATAATGATAATAATAATAATAATAATAATAATAATTATTATTATTATTATTATTTATTTTTTTTGGTAAAAAATTAATTCGCAAAAACAACATATCAGAAAACGGGGCGTTACATTATAGAAAATAAAAGTGTTTTTCTGTTATGTGCTATGTGTGGCTCTTATGTGACTTTATGTGATATTTATGTGTATAAGGTGTATTATGTGATATCTTTAAGGTCTGTTTGGTATGCTGGAATGGAATGATAAATGAATGGAATGAAGAAGGTAATGGAATGGAAGAGGTAATGTAATGTATCATTACCATTCCATTGTCATGTTTGGTTGGGCAATTGGAATGAAATGAATCATTCATCCACGTTATTTGGTAGACAGGAATACACGAAGGAATGAAATAAAATTAATGCAAAATGTCAAAAATATCCCATCACAGAATACATCAAATCTATTAAATTTCACAATATTATATTAATTATAAGCATATATCATGTGGATAACTTTTCATATAACTTTATGTTCTAAAGTACAGTGTTTTTTATTACAAAAAACGTAAATCAAATCCATAAAGAAAAAATATCTTGGTGTTGGTAAAACGATGCGAAAGCATAATCCAAATGTATAAAGAAAGGAGAAAAAAATCCTTGTTTGGTAAAAGGAAGATGTAAAAGGACCATAAACAGTAAAGCAAATCCATCATGATGCTATTAATACAAAACCTGAGAGGCTATACATGATGATTATTTTAATCAAAGTCATATGTGTCTTCTTTGCCCTACTTACACGTAAAGAACCAAAAGGACAAAAGAGTATATTTTTTATTCTTAAATCAAGACAGCCATATGCAAAAAGAAACATATCCTTACCAAATCACCAAATCGTAAAAAAATGGATGAAGAACACATGAAGTATAACACAAGAAATTTCAAGAAGCTACAGGTTTGCAGTGATCATGCATCTTAGAGAAATTTCAAGAAGGTTACGAAACATATAAGTAAACCACGAGAAAGTATCTCAAACAACTTTGAAGAAGACAGGACACACGAGAAATTCCAAGATGGTTACATGTTTGCAGCGTTCATCTAAGAGAAATTTAAAGAAGGTTTCAACAAGAAGAGCATATGTACAAAGCAGAACAACGTAAGTAAAAAAATTACTAATCTTGATGAAATTTTTGGAGCCCAGATGGAATACACTTTGATTATGCGATGAAACAGTTGGAGCTCCTGATGCGATTCTTATAATCCAATGAATGTATATACGTATGTGATTCAGTTCTAAACTATTTTATAAATGATTGGTTGATGAAGATACAATGTTGATTTTCTGCAATCGTGATTATGATGGGAAAATTGGATACCGATCTTCAATCAATGGGGAAGATGCTTTGCTGATTTTTAGTAAGGTCGTGCGTATCCTTCCGATTTGAGAGGGAGATAAAAGGCATTATCAGTTGAGGGGGAATGGAATGAAAAAAATGTTGGATTAGGTGTCTAAGCCATAACTAATAATTAATATTTACCTAATTAATGGTAGCATAGTCCATTTGGGTTGCCTTCATAGCAGGAGGTTTGATAGAAAGTTCGGTAGAGAGAAATATTGATTTATTATCTGATTAATAAATCAATATGAATTAAATATATGGTTTATTAATATATTAAAGAGATAATATATTAATTAGAAACTATATTAATTAATTAGAAATTAATCTGGAATTAATTTGAATTAATTTGGTGATTAAATTAATTAATTAAAGGTGCAGGGACTAAAACTGTAATTATTCAATAGTTGAGTAAGTGGCAGTTTAAGTGAATGAGTGGCCATCGAAATTTATATATAGTAATATATAGATTTCGATATATATATATATATATATATATATATATATATATATATATATATATATATATATATATATATATATATATATATATATATATATATATATATATATATATATATATATATATATATATATATATATATATATATATAAATAAGAGATAATTATAGTTTGAATAATTAAGATAAATGTTTATCTTAATTCAAAAAGGCTTATCTCTTAAGGTTTATCTGGTCATCTGCTGGAGGCTATAAATAGGGAGCCCCAGTACCCCATAACCTGCGATTTTAATACTCTCTCTCTCTGAAGATTTCGTGAGCCTCCTGTTCCTTGGGTGTGACTGCATTTGAGGCAAGATAATTTTGTTGCTTCGCTTCCAAGAAACGCTAAAATGTTAGTTTTTCTATTTTCTTTCTTTTAGTTTATTTCTTCTGACCTTTAGGATTTTGTTATATGTTTAATTAGAAGAAAACTTAGATCCTCATAGGTTGCATGTGAACTTAGGTTATTTAGTTCATAGTTACAGAAAACCTTTCAAAAAATGGGGTACCCCAAAGGAATGAATTTAGCGTTAGTTGATGGAATGAGATTGCTTCAACAATGGGGCTTTCATTTCTTTAAAACTACCAAACATGTCAAATTTCATTACCCCTAAATATTATATTCCTTTTCTCCCTTTATTCCAGCCTACCAAACGCCCCCTTAAAGTTGAAAAAGTGAAATCTATTTTATATATTTAAAATTGTTTTACTTTATTTTATGTTGCATGCAAAGTGTTAAAGGTGTTATCAGTGAAAACATGTTTTATATCACGTCTTAAATGGGTAGAAGGGTAAAAGGTGAATGTTGACTTTTGAGTGGTCCATAACATAAAGGTGCCAAAGGTGTTAATAATGTTAAATACGTCACATGTATTAATGACGTTAAATACGTCAAAGGTGTTAATGACGCTATGTAACATCTGTGTTTTGGGCCTATGAGTTTTGGCCTTAAACCGACAAAATAAAACTTATTTTATAAATAAAGAAAACAAATGAATAAATAAATATAATATTTTATTATTTTTTTATATTGTGAATAAATGAGCCAAAAATAGTTTTAAAATCTATTTATAATAAAATATGAAATTTTTTGTCATAAGGACTAAAAGTGTCAATTTGGCCAAACTTACCCTAAGTAGATTTGACTAGTCATGGATTTGTAAAATTAGAAGATATTATAATGGAATTGATGTGGAGTTTAAAGTAGGTCAAATAATTCATTGAATTAATATTATGGACCTAAATCGTTAAGAATTTTAGTGTAAGGGACCGTTTATGTCAAATTGGGAAACTAAGGGTTAGTGTTGACCTAGAGAATAACCAAGTGAAATAAATATCTATATTTGGGGCAATTGGATGAATATAGAGACTTCTAGTTAGAAGAAT
This sequence comes from Cichorium intybus, assembly GCA_023525715.1. NCBI lineage: Eukaryota > Viridiplantae > Streptophyta > Magnoliopsida > Asterales > Asteraceae > Cichorium > Cichorium intybus. The sequence continues at coordinate 96,773,151 of CM042012.1, forward strand.
TGACCTTTTGGGTGTTGGGTGAAGAAAGACTAAACTCGAGGGACTAATGTTGCAAATTCTTGAAAGATGACTTGTTTTTTATGGGGATCCTTCCCCAAATCAGCCATTTACGTTTTTGAAGGTTAGAGAGAGAGTGAGATGGCGATTTTCATCTCTTCCAAGGAGATTTGTGTGGGTTTTGAAGGATTATGATCACACTTGAAGAATTATAGTGCTAAATTCTCTACCGAGTTCTTATGACCAGTTCACGCTGGCGTATCATTTGAACAACAATCAAGCCACCTTGGCTGAACTGCATCGCATGCTACGTATTGCCGAAGACGGGATGAAGGGTAAAAGTATACCCTCGGTTAGCCAGCCCGTCTTGGCAATTGGTGGTGGAAAGGGGAAGAAGAGAAAGGGCCCTCCCAATCAGAATTAGAGGGAAAAGGTACATGTTGGTTCATCCAGCAGCGGCCCGAGACCCAAAGCTTCTAGCATTGCTCACAATACAAACCCCAAGGAAGCCGACTGCTTCTACTGCAAGGAAAAGGGCCATTGGAAAAGAAGCTGCCCGAGATACTTGCAAGACTTGAAAGATGGCAAAGTGAAGCCGTCTTCAGCAGGTATATACACTATTTCTAAAAACTCACCATCTTCCAGTTCTTGGGTCCTTGATACAGGATGTGGTTTTCACATTTGTTCTGATTTGCAGGGCCTAAAGGAAAGCAGGGAGGTGGAGCACGGTAGATTAAACCTGATCATGGGAAACAGGAGATCGTCACCTGTCACCAAGATCGGAATCTATAGTTTAGTGCTTAGTAGTGGTGTTAGTTTAGATCTTTTAAATTGTTGCTATTCGCCAGAAATGGCAAAAAATATTATTTCCTTTCATGCATTGTTCAGACAAGGTTTCTAATTTTCTTTTGATAATATAAATGGTTCTATTTCTGTTTTTCAAAATGGTGTTTCTATTTTTACTGCTTTACCTTGTGATGGTGTGTATGAAACGGTACAATGTGTTGACAATTTAGGACATAGTGTAAATCATATTGATTCTTCTAGTGGCATAGAAAAGGCGTGCTTGTGGCACTGTCGTCTCGGGCACATTAACAAGAAACGCATTGTCCAACTCCAAAAGGATGGAGTGTTGGAATCATTCGACTTAAAATCGGATAATGTATGCGAATCTTGTATTTTGGGCAAGATGACTAAGTCACCATTCAAAGGGTCCTTTGAAAGAGGTGAAGGTTTGTTGGACATCATACACACAGATGTGTGTGGTCCCTTCAGATCAACCACAAAAGATGGCACACGGTTCTATGTGACCTTCACTGACGATTATAGTAGATACGGGTATATCTACTTGATCAAGCACAAGTCAGACACCTTTGAAAAGTTCAAGGAGTTCAAAAATGAAGTTGAGAATCAATTGGGCAGGAAGATAAAGATGCTCAGATCCGACAGAGGCGGTGAGTATCATAGTATCGAGTTCCTAGACTATCTAAAGGAATGTGGAATAGTTTCACAGTTATCGCCTCCTCGGACACCACAGTTAAACGGTGTAGCCGAAAGGCGTAACCGAACCCTATTAGATATGGTTCGTTCCATGATGAGTCGAGCTTCACTTACAATCCACTTCTAGGGGTATGCCTTAGAGACTGCCGCCCACATCCTCAATCTTGTCCTAACCAAGAAGGTTGCTAAAACACCCCATGAAATGTGGACAGGGAAAGCTCCCTCATTAGCACATGTCAAGGTCTAGGGTTGTGAGGCTTTCGTTAGACGAGAGACTCACGACAAACTCGCAGAAAGAGGCGAGAGGTGTTTTTTCATTGGATACCCCAAACAGTCTTTTGGATACTTGTTCTACAGACCAAGCGAGGACGTGGTCTTTGTAGCTAGACGAGGAGTCTTTCTAGAGAGAGAACTCATATTCAAATAGGACAGTGGGAGTACCATTGATCTTGAAGAAATTCAAGAGTCACCAGATAATGCAACCTTAGGAGAAACTAGCAACCAACAAGAGGATGAAGTTCTGTTGGTCCGACTGATATATCCTTACCTCTTAGGCGTTCCAGTAGAGTTAGCATGCCACCCGAGTTTTATGGATTCTATATAACTATGGATGGTGACACGTTTGTCAGTGATAGGACACTGACAAATTTGGATGAGCCAGCTAACTACCAGGAAGCAGTGGCGGGCCCTGAGTCTGCCAAATAGAAAGAGGCAATGGACAACGAGATCAAGTCCATGTATGACAATCAAGTTTGGAACTTGGTTGACAATGTACCGGGTCGAAAGATAGTCGGGTGCAAGTGGATCTTCAAGAAGAAGACCGACATGGATGGAAAGGTACACACTTTCAAGGCAAGACTGGTTGCGAAGGGCTTTACTCAAACCCCAGGGATTGACTATGATGAGACATTCTCACCAGTGGCCAAGATAAAGTCTTTTAGGATTATGTTAGCCATAGCTGCATTTCATGATTATGAAATTTGGCAGATGGACGTCAAAACCGCTTTCCTTAATGGGAAGTTGACTGAGGATATTTACATGAATCAGCCAGAGGGTTTTGTCGATGCAAAGTATCCTAATAAGGTGTGTAAGCTTGAGAAATCAATCTATGGATTGAAGAAAGCTTCTCGTAGCTGGAATCTTTGTTTCCATGAGAAAGTCAAAGAGTTTGGTTTCTCTAGGAGCGAGGATGAGTCCTGCGTATATGTCAAGGCTAGTGGGAGTATAGTCACCTTTCTGGTTCTGTATGTTGATAACATACTGCTCATGGGAAACGACATTCCAACCTTGCAAGATGTCAAGTCTTGGCTTGGGAAGTGTTTCGCCATGAAAGATCTAGGAGAGGCTGCCGATATTCTCGGGATAAGAATATTGAGAGATAGGAAGAAGAGACTGATTGGACTCAGTCAGAGTACATACTTGGAAAAGGTACTAAAGAGGTTTAGTATGGAAAATTCCAAGAAGGGAGAGCTACCTATCCAAAGTAATACCAAATTGAGTAAGACTCAAAGTCCAAGTACAGACGAGGAGATAGCTGACATGAGTCGGGTACCTTACGCTTCGGCTGTGGGGTCAATCATGTACGCTATGACGTGTACTCGACCTGACGTGGCATTTGCCTTGAGCATGGTCAGTCGATACCAGGGAAATCCTGGAAGGGCACATTGGACAGCTTTTAAGAACATACTCAAGTATCTGCGGAGGACAAAGAACTTTGTCTTAGTCCATGGTAGTAGTGATACCTTGAGAGTTGACGGGTATACGGATGCCAGCTTTCAGACAGATAGAGACAATGGTCGGTCTCAGTCGGGCTGGGTTTTCCTTTTGAATGGGGGAGCAGTGACTTGGAAAAGTTCCAAGCAAGAGACGGTGGCTGATTCTACTTGTGAATCAGAGTACATAGCAGCGAGTGAAGCGGCAAAGGAAACGGCTTGGCTAAAGAACTTTATCGGTGACCTTGGAGTAGTCCCGAGTATTCAGGAGCCCATGGAACTGTTCTACGATAATGAAGGAGCGGTTGCTTTGACAAAGGAACTGAGAGATCATGGAAAGTCCAGACACATCGACAGAAAGTACCACTACATAAGACATAGAGTAGAAGAAGGTTACCTCCTTGCGAAGAGGGTATCATCAGAAGATAATCCTGCAGACCCCTTGACAAAGGCTCTGAGTAGGATTAAGCATAATCAGCATGCAACGTGCATAGGATTAAGAGATGATATTAGTTTTTGTAATTAGATAGGATTTGAAACTTATTGCAATATAAATGTAATTGACTTTGGTGATTTAATAATATAGTTTTGTTGATGAATATTTGATACTGCTTTTGTCGATTGTTTATAATTGTGTTTCATTTTTGCATGTTTACTTCCTGAGTAATTTTATATTATTCAAATGTCCACAGTCACTCATACTTTGAGGGAGTAAGTATGAATAAAGGCTGTCATGAATTGTTTTGTAGATTGTCTAAGGAGTTAGACATGGTAATATGATTGCTACAATATTCATGAGTACTTAGAAATAGGGATTTAAGTATTGGATAAACCCATGCTCAACAGATTGCTTCATGGATTACATCACAAGCAATGTTGAGACGATAATATCTTTTGATCTTTAAGTAGAGACATATAAGTTATGTTTTACCAAGCAGTTGTTCATTGACAATGCGAAAACGCATCGGTAACACGATGTTATAAAACGTATTGTTGTAAATGATTTGACTAGTAAAAGACATAAGTATATGAGTCAAAGCTTATTCGTCCCTTGACCCTGCCGGGAAACAGATATCTGTAGGCCTCTCGATGATTTTGAAGTTGACTGAAAGGGTTGGCCAACCAGGACTAAATTGATATGCTCAATTGATAGTCTTAAAGTCATATGCAAATCAGAAATCGGGAAACAGAGAATCAGACAAGGATTGATCTTAATCCATGTCCTGCGTCTGAAAATATCTTGTTGGACGGAGGATCACCTGATCACTTATCTATGGACAGAACTGACTAGGTCAGAGTTCGGCAGCGGTTTCTAGGAAGCTACAGTTGCTAATTAATTAGAGGCTAAATTGGTAATTATAGTCATAGACTTATCCAAGTGGGAGACTGTTGGATTAGGTGTCTAAGCCATGACTAATAATTAGTATTTACCTAATTAATGGTAGCATACTCCATTTGGGTTGCCCTCCTAGCAGGAGGTTTGATAGAAAGTTTGGTAGAGAGAAAGATTGATTTATTATCTGATTAATAAATCAATAAGAATTAAATATATGGTTTATTAATATATTAAAGTGATAATATATTAATTAGAAACTATATTAATTAATTAGAAATTAATCTGGAATTAATTGGAATTAATTTGGTGATTAAATTAATTAATTAAAGGAGCAGGGACTAAAATTGTAATTATTCAATAGTCGAATAAGTGGCAGTTTAAGTGAGTGAGTGGCCAGCGAAATTTATATATAGTAATATATAGATTTCGAAATCTATATATATATATATATATATATATATATATATATATATATATATATATATATATATATATATATATATATATATATATATATATATATATATATATATATATATATATATATATATATATATATATATAAGAGATAATTATAGTTTGAATAATTAAGATAAATGTTTATCTTAATTCAAAAAGGCTTATCTCTTAAGGTTTATCTGGTCATCTGCTGGAGGCTATAAATAGGGAGCTCCAGTACCCCATAACCTGCGATTTTAATACTCTCTCTCTCTGAAGATTTTGTGAGCCTCATGTTCCCTGGGTGTGACTGCATTTGAGGCAAGATAATTTTGTTTCTTCGCTTCCAAGAAACGCTAAAAGGTTAGTTTTTCTATTTTCTTTCTTTTAGTTTATTTGTTCTGGCCTTTAGGATTTTGTTATATGTTTAATTAGAAGAAAACTTAGATCCTCATAGGTTACATGTGAACTTAGGTTATTTAGTTCATAGTTGCAGAAAACCTTTCAAAAAATGGGGTACCCCAAAGGAATGAATTTAGCGTTAGTTGATGGAATGAGATTGCTTCAACAATGGGGCTTTCATTTCTTTAAAACTACCAAACATGTCAAATTTCATTACCCCTGAATATTATATTCCTTTTCGCCCTTTATTCCAGCCTACCAAACGCCCCCTTAAAGTTGAAAAAGTGAAATCTATTTTATATATCATGTTATGTGTTTAAAATTGTTTTACTTTATTTTATGTTGCATGCAAAGTGTTAAAGGTGTTATCAGTGAAAACATATTTTATATCACGTCTTAAATGGGTAAAAGGGTAAAAGGTGAATGTTGCCTTTTGAGTGGTCCATAACATAAAGGTGCCAAAGGTGTTAATAATGTTAAATACGTCACATGTATTAATGACGTTAAATACGTCAAAGATGTTAATGACGCTATGTAACATCCGTGTTTTGGGCCTATGGGTTTTGGGCTTAAACCGACAAAATAAAACTTATTTTGTAAATAAAAAAAACAAATGAATAAATAAATATAATATTTTATTATTTTTTTATATTGTGAATAAATGAGCCAAAAATAGTTTTAAAATCTATTTGTAATCAAATATGAAATTTTTTGTCATAAGGACTAAAAGTGTCAATTTGGCCAAACTTACCCTAAGTAGATTTGACTAGTCATGGATTTGTAAAATTAGAAGATATTATAATGGAATTGATGTGGAGTTTAAAGTAGGTCAAATAATTCATTGAATTAATATTATGTACCTAAATCGTTAAGAATTTTAGTGTAAGGGACCGTTTATGTCAAATTGTTAAACTAAGGGTTAGTGTTGACCTAGAGAATGACCAGGTGAAATAAATATCTATATTTGGGGCAATTTTATGAATATAAAGACTTCTAGTTAGAAGAATTGACCTTTTGGGTGTTGGGTGAAGAAAGACTAAACTCGAGGGACTAATGTTGCAAATTCTTGAAAGATGACTTGTTTTTTATGCGGATCCTTCCCCAAATCAGCCATTCACGTTTTTGAAGGTTAGAGAGAGAGTGAGATGGAGATTTTCATCTCTTCCAAGGAGATTTGTGTGGGTTTTGAAGGATTATGATCACACTTGAAGAATTATAGCAATTATAGCAATTTAAGGTATAAAACCTCCCTCCTTCCTATGATTCCACAGTTTTTTGATGTTTTTGAGTCCATAGTGATCCCTATCCAATCCATGGATAGCTTGGAATCTCTTGAAATAACGTATTTATCCATATGAACCCTAGAATTTGGGGATTTGTTGAATAGTTGAAGAATCTAGAAATTAATGGATGATTATGGTAGGTTTGGATTAGGGGATTTATTGCTATTGATTCCCTAAGGATTCAAACCTTTAAATTGTAATCTTAAACCTTGAATCACTAGAATATGAGAATTGGGTGTTGAAATGGGTTTAATTCATGAGTTTGATTAATGGATCTTTTAGGTTTAATGGATGAATGAAATATTGCATCAATTGGAAGTATAAGTGGAGTAAGGATCATTCCCTAATGATTCCATGGAATGGAAGAAGGAATCTCCACTTGTAATCACCAATTGATGGATTGGAATTGGGTATTCCATGAGTTTTAACCATTTGGACCAATGATTGGAATTGGGAATTCCATGAGGATATCTTCTTTAGAGTTGTGTGGGAATGACTCCATTAAGGGATGACCTTGGTTAAGAACTTATTTGGGACTTGATGGTGTTAAGTGTAATGATTGACTTGAAACATAGTTTATTAACCACTTGATAAGAGATAAGAACTTGAATTATGGTTTCCTTTGTTTTGAGTCATGAAAACTTGGATTGGGGGTTGAACACTTGGAAATGAGTTCTTAGATGTGTATTTTCATATGTATTTAGTCTTGGGTTGAATTGGGACTTGATTTGGGTCAAAAGGGAGCAAAAATGACCAAAAACGGAGCTACAGTGAGCTGTATACGACCCGTGTATCCAAAACACGACCCGTGCTGTCAAAAGAGATTTACACGACCCATGCTTCCAAAAGCACGACTCGTGTAAGTTTCTGTCCGGATTTTTGGCACTTTTTGGGTTTTGAGCCTTATGGTTTGGGCCTTGGGTTCTCGTTTGAATGCCACACTTTGGGGATGTTTTAACTAAGATTTTCCTTATATTAAAGAGTCAATGACTTCATTTTGGGATGCTGGATGATGGTTCCTTCTTAGTTATAAAGAAGTAAGTATAGTACGACTTTTAGATGAATCGAGTATGACACCTTCCGTTCTTGTATTGTAGGAAGGAGATATGTTGTATTGTCTTGGAGGTGAAACTAAAGACTTGAGCTAGCACTCAACTAAGATGATGTGATGGATGAGATGATGTCTAGGAGCACCTTCAAATGCTTCAACCTAGTGGGACGTTAGTGTTGACTCTTTAGTTGACATTATGGTGAGTTTACCAAGAGTACACATCCCTTCCACTACTTTTTATGTGTGTTATCAATTACTTTTCATGCATGTTATTATGTGCAATTTGTTATATGATTACTACTTGTGCATTGCATGAAAATAAGTTTCTAAAGATGTTTTCTAATAAAGATTTTGATGATGTTTTGAAAGATGTTTTGAGCATCCTATTTGTGTATTGCATTGCATATAGGATGAGATTGACCGAGTGAACCTTATGACGAAGATGAGATGATTGTCCCAGATTTAGGGAAATCATGGGCAAAATGCCTAAAATGAGATGTTTGTCCCGGATTTAAGGAAAACCGTTCCCGACAATAGGGAACCGCATGAGGGAGTTGCTGACCCTCATAGGGCTAGTGTGATGGCCACTAATCCTAGTTTAGCCTATACGGGGATCGAGTGATATACTTTGTGCTTGTCATTTGTGAACTTAGGTAGGTGTCATTGTGGTGAGTTGCACTTTTATGTGATAGACGTGGGTTTGGGATAGCTGCATCATGCATTGCATTTGCATATCATAACTATCAATTTTTGAGTAAATCCTTATGATGTTTTAAACAACTTTTGAAGTGTGTGTCAAAATTATTTTTGGAGGTTTGTCCCGAGTGTGGTGATTGTACTGCCCACTCTGAATGGGTCAACCTCGGGTAAGCTCACTTGGCATTTTAATTGCCTAACTTATTTTGATGTGTACGTTGAGGAGTTTAGAGGACTTTACAGGAGCGGGATGTTCTTGAAGTCCACAGGTTGTGTGGTTTCATTTAAATCTATGTAATGGTATTTGAATTGTAACAACCTCGCTACTTTAAAAACTAAAATGTTTTATCTAAAATGGGACCAAACGATGTTTTCCGCAACTTAAACCTAAATTATTTCTCATTAAACCCCATGCGATTTAAAATGGTTTTGAAAGAAAATGATTAATTTGAAGATGTTGAACTTGAAGTTTTCACTAAAGGATGATTTTTGGAATAATGATGATAAACCATGGGTTAAAATGATGTTTTATGAAAAGCCTTAAGCGAGGGTGTTTCAATTTGGTATGAGAGCATGAGTTTAAGTGAACTAGGTACTAGGAGTAGTGCTTAGACTTAGAATGTGACATCCGCCTAAAATGGATTCGGGTCAACCCAACCCAATTGGAAATCTAATAAACCCTAATCGAGATTACTTGACGCTAATAGGATCAAAACTCATACACTACGTTATAAATTGATGTTAATAGCAATATAGCATAGTATAACGTTATAACTATAATCAAATTAAATTATGATACCATATTATAATCAAATAAAAGTATAATTCTCTAATTAAATTAAAAGAATCAAACTTGAATGCTATAATTAAACTTCAAATCAAAGTAGATTGTTATAATCAAATAATAACCTCTTTTTTTATAAAACTCTATTTTTATAAACACTACATTAAATTTTATAAAAATCTTAAGATGCTTGTGCTAGTGGAAAATTATGAAGACCACCAAAAGCCAAAAGATATTCCCATGGTCTCCCACTCACACCTCCCATCATCTTTCCTTTCCTTTTTCTCTCACCATATTATTCTCATCACCACTCAAACCCTCTCTATTCTTTCTCTCACTCTCAATCTCGAAATTTCTCCAAGAAAGCTTCATTTTCCAGCCAAGAACAATCCCTCATACTCAAATCTTCATCCCTCTTGAAGCATTCCTCAATGTATGTTGTTAAAAGTTTCAAATTCATACATGAAACAAATTAAATCCACCAAAATATCTAAAACTCATTTTATGTATAAACCTGATTTTTCTCAGAATCCCATTAATAAAATAAGAAGTTCTGGAAATTTTTAGAAATTAACTCATTTTTATCGAATTATTATAATTATTGCACTAAAATAGGGCAATAATTCATATAAAATACTTTTTTATTCAATAAATTCTGAGAAAATTATGGGATGACCCATAAACTGAGAAAACATAATTTATGAAGTTTCATGCATTTATATTACAGTTTTATGGTTATTTTGTATTTTATTGTGTTGAAGCTAAATAAATAGAAAAATATAGTTATGTATGTCAAAAACACGATTTTATATTTTTCGCACCTTAATAACATTATAAAGACCCCATGCAAAAATTTACAGATTTTTGTAAGAATGTTTTCTTATTTTTCCAAATTTAATGATTGTTTAATGGGTTAAATTGATAATAAATAGCTATACAAGTCAGAAAATTATAAACCCTTGTCACAATATCATATATGACATATTAATCATAGATAAAAAGTTTAATGAATTTTCCTTAATAGTTTACTATTATTTATGATTTTATTGATTAATTAATAAAGAAAAACATAAAAAATACTTCTCATAGTCACAAATATCCAAAACACTCAAACTAGGCTCTATATCATGTTAGAGAACTATGGTTAATGTTTCAGAATTTTTGGGGATCATTTATTATTTTCCCCCAATTTTGTTGTTGTTTAATCATTAAAATATTAAATAAATACTAAAATAGTTCGGAAAAATATGAAAATTTTAAAGTAATTAATATTGTATGAAATAATGATTTTCTGATAATTTCAGAATGTTTCATTACTGTTTACTATTTAAAACCATTTTCCTAAGTATTTAAGCATGTAAAAAATACATTTTTTTAATGATTATATCATATAAATAAATTTTTATAATATAAAAAAATCTGCAAATACTTATAATTTGGCAAGTTATTATTTTAATAAGAAATTATTAAAATCTTGCCTAAATTGAAAACATAAATTAATAATCCAAAGTAATTAATTCAATTTAATATTCATTTAACATATGAATACATTAATATTCAAATCAAAATGGATTATTGTTAATTCATCTAATATAAGAATATGTGTCTAATTATTTTTATTAATACTCCATTCCCGTTTATCGATTCCTAAGCCAAAACTATTAATTATATTAGGTTCTGCGTCATTTTGATCCGAGCCGTCTTTCGTACGACACGCGTATTCCGTTTGGACTAAAGTGAGTAATCTACCCCATATTTTATAATTTTCAATACTTTTGGGGTGTATCATGTGGTTCTAATATGTTTTCAACTTCATTTTATTATTTTATCACAATTGAGACATTATTGGGACATTTATACTTGAATCATTATTTGTATAATTATTGTTTGTTTACGCTACATGTACTTGTAGTGCATTATCATTTTTAGTCTAATCTCCATGACTATGCCCGTATTCTTGAGGTACGTTATGGACAATAATAGCGCTATTGGGTTGACCACCCCGCCTTGGGACGCTAAGGTGATTGATCGCACGTGGTTGAGTGTGTATGATGATTAGATGCTCCATCCTATATATATATACATGTATATGTACATATAGGGTGAGGACTTATTGTTGTTGTTATCATTTGTTAATCAATATTTTTGATTTATAAACCGTTATCTCAATAACACTTGCTTGTCGACTTCAAAAGAAAACAAGTTTCAAATTATCAATATTTCAAACTCACCATTTTCTTTAATAAAACTGGATTACTCACCAACTCTCGTAGTTGACCTGTTTTTACCCATGATGCAGATTTGAAGAATGAAGTTGATGAAAAGTAGGGTGTACCTTAGAAACCCACAAGACTATTTAAATTTGATGTAATAAATGTTGTTTGTATTTGAATTTGTATTGTATGTTGTGGATCTCGTTTGCCTACTTAGTACTTAATTGAACCTAATCATATTATAACATAGTTGTCATGAGACTTTGAACAATATATCACGCCTTGATCAATTCCGCCAAGGATCGGGGTGTGACAGATTGGTATCAGAGCCCTTGACTATAGGGAATTAGGTTAATTGCCTTGACCTAGTCTATAGCCTCTAGGGTCCTCTCGTATGCTAGTTTATAAAATGCACACACAACTGCATGCAATTCGCACTTAGAAAATTCTAGGAATACCTTTGTGTGCTAATTGCTCCCTTATGTGCTTACGTATTACTCATGACACTTATATGTGTGCATACACTTGTAAATTTTCTCTTCTTTCTCTGAAAATCACACACATACTCAAGTGGTTTCAAAAAAAAATTTATACATATATAATCCTTAGAACTCATAGGAAATTCCAAGTCATCCACTCTAGTTGGGTAGGATCATAGTAATGGACGCGTAGTAACTGGAAGGGGGAGGTGCCGGTAGCCCGAAAGTCCTGACTAGGTAAGCATTCGTATACATCCCAATCAACCGAGGGACCAGTTTGCTTACCTGGGGACCAAAGGCGAGAGTTCCCAAACCTATAGGCCAAAGCGCGTCATTCACATTACTTTTGAGCCATCAAAATACCCGACCTTATCAAACGTATCCGAAAGGATACACTCTAAAATGGCCAACTCATTGGACTATTAAGTTCCCTAATGGTCTTAGAAGTGGGAAAAACATGTGAAAACTTAGTATTATGGGGGCCCACGCAAATGCTACATGATTCACATTTAATACCCATGGAAAGCCCAGAAGGTGCCCAATACAATGATATTTTTATAAAGTATAAGTACAAGTACATACATACTAGAACAATGTCATAACCAAAACAATACAAGAGTAATAAGATGAGTTGAACACTACGAGTAGGCCTAGATAGTTATGTAATCATATCTAGGATAAATAGAGCCTGATCAACTCTATTGGTCCAAGGTATGACTAACATGTGTTTAGGAATAATTGTAGTGAACAACAAGTCTAAAAACTTATCAATAACCATATACAAATAAACTCTAAAACAGAATACAAATCTAAAATACTATAGGAGTATTTTATAATACTATAGAACCATACATCTAGACATTTTATGTACATGTTATACCCCTACCCTTACATGGTCGATAATATCTGACCAATAACTATTATCGAAAACCTACAATCATTCCATCTTTAATCTCAATAGCACAAGAATGCCACCTTGTCAAAGTAACCAACATACCATCACACCATCAACAGATCGACCGATGACTCCACTGGTGGACACCGTTATATTTCATGTCGTTGTGGCAGCCGCCATGACAAACATTAGCATTAATGGCATAAACGGAAACAGGAACGGTACCAACGGTTTCATTAGACTAATGTTGGAATTCAATCTGAACGCCGAAAGCAGGCTATCTCACCTGTTAAGTCTTCTGTTTTCTCTTCACTTATGATCTTGAGAAAGTCAGGGTTAAAACCACTCATATCAGAATTAGAAAGTACTTGACTTGGACCTTCCTGAAGAATAGGAATGGTCATACCTTCTATCATAGGATGTGAAATTTCATCATTTACATTCTCAAGTAAATCAAGATTCATATCTTCCTGTTCTAAGAAACTCCAATCTTCATCAAAAAGTACTTGACTTGGACCTTCCTGAAGAATAGGAATAACCATACTTTCTATTATAGGATGTGAGCCTTCATCATTTACATGCCCAAGTAAATCAACATCTATAGCAGAACCGGATGGCAAAGATTGCTGCTGTACATGGGTCCCTGATGAAGTTTCCTCCATCTCCTCGGCCTTTCGTTTCCTGTAAACATCTCTAAAGACAGCTTGCCTAAATTTCTTTGTGGTATCAGTCATCTTCGAACTGGAACCCTCGAATATTGCTTTTTTCTCATTTTCTATACCAAGTATTACGTCTGCTTCATTAGCAATATTATTCAATTCATGTTACATAAATACCTTCAGTCAATACAATCTCATGGTACTAAAATTTTGAAAAAAAAAATGCAATTTTTAACCTGAGTATTGTTAATAAGAGTTTCTAGACTCTTAAGCTGTCTTCGAGGCCATTTTGGTATGCCTAACTCCCTACAACGATTCTTCAACTGGGTTGATCCAACGTTGAGTTCCTTTGCAGCTTCCAAAAGAGGCTTGTTAAAGTGCTGAGTTATTGCTTCCTTACTTAATGGCTGTCTAGAACCACTTCCACTGCCAACTACTGTGGTTCTTGGACTCAAAGAATCAAATCCGGTTGTGCTATTGTCATTCAGGATCAATTGAGCATGATCCTGACCAAAGATAAACTTTGGTGCAATAACATTAGTATCTGACGTCGACAGTAACTGTTGATTTTCAGCTATGAACCCAGGGTTTTGAAATCCCTCTAGATTTCTTTGAATCATCTGAAGGTGATTCTGGTATTGAAAACCTCCCTCAAACTCGGGATTCATTCCAACACTATCGTTATGAATCACCTGTAGTTGATTGTCATTCTGTATGCTAGCCATGAATCCTTGATTCATGGGGATAATCTCACTATTCGTTAAGTGCTCGTCCATGAATGGATTGTAATCTGTTAAACTATCTATAAGTGGATCTATAAAAAAAAAAAAAAAAAAAATTCAACCATCTACAGTAGATGCGACCTTTCGACTACCCAAAGTGCTATTTTTTCAACATTCACTGCTTAACTCCGATAAGGACAGGGAAAACGAAAAGACTCTTTATAAAAAAAAAAATTTCTCCTGAAAGTGGAAATAATTCAAAGAACATTTAATTAAATAATATCATAATAATGGATTAGAACCTACTCACCTGGCGTATATACAGCTCGTGGTCCACCTGTATCTTGCATATTTTATTCCTCTTATGCGTATCAGCTATAAAATGACATTACAAACATACATACATATACATACATACATATACATACATATATACATACATACAGTACCGCCTATCATCCTCAGACCGATGGTCAATCTGAGAGGACAATTCAAACACTCGAAGATATGTTGAGGGCGTGTGTCTTAGATTTCGGAGGAAACTGGGACTCTCATTTACCGTTGGTGGAATTCTCCTATAATAACAGTTATCATTCTAGCATCGGGATGCCACCATTTGAGGCATTGTATGGCCGTAAATGCCAATCTCCTATTTGCTGGCATGAAATTGGGGAGTCTCACGTAATTCGCGCAACAGTGGATTCTCCAATCGTTGGTCCTGAGCTTATCCAGGAAACAACCGACAAAATCACTCAGATTCGCAATAACCTTCTCACAGCTCGTAGCCGACAAAAGAGTTATGCCGACAAGCGACGCAAACCGCTTGAATTTATCGTGGGTGACATGGTCATGTTAAAAGTATCCCCATGGAAAGGTGTGGTTCGATTTGGACGCAAGGGTAAATTGGCACCACGCTACGTAGGCCCGTTTAAGATCCTGAAAAGGATCGGACCAGTAGCCTATGAGTTGGATCTACCAACAGAGCTTCAGAAAGTTCACCCACTATTTCATATAGCTAACCTCAAAAAGTGTTTAGCAGACGAGAACCTTCATGTTCCTCTCGAGGATATCCAAATTGACGAGACAATGCAATTTATCGAGAAACCCTTGGAAATTGCCGACCGGAAGGAAAAGCAACTCAAAAGAAGTCGCATTCCCCTGGTCAAGGTCAGGTGGCAGTCGGCAAGTGGACCCGAGTATACATGGGAGCGTGAGGATCATATGCGTACCAAATACCCGCATCTTTTCTCTTAAGGTACTTTCTTATTAAATTTCGGGACGAAATTTCCTAAAGTAGGGGAGACTGTGACATCCGCCTAAAATGGATTTGGGTCAACCCAACCCAATTGGAAATCTAATAAACCCTAATCGAGATTACTTGACGCTAATAGGATCAAAACTCATACACTACGTTATAAATTGATGTTAATAGCAATATAGCATAGTATAACGTTATAACTATAATCAAATTAAATTATGATACCATATTATAATCAAATAAAAGTATAATTCTCTAATTAAATTAAAAGAATCAAACTTGAATGCTATAATTAAACTTCAAATCAAAGTAGATTGTTATAATCAAATAATAACCTATTTTTTATAAAACTCTATTTTTATAAACACTACATTAAATTTTATAAAAATCTTAAGATGCTTGTGCTAGTGGAAAATTATGAAGACCACCAAAAGCCAAAAGATATTCCCATGGTCTCCCACTCACACCTCCCATCATCTTTCCTTTCCTTTTTCTCTCACCATATTATTCTCATCACCACTCAAACCCTCTCTATTCTTTCTCTCACTCTCAATCTCGAAATTTCTCCAAGAAAGCTTCATTTTCCAGCCAAGAACAATCCCTCATACTCAAATCTTCATCCCTCTTGAAGCATTCCTCAAGGTATGTTGTTAAAAGTTTCAAATTCATACATGAAACAAATTAAATCCACCAAAATATCTAAAACTCATTTTATGTATAAACCTGATTTTTCTCAGAATCCCATTAATAAAATAAGAAGTTCTGGAAATTTTCAGAAATTAACTCATTTGTATCGAATTATTATAATTATTGCACTAAAATAGAGCAATAATTCATATAAAATACTTTTTGTATTCAATAAATTCTGTGAAAATTATGGGATGACCCATAAACTGAGAAAACATAATTTATGAAGTTTCATGCATTTATATTACAGTTTTATGGTTATTTTGTATTTTATTTTGTTGAAGCTAAATAAATAGAAACATATAGTTATGTATGTCAAAAACACGATTTTATATTTTTCGCACCTTAATAACATTATAAAGACCCCATGCAAAAATTTACAGATTTTTGTAAGAATGTTTTCTTATTTTTCAAATTTAATGATTGTTTAATGAGTTAAATTGATAATAAATAGCTATACAAGTCAGAAAATTATAAACCCTTGTCACAATATCATATATGACATATTAATCATAGATAAAAAGTTTAATGAATTTTACTTAATAGTTTACTATTATTTATGATTTTATTGATTAATTAATAAAGAAAAACATAAGAAATACTTCCCATAGTCACAAATATCCAAAACACTCAAACTAGGCTCTATATCATGTTAGAGAACTATGGTTAATGTTTCAGAATTTTTGGGGATCATTTATTATTTTCCCCCAATTTTGTTGTTGTTTAATCATTAAAATATTAAATAAATACTAAAATAGTTCGGAAAAATATGAAAATTTTAAAGTAATTAATATTGTATGAAATAATGATTTTCTGATAATTTCAGACTGTTTCATTACTGTTTACTATTTAAAACCATTTTCCTAAGTATTTAAGCATGTAAAAAATGCATTTTTTTAATGATTATATCATATAAATAAATTTTTATAATATAAAAAAAATCTGCAAATACTTATAATTTGGCAAGTTATTATTTTAATAAGAAATTATTAAAATCTTGCCTAAAATGAAAACATAAATTAATAATCCAAAGTAATTAATTCAATTTAATATTCATTTAACATATGAATACATTAATATTCAAATCAAAATGGATTATTGTTAATTCATCTAATATAAGAATATGTATCTAATTATTTTTATTAATACTCCATTCCCGTTTATCGATTCCTAAGCCAAAACTATTAATTATATTAGGTTCTGCGTCATTTTGATCCGAGCCGTCTTTCGTACGACACGCGTATTCCGTTTGGACTAAAGTGAGTAATCTACCCCATATTTTATAATTTTTAATACTTTTGGGGTGTATCATGTGGTTCTAATATGTTTTCAACTTCATTTTATTATTTTATCACAATTGAGACATTATTGGGACATTTATACTTGAATCATTATTTGTATAATTATTGTTTGTTTACGCTACATGTACTTGTAGTGCATTATCATTTTTAGTCTAATCTCCATGACTATGCCCGTATTCTTGAGGTACGTTATG
Source organism: Cichorium intybus (assembly GCA_023525715.1). Taxonomy (NCBI): domain Eukaryota; kingdom Viridiplantae; phylum Streptophyta; class Magnoliopsida; order Asterales; family Asteraceae; genus Cichorium; species Cichorium intybus. Next base: position 96,790,758 of record CM042012.1, read on the forward strand.
GACAATAATAGCGCTATTGGGTTGACCACCCCGCCTTGGGACGCTAAGGTGATTGATCGCACGTGGTTGAGTGTGTATGATGATTAGATGCTCCATCCTATATATATACATGTATATGTACATATAGGGTGAGGACTTATTGTTGTTGTTATCATTTGTTAATCAATATTTTTGATTTATAAACCGTTATCTCAATAACACTTGCTTGTCGACTTCAAAAGAAAACAAGTTTCAAATTATCAATATTTCAAACTCACCATTTTCTTTAATAAAACTGGATTACTCACCAACTCTCGTAGTTGACCTGTTTTTACCCATGATGCAGATTTGAAGAATGAAGTTGATGAAAAGTAGGGTGTACCTTAGAAACCCACAAGACTATTTAAATTTGATGTAATAAATGTTGTTTGTATTTGAATTTGTATTGTATGTTGTGGATCTCGTTTGCCTACTTAGTACTTAATTGAATCTAATCATATTATAACATAGTTGTCATGAGACTTTGAACAATATATCACGCCTTGATCAATTCCGCCAAGGATCGGGGTGTGACATAGAATGTGATGCTCTTAAGGATGTTTGACCTTTTAAGTAGATGGCCTTTAGAACTTAGTGGTAAATGCTTGTTTGTGATTGGGATTCTAATCATTTAATTAGTGAATTCGGTCTGGGATGAGGAATAGTTTTTTTTTTCTTTTGGCAAAAGGATGCATGCATGAGGATTCTTAAGTGGATATGAAGTGCAACCTTGAAGAATCATGAGTACGTGGCATCTTGAGGAACGACTTCATGTGAATGGAAACTGCTAAGGATGATGGAAGGCGAAGAAAGGGACAACTTATATTGGATGAAGCTCGAAGAGTAGTGAGATTTACAAAGTGGTTGACCTTGAGGAGTCGATTAAGGATGATGGGGTGTTAGAAGACTAATGGAATTGTAGTGTCAACCTTAGGCAAGCAAGGAGCATGATGAGCATGGTGTTAGTGAAGTGGATGGTAGGTGAAGACTTGGAGTTGTTGAAGAAATTCTTTGTCATGACCCTTAAACCTTTCTTCCTTACCCTTACCTTCTTTTGAGACCCATCCGACATCTTTTTGGTGTTCAAGCTGGTGACCTTGCCTTAGCTCTAGAAGACTAAGTGTATGTAAGAATAACATGGTTTACGCCTTAATGCCTGAACTAGATAAACCCTAATGTAAGACACAAGAAGGACTTAGATCATTAGGTTCTTTGGTAGTTAGCGATGGCTTAGTGACCAATGGAACCTTATGAGAATAGTGATTTACTAATTCATGTTAGGGTGAAGAGACATGGATGCATGATGAGACTAGAGGCCATATGATCAAACCATTAATCACCTTGAGGTGTGTGAATTAGTGAACACCCTACCCAAAAAGAACATATGAATGATGTACGGTCAATATTTTCAAAAAGTATTGTTAAAAATTTGAGAAAATTTTTGTAAACAATTTTTGAACGAGTATATCTTACAAAATGCAAGACTTTTATAGAAATAAATGACAAATGGCAATCACGAATCGGTAGGAATACCCGGGAATGTTGATCTCTTTGGAATTTTATTAGTATTTTGATGGAACCATGTTTCAAAATAGATTTTAAAATTTATTGTTTTATATAAGGATGCGAAATCTGAGGGATGTTTTTTCATGAAGTCAATTAAATTTTAAAGAATGGTTTTTTCCAAACATTAACCACAAAATGGGGTGTTTAAGTTTTGTAAGGACAACGAGTCGAAATTTGAAAGATTTTAAGTTTAACATTTCATATTTAAGAGGAACGTTTAGGAAATGAAAATTGTGGATAAACAATTCTGGGAAGTAATGGGATTTTACAAAAGTGGAATTTAAGGTACTTCGAGTTATAATATTTTAAAACTAAAAAAATGAGTAACTTTTGAGATTTTGGAAAAATTAGTACTTTATTTCTTATTATTGATTCCGGGGACGGAATCCTTTTAAGGGGTGGATATTGTAACATCCGTGTTTTGGGCTTAAACCGACAAAATAAAACTTATTTTGTAAATAAATAAAACAAATGAATAAATAAATATAATATTTTATTATGTTTTTATATTGTGAATAAATGAGCCAAAAATAGTTTTAAAATCTATTTGTAATCAAATATGAGAAATTTTGTCATAAGGACTAAAAGTGTCAATTTGGCCAAACTTACCATAAGTAGATTTGACTAGTCATGATTTGGAAAATTAGAAGATATTATGAAGGAATTGATGTGGAGTTTAAAGTAGGTCAAATAATTTCTTGAATTAATATTAAGGACCTAAATCGTTAAGAATTTTAGTGTAAGGGATCGTTTATGTCAAATTGGGAAACTAAGGGTTAGTGTTGACCTAGAGAATGACTCAAGTGAAATAAATATCTATATTTTGGGCAATTGTATGAATATAGAGACTTCTAGTTAGAAGAATTGACCTTTTGGGTATTGGGTGAAGAAAGACTAAACTCGAGGGACTAATGTTGCAAATTCTTGAAAGATGACTTGTTTTTGATGGGGTTCCTTCCCCAAATCAGCCATTCACGTTTTTGAAGGTTAGAGAGAGAGAGTGAGATGGCGATTTTCATCTCTTCCAAGGAGATTTGTGTGGGTTTTGAAGGATTATGATCACACTTGAAGAATTATAGAAATCTAAGGTATAAAACCTCCCTCCTTACCTTGAAATTTCGATTCGGGGATTAGGGTTTTGGCTAAGTCCGAATTCTTATGAATGGATGAGGATTCTTCCTATGATTCCAAGGTTGTTTGATGTTTTTGAGTCCATAGTGATCCCTATCCAATCTATGGATAGCTTGGAATCTCTTGAAATAATGTATTTATCCATATGAACCCTAGAATTTGGGGATTTGTTGAATAGTTGAAGAATCTAGAAATTAATGGATGATTTTGGTAGTTTTGGATGAGGGGATTCATTTCTAATGATTACCTAAGGATTCCAACCTTTGAATTGTAGTCTTAAACCTTGAATCACTAGAATATGAGAATTGGGTGTTGAAATGGGTTTTATTCATGAGTTTGATGAATGGATCTTTTGGGTTTTATGGATGAATGAAATATTTCATCAATTGGAAGTATAAGTGGAGTAAGGATCATTCCCTAATGATTCCATGGAATGGAAGAAGGAATCTCCACTTGTAATCACCAATTGATGGATTGGAATTGGGTATTCCATGAGTTTTAACCATTTGGACCAATGATTGGAATTGGGAATTCCATGTGGCTATCTTCTTTAGAGTTATGTAGGAATGACTCCATTAAGGGATGACCTTGGTTAAGAACTTATTTGGGGCTTGATGGTGTTAAGTGTAATGATTGACTTGAAACATAGTTTATTAACCACTTGATAAGAGATAAGAACTTGAATTGTGGTTTCCTTTGGTTTGAGTCATGAACACTTGGATTGGGGGTTGAAAATTTGGAAATGAGTTCTTAGATGTGTATTTTCATATGTATGTAGTCTTGGGTTGAATTGGGACTTGATTTGGGTCAAAAATGAGCAAAAATGACCAAAAACGGAGCTACAACGAGCTGTACACGACCCGTGTTTCCAGAACACGACCCGTGCTATCAAAAGAGATTTACACGACCCGTGCTTCCAAAAGCACGACCCGTGTAAGTTTCTGTCCGGATTTTTGGCACTTTTTGGGTTTTGAGCTTTATGGTTTGGGCCTTGGGTTCTCGTTTGAATGCCATACTTTGGGGATGTTTTAACTAAGATTTTCCTTATATTAGAGAGTCAATGACTTCATTTTGGGATGTTGGATGATGGTTCCTTCTTAGTTATAAAGAAGTAACTATAGTACGAATTTTAGATGAATCGAGTATGACACCTTCCGTTCTTGTATTGTAGGAAGGAGATATGTTGTATTGTCTTGGAGGTGAGACTAAAGACTTGAGCTAGCACTCAACTAAGAGGATGTGATGGATGAGATGATGTCTAGGAGCGCCTTTAAATGCTTCAACCTTGTGGGACGTTAGTGTTGACTCTTCAGTTGACATTGTGGTGAGTTTACCGAGAGTACACATCCCTTCCATTACTTTTTGTTTGTGTTATCAATTACTTTTCATGCATGTTATTATGTGCAATGTGTTATATGATTACTACTTGTGCATTGCATGAAAATGAGTTTCTAAAGATGTTTTCTAATAAAGATTATGATTATGTTTTGAAAGATGTTTTGAGCATCCTATTTGTGCGTTGCATTACATATAGGATGGGATTGACCGAGTGAACCTTATGACGAAGATGAGATGATTGTCCCGGATTTAGGGAAATCATGGGCAAAATGCCCAAAATGAGATGTTTGTCCCGGATTTATGGAAAACCGTTCCCGACAATAGGGAACCGCATGAGGGAGTTGCTGACCCTCATAGGGCTAGTGTGATGGCCACTAATCCTAGTTTAGCCTATACGGGGATCGAGTGATATACTTTGTGCTTGTCATTTGTGAACTTAGGTAGGTGTCATTGTGGTGAGTTGCACTTTTATGTGATAGATGTGGGTTTGGGATAGCTGCATCATGCATTGCATTTGCATATCATAACTATCCATTTTTGAGTAAATCCTTATGATGTTTTAAACAACTTTTGAAGTGTGTGTCAAAATTATTTTTGGAGGTTTGTCCCGAGTGTGGTGATTATACTGCCCACTCTGAATGGGTCAACCTCGGGTAAGCTCACTAGACATTTCAATTGCCTAACTTACTTTGATGTGTACTTAGGTTCAGGAGTTTAGAGGAATTTAGAGGAGCGGGATGTTTTAGAAGGCCACAGGTTGTGTGGTTTCATTTAAATCTATGTAATGGTATTTGAATTGTAACAACCTCGCTACTTTAAAAACTAAAATGTTTTATCTAAAATGGGACCAAACGATGTTTTCTGCAACTTAAACCTAAATTATTTCTCATTAAACCCCATGCGATTTAAAATGGTTTTGAAAGAAAATGATTTATATGAAGATGTTGAACTTGAAGTTTTCACTAAAGGATGATTTTTGGAATAATGATGATAAACCATGGGTTAAAATGATGTTTTACGAAAAGCCTTAAGCGAGGGTGTTTCACGCTAAATGCGTCAAAGGTGTTAAGGACGTTAAATAAGTTAAAGGTGTTAATGATGTCTAAGACTTAAAAGTGTTGGCTTGATATTCTAGACATTCTTGCTATTGTCACTCACGCTAGCTACCTGATGTGACGGGACAAGATGCGTCGTCTATGCTATAAGTCGTCCTTGGACCCCCAGGTGACCACAGTAGATGATCGGTGGACTGATATGTTCATCCACCATCACATCACAGTGGTCATGAGTGCCTCACCTATGTGGTTTACGATGAAGCGAGTTCGAGAGGACTAAAGTTGACTGGGAAGGGTGTAATTACAGGTCTATGTGTTTTTAAGTGAATCTATGTGGTAAAGTGTTTTCTTATGTGATATTATGATGTCATAATATATGTATAAGAGTCCAAACCCTATGTGACTCATCAGGATTTCTAATATGACGTATTATTTTGATGTGTCTCTTAGCTACTGATTGGTAGGTGATGCCTTAGATGATGCTTTAGAGACTCTTCAGAGTTTAAGAGATTTCACGATGTAGGCCTTTAGTCAATGTAGTAGGTTTGGCTATTGATTTTTGCTTACTGATGTTTTGATATTCGAGTTGACATCCCACGTGATTTTAGAATAACAATTCTTTTGAAAGAAAATGTTTTTGTAAATTGAGAATTTTTGTTGTCAAATGAAGTATTTTATTCAAAATTTTAGCATAAACTATTTTTCAAAATGGTCAAATTTGGGGTGTCACAATATTATTCGTAACATTCTTTTCCAACAACAACCAAACTACTCCAACGACCTGGCAATCTAAAAGATCCCATTCCTCTTGCTTTTTTTGCTTCTAGTTTTCTTTCATTAAAGGGCATGTGTAATTTCTTCTAGTAAAAATACTCTTCAATCTGCATCGTTCAAAAGACAAAATTGATAACCTTCGAATTCAACCATCTTAATCTTCCCATCTTTAGCCATAACTGTGATACTAGTTGTTAGGATTAAAAGCAACTTGACAAACAAAAACACAATAATAAAGATGCGAAGAATAATAAGAACACAATGATTTAATGTGGTTCACTTGATCAGAAGAATCAAGCTACGTCTACCAAAAATAATTAAGAGATAGATTTTATTGATATTAGTCAATATAAATGTTTTTCATGATCAATTTACAATCATACAAAGAAATCGATATATAACACACGTTTAACCTAATTTCTTTCTGGGCTGGGGCTTATGGGCTTTGTCTCAAGAACAATCTTCATCGTTCTGATTCTATGTCTAAAAAAACTCTTTGCTACTATATTTATCCTCATTGTTTTCCTTGAAACATTTAATCTTCAGTTTATTTTATTTTCTACAATGACTTTCCATTTCTTGAAAGTACAAAATACTTCAAATTTGTTTTTCAAGAAATAAACCCAAACTTTCCTCGTGCAATTGTCAATGAAAGTAACCACTAAAAAACTGAAGTGGGATCCTACGTGTCTAAATTAACTAACTCTAAATTCCTGGTCTTGGACGTTTGAACCATCTTTGAAAAAGTAACTTTCTTTTGTTTGCCAAGATAACATGGCTCATAGAAGTTAATTATCATGCTCTTCAATTTTGGAATCTTCATTTTCGAGGCTAGAATCTTCATTCCCATCTCACTTATATTCCCAAGCCATTGATGTCATAAAGTAGATGTCCTTGCCTCTTCTATTGTGGCATTTTGTTCATCTTCATAAACTTCCACCATGTAACGTGTACCATAATTCTATCCTTTAACAACAACCAGATTCCCATTTGTCACTTTCCACAGATTATCACCAAAAGTAACATGGCGACCCTCATCATCAAGCTGCCCCACTAATATCAACATTCTCTATTTCTCTTCAGGCTTGGAATGTACTTTAGATTTTTCCAAAAATTGTATTGAGAACAACATCCCTAATACCAGTGATATCAAGGGATTTTTTGTCTTCTAACCGAACCTTCATATTATGATGATAAAATTTTGCATTATTCCTTTGGAATGACTAGCATGAAACGATGCACCAGAATCCATGATCCAAGATTCTATTGAGCTTACAACATTGCAAATAAGTGTATCATTAAAATTGGTTGCGATATCCATCTATTTCTTCTAAATTTCTGTTAAAGACTTTCAATACTGATTTCAGAAGTGAGCAGTCTCTTTGCAATTCCAACAAGTAATGTCTTTCCTATTGCATTAGGTGTCTAAGCCATGAATTATAATTTGTATTTACCTAATTAATAGTAGCAAAGTCCATTTGGGTTGCCCTCATAGCTGGAGGTTTGGTAGAAAGTCCGAGAAAGAGAAAAATTGATTTATTATATGATTAATAAATCAATAGAAATCAAATAAATAGTTTATTAATATATTAAAGTGATAATATATTAATTAGAAACTATATTAATTAATTAGAAATTAATCTGGAATTAATTGGATTTAATTTGGTGATTAATTTAATTAATTAAAAGTGCAGGGGCTGAATTGTAATTATTCAATAGTTGAGTAAGTGACAATTTTAGCAGCTATATTGCTTAGCGAAATTTTGGTTAGGACAAACCATAATTTAGATTTTAATATATTAGGATAAATAGATTTGAATTAATAGATAAAAGGTTTATCTTATTTGAATTCAAAAATATTTATCTCTAAAGGCTTATCTGCTGGCCAAATGGAAACTATAAATAGGGGTCCTGGGGAACCCTTTTATGCACCTCATTCTATTCATTTTCTCTCTAAAATTTCGTGACCTATCCCTCTGGCTCCCTAGGTGTGATCTCATTTCAGGCAGGACACATGTGCTGCTTAGCTTCCAAGAAAACCTAAAGGTTAGTTTTTCCTGATTTATTTCTTTAGCAATTTTCTATTGGCCCTTTAGGAATTATTTATATTTTCAAAGTTAGAAAACATAGATCCAATTTAGGTTGCATGTGAACTTAGGGTTTTAGTTCATAGATTTGCAGAAAACCTTTTAGTGGTATCAGAGCCATGTTGTTTTCTAGTTGAATTGCTATAACTGTTTTCCTAATATTTAGGGTTTAAAGCCTATAAACCCTAATTTGAGGCCATTTCGATTTTAGGGATTAGGGTTTTAGAAACCCTAGCCCCTCCCCTTGTTATTTTCGATTTTGTGCATTAGGGTTTTAGAAGGTTTTCTATTTTTGGCAACTATGATTATTTAATAAATGGATAACATTAAACCCATTATCTGCTATTTTCGAAATTTAGGGGTTTAAGATAAGATTAAATTAATTTGATTAATTTGTGATGCCTATCTGGATTTAATTAATTTAATTAATTGTTTAATTAAAAGATAAATTAAATCATTTAAAGGTTTAAATTTAATTTTTAATTAATTGTTTAATTTCGAAAAATTAAAAAGATGAACCAAGAATATTTTAAAAGGTTTAAAATACATCTTATATATATTATAATTAAAAGTTAATATTATATGTATAAGATAATTGGTCAGTCAAATCAATAGTAGGCCTCATTCACGAAGCTGATCTATAAGGAGGGTATAAGGAGACTGCCTATAAAATGACGGTCTAATGGGTGTCCACTCTCACCCACCGCTCTCTTGATCAGTGGAGGGTCTTTAGCCGAACGGGTTTGATAGGACATCTTAATCTCATTAAAAGTATAATGTTATTAATGAAAGTACTAGAACAGCTTTATAAAATCCAAAATCTAGTTACTTTAGGAAAAATGTGAAAAGATGCTAACCCATGAAATTGCACATTACACTTTATGAGACATTAGTGGAGCGTGTGTGGTTAACCGACACACTAATAAGGGCTCATAAAGAGTGATAATGGGTTTTCTCATGATTTATCATTGTTAATGGAGTGTGTGTGGTTAACCGGCACATCAATTAGAAATGATAAATGACATTGAGGTTACCAAGCTAATTTGCATGGTTATTCACATCTAGTTTGTGATCCTCGACATCCCAGTCACAAACAGTAGAGCATATCCGAGATTAAACATGTCATTGAACAGTTCAATGAATCTCATAGATCTAGGAATTTCATAAGATTGAAATTGATAAATGTATATCTACCTTAATGATCACTGTGTTGTGATTACGGCATCCCTCTTCACAGCATAGTTGGGGTATTTTGGGTCCTAGCCTTGTTAAATAATATAATTGGGTAATTGTTTAAGAAGGATTAAAATTAAACTAATAAGTTCAAATTTTATAGATGTCTAAAGAAAGTGTCATTCTCCTCCTTATCCTCCTTCACCCATTTCTGAGAGTTTCAAAAAGCACATATTAAATATGGTAAGGCTGACTGGCCTGAACTATGTGCTATGACTTCTCAAATAGAGAATGGTTCTTAGTTTTACTGGCATACCATATCTGATTGAGTGACCGCTCCTTGTTCTACCAAAGCATGGCATCACACAGTAGCTTGTGATGAGCATGACCCCTTGACTATTGAGTCAAAAGAAGTTTGTTGCCTCATGCTATTGATCATTGACCCCGTGTTCCGTAGGGATTTAGAATTCCAGGGGTCAGATAAGTTAGCACAGCTGGTTGAGGAAATGTTTCTTGAACCGGTTGGCAAAGGACGAGCTAAGATCTTCAAAGATCTTGAAGTATGCAGGAAGTAGCACCAGTTCACATGTTCTCCAGATTGAGAGACACATAGGTAAACTGTATAAATTAAGTTCCCCTTTAATCAGGAGTTGAACATTAACTCGACTCGCTGGTATGTTCATCCAGATGTACAGGAAGGGTAACCAGATAAGACAATCATGGAAATGCATTCAATGTTAACTCTGTATGAGTCGTTCATGGAGAAGCATAGTTCCATTGATTCAGCTGCTTCGGGATTGAGTCCAACAATAAGGCATATCAAGAAATGATCCAGATCGTCTGGACCGATTCCTCGATGTCTCAAACTGGGAATCCACAAGGTGGGACACAGTAACAGAAAGATTGGAAAAATGCTCCGAAGCTGTCACACCCCCGACCGAGGCGGCGGAACATGCCGGGCTGTGCGACTAAGTTCTTGGATCACAGGCAATTGAATATACAGTACAAGTACAACAATAAACCAAAGGATAGTTGTATTTCATCTTGAAGTTTGAATACATGGTTCTTACAAATAATAATAGTAGAGTACATTAAATGCCTTAACAGATATATCAAAACTAGGTTGCCTGAAATCCGTGAAGATTTCTATCTTCTGAAAGTCTCATTGATTTCCTGAGAATACATGTATTTTTGAGGGTCAACACAAGGTTGGTGAGAGTTACAGGTTTTATGCTGAACACAGCACTGATACTTTTAAAATAACTAAAAGTATTCCTTTTGTAAGTATAATCATACTTGTAAATGAGTTTGTAAAGAGTTGCTGAAAATCGTAAGTAATACCATACTTATAAATGAATTGTATAGAGTTTTTGAAAACCATAAGTAATATCATACTTATAAATGATATGTACGTTTATGAGAAAACCATCAATGCTTATAGTTGAGTCCTATAACTGAGCTATTCGACTGAAATGTACCCCCTACAACGCTTCATGGACGTTGTAGTAATGAATTAAATAAATATCACCTACATCGATTTGCAAGTCGAAGTTGTAGCTAACAACTATAGGTGGGGGTGTCAACCCGTATAGATCTATACATATGTATCTCGCTCTGCTTGATTAACGGTTATAGTAGTGTGGGGTCTAAGTATTTCTACTTAGTTATGAATAGTGTCTCACTATCTAAGCCATTGATAAATATAGGATAGACAAGTCGAATCGAGTATGTTGATAAGTATATATGTAAAATAGTACAATACTCGCTTAATGAAAACATTTTATAAAGCTATAATAACATTTATAAAACTTGATATGAAATTGGTAAATGTTTATATTGCACATGTATTCTCCCCTATAATATATAAAAAAACATAGACAAAGGGGCCGTAACACTCACATTTGAAGCGTGAATTCAGTTTAGATATAAGAACGATCGTGTTTGAGAAGCACCGCGAAATAACACCACAAAACAACAAGGTTTTGTGCGGCGAAGTGATGGTGCGACGGTAGTGGAGCGATGGCCAATGGTGGTTGTGTTCTTGGCCAAAAGGAGAGCAATTGGAGAAAGAAAGAAAAAGCTAGAAGCTTTGGTGAATTGGTGAAGAAAAATGAGATGCAAAGCCTCTTATTTATAGTCTCATGGAGTAGTTGGGGTTGGTGAAAGTGATGTCGTGGATGACATAATTCGTGCGCAAGATCCCGATGTATAATAACTTTTTCGAGACCGGAGAATTGTCGAGCCGAGTGCACCGGTTTCAGAAACCCAAACGGATTTATTTTTCGAGTTGTAGAACACTGGGAAAACGTGTTTAAATATGTGCGTTCGATTATCCGTAGCATCCAGCGTTTGACTTTTATAAATATTTTTGTCAAAAATATTTCGAGTATGGAATCCAATAATAGACCATAGTCTGAGTCCAATAATGTTCTCGGAATTTCCATATGAGGTGCGCAAGTACCTCAACGGATCGAAACGATTTATGTAGTTAAATAAAATCAGTGTTACACTGTTTTGTTTTGGCTTGTTTTCTTATAACAGTCGTAACTTTTGCATATGAGCTCCGTTTTGAATGTTATTTATATTTCCGGAATCAGGGAAACATGTACTCTGAGGTTAGATTTCTTGTTTTGTTTCACAAATGGTTAATACTTATTTTCAGTTTTTCAGACGTATTAACTAGGGTTTCAGTTTGTGCTTGAGATATTCCATTATAGGAAGTAAGATTTTATCTCGTATATTATTTTAATCGTAATGACACTATATTTTCCAAAGTATGCATTGAAACTCAAAAGGTTTGGTTATAAAGAGGTTTGCGGTGAATTAACTGTTTATAGTTCTAGGTATAAATTTCCGGGATGTCACATTACCTCCCCGTTAAAGGAATTTCGTCCCGAAATTATTTCGTAACATAACACTTCTGCTCGATCGTGTAGAAGTCACACGTGTCGTGTTCTAGTTACTATAGCATCCAGTAGCATCAAGTAGACTTACACGGGTCGGGTTTCGGAGCACGGGTCGGATTTTTAAAAGTTAACGATGCTAACTTTAAAGGTTAGTGTCACTAACCTGCTTCAGTGGGGTTATTTGGACAGTTTCCTTATTTACCCCATTTACGAACCAAAATCCTCCTAGGTTATTTTCATAGCAAAAGGTGCGAAATTTGGTCATTTTGATCAAGGATTTTGTGTAGTAAAAGTTTGTGGAGGTTGGATTTAACACCCAAAATGCGTTCTCTAGTTCTTAATTCACAAGGTTAGTTATTTTGAGTTTTAGGGTTTCAAACTCTAGATGTCCAAATCTGAAAGTATGCTTCGATTCATCTCATGTGTTGTTAGTGGATTGCTAATATATGTTGTGTTGAGTCCTCGTTGCGAATATTGTGATGTTTTGACGATTGATTTGGTAAAACCGTGAAATTGGGGGTTTCAGTTTCATAGCATATGATATTCACTAATTGTGATTTGTATTAGCTATTTATTTCTTAATCATTTGAGTTAAGTATTCTGGAAATGCCTGAGGATGTTTAAGATATGATATGTGATTTCATTTTACAGTTCATACTCGTAGGATGGAAGGAAGTACGTAAGATACAGGTGAACCACGAGCTCTACAGATGTTAGATGAGTAGGTTCTAATTCATTATTTATGATTAGATTACTATATAATTGAATTAACTATTCTTTGAACTATTTCCGTTATCAGAAGATATAGATATATATATATATATTTAAAAAAATGTCTTTTCGTTATCCCGTCCTCATCGGAGTCAAGTCGCCAATTTGGAAAAGATATCACTTAGGGTGGTGAAAAGATTGCATCTACTGTAGATATTTTGAATTTCGGTATTAAGAATGTGAGTTGTCCTTTCAGTTACTGCTGTAAGATGCTATATAAACGGGTATGTATCATCATTTGTATCTAAGATCTTTTCAGTCTCATTCTTTCCTACTACTAGTTTATTCTTATATAATTTCAGATTTCCAATCGAGGCATGGAAAACAGATCTCATATGGAAAACTTGTCAGACGCTGAGCGGAATTTCCTAAGGGAAGAGGGTACCTCCCTATCGTTTAATCAGATACCTCTACTGGAGTCTGGTAAATATAATATCCTTAACTCCTTTTATTTCTTATTCATTTCTCTAGCGTTTTGATTTTGTTTTAAACTATGTGAGGTATAGATTTTCCAGATATATTACCGCTGGATCAACTTCAAGATGATCCTGAAGTTGTTCCTCTGATGGGTATTCTCCCTGAAGATCCACTGCCTTTAAATCAAGACATCGCTGTTGGGCAATCTCAATATATACGTCCAGTTTAAGTCATTATGTTGAGCTTTATGTTTATTTTTCTTAATTATCTAACATACGTTATACACAGATCCATTTGTAGATGACCTTACTAATGATAATCTAAGCATGAACGTGCCCATACTGCATAGTGGAGTAGGTCTAACAAATCAGGGGTTTCAAACTGACATTCAAAATCAGGATCAAATACAACCGATCCATGATGAGACTATCGAGCTCGCTTCAGAGAATCCTGAGTCCGTGGGTGGTTTTCAATATCAGGATCATTTTCAATTGATCCAAAGTAACTTAGAAAGTTTCAAGAATGGGAATTCTGGGTTTATGGTTGATTTTGGAAATCAAGAACTATTACCCATAATAGGTAACAATGAAAGTGTTAGTGATCAGGATCATACACAATTGATCCAAAATGAAAACGTTTCAACCTCGATTCCAAGAACCTTTGAAATTCGTAGAAAAAGGGGTTCTGGACATGCGTTGAGTAAGGAAACAATATCCATGCATTTTGATAAGCCCATTTTGCAAGCTGCAATGGAACTCAATATTGGATCAACACAGTTGAAGCAACGCTGTAGGAAATTAGGCATCAAAAGTTGGCCTCGTCGACAGATTAAGAGTCTACAAACTCTTATTAACCATACTCAGGTTAAGAATTGTATTTCTTTCTCCACAATTTTAATACCATGAGATTGTAATGACTGAAAGTATTTATGCAACAGGAATTGGATAATAATCCTAGTAGAGCAGACGTAATACTTGGTCTAGAGAACGAGAAAAGAGCAATAGTCGAGGGTTCCAGTTCGAAGATAACTGATACCACAAAGAGATTGAGGCAAGCTGCCTTTAAGGCTGTTTACAAGAAAAGAAAGGTTCAGAAGAGGGAAGAAGCTTCATCAGGGACCGATACACAACAGCAATCTCTGCCTTCTATTTCTGCTATGAGTGGTTTTAACCATGATTTTCTCAAGACCATAAGTGAAGAGAACCCAGAAGACTTGGCAGGTGACATAGCCCGCCTTCAGCTTTCAGATTGAATTTCTACCAATATTAGTTTAATGGAACTGTTGGTAGGAATGATGGTAGGTTTTCGATAATAGTTATTGGTCAGGTATTATCAAAATATCATGTTGACTGTGCAAGGATAGGGGCAAATAAAGTGTCTAAATGTATGGTTCTATAGTATTATAAAATATTCCTATAGTATTTTAGCTTCATATTCTATTTTAGAGTTTATTTGTATATGAATCTTGGTAAGTTTTTAGACTTGTTGTTCACTACGATTATTCCTAAGTACATGTTAGTCACACATTGGACCAATATAGTTGATCAGGCTCTATCTATCCTAGGTATGATTACATAATTACCTAGGCCTACTTGTAGTGTTCAGCTCATCTTATTACTTTTGTATTGTTCTGATTATGACACTGTTCTACTATGTATGTACTTATACTTTATAACAACATCATTGTATGTTAAAAGTATACTTTGTACGAAATGTTTTAGAGAGTTTTAGTCTCATTGTATTTATAGTTGTATATAGTGTTCTCATCGCGGGTCAGAGTATATATATAACTCCTATATATATTGTTGGTGGGGTTTGCAGTATTATTAGTTTTTGTTTTGTACCTCAAGACTATCAAATAAGGATTGGCCAGATGAGAAGTACCGGTGGACAGGATCATTTTGGCATTAAAGCTGTTCTGAATCCAAAACCCAAGCGATAGTTCAAACTAGACACCTCACCCGTAAGTAGTCGAGAAGTAGTGTAATTAATAATAATACTTTTATTAGAATCTTGTTGCTATAGTTGTATTCCTCTTTCGAGGATACGAGTTCTCTATAGCCAATTTAGCTCTGATACCATTCTGTCACACCCCCGACCGAGGCGGCGGAACATGCCGGGCTGTGCGACTAAGTTCTTGGATCACAGGCAATTGAATATACAGTACAAGTACAACAATAAACCAAAGGATAGTTGTATTTCATCTTGAATTTTGAATACATGGTTCTTACAAATAATAATAGTAGAGTACATTAAATGCCTTAACAGATATAGCAAAACTAGGTTGCCTGAAATCCGTGAAGATTTCCATCTTCTGAAAGTCTCATTGATTTCCTGAGAATACATGTAGTTTTGAGGGTCAACACAAGGTTGGTGAGAGTTACAGGTTTTATGCTGACCACAGCACTGATACTTTTAAAATAACTAAAAGTATTCCTTTTGTAAGTATAATCATACTTGTAAATGAGTTTGTAAAGAGTTACTGAAAATCGTAAGTAATACCATACTTATAAATGAATTGTATAGAGTTTTTGAAAACCATAAGTAATACCATACTTATAAATGATATGCACGTTTATGAGAAAACCATCAATGCTTATAGTTGAGTCCTATAACCGAGCTATTCGACTGAAATGTACCCCCTACAACGCTTCATGGACGTTGTAGTAATGAATTAAATAAATATCACCTACATCGATTTGCAAGTCGAAGTTGTAGCTAACAACTATAGGTGGGGGTGTCAACCCGTATAGATCTATACATATGTATCTCGCTCTGCTTGATTAACGGTTATAGTAGTGTGGGGTCTAAGTATTTCTACTTAGTTATGAATAGTGTCTCACTATCTAAGCCATTGATAAATATAGGATAGACAAGTCGAATCGAGTATGTTGATAAGTATATATGTAAAAGAGTACAATACTCGCTTAATGAAAACATTTTATAAAGCTATAATAACATTTATAAAACTTGATATGAAATTGGTAAATGTTTATATTGCACATGTATTCTCCCCTATAATATATAAAAAAACATAGACAAAGGGGCCGTAACACTCACATTTGAAGCGTGAATTCAGTTTAGATATAAGAACGATCGTGTTTGAGAAGCACCGCGAAATAACACCACAAAACAACAAGGTTTTGTGCGGCAAAGTGATGGTGCGACGGTAGTGGAGCGATGGCCAATGGTGGTTGTGTTCTTGGCCAAAAGGAGAGCAATTGGAGAAAGAAAGAAAAAGCTAGAAGCTTTGGTGAATTGGTGAAGAAAAATGAGATGCAAAGCCTCTTATTTATAGTCTCATGGAGTAGTTGGGGTTGGTGAAAGTGATGTCGTGGATAACATAATTCGTGCGCAAGATCCCGATGTATAATAACTTTTTCGAGACCGGAGAATTGTCGAGCCGAGTGCACCGGTTTCAGAAACCCAAACGGATTTATTTTTCGAGTTGTAGAACACTGGGAAAACGTGTTTAAATATGTGCGTTCGATTATCCGTAGCATCCAGCGTTTGACTTTTATAAATATTTTTGTCAAAAATATTTCGAGTATGGAATCCAATAATAGACCATAGTCTGAGTCCAATAATGTTCTCGGAATTTCCATATGAGGTGCGCAAGTACCTCAACGGATCGAAACGATTTATGTAGTTAAATAAAATCAGTGTTACACTGGTTTGTTTTGGCTTGTTTTCTTATAACAGTCGTAACTTTTGCATATGAGCTCCGTTTTGAATGTTATTTATATTTCCGGAATCAGGGAAACATGTACTCTGAGGTTAGATTGCTTGTTTTGTTTCACAAATGGTTAATACTTATTTTCAGTTTTTCAGACGTATTAACTAGGGTTTCAGTTTGTGCTTGAGATATTCCATTATAGGAAGTAAGATTTTATCTCGTATATTATTTTAATCGTAATGACACTATATTTTCCAAAGTATGCATTGAAGCTCAAAAGGTTTGGTTATAAAGAGGTTTGCGGTGAATTAACTGTTTATAGTTCTAGGTATAAATTTCCGGGATGTCACAGAAGCCAAACGGTTTGGCAACTCAGAAATATCTTAAAACTTAGAACTCTTGATCCTTAGTTCCTTGATACCGGATGTGTTTCTCACATTTGCTCTGTATGCATGGACTCCATAGGATGCCGGATATTGTTGCATAGGAGCATATTCGGATTGGATCTGAAGCTCATGCAGTTTTGGAGTTTAGTTAGATATTATGATCCTGTTATTAGCTTATTAGATGTGTGCGACATTATCTATCATATAGTACATTGTTCAAGGATATTTTTTTTATAAAATGTTGATTTCCTTTTAATACATGTTTATTTAAATTATCCTTGCAATGTTGTATGAGTGTGTTAATTGCATGAATGGTAATAACTTGAATGTTGATGCATCCAAAGTGTTTGGATTCATGAATTGTGTCCTCTATGATTGTTAAAGTAAATTTTATAAGGATCAATTTAACCAAAGGTCCAGTTGGACAGGACTTTGGAATCATTTGACTTAGAGTCACATGATGAATTGAGTTCTTAATAAAATCATTTGTGGCAAGAAATGAATCACCCAAAGATCCAGTGGATACGATTTTGGAATCAGTTGACTTAGAGTCAGGTGATGATTGCATATCTTGAACAAAATTAACAAAGTCATAAATTTACATAGAGATGTCAAAGACATTAAGATTATGAGCAACGGACACATCAGTTACTGTGTATTGCTCGAATCTTCGAAAAGAACACAATTAGTTATACTTCACGATATTTGTCACTCAGTATGACGAATATGGCTTCGCTTATCAGAATAAGCGATTGAATTAAAACATTGAACAGTTCAAGAACTTCAAAGGAAGTATAAGATTAACAAGAATTTGAGTGACAACATAAACTGAGAAAATGTTTCACAGTATATCCTCTTCCAAGAACATTAATGGTTATAATGTGTCTTAGGGAAGATGATGGAGCACTGGTCGAAATAGTTCGATCCTCGATATATGAGATACATCTTCAATTAGTTTCCGATGAATTGAATATTTAACCAGTCAGACCATAGAAACCATAATCCGACCACATCTTAGACTAAGTAGGTTATGTAGACACTGTCTCAAATGTAAAGCTGGGATCGTCCCACTTGTAAATAGAAAGTCTAGGGTCATGTAGCATTCGTCCGAACCTCATGACTAGCCTGAACCTGATCAGCAATGTCGTTTCATTGGCTATCCTGCTGTACCTGTGAAAGAAGAGCTCTTTTAGAAAGAACTCATGTTCTAAGGAAACAGTGGGAGCTAGCAGTCCTGAATGAGTTCAGGATTAGCCAAGTGAAAGAACCTTTAGTCATCACTCGGCTTTGAGCAGGAATCAGATTTATGTTGAACCTGACATACTCTTCTCTTAACCAGTAGTATTAGTCACCGTCATAAGGTGTTATGATCTGGGTGACATACCGATTAGTGGTAAAACACTAAAGTTGGTACCGATTAGCAATCCGACTACTTGGAAGCATTGGTGAGCCCGATTGCTACCAAATAAGAGAACCTTAGGGCGAGACACAGTCTGTGTAACAATTTGATTGATTTTACACCTGGTCTAAAAACCAGTGGGAGTAATTGAATCATCAAAAGAAAGCGACATGGATAGAAATGTACTTACGGAACATCTGGTTGAGTGAGACGATACTCAGAGTCAAGTAATTGATTCCGAGAGAAGCACTCTCAATAGAAGATGAAATCCGAGAGGGTACTGTGTGGCATATTATGAGACGTTAGTGGAGCGTGTGTGGTTTACCAGCACACTAATAGGGACACACAAAGAGCATGCCAATACAAAAGGTACATGGCCCCGGGATTCATCCCACGGGCACCTCGCAAGAAAGGATATTCGGATTCTCAAAATATGCCAAAAAGTTTGGATTTTGTGAATAGCCTGGAAGATTCCCATAACTATGTCAAAAAGGTTTCGGATTCTCAAAATGTGCCAAAAGGTTTGGATTTTGTGAATAGTCCGAAAGAGTCAAAGCCAGTGGGAGTATCGTTGTTATCTGCCTATGACTGTATGTTGGTTACATATTGTTTCTAGGAAACATCTCTTATCATTACAAAGTGTAATGATTTGACATTAATAGATGATTCACTATCAAAGACGTAATAGAGATACAACGTACTGAAGTGGTTGTGAACATCTATGAGATTCAAGATGCATAGCCCCACGAAAGGAGTTTCCTGTCATTGCAAAGTGTGATGACTTGACATAAGAGATATAAAGAAGGTGCAACATACTCACGTAGTTTACAGACGTCTTCGGATAGATAAAATCATCAGTATTGCCCTAGCCATTGTAAGCATGATCTTGATAAGATTCAAGATGCATGAGAAAGAGTCTCCGAAAGGAAATAGTTTTTTTTTTGAAAGTCATGACACAGGTAATCTCTAGATTTCGAAAGGGTTTGGAATAAGGTTGGATCGGATTCCACGAGCTTCTTGAATCGATCAGAAGTGTCATGAACTTGTCCTGATGACTTAATGCTTAAGGCATAGTAAGTTGGATTCAGGATATAACCTGGCTGAGAATACTGGATGGATTACTTGAACACACATGAGAAATTATTAGGAAATGACTGGGGTAAATGTGGTAGTAATAATTTGAAAGGGTTTTCAAATCGGTAACTATTAACATCAGGACGTGGTGCTTAAGGACTTCATGGTTAAAGAGTTTCGTTGGCATTCTGATGAAGCGCGTGTGGTTTACCGGCACATCATAACACCATGAAATAGTCTTAGGGTGCAGTCATGTAGACTAAAGACCCCGAGAACCATTCGAAGTCACAGTACACATCACCAGAATGGAGTTGGGAGAGAAAAAGACAGAATAACATATTAAGATGTCATCGGAAGAGTATCCGATTGGATCATCTGCAATGAGGTGTATCACTGTAAGACACTTTGGATACATAGAAAGAGTAAAAGGTTCATAAAGACATAGATATAAAATTAGAATTGAAAGTTTAAAAGAAAACAAGAAACCGATAATAGTATTATGGAAGATCTGACTTGGTGATTACCTCGTGGAGACTTGGTAATAAGCAAGAGTAGCTGCCAGTCAGATTTTATGTTTCACTTTCGCATGTTTTACTTCTCGAATAATTTGATTATTCAAAAGGCCCACAGTCGCTCATACTTTGGGAAGTAAGTATTGAATCAAGACTGTCATGAATTTGTTTGTAGACTGTCTAAGGAGTTAGACATAGCAATAGGATTGCTACAATGTTCATGGGTACTTAGAAATAGAGATTTGAGTATTGGATAAACCTACGCTCAAAGAATTGCTTCATGGATTATATCACGAGCAATTTTGAGACGATAATATCGTATGGTCTTGAAGCGGAGACATATGAGTTGAAATTTGCAAGTCGGTTGTGCATTGATAGTGCATAAACGCATCGGTAACTCGATGTTATAAAACGTATTGTTGTGCGCAATTTTGATGAGTAAAAGACACAAGCATATGAGTCGAAGCTTATTCGTTCCTTGACCCTGATGGGAAACAGATATCTGTAGGCCTCTTGATGATTTTGAAGTTGACTAAAGTGCTGGCCAGACAGGACTAAATTGACGTGTTCAATTAGAAGTCCTATGTCATATGCAAATCGGAAATCGGGAAACAGAGTATCGGACAGAGATTGATCACAATCCATGTATTATGTCCGGAAATATCTTGTTGGACGGATGATCATATGATCACTTATCTATGGACAGAACTGACTGGGTCAGAGTTCGGCAGCAGTTTCTAGGAAGCTACAATTTGCTGATTAATTAGAGGTTAAATTGGTAATTATAGTCATAGACTTATCCAAGTAGGAGAATGTTGGATTAGGTGTCTAAGCCATGACTTATAATTTATATTTACCTAATTAATAGTAGCAAAGTTCATTTGGGTTGCCCTCATAGCTGGAGGTTTAGTAGAAAGTCTGGGAGAGAGAAAAATTGATTTATTATATGATTAATAAATCAATAGAAATCAAATAAATAGTTTATTAATATATTAAAGTGATAATATATTAATGAGAAACTATATTAATTAATTAGAAATTAATATGTAATTAATTGTATTTAATTTGGTGATTAATTTAATTAATTAAAGGTGCAGGGGCTGAATTGTAATTATTCAATAGTTGAGTAAGTTACAATTTTAGCAGCTATATTGGTCAACGAAATTTTGGTTAGGACAAACCATAATTAGATTTTAATATATTAGGATAATAGATTTGAATTAATAGATAAAATGTTTATCTTATTTGAATTCAAAAAGGTTTATCTCTAAAGGCTTATCTCCTGGCCAAATAGAAACTATAAATAGGGGTCCTGGGGAACCCTTTTCTACGCCTCATTCTACTCATTTTCTCTCTAGAATTTCGTGACCTATCCCTCTGGCTCCCTGGGTGTGATCTCATTTGAGGCAGGACACTTGTGCTGCTTAGCTTCCAAGAAAACATAAAGGTTAGTTTTTCCTGATTTATTTCTTTAGCAATTTTCTGTTGGCCCTTTAGGAATTATTTATATATTCAAAGTTAGAAAATATAGATCCAATTTAGGTTGCATGTGAACTTAGGGTTTTAGTTCATAGATTTGCAGAAAACCTTTCATTTCCTACTATTCGATTGGCATCTCTTCTTCAATTGTGATCTTCATCTACCACCGCCCCCTCTCTGGGATTTTCTTCCTTTGTATTATGTACTAAAAAGTCTACCAAATGTTTTCCTTGCATTCATTCTGCGGATATCCTCCCTAAGGACCAAAATATGAATACCTTCAGATGAACTACTTATGGTCATAACTATACCCGATCAACTACCATACAAAGATGATAACTATAACAACGGTTGACTTCATCCTCCAATTTAATATCAACCGAAATTAGTCTTGATATGATTGAATCAAATTCATTCATGTGATCTGTCATTGAGCCACCTTCTTTCATCTTTATGTTAACTAACAATCAAATAAAAAACACCTTGCTTGATGCTGAGGATTTTTTTGTATATAAAGGATAATGCCTTTCTCATACCATATGTTCCCATAATACTGCTAACTATATTATTTGCTAGCGGTAACCTAACCATGCAAAGAGACTACCGATCCAATAAGTTCTAATCCTCCTGTATCATCGTTTCTAATTTCTTTTTGTTTGAGGGTTCGCGTACATATTTTGGTAGATATTACCTTCTATCTGCATTCTCCATGCTAGAGACTGTAACTTTGATTGCCCGACTGCAAATGTTGGTGCTTGGATCACAACTTTCTGCTCGACATTGTAGCTGTAGTTCATTGATATCTCAGTTATTGCCACACGATACCCAAGTTGTTGCGACAGGGCCCCGAAGTTTTCTACTTTAAAGGCTTTCTAATTGATCGGACTCTACGTCCCATCAGGATTTTGATTTCGATTTTGGACCTGCGGTGTACCAATCCTCTTTTATCTTGTATTTATGATGTAAACCGCTAGCATCTTGCTAGCCTTGGATTAATAAAATCATTGCCGTTCAAAAGAAATTATTATTACAACCGGTTAGATTATTTTCAAATGTACGTAGTTTGTGAATAACAAAAAAGTTCAACACATCACTATAATAAAAATAATGAAAAAGTAGGATGTTGTAATAATTAAACCAATTAAAACGTTTGTTATTTATTGAATTGAGCACTTCGGATGTTTACAAAGTTTTGACTGTCGAAAAAGGTAAAAGACCTGGGTGTTGTCAAAAACAGAAAAAGGAAAGGGTGGTTGATTGAAGCACCTGGGTGTTGTCAAAAACTGAAAAGGATAGGGTGGATGAGTTGTTTTTGCGTTGATGACTTTTTTCGTGTATACAATGGAGTTCTTGTGAAAGTGATTGGGCAGAATGCAGTTGGCAACCAGATAAAGACATAGATATTACATAGTAACGGTGCAGCATGCAGTTTGGGGAAATAAACAATGCCCTCTAAGTCGTCCTATGTGAATGTCTGACCTAGCCGCGGTATGTACAATGTTTTTTTTTCAACTGCATCTTGCTTTTAAGGCCACTCTTCATTCTGCATGACACTCAAGCTTTTCTCTCATATTTTCATCTAAATTTGAAGGTTTCTCTCTATAGATCTCACTCTCTCTCATCATACCACCATGGTAAGTCATGACCTCTCTCCATATGTATAAGCACACACAGACACACACACACACATGTGAGTGTGTGTGTGTGTAATTGTGTTAATTATGCTAGATCCAGCTCATGCTCATATATCATATGTGAACTTCTGCATGTACGCAGGGGGAGGAGACATCAAAGACGGGCTACAAATTACTTAGCCGGCTTAGCTTCAAGCGCGATGGTCAAAAGGGTGGCTTCAAAGCTTCTAGTTTCATCTTCGGTAAATCATACTTGTTTTGTATGTCATAGTTACTAGCGAATATTAAGATGGAAAAGCCTCGTACACTTGAATAGGAATTACCACCACTAACATACTCCAACACATTCTTTTTAGATATTGTGGACGACATAATCGAAGGCTTCCATGATTAATCTCTAACATCTCTCAGTGCTGTTATTTCCTGAAACTGTTATAACTATCATCAAGCTTCGATCATTGGAAGTCAATAGCAAGTTATTACCCAAGTGGTTTTTTTATTTATTTATTATTTTTTTATACGCATGTATCACATAAAAAGTCATGCTGCCTAAAATACTACTATGTGTAAAATTTCTGTTTCATCCCAACATCCCAATAGATAATTGGCGGACCCTTGTTGATTTGTAAAGAATATATGTGATTTACCACGACTATTAAATATATTACTAGTTTTGTATTTATCCAAATATATCGACCACAAGTTTGTGACATGGTACACCTTTTTGTTGTCGCATTTATGAAGAGTTAAACTTTCCAAAATTGTTTTAATTTTGTCGACATGATTAATCTAGGGAAAATGACTTATAAAGGTAATAAACTTTATAGTAAGTACAGACTTAGCTCTTTGTCTTTTTCTTTATACACATATGACACCGTTAAACCTTTTGTTTTGTACATATTTAATCATTTATGTTTTTTTGTATGTATATGACCATGTAACTTATTATTTCCGTACACATATGAACATTAAACATCTATTTTTGTACATATATGACTATTAAAATAAGTGACTAAATGTGTACAGAAAAACAAGTTTAATAGTCATATGTGTACAAAAAAAAAAAAAAAAAAAAACTTAACTACCTCAATGTGTATAAAACAAAAAGTATAATAGTCATATGTATACAAAAAAAAAAGAGATATATGACTAAATGTATAATTACAATAAATTTCATTACCCGTATAAGATATTTTTCTATTAATTAATAACTGTTTCATCTTTTGGGAGTGGTTTTCTAGAAGTGTAATATGATAATGGACCTTATGGCAAATTAAATATACAAAGAACTAGGGATGACAAAAAAACCCGAACCCGACGGGGCAACTTGAAACCCGAGACCCGAAAATTTAGGGTATAGGGTCGGGTTTGGGTCTTCTTGCCCCGACCCGACACGACCCGATAATATATATATATATATATATATATATATATATATATATATATATATATATATATATATATATATATATATATATATATATATATATATATATATATATATATATATATATATATATATGTATGTATATATATATATATATATATATATATATATATATATATATATATATATATATACATACATATATATATATATATATATATATATATATATATATATATATATATATATATATATATATATATATATATATATATATATATATATGTATGTATATATATATATATATATATATATATATATATATATATATATATATATATATATATATATATATATATATATATATATATGTATGTATATATATATATATATATATATATATATATATATATATATATATATATATATGTATATATATATATATATATATATATATATATATATATATATATATATATATATATATATATATATATATATATATATGTGTATATATATATATATATATATATATATATATATATATGTGTATATATATATATATATATATATATATATATATATATATATATATATATATATATATATATATATATATATATATATATATATATATATATATATATATATATATATATATATATATATATATCAAGGTTGTAAAAATCGCTTGACGGTAGCTTGGCGGTCGAGTGGGGTTAAGGGATTAATCGGAGACACTAAATTATAAAAGAATTCATTTAAAAATATATAAATATAAAAAATAGCAAAGTTTGATTCATTTTATTCCGAAATATACATCAAATATGATACATTTGTTTATTATTATTCTTTAATATTGATTTTTTTTTAGTTTTTTGAGTTATTAGAGAGTGTTTGTGTCGTCATTCAAAAATAAAAAAATAAATAATAATTTAAAAAAATAAAAAAATTGAAAAAATGACCGCCAAGACCGATTAATCGGCCGCCAAAGCCGATTTTTGCAGCAAACCGTCAAGCGACTAATTGCGGATTAATCTGCCGCCAAGGCCGATTTCTGCAACACTGATATATATATATATATATATATATATATATATATATATATATATATATATATATATATATATATATATATATATATATATATATATATATATATATATATATATATATATATATATATATATATATATATATATATATATATATATTGAATGACCCGAAAACCGATGAGGCATCGCCCCGAACCCGACCTGAAACTTTTCGGGTAGGGTATGGGTCTCCCCGCCCCGACCCGAACCCTACCTGTTTCCATTCCTACAAAGAACAATTCACACCAAAATGCAATATATATTCCTTGCGACATTTAAGAAAACTTTTCTAACTTGGAGATGATTTTGGATACTTTTACTTTCTTTAATCATACAATAGGCCTATCGATTGATAGAAATTGATACAACACCGATTATAGAATTTAATGGTTGGACAATTATTGTTTATTAAACTCTATAGAAGTTCAATTGAACATTTATATCTGAAACAACAAAAAAATTTCATTTTTGAATATTCAATGTCCATTGAACATCATATCTATTGAGCGTGTATCTCATTATGATCGAGTTTAAACTAGGCATTCCACCTTATTTAACGCATAACGCTTTCATTAAACTATGGATTATGGATGATCTAAGTAGCGTACTTATAAATTTGCAGGTTTGGTAGCACTTGAGAACATGGGATTCGTATCAAACATATTGATATTGTTCTCATACTTCATGAAGGATTTGAGTTTCAACATCCCTGGGGCCGCGAATACAGTCACTAACTTTATGGGCTCGACATTCCTACTATCTATTATTGGTGCTTTTCTTTCTGACACTTACATCTCCAGATTCCATACATGTCTCATGTTTGGAGTGCTCGAAATAGTGGTATGCAAACAGCCGTCACAAAAGGGATCAAATTATCCAATATTACTAATTTACAGGAAATTCTAGGAAGATGTGTCAATTTTTTATAAATAGTCCCTGCTTAATTGAATAATTACATAAATGGTCTCTGCATAATAGAACAATTACAAAATGGTCCTTGCGTAATAGAACAATTACAAAAAGGTCCTGCTTAATGGAATAATTATAGAAATTGACTCTACCTAATAGCAACTTTACAAAAATGGTCCACGTATTTCACAAAGTTATAGTAATGATATTCTAATAGCAAATTTACAGGAATTGCTCTTTTTTTTAAAAAATATTATCAAAATTGTCTCAATACTTAAGTAAAATACAGAAGTAGTTACCACCTAATAAGAAAATACCAAAAGTGGTCTCTGTTTTTCACAAAATTATAAACATGGTATAGTGAAATAATAAAAATACTTCTGTGCTTCATAAATTTGCAGAAATGGTCTCTGTATAATAACGAATTAATAGAAATGGTCCTTGTGTTTAATAGAAATAATATAAATGGACATTTTTTAAGAGAGCGTCACAGAAATGGTGTAAAAGAATATATAACTAATAAACCCGCTGCAACGCGCGGGCCATCCCACTAGTTTTCACTAAAACTTAAATACAAAGAATTGAACAACTGAAATGTACAATGTGTGATTGATGGCAGGCTTTTGTGATAATGACAATTCAAGCTCATGACACCAATCTGCATCCAAAACCATGTGGTGGAAAGGCAAGTTGCATGGAAGGAGGAATAGGATTCATGTTCTACATATCATTAGCATTGTTAGCATTAGGTTCCGGTGGTGTTAGAGGTGCTCTAGCCCCTTTTGGAGCAGACCAGTTTGACGCAACGAAACCAAAAGGACTCACGGCACAAGGAAGCTATTTCAATTGGCTTCTGCTCAGCACCACCCTGGGTGCCACCGTGGGAGTGACTGGATTTGTGTATGTAAGCACTAATCATGGCTTTTGGTGGGGCTTCTTATTAGCTACCATTTCTAGCTCCTTGGGGTACACTGTATTTATTATGGGGAAACCTTTCTACCGCATTGAAGCTCCTAAAGACAGCCCGCTCCTAAGGATTGTCCAGGTATATATATGCGCACCCACCCATACAGACAGACAGAGACTCAAACAGACACACACACACACACACACACACTCTCTCTCTCTCTCTCTCTTGCTTCATAAACCATGAAAAGGATCGTTCAATAATGTTAGAGAGTTCTTTCTGAATGCAAATTTCCATGACTTTGTGCAGGTGTTTGTAGTATCTGTGAACAACAGAAAATTGAAACTACCCGAAAATCCTGAAGAATTACATGAAAGTACTAGAAATGAGGCCTTGATTGGGAAAAAACTATCTCGTACCGGTCAATTCACGTACGTATTATGTGCCTTATCTGGAAGTGAATTAAAAATATAGGTGTTTGAGTTGTATTTTTTTATACCAGAGCGAAAACAAACTAATGGTGGCTGAGTTTGATATTTTACAGTTGGCTGGACAAGGCAGCAATTGTTCCTAATGATTCAAAACCAAGCGAACTCTCGCCATGGGAGATATGCACTGTGACACAAGTTGAAGAAGTTAAGATCGTAGTAAGAATGCTCCCTATCATACTAAGCACCGTTGTTATGAACACATGCTTAGCCCAACTACAAACGTTTTCACTCGCCCAAGGCAACTTCATGAATAAAAAACTTGGAAAACTTGACTTCCCTGCAGCCTCAATTCCAGTAATTCCGCTTGTCTTCATGTCAATTCTCCTTCCAGTTTATGAGTTATTGTTTGTACCCTTTGCACGAAAATTTACCAAACATCCTCAAGGAATTACTCAACTCCAAAGAGTTGGGGTTGGGCTTGTTCTATCTGCAATCTCAATGGGAGTGGCTGGTATTGTTGAAGTAAAGAGGAGAAACCAATCAAGAATCAATCCACTTGAGCCTATTAGCCTCTTTTGGCTCTCTTTTCAGTACGGTATTTTTGGGATTGCAGATATGTTCACACTAGTGGGTTTGCTTGAATTCTTCTACAAAGAAGCTCCTGTAGGGATGAGATCACTTGCCACTTCATTCACCTGGATATCAGTGTCGCTTGGATACTTCCTGAGTAGTGTTCTGGTGGATATTGTGAATTCTGTGACAAAGAGAGTGTCGCCAAGCAAAAAAGGATGGATTAATGGGATGCTTTTGGACGACAACAATTTGAATTTGTTTTATTGGTTGTTGGCTGTGTTGAGCTTGATAAATGTCGCAGTTTACTTGCTTTCAGCCATAAAGTACAAGTACAAAAAGGAAGATGATGAGTTATTGAAGACGGAAATGGTGTCAACAACTACAAGTACTGCAATGGTCAGTGCAAGTGAAGATGAGTTACACAATAGTACAATTCAAGACGACTCTGCAGAAGCTGAAACAACCGTTAAACCAAATGAGGATGTTAAAATTGTGAAAGAGCCAAATGAAGATGTTAATGATCAAAAAGAACATGAAACTCATCCCACAAGTATAAAAGCAGACTCTTGAAGATATCATTGGTTTAGATCGGTCTGCATTTTGGGTCACTTTACTCTTTTTTTTTGGTTCTTCTTTTTCCATACACTTTACTGATTCTTTTTTGCTTTCAAATAATCCACCCTAACCCTCACCCAATCCTCTTTTTGGTGGGCTTTTGTTGTTAAATTTGGATAAGCTCGTATGAGCCCACATAAATGTAAGCATCATGTTCGAGTCGAGAGCTTGAATTGTAGGTTACAAATTTCTGTCATATAAAGGGACATTTTGCATGTGATCTCCAGCCTAGCTGGGTGTGATGCGCCGGGTTTGTACCCATGTGGGCTGCAGGTTGTGAGTTCGATTCCTTTAGGGATCATGGCATTAGCGTAATTTTACTCACACCTAGGGGTGCAAATGAGCCGAGCCGGCTCATGAGCTACCCGGGACCGGCTCGATAAAAGCTCGGCTCGAGACCGATTTTAAACGAGCTCGAGCCAAGCCCGAGCTTAAATATAAGGCTCGTTTATTAAACGAGCCTGAGCCGAGCCTATGTCACCAAGCTCGATTAGGCTCGCGAGCCCTAAACGAGCCTATATATAATATTATATTATATATATATATATATATATATATATATATATATATATATATATATATATATATATATATATATATATATATATATATATATATATATATATATATATATATATATTCCTGCATTAGAGTAAACGAGCTTGTTAACGAGCTCGAGCCGAGCTTAAGCTTGTTACGAATTAAATGAGCCGAGCCCGAGCCCGAGCCGAGCCTGTGTATTTATTAACGAGCCCGAGCCGAGCTTAGGTCCATAAAGCTCGTAACGAGCCGAGCCCTATATATTTCTTAACGAGCCCGAGCCGAGCTTGGTCAGGCTCAAGCTCGGCTCGGGCTCGGCTCGGCTCGTTTCCTTGGAAATCCCTATGGGGGCTGGGTTTGCCCGCTTAAGCGGAGCTCGAACCCGGGGTGCTCACTGAAACATTGCGAGTAGGCTTCCGTTGAATCGTTTGTCGTTTCCCAAAAAAAAGGGACATTTTCTCTCTAAATATTTGCGACATTGCGGATTATTATAATTTGGCTCTTGGTCTGTCTAAATGGATATAATTTGGTAATAACGGAAAAGTCGAAAACATAATACTGTAAACAAAAAAATGAAAAATTAGAATGTTAGGATATTTAAACCAATCAAAATATGTGTTAATTATTGAATTTAGCACTTCAGATGTTTACAATGTTTTAACTGACCGAAAAAGTGAAAAACCTTGATATTGTCAAAACAGAAAAGGAAAGGGTGGATGAGGTTGTTTATTCGTTGTTGACTTTTGTCGTGTATAAGAATAGAGTTCGTGTGAAAGTGATTGGTTGAATGCAGTTGGTAACTAGATTAAGACATAAATATTACATAGTAAGGGTGCTTGCAGTCATGGGGGGAAAGAAACAATACCCTCAAACTCGATCTATGTGAATGTCGTCTGAGCTTCCAACGTTATGTTCAATGTTTTTCTTCTACTTTATCTTGCTTTTAAGGCCACTCTGCATTCTGCAAGACCGTCAAGGTTTTCTCTCATCTTTTCTTCCAAAATCGAAGCTTTATCTCTCTCACTCTTTGTAATCATACCAGCATGGTAAGTTATGAGATATCTCTCTCTATATAAACACACACACACACACACACACACACACACACACATAGAGTCGTGTGTGTGCAATTTTGTTAATGGTAGCTCCGAGTCACGCTCATATATCCCATGTGAATTTCTGTATGCACGCAGGGGGATGAGACATCAAAGGCAGGCTACAAATCACTTAGCGGGTTTAGCTTCAACCCCAGTGGTCAAAAGGGTGGCTTCAAACCTTCTGGTTTCATCTTTGGTAAATCGTACTTGTTTGTATATCATAGTTGCTATCGAAAATTAAGATGCAGAAGTCTCATATACTTGAATAGCTAGGAAGTAAAATATAACGTATTTCAATACATACAATCTTTTAAGAGGCTGTTGTTGACATAATCAAAGGCATTCCATGATTAACCTCTAATATATAAGTAATGTGTGTTAATCACCAAATTGTAACTCAGAGATGGTTTTAGATACACGTACCTATTTATTTTTATTAACTATAAATTTAATTTTTTTAGAGTAAATAAAAAGGTTGTTTAGCTTGTATCAATGTTTCCTGGCCATTTTCAATGTTTTCCGATGGCCATTTTCAATGTTTTCCGACGGGACTCGTCCATAGACCCCTCCTCCGGTTTAAATTATGGTTGAGCAGCAGAATAGGGAACCTGCTTTTCGAACCGAAACCGTCTTAAGTGGTTCCGGTTCTCATTTTTTTTGAATGGGCACCTGCTGGATACCCACAATTTTAAATAAATTTTATATATATATATATATATATATATATATATATATATATATATATATATATATATATATATATATATATATATATATATATATATATATATATATTAAAAAATTAGATCAGGCGAGCATAATATAATATTTATTATAGGATCTTAATCTTTCTTATATCTACAACTCAAATTCAATCTACCATTTGTCGTTTATAACTTATATTGTAACGAACTATATTTACTTTATCATGTGTAACTTTTTATAACTATTATTAGGAAAATTCTATTTCTTTCTACTTTATCCTCCTAATTCATCCTCTTAACCACTAAATTATGACATGTGGAATCCATTGTTTCTCTCTTTTAATTTCCTCTCTTGATTTTGACACTTCTCTTGATCATGTGATTAGGAATATAATTAGGAAGATATTTTATGAGGATATAGAACCTCTCCTCTTATTAAACTATATATATATATATATATATATATATATATATATATATATATATATATATATATATATATATATATATATATATATATATATATATATATATATATATATATATATATATATATATATATATATATATATATATATATATATATAACACACATCATCGTTGGTTGGAATGGCTAAGGCCCTTGCCTCTCCTAGGAGAGGTTGTGGGTTCTAGCCTCACTCCACGCAAATGAAGGCTAAAGATATTAATGCCTAGTTTGCGGCCTCTGTGCTAGGCGGTGTTGTGAGTACCCGGGGCTGCTGGTTTAACCAGTAGTCAGTTGCCTGCAGGGCGTCCTTACGGGGTGGGCGTCTGCTATGCTCCAGGGTTTGCCGATTGCGTGTGCGGGTCTAGTCTCTGTGCAGCATCTACTTGGAGAAAGGAAATGTTTAACGGTATAACGACCGAGCAGTCCCATATGTACCTAGCTAGGCTGTAGTATATTACGTACCCGTGTAATAGGATTTATCCCTAACTTGCAAATATATATATATATATATATATATATATATATATATATATATATATATATATATATATATATATATATATATATATATATATATATATATATATATATATATATATATATATATATATATATATATATATATATATTGTAATTTGTAACTTGTATCCTAAAAAACTAGTTCTAGTAGTTAAGTTTTGTTTCTATAGATAGTATTTCTTTTTGTAACGACGAAACTAAAAAAAAATGGCATAGCCGGGTACTCAGTTTCGGAACCGGAACCGGCGGTTCCGATTCCGGTTCCTAAAATTTAAGAACCGCTTAGACCGGTTCCGGTTCCAGTTCTAACTTTACAAGAACTGCCGGTTCCGGTTCCAGCCAAATTAGGCGGGTACCCGCGTATGCTCACCCTTACTTCAAACGGGTAGTGGATGTTAGTGTATATTTAAATATGTTATAATTTCCTTG
The DNA here is from genome assembly GCA_023525715.1 of Cichorium intybus. NCBI lineage: Eukaryota > Viridiplantae > Streptophyta > Magnoliopsida > Asterales > Asteraceae > Cichorium > Cichorium intybus. Next base: position 96,823,828 of record CM042012.1, read on the forward strand.
TGCTCGTTTTCGCCCTTCATATATTGTTGGACCCAATTATAGTCTTCCTTGCAATAGGTATATATTGGGAGTTAATGGCAAGAAACGAATTAGGGAGTTAATGGCAAGAAACGAATCAAGAAAATTATTCAAAACGATACATTTTGACATATCTAGCAACATCATTTGGCAAATAATAAGGGTCCATTATGACATGTGCATCTAACATTCTTATTAAATATGTTGACTAAGCTTATTATGGGTTGAATTTTTTTTTATATCATATATAATATTTTATCTATTTACTAGAAACATGTTAAATTTAATAATAGACTCCGGTTTTTCTTTTGAATCTAAAGAAATACATTTACAAACCAATACTAACAATAAACTTAAAATCATGTGTGATCAGTTAACTTCTTAAATTTTTTGGAACAGCAGGATTATTATTAAAAAACTTCTCTAGCAAGGAGCTAGAGAAAAAACAAAAAGATTACAAGTTTGACATCGCAAGTTTAGGATATAACACCCAACTATCCCAACTTAACTTACACTTCCTATGTCTATTTTTAGTCCAAAAGAAAGAAGTGGATCTGATCTCATCAAATACCTCGTCTTTTTGTGGTTTATCCGTTCCAAAAATGAGCTTATTACGAAAGCTCTAAATGTTCGAAAAAGTAACATCCACCACCACATCAAATATCATTTTTTGATCCGCCCCTCATAATTTATCCGTCCAAGACAGTAAAAGCGACACTGAATGAATGTTAATCAATGGAATATCCCACCATTTAGCAATTTTATCCCAAATGGTACTTGAAAAACTAGAATTAACAAACACATGCTCCAAGTTTTCACCTCCAATCTCACACGTAGGGCATAACAAAGAATCCAGATCAATACCCTTGTCTCTAAGGTTTAATCTGGTTGGAATCCTATCCCACATAATTCTCCACATCAAAACGTTTACTTTAATTGGAAGACGTTTATTCCACCTAGTATGTGTCATCGAGCTAGGTAAAGTTACTCCATCCAAAAAACATCTTGTTGTAGAAACCAAAAAACACCCTTGATCACCCTTAATTATTACAAATTTCGTGTAATATATAGAGTATTAATAGAATATAGAGTATTAATAAAGGATGGGCAAGTAGGTTACACTTCTATCTTTTATTAAAATCTAAATAAACATATTGAGAAAACAATGCCACTAATAAAATAAAAATAATCTTTGAATTAACTAATTAACTGAGTTTTCTATGATATACGAGTATCAATAAATTGGATGGCCACGTTGGTTTTGTATTCGGTGGCGTTACATAAGACAAAGGTATGTTCACACTAAAATTAATATCATATGTAGATTAATAAGTGAAGTAGTATTAGATAAAAGTTTCATCGAGCCAGTGGCGGATCCAGAAAAAATGGACACGGGGCACCTATATATAAAAAAAATTTCAGGAGGGACACCTACATATAAATTTTTTTTATACACTACGGAGTCAAATTTCAGGGGGCACGTGCACACGGGGCACCCCCTGGGTCCGCCCCTGCATCGAGCATTTGTAGGTGAAATTATAACGAGTTAAATACACTTAAGACTAACCAATGTTACCACCAAAATTCATTAGAATCTCATTTCAATTAACCAATAACGTACTATTAACTAAAAAATGTTGTGAAATGTTGTAGCTAAATGACAAGTTGAATAGTTTTGTTAGTTTCAAAGGTATACAATTCTAGATAATACCACTTTGAACAATATACCACAAACGAAGATAAAGATAAACATGTGACTAAAAGAAATTGCTATAATACTGATTATAAATTTGCAGGTTTGGTGGCGCTGGAGAACATGGGGTTCATATCAAACATACTGATAATGTTCTTATACTTCATGAATGATTTGAGTTTCAACATTCCCGGAGCTGCAAACACAGTGACAAACTTCATGGGCGCTACATTCCTACTATCAATTATTGGTGCTTTTATTTCTGACACTTACATCTCAAGATTCCATACTTGTCTTGTTTTTGGAGTGATTGAAATAGTGGTAAGCCAACTACTATCAATTATTGGTGCTTTTACTATTACGACTTTGTTTTTTGATAAATATAATTGATTATGAGAATGTCACCGGTACTCAAATCAAATTCACTATTATGATTGTAATCATTCATCAAAATATTATGACGTCAATTGTCTCTCTAATGTCTCTCAAATCATTCTACACATTAAAAAATAATATCATATTAATAAATAAATAATTTTAAAATTGAATGATAACAATTAATTTTGAAATTGAATGATAATTAAACCGATCATTAAAGAGTTAGAAACGTTTCAAACCAATTAGTTTTTTTTAAGAAATTTAAAATTATGAGAAAATGACATGTGGCAAAATGAATATGGTGATGACATGTGGCTTTGAGTTACTTATTTATTAGGATAGGATATAGAGGGTTAGGTTCATATGAGACTATTAGATTTCGTGAGACTGAGAGACGCAATCCTGACCACTCATTTTGGGTGTAAAAAAAAATTAAAATATGCAAAATAAATAAATAAAATTGAAAAAAATATATTTATTTATTATTTTCGTCATTTTTTATTCAATTTTTTTAAAAAATTAAAAAAAATAAATAATAAATAAATAAAATTAATGTTTTTTTTTCATATTCTAATAGAATATTACACTATTTTGTGTAATATTCTATTAGAATATGCAATATCCAGCAACATTCTATTAGATTTTTTTTTTTGATTTTTCTAGGTTTTTTTCGATTTTTTTTATTTTTAAAAATTTTTTTAGATTGAATAAGTAGCGAAAATAAGTAGAAACTTTTTTTTTTTTGAAAATTCTTATTATTTTAGCGTATTTTAATTTTTTTTATTTTTGATCTCCAAATTGAATGGCTAGGATTGAGTCTCCCGGTCTCACAAAATTTACATGGTCTCATTTGAACTTTTCTACCTCTATATATATATATATATATATATATATATATATATATATATATATATATATATATATATATATATATATATATATATATATATATATATATATATATATATATATATATATAAACTAAACCTCGATAGCAACAATTTTAACAAGTTAATGATATAATGTATGATTGATGGCAGGCTTTCTCGATTATGACAATTCAAGCACATGACACCAATTTGCATCCAAAGCCTTGTGGTCTTAAGGAGAGTTGCATGGAAGGAGGGATAGGAATAATGTTCTACACCTCTTTAGCATTGCTAGCATTAGGTGCGGGTGGTGTTAGAGGTGCACTTGCGCCTTTCGGTGCAGACCAGTTTGACACAACAAATTCAAAGGGACTTAAGGCCCAAGGAAGCTATTTTAACTGGCTTGTGCTCAGCACCACCTTGGGTGCTGCCGTGGGAGTGCTTGGCTTTGTATGGGTTAGCACCAATCATGGTTGGTGGTGGGGATTTTTCTTGGCTACTATTAGTAGCTTCTTGGGGTTTGTAATATTTCTTCTGGGTAAACCGTTCTACCGTATTCAAGTTCCTAAAGATAGCCCCTTACTAACAATTTATAGGGTATTCTCTTTCGCTCTCTTTCACTCTCACTTATTGGTGCATGAAATATGAAAAGGATGATACAATGATGTTGAGGAATTGTTTCTAAATCCAAATTTGCATGACTTTATATAGGTCTTTGTAGTAGCTATGAAGAACAGAAAGTTAAAACTTCCAGAAAATACTGATGAATTACATGAGAGTAGCAGAAAAGAGGCCTTTTTGGGGAAAAAACTCTCGCGTACTGGTGAATTCACGTATGTATTATATATCATATCTTGAAGAGAATTAATAATATAATTGTTTAGGTATATATGAGTTTGAGTTGTATTTTTCCTTAAATTGAGATAAATAACTAAATGTTGTCGAGATTGGTATTGTACAGTTGGCTGGACAAGGCAGCAGTTGTTCCTAATGATTCAAAACCAAGTGAAATGGCACCGTGGGAGATATGCACTGTCACACAAGTCGAAGAAGTGAAGATCTTAATAAGAATGCTTCCTATTATACTAAGCACCGTTGTGATGAATACATGTTTAGCCCAACTACAAACATTCTCACAAGCCCAAGGAAACTTCATGAACAAAAAACTCGGAACAGTTGACTTCCCTGCAGGCTCAATTCCTGTAATTCCGCTTGTTTTCATGTCTGGTCTCCTTCCTGTTTATGAATTCTTATTTGTACCATTTGCAAGAAAATTCACCAAACATCCTCAAGGAATAACTCAACTTCAAAGAGTGGGGGTTGGGTTGGTTCTCTCCGCAATCGCAATGGGAGTGGCAGGCATTGTGGAGGTTAAAAGGAGAAACCAATCAAGAATCAATCCACTTGAGCCTATTAGCCTTTTTTGGCTCTCTTTCCAATATGGTATTTTTGGGATTGCTGATATGTTTTCATTTGTGGGGTTGCTTGAGTTCTTTTACAAAGAGGCTCCTATAGGGATGAGATCACTTGCGACTTCGTTTACATGGATATCTATGTCGCTTGGGTACTTCCTAAGTAGTGTTTTGGTGGATATCGTGAATTCTATTACAAAGAGAGTGTCAACAAGCAAAAAAGGATGGATTAATGGGATTCTTTTGGACAACAACAATTTGAATTTGTTTTATTGGTTGTTGGCTGTGTTGAGTTTGATAAATTTTGCAATCTACTTGCTTTCAGCCATAATGTACAAGTATAAAAAGGAAGATGATGAACTTTTGAAGACAGAAACGGCATCTACGACTACTAGTATTGCAATGGTCAGTTCAAGTGAAGATGAGTTACCAAAGAGTACCATTGAAGAATCTACAGAAGTTGAAACAACTATTAAACCAACTGCAGATGTTAAAGATTGAAAAAAAGTTGAAGCGTATTTAGAAAATTAAAGAAATTGGTAAGGCTAAATCGATATGCAATTTTGGCCTTTTCTCTTTTCCCTTTTATTTTCTTTTTCCTTATAATTTACATATTCATTATCCTACTTTTAGACAATCTAATGTAACCCTCCAACCCACCCCCTTTTCGTTTGCTTTAGTTGTTATATTTGGATAAGCTCGGATGAGCAAATATAAACTTAAGCATCGTTCGAGAGTTTGAATTGTATGCTATAAATTTCTTTCAAAAGAAAGACCTTTTGTCTCTACAACTATTGTAACATTGCAGTTTATTTTTTTTTTTTATTTTTTTATTTTTTTATTTTATTTTTTATTTTTTATTATTATTTTTTTTTTGGTAACCGAGGACCCCACCCGACCCATCCTTTGGATGACCCTGATGAAGCAACCTCGGGGCCCACGCACACCTGGCAGCAGGGTGGTCCGGGTCAATCACCTACGGGGGTAGAGAGGTGGCCAGTGGCATTAAGATATGGCTGTTGGTTTTTCTAAATGGATAAAATCTTCAAGAAAATATAGAGGTTGCTTAAATCTATTTTTTGAGCATATTACAATTTTTGAAGTTTGAACTTGTTAAAAAGGATAAATGCCAAAGAAACAGAATCAAACACAAAGATATAAAGTGGAAACTTGAAAATCGGGAAACCAATACAAATGACACTTCTTACAAAACCAATATGAATGACACTTCTTATTAAACTAAATAAACCTTCAATAGTATTAAACTAAATAAACCTTCAATAGATATATGAATTGAATTTCTAGTTCATTTTCTTCACAAACATCACTACCTATTTGTTTGAAACGAGCTACGGATGTTGTTTGCGAATCATATAGTTTTGGCGGATTTGTATGTGGCAAAAAAACTAAATAAGTTTGACAAGTGCTATGTTTTTTCTAGATTTATCAAAGGTATCTGATGTTAAGAGTCTAAAAAATAGATTGCATTCTTGGATGTAAGAGTTTAATATGCATTTCAGTGAAGCTAGGTTTTCTCATAAAGAGACACCTGAGGGCAAGATTATGGTAATCGGGAACTTAAGGGGAGTAAACTTAATACTCATAGAATGAGGCAAGAGCCCAAGAGTATGATGTTTGTTGATGCCCTTTCCATAAAAAGCAGCAACAATGAGGATAAACCTGTTAGCAAGCAGGGCTTTGGATGGGCAAAAGAAGGATGTGTGGTGGAAGGAGGCCGCCAAATGCTAAGGTCGTGAAGCTCACACTACAAGAAAATTCCAGAATAGCTACGGAAAGATGCTACAAAATCAAATTTCGTAGCTATTTTACTACGGATTATTCTACGGAATGAGTGTCCGTAGCTTTATAGTTACGGAAATTTCTACAAATTTTTTTCGTAGCTAACTTAGTAACAACTATGGAAAGTTGCTACGAAAACGGAATCCGTAGCTAGTTTGCTACGGAACTTGCTACGAAATGAAAATACGTAGCTGGTTCGCTACGAAATATATTACGGAATCTGAATTCGTAGCTAGTTGTCTACGGAATTGAAATTCGTAGCTATTTTGTTACGGAAATTTGCTACGGAATAAAAAATATTAGCTAGTTGGTTATGGAATTGAAATACGTAGCTATTTTGCAATGGAAATTTCCTACGAAATAAAAGTTCGTAGCTAGTTGGCTACGAATTTAAATTCGTAGCTATTTTGTTACGAAAATGTGCTACGAAATAAAAATCTATAGCTAGTAGGCTACAGAATTGAAATTCGTAACTATTTTGTTACGAAAATTTTCTATGAAATAAAAAACTGTAGCTAGTTGCCTATGGAATTGAATGTTGGATTTGGTGTCTAAGCCATGACTTATAATTATATTTATCTTGTTAATTGAAGCAAAGTCCATTTGGGTTGCCCTCATAGCTAGAGGATTGATGTAGAGTTCAATAGAGAGAAATGTTGATTTATTAATTGTTTAATAAATCAATAGAAATAAATAAATAGTTTATTAATATATTTAAGTGTTAATATATTAATTAGAAATTATAATTATTAATTAAGATTTAATCTAGAATTAATTGGATTTAATTTAGTGATTAAATTAATTAATTATAAGTGCAGGGACTGGTTTGTATTTATTCAATAGTTGAATAACTGGCAAGCCAGTGTCCAGGGGCCAAAAGTGGCGCCAACCTGGAGGCCTCCTCTAGGGTTGGCGAAAACCCTAATTAGGGTTTAAGGGATCTGGTCCAAGTGGTCAACAGGCTTGCCTATTTGGAGGCTCCTTAGGGTTTTAGGTGTAACCCTAGAAGGCTATAAAAAGAACCCTTTGGCTCCCCATAATTCATGCCTCCCTCTCTCTGTGATTACTCTGCTGGAATCTTCTCTTCATTGCTTTGGGTGTGACTTGCATTTGAGACAGTATCATTTTGCTGCTAGCTTCAAGAACAAGATCAAAAGGTTGGTTACACTTTATTTGATCTTTAGAAATTATTGTTGGCCTTAGGTTTAAGTTTATAATCTTCATAGAAGAAAACATAGATCTTTCTAGGGTTGCATGTGAACCATAAGAATTGTTTGTTCATTGATTGCTTCTAAACCCTACAGTGGTATCAGAGCTATGGCTTTGTTTTCTTGTGAATTGATTTGAAATGTTTTTGCCTTGAGTGATTTTGCGAAAAACACCTCTTGGAAGAGGCCTTGATCGAATTCAAGGCTAGGGTTTCCTAACCCTAGCCTCCACCCTTGGTCCCCCCTTGATTTGCTTTCCTTTTATAAGTACGTTGTTATTTATGGCAATTATTGGATAATTAAAATAACTGGAACCCCTTATCTTTGCATGCAATTTTCGTGACCTAGGGATAAGGGTTAGTAAATTAATTTGATTAATTTTTGTGATTCCCTTATTAGATTTAATTAATTTAATTAATTATTAATTAAAAGATAAATTAAATCAGCTTAAAGAATTGATTTAAATTTTCGAAAAAATAGAATAAATTAGCGAAAATTCTGAATAAATTAATTTTAAAATATTTTAATAAGATTAGAATATATCTTATATATTTATGATTAAAAGTTAATATTTATATATAAGATTAAATGGTTAGTCTTACCGTTAGTAGGCCTCATTCACAAAACTGTCCTATAAAGAGGGTATAAGGCAACTGCCTATAAAATGGCTGTCTAATGGGCATCTACTCTTACCCACCGCTCTCCTGGTCAGTCGAGTGTCGTTAGCTGAACGGGTTTGATAGAACCGCTAAGCCTCTTTAAATTATAATGCTGTAATTGAAAGTACTAGAAATTTAAACAAATCTCAATCTAGTTACTTTAGGTTTTAAAAATGTGAATTGGTGCTAATCCATGAAATTGCACATTGCACTTTGTGGAACGTTGGTGGAGCGTGTGTGGTTAGCCGGCACGTTAATTAGAGATGACAATTGACTTCGAGAGTACCAAGTGAATTTGCATGGTTATTCACACCCGGTTTGTGATCCTCGGTATCCCAGTTACAAACAGCGGGGCATTCCCGAGATTAAAACATGCTATTGAACAGTTCAATAAATCTCATAAAGAAACTAGGAATTCCATTATAATTAGATTTTTTTTCCGTAGTGGAATTGGCTGAATCGTCATTCGCCTACCTTATAAAATTTACAATATAGATTACGGCGTCCCTTTTCGATATTGTAGATTGTTATTATAGGATCCTAGCCTTATATTTATTCTTGGGTGAATATAAGGATTATTATTAATGTCTAATTAAAACTACCTTTCTTCTTATATAGATGTCTTCTGAAGAAACCGCCCCCACTCGAACCCCGGTAATGTCACCTCGATTCTGTCATTGTGCTCCAAAGTGACGTTGGACGGCACGAATTACAATGACTGGATCCGTAACATCAAAATGGCTCTAAGGTTTGAACACGAAGAGTATGTTCTGGAAACCGAGCTTGTTGAGGTTGACCCAGATACCGCTACTCCTGAGGAAGTCGCCTCGTACACCAAACACTCTGATGATGCGACCAAAGTGGCCTGCATCATGATCGCTACCATGAACCCTGAACTGCAGCGTATCTATGAGGACTATTGGCCTTACGAGATGCACAAAGAGCTCGTGGAAAAGTTCCGCAAGCAAGAGCGCATCGGAAGGTGTGAGGTTGTAAAAGCTTTCACTAATGGCAAGCCCAAAGATGGAGAGTCCATCCGTACTCATGTGCAAAGGATGGACGGTTACATGGAGAGGCTTAGGAAGATGGAAATGCCTGTTCATGAGGATTTAGCTGTTGACATAGTGCTAAAATCCTTGCCCAGTTCTTATGACCAGCTCACACTGGCGTATCATTTGAACAACAATCAGGCGACCCTAGGTGAATTACACTGCATGCTTCGTACTGCTGAAGACGGGATAAAACGTTGATGTATTGACTATTTCTTTTGGTTTCGGTTATAAAACGTTGTTACATTTGGATTTATATAATTAATGTTCTATGTAATGTTATAAATATTATAATCATACGATTGGATTGTATTGAATAATGATAACAATTGCTACAGACGTTCCTATGGACCAATTACTATGGAATTTGCTACAGACCAATTGTTACAGAGTTTGCTACGAACTAATTGCTATAGAATTTGCTACGGATCACTTTCTACGGAATGTGCTACGGAACAATTTCAACGAAATTTGCTATGGAACAATCGCAACGGAATTTGCCACGGAACAATTGTAACGGAATTTGCTACGGGAAATTTGCTACGGAATTTGCTATGGAATCCCTTGCTACGGAATAGGTTACGGAAATGGGATTGCTACAAATAGAAGTCATAGCAAAATTGCTACGAAACTAAAGTTTCGTAGCAAAAAATTTTCTACGAGAAATATAGCTACGGAATCTAATTGACAATGTCTGTAGCAAATTCCATAGCTATTCAGGTTTATCTACGGAATTTCACCTTTTTGCTACGGAATTTTTCCGTAGTTAAATTGAAATTTTCTTGTAGTGGATCAACTCACGAGACAGTCATGATTTCGTATGACAGTCAATCGAAAACTAGTGGGTGTGTTAACGACAGTTCAGTCCATCTGCAACATGTATGCCATATATAAAAAAAGGTTTCTCAAGTGTTTCTTTAAGATACCTTAGCAGTAGTTGGGTCATGATTAGGATCAAGGATTCATTCATTAATAAAGATTTTGTTAGGAAATAGACCTAAATCTATAACCTATTGCCCAGGAATAATAACGAGAATATAAATGTGAAAATATAAACACAAAGAAACGACACACAGATTTACGTGGTACGGTCCAAGATGACCTACATCCACGGGCAGGAGAGAGTATTCTTTATTCCAGAGCTAAATACAGGTGTTACAGAGCGTACCTAGATTGCTAGTAATCGGCCTCCTCTGACTAACGATTTCTGACTTTGACATCATCAAACCGTAATGACCATATTTTATATTTATAGGCTTTACAAATAGACACAGAAAACCCTAGCCGTACCCTAGCTGTCACGGCCCACCGCGGCGCGGAAACCTAATGGCCCGCGACGCGCGTGACAATTCCAATTCACTATTTAACAATCCCCACCTTGAATTGTGAATTCAACATAGCTCCACCTCGCTCTAGAAACCAGAAAACGTCCTCTCACTTCCTGCCAGCTTGCTCCGTAGGGACTTACCTCCTGCGAACATCAACCAAGTTCATGCATAGCTCGAACTTCTCCCTGGGTAACGACTTTGTCAACATATCTGTCGGATTCACCTTGGTATCGATCGTCAAGATTGAGAACTTGTCTTCTTCAACTATGTCACGAATGAAATTTAACCGGATATCAATATGCTTTGTCCTTTCATGATAAACCGGATTCCTTGCTAGACACAAAGCACTTTCACTATCACAGTTCAGGACAGGCTTCTCCACCTTCAACCCCAGACTCTCCACCAAACCATGTAGCCAGATACACTACTTTATACCTTCAGTCATTGACATGTATTCCGCTTCAGTTGTAGACAATGCAACTGTAGGTTGTAAAGTTGACTTCCAACTGACTGCACATCCAAACAAAGTGAAAATATAACAAGTGAGCGATCTCCTTTTCACCAAGTCACCACCATAGTCTGAGTCTGCATATCCAACCAAGTTACTATGAGTATTAGCACCATAGACCAAACAAACATCCTTAGTCCCCTTCAAGTATTGTAGGATCCACTTGACCGCTTCCCAATGAGCTTTCCCAAGATAACCCATAAACCTACTAACCACACTAACTGCATGTGCTAAATCAGGTCTAATGCAAACCATAGCATACATAAGGCTTCCAACTGCACTTGAGTACGACACTTTACTCATATAGTCTTTTTCCTCATCAGTTGTTGGTATAGTACTTCTGTTTAATTTAAAATGCTCTGCCAAAGGAGTTCCAACTGGTTTTGACTGATCCATACCGTAAGACTGCAAGACTTTCTCAATATATTTCTGTTGAGAAACATATAACAACCCTGCTTTCCTTTCCCTCTGAATATCCATCCCTAATATCTTCTTTGTTGCACCCAAATCCTTCATTTCAAACTCACTTTCCAAAAGCTTCTTCAAGTTCTTAATTTCAGCCATCTCCTTGGCTGCAATGAGCATATCATCAACATATAGCAACAGATAAACAAAGGACCTATTTGACAACTGCTTCAAGTAGACACAATTTTCAAACTGATTCCGAATGTAGCCATGCGAAGTCATAAAGGAATCAAATCTCTTGTACCACTGTCTAGGAGACTGCTTCAAACCATAAAGATATTTCTTCAACAGACACACATGATCCTTATTAGAACCCGAAAAACCTTCAGGCTGTGACATATATATCTTCTCATCCAAGCTTCCATGAAGAAATGCAGTTTTGACATCGAGCTTCTCAAGCTCTAGATTAAACGCACTCCCCATAGCCAAAAGAACCCGAATTGACTTGTGCTTCACAACCGGTGAGAAAACCTCATGATAGTCGATTCCTTCTTTTTGAGAAAAACCCTTCGTCACTAACCGGTTTACTCTTTTCAGTAATGGAACAAGACCATACCTTGCTGGTTCAACCCCTAGAATTCCTTCCTTTTTTTAAAGACTCATTTGCATCCAACCGGTTTTACTCCTTTCGGTAATGGAACAAGATCCCACATTTCATTCTTCTCAAGAGATTACATCTCTTCATTCATTGCCATCAACCAGCTTGATTCTTCTTAACTTGCCACTGCCACTTTGTAGGACCGAGGCTCATCAGTACCAATGTTTTCAGCAACAGCTAGTGCATATGCAACAGAACCAATATCACCATTAGTGACACATGCAGCATATCTAGCTGGTTTCTTCGTGTTCCTTTTCTCTCTTCTTCTTGCTATAGATTCATCCTCATTTTTCTCTCCATCGGCCTCAGCATCACTAGACTGATCCTTATTGGGCAGTTCATGAGTTTCATCACGTCTATGCTGATCATCACTGACATGCTGTTCTTCATTTATCACCATTTTGTCTGGAATTTGTGTAACAAACTCCACCTTCTGGTTGGCACCTTGATCTTTCCCTACATGACTTGTATCACCTCCTCTTTGGTTCACCATAGCAGACTCATCAAAGGTCACATCTCTGCAGGGCCGGCCGAACACATGGGCGAGCTGGGCCTAGGCCCATGGAAGCAACATAGGGGGCAGCAAAAATTCTGGTCCACTTATACCTATATACCGATGGCCCAACAAGATAAAGTCCAATTCGTATGGTAATTTCCTAAGATTGAGAGGTAACCAAAATTACAGGCGGGAATGATGCTATTGGAATGGAAAGGTCGCCTCAGAAATAGGAAACAATCAAACGAAGATTGAATCGAGGATTCTATCTGTTAGGCGCTAGAAATCATCCGATCGTCTCTCAAAATCAGACTCGCTCTCTCCTTCTGTGTGCCTCTGCCGCTCAAAATCAGACTCGCTCTCTCCTTCTGTGCTCGTCATTCATCGAGCACAATTCATCATCTTTTGGCTTTTGCTCGTCGGTTTGTAGTTTGACAGTCGACATTCATCGATCAATTCTGCAATTCATCATCTTGTGCCTTGCGACAGTCGACATAATCTCCAGGTAAATGTTTTTATTTTTTCGGTATGTTAGTTTCTTTTCTGATTTTAATGATTTCGATAGTTCAATGAGAGTATGAGACAAAGACCAATATTCTTAATTTCTGATTTTCTGATTGATTTTGGTTTGTAGTTCTCTGATTTGGGTTTCACGGTTTAGTCCTGATTTGGGTTTCACTGTTGGTAACCTGAATCGAACTTGGAACTTCACTTTATATCCAGGTATTTGGTTTGATTGCAAGATTCAAATCACTCAAAATCAGATGAGACAATGACCAATATTCTTAATTTCTAATTTTCTGATTGATTTTGGTTTGTAGTTCTCTGATTTGGGTTTCACGGTTTGGTCCTGATTTGGGTTTCACTGATTGCAAAGACTAAAATCAGACTACACTCAAGGTAATCTGTAATCTTATTTGAGTTACTTTTTGATTGAATTCGACTTTTTGTTTATAAGTTTGTTTCTGACTTTTAGTTTGTTTCTAACTTATTCCAATCAGGTTTTGATTTGAAGAGGCATATTGTTTGATTTCGGTTTTGAATTGAAGTCCATTGAAATCACAGCTTTGTTCAGGTTGTATCTTTCTTTTCTCCATCTTTTATTGTTATAGTTGTTGAGTTTTGAAAATGCTTCCCCGACAACAACCATCGGGTGCCCAAAATAGAAAACGAAAAAAAAAGAGAACAAGAAATGGCTAATTCCTTACGAGGATCTTTAAATAAATATTTTGTTAAAAATCAAAATGCAAGTGAAAATAATAGTAATCCCGTTGATAATCTAAATGATTTTGAAAACAATGATCCAATTGGAAGTTCTAATGATCCAATTGGAAGTTCTAATGATCCTATTGATATTTCTAATGATTTTGAAAATAATGAGTTTGTTGATAAAGATAAACCAAGTGATTTTAATATTTTTGATCCTAGAGTGTGGGATAAATTAGATTCAAAAATGAAAGATTTACTTATAGAAAAAGGCTCTAATAGGGAAATTGAAACAAACACAAATTTTCCAAAAGATGCATTTGGAAGAAATTTTTCTAATGAATTTTTTATTCGTAAATTAAGAGATGGTGATGTTTGTGATAGAAAATGGTTAGTGTATTCAAAAGAGCTTGATAAAGTTTTTTGTTTTTGTTGTAAGTTGTTTAAAACCATTCGTACTAAAAGTAAGTTGGCATTTGAAGGATTAAATGATTGGAAACATCTAGTGAAACGTTAAAGCAACATGAAAATAGTCCCGATCATATGATTAATTTAAGAACTTGGACCGAAACACGAATTAGGTTAAATAAAAGTGAAACAATTGATAAAGAGTTACAAGAAATGATAAAAAAAGATACTGAACATTGGAAAGATCTTATGGTTAGAATTATTGCTGTTGTAAAATGTTTGGCAAAAAATAACTTGCCTTTTCGTGGCACAAATGAAAAAATTTATGAAGAATCAAATGGTAATTTTTTAGGTGTACTTGAAGGTATTGCCGAATTTGATCTTGTAATGAAAGAACATTTTCGATTAACTCAAGACAAAGAAACACATAATCATTATCTTAGTCATAAAATTCAAAATGAATTAATCGAAATGTTGGCATCCGAAGTAAAAAGTGCAATTATTAAAAAAGTTAAAGAGTCAAAATATTTTTCTATAATTCTTGATTGCACTCCGGATGCAAGTCGCCAAGAACAAATGACTTTGATTATAAGATGTGTGGATATGGTAAGCGTTCCAATAAAAGTAGAAGAGTTCTTTTTAGAGTTTTTAATTGTAGAAGATACATCCGGTCTAGGTCTTTTAAATGTTTTACAAGATGCTCTAAAATCTCTTGATTTGAATATTAATAATGTTCGTGGTCAATGGTATGATAATGGAGCTAATATGAAAGGAAAACACCAAGGTGTACAAAAACGTTTGCTTGATATAAACTCTAAAGCTTTTTATATGCCTTGTGGATGTCATAGTTTAAATTTAGTTTTATGTGATATGACAAATTCTTGCCACAAGGCAAAAACGTTTTTTGGTACATGTCAAACAATTTATAAGGTTTTTTCTAGTTCCACAAAAAGATGGAGTATATTTTACTTAAATATATTGATGAACTAACACTTAAATCATTATCTGCCACTCGTTGGGAAAGTTATATTGAAAGTGTTAAAGCAATAAAATCTCAATTTCCTCAAATAAGAAAAGCTCTAAAAAATTAGCCAAAATAAGTGACGATGGAAAAGTGGTGCGAGATGCCGAATCTCTTGTAAATGGTGAATTTTCTAGTTTCGAATTTATTTTAAGTTTAGTTATATGGTATGAAATTTTATATAGAATTAATATTGTTAGTAAGAAATTACAATCCAAATATATGTTTATTGATGTTGCGGTAAAAATTTTAGAGGGGCTAATTAATTTTTTTGAAGAATATAGAGAAATTGGGTTTGATAAGGCTATTAGTGAAGCTAAAGAAATAGCAATGAGTATTGAAATTGAACCCGAATTTCCAAGAAAACGTATTTCTATTAGAAAAAACAATTTGATGAAATTCCAAATACCGAAAGAGAACAACAATCTTTGCAAGAAACATTTAGAAAGGATTATTTTATTATTCTTGTAGAAATTGCTCTTTGTCAATTATGAACTAGATTTGAACAAATGAAATATTTTGAGTCTATTTTTGGTTTTTTGTTTGATGGTTGAAAACTAATTTCTTTACTTGATGATGAACTAAAAAAATGTTGTTTAAATCTAGAATCCAATTTAACAAATGGTGAAGAAGTTGATATTGATGGTGAAGGTTTATTTATAGAGTTACAACTTTTGCATAAAATGTTACCGGTTGAAGCATATAATGGTGAAAGTCCATGGACATCTATTCAAATAATGGAGTTTGCAAGAAGAATGGACATGTTCCCAAACGTGTTGGTTGCATATAAAATTTTGTTGATGGTGCCGGTTACGGTTGCTACGGCGGAAAGAAGTTTTTCAAAATTGAAGCTCTTGAAATCATATCTACGTAGCACCATGACTCAAGAAAGGTTGAACGGATTAGCAATTTTATGTATTGAAAGTAAATTTCTAAAAAATCTTGATTATCGTAAAATTATAGACATTTTTGCTTCAAAAAATGCACGAAGGCATCGTTTTAGGTGATATTTGTTTTTTTTTTTTTGGGTTGTATTAGTATGAATTTTGTTTGACTATAATTTTTATTGCATTTTTGTTTTATAAATTTTTTATGTATTTTGCCTATTGTATAAGGGCATCAAATTATTATTTCGCCCAGGGCATTAAAAATTATTGGACCGGCCCTGCATCTCTGCTATTAATAAATTTTGGAGTTCTTCCTTCTTCTGTACACCACAGAAGATAACCTTTCACTCCATGTATGTACCCTAGAAATATGCACTTCATTTCCCTCGCCTCAAGTTTACCATCATTAACATGAGCGTAAGTAGGACAACTAAATATACATAAACCAGAATAATCAGAGGGTTTTCCAGACCATACCTCTTGAGGAGTCTTACAGTCGATTGCAGTTGATGGTGATCTGTTCACCAGATTGCAAGCAGTATTAACCGCTTCTGCCTAGAATTTCTTTGATAAATCAACATATAACCGCATGCTTCTATCACGCGCTAACAGTGTTTGGTTCATCCGTTCCGCCACTCCGTTCTACTGTGGTGTGTTCCGTATAGTGTGGTGCCTCACTATACCTTCTGCCTTGCAGATGTTGTCAAACGGGGCATTGCAGAACTCCAACCCATTGTCAGTTCTGAGTGTCTTTACATATTTTCCGGTCCGTTTTTAATCATAGTCTTCTACTCCTTGAACTTCCCAAACACTTCATCTTTAGTCTTCAGAAAATATATCCAACCCTTCCTTGAGTAGTCATCAATAAAAGTCACAAAGTATCGATGACCTTTATGAGACTCGACCGAAGAGGGACCCCATAAATCTGATTGAATGTACTCTAGGATTTCCTTGCTTGTGTGCTTACCCGAACTAAACTTCACCCTGCATTGCTTGCCTTTGACACAAACTTCACAAAACTTGAGTTTTCCAGTTAGGTCACCACCAAACAGCCCTTGTTTACTCAGAATTGACATACCCTTCTCACTCATATGTCCCAACCTTCTATGCCACAACTCTGTCTTATCATTACTACTCTCTAAGGATTGAGTAACCGCCACTGTTCCTCTAACCGAATTTCCTTCTAAGACAGGAACCCCACTCTACTGCACCTTTCCTTTCATAACTACTAGTGAGCCCTTGGTGACCTTCACCCAGTCATCTTCACCAGAGTATTTCAGCCTATTCTTTGCTAAAGTAGTAAGAGAAATTAAGTTCCTACGAAGATCCGGAACATACCAGCAATCAAGCTTTCTGACCATAGCATCGTGCATCATAATCTGTACCGTACCGCTTCCTTTGACCTAAGAAACCCAATCATCTCCCAACTTCGCCGTTCCTTTCAAGTCTTGAAAAGATTCGAACCAGTCACGATGGAAAGTCATATGATAAGATGCCCCAGTATCCAAGACCCATGCATCGACAGAACTAGATGTACAAACAATCAACAAATCACCTATGTCCTCTTCATCAGAACCATCCTGAACAATAGCCGCACTGCCATTGTTACTTTTTTCTCCCTTCCCCCCTTTCAGCAATGGCCAATTTCTCTTGAAGTGACCCTTCTCCTTGCAGTTATAACACTTGACTTTTGCAGAAACTTTCGATTTTGAACGTTACTTACTTCAATTTCCACCATCTTTCTTATCCGATGTCATTCCTCTGTCAACGAACAGACCTGAACCGGATGTCTCCTCATTCCCAGAAACTCTACGTTTGAGTTCCTTGGACAGTAGGGAATCCTTCACATCATTCACAGTAATTGTTGTTCTTCCATACAACATAGTATCAACAAAGTTCTCATGTGAATTCGGCAATGAACATAACAAAATAAGGGCTTGATCCTCATCATCAATCTTTACTCCTACTCCTTGAAGATCTAGAATAATACGATTGAAAGAATCAAGATGGTCTTTTACTTGAGTACCTTCTGCCATCCGGAAAGTGTACAACCGTTGCTTCTGATACAGCCTATTTGTCAAAGAATTGTTCTGATACGTATCACAAAGCTTCTTCCAAATACCGGCAGCAGTGGGTTGATCAACAACTTCCCTCAACACCTCATCCGTCAAGCTCAAAAGAATAGCACTATGTGCTTTCCACTCGATCTCCTTCTTCACTGCATCTGTTGTGTCCTTTGCATATTCTCCTTCCACTGCAACTGCGCATCCTTGTTGAACTAGAAGAGTCTTCATCTTCACCTTCCACAAAGTGAAATCATTCGAGCCATTGAACTTCTCCAAATCAAACTTGTGAGATGACATCTTCAATCAACCGATCCACGCGGTCTTCAACAGACGCGACGCGGGCAGCCGTAAACCCAAGATCTATTACTGACTTTAATCAACCAGAACTACAACCAGATCTAAAACACTCAGACCTAAAACCACTAATAACCACAGATCTATAATCGCAGATCTAACACTGCAGATCTGAAATCGCGGCTCGGATACCACTTGTTAGCAAATAAACCTAAATCTATAACCTATTGTCCAGGAATAATAACGAGAATATAAATGCGGAAATATAAACACAAAGAAACGAGACACATATTTACGTGGTTCGGTCCAAGATGACCTACATCTACGGGCAGGAGAGAGTATTTTTTATTCCAGAGCTAAATACAGGTGTTACAGAGCGTACCTAGATTGCTAGTAATCGGCCTCCTCTGACTAACGACCTCTAACTTTGACATCATCAAACCCTAATGACCAGCTTTTATATTTATAGGCTTTATAAATACACACAAAAAACCTTAGCCGTACCCTAGCTGTCACGGCCCACTCAGCGCGGAAATCTAATGGGCCACGACGCGCGTGAATATTCCAATTCACTATTTAACAGATTTCATGATAAATAGTGGTATACAGAGCTGGTTCTCTAAATTTATTTCGTGAATTGAATACTTTATGGATGCTGATCGTGTTGTTTGGTTGGAAGTGGAAGGAGTTCTGTTGAAAGTCAGAACCCAAAACACCTTTATCAATATATGAAAGAAGTAGGGGGAGGAGGTGGTCTTGGTTGTTGAGCCTTGTCACATTGGAATGATAATTGTGCAATGAGGCATATTTACATAAAAAATGAGGTAACAACATAATCATTTCGATTATGGAAATATAGCAATGAGACTCACTAGAGTAGTTGCCCTAGCAGGGGACACATCCAGCCCCATTTAAACATAGTAATCCTAATAATTCAAATAAGGCGGATACCATGTTGGGCTATCCTAAAGAAGAAATTAAGGTCTTGAAGGCCCACCCATATATTTTGAATAATCCAACTCATGGTTTTAGAAGATAAAATAATGTTATTTGATGTCAACAACCAATTACCCCATTGTGCAAAAGAGATGACAGAAAGGGCATTTCATCAGTAATATCTAAGGAAGACCAAAGAAGGTGGATACTTCGAATTTGGATTTTAAGAATGCCAATAACCCTGCATTTTTCCATTTTGGTACTCGTTAATTAGGGAAAGAATATATCATAAGGTGGGTATCTTCTAAAATATTGTAAATTCAACCAAGGATGAGGTTAGTTCTACTCAAAAAGTTGAGGCTGAAGTTGGGATTTACATTGGGATGTCTCAGAGGGTATGTCAGAGGCTGCAAGTAGAAAAGGAGTGGTTATCCATCAATAATGAATGTCGTATTCGTAAAAAAAAATAGAGGCATATGGAATGAGAAGAAAATAGAATAAATTGGTGATGTGTTTTCCACCCTAACTATTTCATTTTTGGCCATCCAAAAAACTAAGAAAAAGAGATTTAGCAACTTAAGAATCAATTCGCTATGGGTGAATTTCAACTTTGATTTTGATTTTTGTTGGAGCGAAATGGAAAGCTGGTGGTTTACACTGCATTTAGGACTCAATGAAGTGGGTTAATTTCAATTATCCTAATCATTAGAGTTTGAATCAGAATTAATAAACAGGTGTGTGTGATTAATATTTACGGCACTAAATTTATGCCCAAAATAATTTATACGTGGCATTCCATCTCGACTCTGTTTTTGGGAGGCTTTCTAGAGCTATAATTTGTGTAAGGGATTTTAACGAGGTGAGAAGTATAGAGTAAATAATTAGCTATAGATACCACAAAAAGGTCCTGAAGCGTCTAACAAGTTTATTTATGATGAAAGGTTAAAAGATCTTCACATTGGCGGAAAAGGTTTCACTTGGTCGAATTTTTGTAGCTAAAAGATGAGAAAGCTCAACCGTTTTCTTGTTAATTATAAATTTTTAGATCTTTGGGGCAATTTTCGGGCTCTAGTGCTCCTAAAAAAACTTCCTAACCACAACCTTATTTTTCTTAAAGAGGTACATAGTGATTTTGGATCATAGCCTTTTAAACTATTCAATTTTTGGTTAGAAGATTGGGCTTTTGTCATAAAAGTTCTTAAGCTTTTTGAAAATGTTCGGCTTTGTCCTTCTATAGATTTTATGTCCACTAAAGCCTAAAATTTGCAATCTTGTTTCTATCTTTGTCCTGGAAACCTATGCTAACAGGTTATCAGGTTACCATAAAATTATTTTCGCATAGAAGTCCTTAAGTTTACAATTTTTTTACGTTTTTACCATGAAATTAATTTCACATAGAAGTCCTTAAGTTTTTCCAAAATATTCGGTTTTGTCCTCCAACACCGCCATCACCCACCACCACCATTACCTCCACTGCAATGGTTGTGGGTGGTGGCGTTGTTGGAGGACAAAACCGAACATTTGCGAAAAACTTAAGGAATTCTATGCGAAAAAATTTCAAGGTAACCTGAAAACGTGATAAACAGGTTTCTAGGGAAAAGATGGAAAAAAGGTTTGCAAATTTTGGGTTTTAGTGGACATAAAATCCATAGAAGCACAAAATCGAATACTTTCGAAAAACTTAAGGACTTTTATGACAAAAGCCCTAGAAGATTAGAGTTTCTATGATTTAGTGTAGTCTTTTTAGAAGAACAAACAAATATACCAACCAATAAAAAAATCAAGGGTCTTAAAAGGAAAGTACAAAATTTGAAAAATATCACTAAAAAGAGGGTGGCTAAAAAAAGGGTGAATGATTTGAGAAGGTAACATAGTGTTCCTCGTGTTCATATTTAGGAAACTATGTTTTGTTCGTTCACATTTGACCATTTAACTTGTTAAGTCTGTTTAACCCTCGAGTCTTCGAAAATACGACTAACGCCACCTCAAATTTAGTTTTACTTTAATTTCGTATCTTAAACAATTAACAAAAATCAATTACATTTTCTAATACAAATAGCAAAAGTTAAAAATCATAAATAAATAAAAGTAAATCATGGCTTTTTACTACTATTAAGTTTTTTTAACAACAAAATTTTATTAAGAATGCCAACATGATGCTTGCCAGAAACAACATATATAGTCGAAAAATAAACATTGTATGACAAATTTTCCAGTTTTTAAGCTATCGAACTACACCAAATTAGCCCAACCAAATTAATACTTATATGAATCAAAAATAAAAGTATTGACCGATTATAGTAGGTTTATAAGTTAAACCGAATTACATCGCATTAGATCTCTATATAAGTGAATTGCATGGTATTAATTCTCCATATAATGTGGAAACTAAATCAAATACCCTTGAAAGATCTAATAGGTGAATTGAAAGTAGAGTGCCTTTTTAGAAGACGGATCGTCATAAAAATATTGATTTGGTGGGGTTAATTTGACATAGTTCGATAGCATAGAAAACTAGATAAATTGTCACACAATATTGATTTGGTGGGGCTAATTTAACATAGGATCACTACAAACTTTACCATTTATAAAAGAATTAATAAGTGTATTAATGCTACTAATAATAAGTCATGTCACTAAGAACTTAGTAGACGATGTGTATAGATAATTAGTTGTTGGGATTCGATCACATAAACAGATAAACACATGCAGTGAATACTAACAATATCAAATCACATAATATCCATGAACATTGTCCAGGATCATGCAGTTCATATCAGTTATAGCAACTTTAAATCACAAACAGAATATACATCAGCTCGTCTCCTTCTTTGATTTCGGGTCAAGGCCACGATTGCAATGATGAAAAGGATCCAAAGTAGAACCCCTCTGATGATTCCCACCCAGGATCCCGAGAAAATCAGACATATCAGTCTTCCACTTGGGAAAAGTGAAGGGTTTTCTAGCAAACAATGAACAAATAATTTCTTATGGTTCACGTGCAACCCTAGAAAGATCTATGTTCTCTTCTATGAAGATAATAAACTAAAATCCTAAGGCCAACAATTATTTCTAAAGATCAAATGAAGAATAACCAACCTTTTGATCTTGTTCTTGAAGCTAGCAGCAAAAGAATCCTGCCTCAAATGAAGTCACACCCAAGCAATGGAGAAGACAGTCCAGCAGAGTAATTCTGGTTGAAGTTGGCACAGGTTTTAGGGTGGCCAGGTGCCTCCTTTTATAGCCTCCAAGGGTTACAGCTGAAACCCTAAGGAGCCTCCAAATGGGCAAGCCTGCTGACTAAATGGACCAAGCCTTTTCTAAACCCTAATAGGGTTTCTCCACCTAAGGAGAATCCTCCATAGTTGGCGCCACTTTTGGCCCCTGTCCACTGGCCAGTTATTTATTCAACTATTAAATAAATACAAACCAGTCCCTGCACTTTTAATTAATTAATTTAATCACTGAATTAAATCCAATTAATTCTAGATTAAATCTTAATTTAATTATTATAGTTTCTAATTAATATATTAACACTTAAATATATTAATAAACCATTTAATTAATTCTATTGATTTATTAAACAATTAATAAATCAAGCTTTTACTCTACTGAACTCTATCCTAACCTCCAGCTATGAGGGCAACCCAAATGGACTTTGTTTCAATTAACAAGATAAATATAATTATAAAGTCCTGGCTTAGACACCTAATCCAACAGTCTCCCACTTGGATAAGTCTATGACTTTAATTTATCTTCTGATTAATAAACAACCTGCAGCTTCCAAGAAACTGCTGCTGAACTCTGACCCAGTCAGTTCTGTCCATAGATAAGTGATCATATGATCCTTCGTCCAACAAGATATTTTCAGACACGAGACATGGATTGAGATCAATCTCTGTCCGATACTCTGTTTCCCGATTTCTGATTCTGCTTATAACTTTCGGACTTCTAATTGAACACATCAACTTAGTCCAGGCTGGCCAGCACTTTAGTCAACTTCAAAATCATCGAGCGGCCTACAGATATCTGTTTCCCACCAGGGTCACGGAACGAATAAGCTTCGACTCATATGCTTGTGTCTTTTACTTATCAAATCGTATACAACAATGCGTTTTATAACATCGAGTTACCGATGCGTTTACGCACTATCAATGCACAACGGACTCGCAAATGTCAACTCATATGTCTCCGCTTTAAGATCATAAGATATTATCGTCTCAACATTACTCGTGATGTAATCCATGAAGCAATCTATTGAGCACGGGTTTATCCAATACTCAAATCTCTATTTCTAAGTACTCGTGATCGTTGTAGTAGTCTTACTGCAATGTCTAACTCCTAAAATAATCTATAAACCAATTCACGAAAAGTCTTCATTCATACTTACTCCCGAAAAGTATGAGCGACTGTGGACTTTTGAATAATCAAATTATTCGGGAAGTGAAACATGCAAAATTGAAACATAAAATCTGACTGGGGGCAACTATTGCCTAATTGCCAAGTCTCCACGAGGTAATCACCAAGTCGGATTTTACATAAAACTATTATCGGTTTCTAAATTCCTTTTAAACTATTTAATTCGTGTTATGTATCTATGTCTACTTGACCTTTCACTCTTTCTATGTATTCAAATGTTATACATTAATACACTTCATCCGATCGGATATCCTTCCGATGATATTTCAATTTTGGTCATACTGTCATTCTCACTAACAACTCCATTCTATGTACTGTGACTTTCCATGGTTCTCGGGATCTTTAGTCCACATGACTGCACCCTAAGACTATTTCGAGGTGTTACGATGTGCCGGTGAGCCACACGCGCTCCATCGGAATGCCAACGAAATTCTTTAACCATTAAGTCCTTATTTTAAGAAACTCTCTTCAAATTGTTATCAATATTTACCCCTAATCATTTTCCAATGATTTCTCACGTATGTACAAAATCCATTAAGTATTCCCAGCCATGTCATATCCTGAATCTGACTCACTATGCTCTAAGCATTAAGTCATCAAGACATGTTCATGACACTTCTGATCGATCCAAGAAACTTGTTGGATTCGATCCAGTCCTATTCCAAACTCTTTTGGAATCTAAGGATTACTTATAATCCATGTGTCATGATTTTCAATAACTATTTCCTTTCGGAGACTATTTTCCATGCATCTTGAATCTTATCAAGATCATGCTTACTATGGCTAGGTCTATACTGATAACATCATCTATCTGATATATGTTAATGGATTATATGAGTATGTTGCACCTTTTATATCTCTCATGCCAAATCATTACACTTTGCAATGACAGAAAACTGTTTCCTAGGGCAATGCATCTTGAGTCTCATCAAGATCATTTTGGCAGAGTTTCAATCTATCTCATAGACGTTTATAACCACCCCAGCATGCCGTATATTTATTAAGTCTTTCATAGCGATCCGTCTCTTAACACCAAGTCATTACACTTTGTAATGAAAAGAAACGTTTCCTAGAAATATTATGTAACACACATATGGAGATAGATAACAGCAACACTCCCACTGGCTTCGACACGGTTATGGACTATTCACAAAATCCAGAGCTTATGACACATTTTGAGAATCCAAACCTTTCTGACATCTTAATGGATATCTTTCAGCCCTTTTTCAAAATCCAATCCTTTGGCATATTTCGAGAATCTGAATATCCTTTCTTGCGAGATGCCCATGGGGTAATCCCAGGCCCACGTACCTTTATACTGGCATACTCTTTGTGAGTCCTCATTAGTGTGCCGGTGATCCACACGCACTCCACTAACGACTTACGATATGCAGTGTCCTTTCGGATTTCATCTTCTATTGAGAGTGCTTCTCCCGGAATCAATTACTTGACTCTGGGTATCGTCTCACTCAACCAGATGTTCTGAAGGTACGTTTCTGTCCATGCTGCTTTCTTTTGATGATTCGATTACTCCCACTGGTTTTTAGACCAGGTGTAAAATAAATCAAAATGCCACATAGACTGTATCTCGTCCTAAGGTTCCCTTAATTGGCAGCAACCGGGCTCACCAATGCTTCCAAGTAGTCGAATTGTAAATCCGTACCAACTATAGTGTTTTACCACTATTCACCCCCGATCATAACTACTTATGACGGTGATCAATACTACTGGTCAAGAGAAGACTATGTCAGTATTAAAACAAAAATCTGATTTTTTCTCTAAGCCTACTGATGACTAAAGGTTATTTCACTTGGCTAATCCTGAACTCATTCAGGGCTGTCCCAACTCCCACTGTTTCCTTAGAACATGAGTTCTTTCTAAAAAAGCTCTTTCTTTTCCAGGTACAGCGGGATAGCTAGTGAAACGACATTTCTGATTAGGTTCAGGCTAGTCATGTGGTTCGGGCGAACACAACAAGACCCTGGACTTTTAATGTACAAGTGGGACAATCCCAGCTTTACATTTCAGATAGTGTCTGCAAAACCTACTTAGTCGAAGTATGTGGTTGGAATATGGTCTGATTGGTTTAGTATTCAATGTATCGGAAACTAATTGACAATGTATCTCATACATTGAGGATCGAACTGTTTCGACCAACGCTCCATCATCTTCCCTAAGACACATTATAACTATTAATGTTCTTGGAAGGGAATAAACTGTGAAACATTTTCCCAGTTTATGTTGTCACTCAGGTTCTGTGGGTCTTGTACTTCCTTTGAAGTCCTTGAGCTATTCAAGGTTTCAATTCAACCACTTATTCTGATTAGCGAAGCCATATTTGTCATACTGATTGACAAATATTGCGGAGTACAACCAATTGTGTTCTATTTGAGGATTCGAGCAGTACACAGCAACTGATGTGTTTATTGCTCCTAATCTTAATCTCTTTTATATCTCTATGTAAACTTATGACTTTGTTAATTCTGTTCAAGACTTGCAATCTTCAGTTGACTCTAAGTCAGCTGATTCCAAAATCTTTTCCTTTGGATCTTTGGGTGATTCATTTCTTGCCACATATGCTTTATAAAGAACTTAATCATCATCTGACTCTAAGTCAAATGATTCCAAAGTCCTGTCCAACTGGATCTTTGGTTGATTCATTTCTTAACACATTAAGAACTCAACTCATCAAGTGACTTTAAGTCAAGTGATTCCAAGGTCCTGTCCAACTGGACCTTTGGTTGAATTGATTCTTATATTATATATCTTAACAATCATAGTGGACACAATTCCTAAGATCCAAACACTTTGGATGCATTCAATATTCAAGTTATCATCAATAATGCATTCAACAGAATCATACAACATTTCAAGGATAATTTCAAACAACAAATGTTAAAAGAAATTAAATGACAATTTTATTAAAAACAAAATCCTTGAACAATGTACTATATGATAGACAATTTCATACGCATCTGAAAAACTAATAACAATATTTCAACATCTAACTAAACTTCAAAACTGCATGAGCCGGATATCCAATCCAAATGTGCTCCTATGCGCCAATGTCCCGTACCTTACTAATTCCCTGTATACAAACCAAATGTGACTATCACATTATGCATCAAGGAATTATGGAACAGGAGTTTTGAGGTTTTTAGACATACTTGAGCTTTCAAAAGATTTTGACCTTGGAGCGTCTTCCAATCTTTCCGCGACTGTATCCGATTCTGTGGATTCCCAGTTTAAGACATGTCCAGACGATTTGGATCGTTTCTTGCTGCGTCTTTTCACTGGACGTAATCCAGAAGTAGCTGAACCATTGGAGCTATGCCTGTCCAAGAGTGACTCGTATAAAGTCAACAGTGGACGCATTTCCATTAAGTTCTTTTTTCTGGTCTTCCCTTCTATACGTCTGAATGAACAGATCGTATTTACTGGTCAGTGAAGCGAGTAGAGTGTTAACACTCGACTCCTGACTCATGGAATAACCACGTTTGTGCAACTTGCCTATGTACGCTTCAATCTGAAGAACATGCGAATCGATGCTACTTCCTTCTTTTAACTTACACTCTGCAAGTCTTTTGAAGATCCTAGCTCGTTCCTCTTCAGCCGGTTTTTGGAACTTTTCCTCAACCGATTGCATCAACTCAAATGGCCCCAAGGATTCAAAATCCTTGCGGAACTCGGGGTCAATGGTCAATAGCATGAGGTCACGAATCCTTTTGGATTCATCAACTAATAAGTCATGCTTATCATAAAGGCTCTTTATGATGACTTGTTTCGGTGGAACCGGGATCGGATACTCGGTGAGATGTAGCTTGCCAGCAATGCCGAGAGCCAGTCTCCAATTGCGAAGCCATTCCTTATAGTTGAGGCCAGTCAGCCTTTCCATATTTAGCAGGTGCTTTCTGATGCTCTCAGAAATAGGTGAAGGAGGAGAGGAAGGAGAATAGACACTTGATTCAGACATCTACAATAAACAGAATTTATTAGTTAAATTAATCCTTTTAAATAATTACCCAATATATTATTTATTAAGGCTAGGACCCAAAATGCCCCAACTATTGTGTGAAGAGGGATGTCGTAATCACAACATAATGGTCATTAAGGTAGATAATACACTTATCAATTTCATCTTATGAAATTCCTAGATCTGTTGAGACACATTGAACTATTCAATGGCATGTTTAGTCTCGGATGTGCCCCACTGTTTGTGACTGGGATGCCGAGGATCACAAATCGGGTGTGAATAACCATGCAAATTAGCTTGGTACTCTTGAAGTCAATTGCCATCTCTAATTAACGTGCCGGTTAACCACACACCCTCCGTTAATAATGACAAAATCGAGAAACCCATTGCAAGTCTTTGCGGACCCGAGTTGGCGTGCCGGTAAACCATACACGCTCCACCAACGTTCCACAAAGTGCAATGTGCAATTCCATGGATTAGCACCAATTCACATTTTTATCCTAAAGTAACTAGATTGGGTTTTGTTTAAGGTTCTAGTACTTTCAATTATAGCATTATACTTTTAAGAGGCTTAGCGGTTCTATCAAACCCGTTCGGCTAACGACACTCGACTGACCAGGAGAGCGGTGGGTAAGAGTAGATACCCATTAGACTGCCATTTTATAGACAGTCGCCTTATACTCTCTTTATAGGACAGTTTTGTGAATGAGGCCTACTAGCGGTAAGACTAACCAATTTTCTTATATATAAATATTTAACTTTTAATTATAAATATATAAGATATATTTTAATCTTATTAAAATATTTTAGATTTAATTTTCTAAGAATTTTCGTGAATTTATATGTATTTTTCGAAAATTTTAATTAAATCTTTAAGCTGATTTAATTTATCTTTTAATTAACAATTAATTAAATTAATTAAATCTAATAAGGGAATCACAAAAATTAATCAAATTAATTTCATAACCCTTATCCCTAGATCACGAAATCAGCATGCAAAGATAAGGGGTTCCAGTTATTTAATTATCCAATAATTACCATAAATAACAACCTACTTATAAAAGGCAAGCAAATCAAGGGGATCCAAGGGGGTGGCGGCTAGGGTTAGGAAACCCTAGCCTAGGCCACGAAATTTAGGCCATTCCAAGAGATTTTTTCGCAAAAACAATTAAGGCAAGAATCATTCAAGCAGTTTATATCAATTCATAAGAAAACAAGCCTAAGCTCTGATACCACAGGGTTTTCTAGCAAACAATGAACAAATAATTTCTTATGGTTCACATGCAACCCTAGAAAGATCTATGTTTTCTTTTATGAAGATAATAAACTAAAATCCTAAGGCCAACAATTATTTCTAAAGATCAAATGAAGAATAACCAACCTTTTTATCTTGTTCTTAAAGCTAGCAGCAAAAGAATCCTGCCTCAAATGAAGTCACACCCAAGCAATGGAGAAGACAGTCCAGCAGAGTAATTCTGGTTGAAGTTGGCGTAGGTTTTAGGGTGGCCAGGTGCCTCCTTTTATAGCCTCCAAGGGTTACAGCTGAAACCCTAAGGAGCCTCCAAATGGGCAAGCCTGCTGACTAAATGGACCAAGCCTTTTCTAAACCCTAATAGGGTTTCGCCACCTATGGAGAATCCTCCATAGTTGGCACCACTTTTGGCCCCTGTCCATTGGCCAGTTATTTATTCAACTATTAAATAAATACAAACCAGTCCCTGCACTTTTAATTAATTAATTTAATCACTGAATTAAATCGAATTAATTCTAGATTAAATCTTAATTAATTATTATAGTTTCTAATTAATATATTAACAATTAAATATATTAATAAACCATTTAATTAATTCTATTGATTTATTAAACAATTAATAAATCAACCTTTTACTCTACTGAACTCTATCCTAACCTCCAGCTATGAGGGCAACCCAAATGGACTTTGCTTCAATTAACAAGATAAATATAAATATAAAGTCATGGCTTAGACACCTAATCCAACAAAAAGGAGGCAGAAGACTCAAACCCTAAAGAGGGATGAGAAATCGTAGAAAGGAAGGAGGGAGGAGGAATTGGTGGCTTACTTAAGGCTTTTGATGCCTTAAGGTTGAACCCAAAGGCCTTATATTTATACTGCAAGGCTCCTAGGGTTTCAAACTTAAGGAGCCTTTTTGCGGCCGCACTGTAACACCCGACTTATTAACCAAAAACACCCCAAAAATTTTTCATTTTTCAAACCAAATATTTTACAAATAAAACATAAGTAAGGGGGTTTTATTCAATACAATACGAGTACAAGAGTATCACGAAGTACAATACATAATATATTATACATTCTTCAAGCCGGGATGTCACTTGAAATTCTAAATCATCAGTCACGTACTTTGTCTTTTCCTTTAGCAGGGTCACGCTCACCTGCAGTGACATATCAAATAAACTGTGAGCTATAAAGCCCAATGAGTAATCATAACAAGTATAACATGTATAAGAATAAAATTCTCTATACAAAATCAATTATGCATTATCATAAGATATAAAATCAAATATGGCTCACGAGTTAGCCCGCTGTTGCCTAGACTCACGGCTCCGTTCTTGCCATCGCAATGACTCACGGATTATCCGGTCTTGTCTGTATAAGTTTGACTCACAGCTCCGATCTTGTCTATTATAGACTCACGGCTTATCTGGTCTTGTCACATTATTGACTCACAGCTCCGTTCTTGTCTATAACAGACTCACGGCTTATCTGGTCTTGTCATATTTCAATTCATGTAATTCGTCATTTTTGTCCCACAAAATCATATTCATCTGCAGCTGCTCATATAACATGTGTCACAACGGATAACAGTGAGATTACTCACCTGAAGGCTTGCTACAACTAGCGTTTGTTGTTCCTTGCCTTGAAATAAAATCCGCAAGATTTTTTCCCGTACCTATAATTCCATTTATTTCACAATAATTATAGGTTAATATACCATTTCAGTTGGTTCTAATGCACAAGAGTCTAATATAAGACCAATTCCAAGCATTAACCATTGATATAAAAATTTAATACACTTCCCGAAATACGCGTATTCTACTACAGTACTTTCGGGAGGTCGTTTTCGTATTCCGATAATTTTCCATGAAGTTTTACAACATATTAAACCTATGTTTAAAATTTCAGGTCATTCGGATAAGCCTAGCATTAAAATCAAACTTGGAAAATTCACAGAAAACAATTTAGTTTCTGCCCAGGCCTCGAGTCGCGACCAGCACTGTGCTCGAGTCGCGAAGGAGGGGCTCTTCGAGTCGCGAGGCACACCCTGCTCGAGTCGCGAGCGCTGGGCAGTGTGCAGAAAACTCCGATTTTGTGCTAGAATTTTCCATTTTTCCATTTTTAAGCACTTATTGCTCGACTTAATCCCTAGGAAATGTTCCAAGACCAAAACCCTTGACTAATAACAAGTTTTAAACCATTGGGGAATCAAATTCAAGCCCATTTATACGATTTCCCGTTTTTGCATTTTTACTCCAAAAACCGAAATTATTGAATTCTACTTGCTTCTAACGATTTCTTTCAGTCATTATAGCATCTAGAATTCATCTTAATTCATTAGAATCATGTTTATCACAAGAACTCATCATCTAGGGTTCTTGACCAAAATCCCAATTCTTGAACAATAGCAACCTACTTCCATTTTCTTTGAATTAAGTCCTTTAGCATGACTTACTGGAAGTATTAAGCTACTTATCACAAAATTCCTAACTGAAATTTCAGTTTTCAGTTGAAGCTTGAAGAACACACACCAAAAGCTTGGTAAGAACTTAATAACTTACCTCAATTGCTTCCAAGTCTTCAATTCCAAGCCTAGAATCCGATTCCTAGCTTTAATTCTTCAAGAAAACTCCAAGTTTCTGAAATCGATCACTCCAAAACCCTCTCCCGATGCTTCCAGATTTTCTGCACATGTGAGAGAGAGCTTGTCCCACTATTTATACTTCCAGAAATTGCAGTTTAGTCCCTGGAGTTGTTATTCTTGAAGTTTTGCCACATTTTACACATTTTTATGACAAAGCTAGTTTTTAAAACATTTTAAGTCCTAAACTCAAAATATTATTACAAACTTAATCCTTTTCTGTCCAAAAGACCAAATTACCCTTCTAAGGTAAAATGACCATTTTGCCCTTTTTATTATAATTACATAATAACATGTTTTGGCGTTACAAATTCTCCCCTCCTTTAAGAGATTTCGTCCCCGAAATCATACAAAAAGTTGAGGATATTTCTCCCTCATTTCACTTTCGGTCTCCCACGTCGTGTCGGAACCTTTGTGATGACGCCAAAGTACTTTCACCATGCTGATCTTCTTATTTCGCAGCTGTCTTATCTTGCAGTCTAGCACCCGCTCAGGTTGTTCCGGGTATCTCAACTTTTCATCTACCTCAATTTCAACAAGAGGTACATGTTGAGACTTATCAAACAAAGTTTTTCTCAAATGGGACACATGAAATACATCATGTATACCATGAAGTTCATCAGGTAACTCTAATCGATACGCCACGGCTCCAACTCTTTGGGATATACGGAAAGGTCCAATGAAGCGAGGACTCAACTTCCCTTTCTTCCCAAAACGGATTAAGCCTTTCCAAGGGGATACTTTGAGCATTACCATATCTCCTACTTGGAATTCTATCGGTTTCACTCGTTTGTCCGCGTACTGTTTCTGTCTATTCTGAGCTACCTTCAAATTTTCGCGTATCAGTTTGATCTTTTCTTCAGTCTGTGCTACAATTTCGGGTCCAGCCAACGGCTTTTCCCCAACTTCAGTCCAGCAGGTCGGAGTACGGCACGGTGCTCCATACAAGGCTTCATACGGGGCCGTCTGAATGCTGGAATGATAGCTGTTATTGTACGCGAATTCCACTAAAGGCAAATGATCTTCCCAGCTTCCACCGAAATCTATGACACAAGTTCTCAACATGTCTTCTAAAGTTTGGATTGTTCTTTCACTCTGACCATCGGTCTGCGGGTGATATGCTGTACTCATAAGTACTTTTGTACCCAGTTGCTTTTGAAGACTCTGCCAAAAATGAGAAGTAAACCTACTGTCTCGGTCCGATACAATCGATGCTGGTAATCCATGCCGACAAATTACCTCATCAATGTAGATTTTTGCCAATTGATCTACTCTGTACTTTTCTTTATATGGTATGAACTGTGCCGATTTGGTCAATCGATCCACAATCACCCATATAGAATCATAACCTCGCGGTGTCCGCGGCAACTTTGTCACAAAATCCATGGTAATATGGTCCCATTTCTTCTCTGGAATCGGCAATGGCTGTATTTCCCCATACGGTTTCTGATGGTTTGACTTAACTTGCAGACAAGTCAAACATCTTTCCACATATCTTCCAATGTCCCTCTTCATTCCAGGCCACCAATACATCGGTTTTAACGTCCGATACATCTTGGTACTACCCGGATGAACTGCATACCGACTGAAATGCGCATCTTCAAGAAGTAGGTTTTTCGCCTCTCCTTGTTTCGGGACCCATATTCGGCCTTTGAAGGTCTTCAATTTCTGAGCATTTTCTTCCAGATGCTTCATATATCCGACCATTCTTTCGCTTTTTACATTCTCCGGCTTACACGCTTCTTCTTGTGCTGAACGAATCAATTCTGGTAACCGGCTTGCTACACCCATGCACGCGGATGTAATTTTTAGAGGAGCTTCTTTTCTGCTTAGTGCATCTGCTACCACATTCGCCTTGCCAGGGTGGTACTGAATTTCACAGTCAAAGTCTTTAAGCAGATCCATCCACCTTTGCTGTCTCATGTTAAGCTCTTTCTGGTCGAAGAGGTACTTCAAGCTCTTATGATCAGTGTAAATAACAAACTTCACACCGTATAAATAATGCCTCCATAACTTCAATGCTAGAACCACCGCAGCTAATTCCAGATCATGAACTGGATACTTCTTCTCGGCATCTTTTAATTGACGGGATGCATAGGCTATGACCCGACCTTTCTGCATTAGCACACACCCAAGACCAATTCTAGAAGCATCGCTGTAGATCACATACTCTTCTCTGCCTTGTGGTAAAGCCAACACCGGTGCTTCACATAAAGCTTGTTTCAACTTCTGGAATGCTTCTTGCTGCTTTTCGGCCCATGTGAACTTTTCACCTTTCTTAGTTAACTTGGTCAACGGAGTAGCTATCGAAGAGAAATTCTCGACAAATCTTATGTAATAGCCTGCTAAACCAAGAAAACTTCGTACCTCAGTGGGACTTCTAGGCGGTTCCCATTTCATCACGGCTTCAACTTTTGCTGGATCTACTTTCACCCCTTCGGCATTAATTACATGGCCAAGAAATTGGACTTCTCTTAGCCAGAATTCACACTTGGAGAATTTTGCATACAACTTCTCCCGTCGAAGTAACTCCAACACTTGTCGCAGGTGCCCTTCATGTTCGGCTTGGCTTCGCGAATACACCAAGATGTCATCAATAAACACTATCACCGAGGTATCAAGAAACGGTCGACACACCCGGTTCATAAGATCCATGAATACGGCTGGAGTATTGGTTAACCCAAAAGGCATCACCAAAAACTCATAATGACCGTATCTCGTTCGGAAAGTTGTCTTCGGAATGTCTGACTCCCTTATTTTCAACTGGTGGTATCCTGACCTTAGATCAATCTTGGAAAAGTAGGACGCGCCTTGTAGCTGGTCAAACAAGTCGTCTATTCTGGGTAGCGGGTACTTGTTCTTTACCGTGATCTTGTTTAATTCCCGATAGTCAATGCACATACGCATTGACCCATCTTTCTTCTTGACAAACAGAATAGGGGCTCCCCAAGGCGATGTACTCGGTCTGATAAAACCCCTGTCTAGTAGTTCTTCCAGTTGCTTTCGCAGTTCCACCATCTCTGAAGGTGCTAAACGGTATGGAGCTCGGCCAACAGGTGCAGCTCCCAGAACCAGTTCAATCGTGAACTCAACCTGTCGATCTGGTGGCAACCCTGGAAGTTCGTCTGGAAACACATCTGGGAACTCGTTCACCACATTCACATTCGCTACCCCCACTTTAATCGGTTGAGCCACCGATATATAAGCTAGATAGGACATCCCTCCTTTACTGATACAGCTTCGGGCTTGAGCAAAGGAGATGACTGGCATTCTCAACCGAGGTCGTTCACCCTGAATCTTTATCCATTCTCCATCCGGTGTTAACACTGTGATGTTTTTATTTCTGCAATCCATGTTGGCATAATTTGTTGCCAACCAATCCATACCCACAATTACACCAAATTCGTTGGTAGTCAGCGGCTTCAAATCTATAGGGAAAACGGTCCCGTAGATTTTAAGCTGACAACCTTCCAGATGTTCAGAAACCCAAACATACCGGCCGTCCGCTATAGCCACTTCCAAGCTTTCATCCATTGGAGTTAACGGCACATTCAGGCGAGGCAATAAAGACTCCGATACAAAACAGTGTGTTGCTCCCGGATCAAAAATAACATATACAGGTATGGAATTAAGAGTGAAGATACCTGTCACCACATCCGTCTTTTCACGGGCTTCTTCCACAGTCATCTGGAAAGCTCGCGAGGCCACTGGTCGTCCCCTGTTCTTCGACTCTTCTTTCTTTCCCACTTGATCATCTCTGGGTCTTTCACTGTATACTCCAGATTTCAGTTGTGGACAGTTCGAACGAAAGTGATCTGTAGCTCCACATTGGTAGCATCTTCTTTCCGCCCGACACTCATGTGTAAAATGACCCGTTCTTCCACAATTTCGGCAGCTTACTAACCCAATATCACTGCGACAACTGCCCGTGTGTCTTTTTCGGCATTTTTCACACCATTTTCCTTCCTCTTTCTGGCCTTTTCCCCTAGACCCGAATTGTTGTGACTTTTTCTAAGGCGTCCAACCTTGGTCTTCCGCCTTTCGTTTCGTTTCCAAAACTTTCTTCTCGTCTTCTTGTCGCTTCAGTTCTATTTCTCTTTCCGTGGCTCGATCCACCACTTGCCGGAAAGTAGTTAGTTTCAACGGTTGTACAACTTCTCTAATTCGGGTTGTCAACCCCCGGACATACTTGTCGATCTTTCTCTTTTCGGTGTAGATATGGTGTTCCGCAAACCTAGCTTTCTCCAGAAAGCTAAGAGTATATTCCTGAACAGATCGGGAACCCTGTTCTAGATGCAGGAATTCATCCTCCAACTTCTGAATAGCTACTTCCGAGCAGTATTCTTCATTAAACTTTGTCTTAAATTGCTCCCAATGTATCGATTGGGATGAATCAAGATCCAGTGATTTATAGTAGGTTTGCCACCAATGTAGTGCACCGCTTGTAAGTTGGTTCGTGGCAAATTCAACTTTATCATCATCCGCACATTTGCTTACTCGGAACACCTTCTCAATATGCATGATCCATTCGATAGCTTTGACTGGATCATCTGTCCCTGAGAATTCCTTTGGTTTACAACCAAGGAAGGATTTATATGTACACCCAACTTTCTTTATCGAGGCTTCCCCACCTTGAGTTTCCTTTACCGCCCGGGCACGACTTTCTCCCTGGCTTTCATCTTCTGGCTGCCTGTCATGAACGCTTTTTGCAGCCTCTTCAGTAGGATCAGGATTGGCACTCGGATTAGGATTGCCACTCGGGTTGGGGTTATTCATTAATGCAGACATCATTTGCCTAACCACTTCTTCCACAATAGCTCGTATATCAGGTGGATTTTCTCCCACCGGTTCCCGTGCTGGTGCTCTTCGCCCAACAGAGCCGCGTGACCGAGCTGGTCCACTTCTTGCAGTTCCACGCGAATTCGCACCAGTAGGATTGCTTCGTGTATTTCTCATACTTCAAAATTTCAGCAAACCGTTAGATTATATATATATATAATAATAAACTTATATATATCTAACAGTCCATTTATCCGTTCTTCTCTCAAGGTTTAAGTCCAGGAATCTAGTCTAAGACACCTAGTTCACTTAAACCACGGCTCTGATACCAACTTGTAACACCCGACTTATTAACCAAAAACACCCCAAAAATTTTTCATTTTTCAAACCAAATATTTTACAAATAAAACATAAGTAAGGGGGTTTTAGTCAATACAATACGAGTACAAGAGTATCACGAAGTACAATACATAATATATTATACATTCTTCAAGCCGGGATGTCACTTCAAATTCTAAATCATCAGTCACGGACTTTGTCTTTTCCTTTAGCAGGGTCACG
The DNA here is from genome assembly GCA_023525715.1 of Cichorium intybus. Lineage (NCBI taxonomy): Eukaryota > Viridiplantae > Streptophyta > Magnoliopsida > Asterales > Asteraceae > Cichorium > Cichorium intybus. The sequence continues at coordinate 96,860,755 of CM042012.1, forward strand.
CTCACCTACAGGGACATATCAAATAAACTGTGAGCTATAAAGCCCAATGAGTAATCATAACAAGTATAACATGTATAAGAATAAAATTCTCTATACAAAATCAATTATGCATTATCATAAGATATAAAATCAAATATGGCTCACGAGTTAGCCCGCTGTTGCCTAGACTCACGGCTATGTTCTTGCCATCGCAATGACTCACGGATTATCCGGTCTTGTCTGTATAAGTTTGACTCACAGCTCCGATCTTGTCTACTATAGACTCACGGCTTATCTGGTCTTGTCACATTATTGACTCACAGCTCCGTTCTTGTCTATAACAGACTCACGGCTTATCTGGTCTTGTCATATTTCAATTCATGTATTTCATCATTTTTGTCCCACAAAATCATATTCATCTGCAGCTGCTCATATAAGATGTGTCACAACGGATAACAGTGAGATTACTCACCTGAAGGCTTGCTACAACTAGCGTTTGTTGTTCCTTGCCTTGAAATAAAATCCGCAAGATTTTGTCCCGTACCTATAATTCCATTTATTTCACAATAATTATAGGTTAATATACCATTTCAGTTGGTTTTAATGCACAAGAGTCTAATATAAGACCAATTCCAAGCATTAACCATTGGTATAAAAATTTAATACACTTCCCGAAATATGCGTATTCTACTACAGTACTTTCGGGAGGTCGTTTTCGTATTCCGATAAATTTCCATGAAGTTTTACAACATATTAAACCTATGTTTAAAATTTCAGGTCATTCGGATAAGCCTAGCATTAAAATCAAACTTGGAAAATTCACAGAAAACAATTTAGTTTCTGCCCAGGCCTCGAGTCGCGACCAGCACTGTGCTCGAGTCGCGAAGGAGGGGCTCTTCGAGTCGCGAGGCACACCCTGCTCGAGTCGCGAGCGCTGGGCAGTGTGCAGAAAACTCCGATTTTGTGCTAGAATTTTCCATTTTTCCATTTTAAGCACTTATTGCTCGACTTAATCCCTAGGAAATGTTCCAAGACCAAAACCCTTGACTAATAACAAGTTTTAAACCATTGGGGAATCAAATTCAAGCCCATTTATACGATTTCCCGTTTTTGCATTTTTACTCCAAAAACCGAAATTATTGAATTCTACTTGCTTCTAACGATTTCTTTCAGTCATTATAGCATCTAGAATTCATCTTAATTCATTAGAATCATGTTTATCACAAGAACTCATCATCTAGGGTTCTTGACCAAAATCCCAATTCTTGAACAATAGCAACCTACTTCCATTTTCTTTGAATTAAGTCCTTTAGCATGACTTACTGGAAGTATTAAGCTACTTATCACAAAATTCCTAACTGAAATTTCAGTTTTCAGTTGAAGCTTGAAGAACACACACCAAAAGCTTGGTAAGAACTTAATAACTTACCTCAATTGCTTCCAAGTCTTCAATTCCAAGCCTAGAATCCGATTCCTAGCTTTAATTCTTCAAGAAAACTCCAAGTTTCTGAAATCGATCACTCCAAAACCCTCTCCCGATGCTTCCAGATTTTCTGCACATGTGAGAGAGAGCTTGTCCCACTATTTATACTTCCAGAAATTGCAGTTTAGTCCCTGGAGTTGTTATTCTTGAAGTTTTGCCACATTTTACACATTTTTATGACAAAGCTAGTTTTTAAAACATTTTAAGTCCTAAACTCAAAATATTATTACAAACTTAATCCTTTTCTGTCCAAAAGACCAAATTACCCTTCTAAGGTAAAATGACCATTTTGCCCTTTTTATTATAATTACATAATAACATGTTTTGGCGTTACACGCACCCCCTGGACTTGTTTCCATTGATTAAACTTTTAATCAATTACAATCCAGTAACTTTAATAAATTTCTATAAATTAATTCCAAATTAATTTATCAGTTAATATACTAATTCAGTTTCTAATTAATTTATTTCTCAATAAATCAATAAACTAATCATCCTTTCATATTTTCTAACTCTGTTTGTTCTTCTGGGTCATGAGGACAACCCAAAAGGACCCTGCTATTATTAGAAATATTACCACTTAGTTGATGACCTTGGACACTAATTCCAATAGTCTCCCACTTGGACAAATTATCAACTTTGTGTTGGATTAACCCATCACTTTGTGTGGTATCAATATTATCTGATAATCAGCAGAGAGTATGTCATCCAATACAACTGTCGAACTCTCATCAAAGATAAGAGACAACCCTTAGATAAGTGACCACTTATTCCTCCGTTCTTCAAGATATCATGATGAACCTGGGTCATGGAAAAGTTCAAACCCAAAAGTCAAAATTGTTTCCCAATAGTGATTTATGATGACTCTGTCAGACTACTGATTGAACACATCAATCTAGTCAGGGCTTGGCCAAGCGCTTAGTGTCAGCATCAAATCATCGAGGGGCCCACATATATCGTTTCTTCTTGTTAGGGTAGAAGGAGATAAACTATGATTATATAGTCTCTGTCTATTTGATCATGTCATACATGGAGCTACCCTTTATAACTACCAGTTACGAACAGCGTTTGAGTAGACCGATGCATAACGGAATCATAGTGCAACTCCTCATGCATCTCGGTTTGAAGAATAAAAGATATTATCATCTTATAGTTACTTGTGACTTAATCCATGAAGTCATCTCTAAGTACAGGTTGTTCCAATACTTGAATCTTTATCAAGTACTCATGAGTGTTAGTCGAAATCCCCATGCTATGTCTAATCTCTATAGAAAATCTTCTAACACTCCATGACAGTCTTAAATCTGTACTTACTTCCAATAATACGACCGACTCTAGAGGTTTGAGTAAATTAATACTCAGGAAGTGGGTTCTAAACATGCAAAAATGAAACACAATAGTAATTAATCAGAATGGTAGGAATCCAGATTTTTATTAAGTCTCCACTAAATAAACACCAAGTCAGATACAATTAATACTACTATATGTTTCGGTTTTCAAACTATTAATTAAACATTTAATACATTTTGCTAGCAACTCTAATGCCTATGGACCTAGTATGCTTAAAGCATGTCTTTAGTTCTTCTCAGATACTTAAGAATGTTTTTCATTGTCGTCCAATGACTTTTGCCGAGATTATCCTGATATCGACTCTCCATATCATGGCATACATGATCGATCCTATAGCCGAAGCATATATGATTCGACTCATTCTATCCAGTTCTTTACTAGTTTTAGGACATTGTTTTTTACTTAACTTTATGCCATGTTGCATGGCCAATAACCCTTTCTTGGAATCATGCATATTGAATTTATTCAATATCTTATCCAAGTATGTACTTTGGCGTAGTCCTATTAGACGCTCTGATCTATCCCTATAGAACTTTATACCAAGTATATAGGATGCATTTCCCAGATCCTTCATAGTGAAACACTTCCCAAGCCAGGTCTTCAGAATTTGCAACGTTGAGATATCGTTTCCTATAAGGAGTATGTAATCTACATATAGTACTAGAAATACTACATTACTCCCACTGGCTTTCACATAAACACGGGAGTCATCATGACTTCTAGAAAATCCAAACTCTTTGACCTTTTCATGAAAGCATATGTTCCAGCTACGAGAAGCTTGTTTAAGTCCTTAGATGGACATTTCAAGCTTACACTCTATTAAGGTACTTGACATGTATAAAACCCTCAGGCTGCATATACCCATCCTCTGATAGTTTCCCGTTAAGGAAAGCGGTTTTGACATCCATCTGCCATATTTCATAATCATAAAATGCAGGTATGGCAAGTAACACTCTAATAGACTTAATCTTGTCTACTGAAGAAAAGGTTTCATCATAATCAAGTTCTTGAGTCTGAGCGAAACCGTTCACAACCAATCGAGCCTTGAATATGTGTACATTCCCATCCATGTCGGTCTTCTTCTTGAAGATCCACTTACACCCAACGGTTTTGAGGACTAGTGTAGAATCAACCAAGTCCCAAACTTGATTATCGTACATGGACTGAATCTCACTCTCCATGGCTTCTTTCCATTTGGTAGCCTTAGGACTTGTTATTTCCTCCTTGTAGTTGGATGGTTCATCCTCACTCACTAGTGTGTTATCACAGATCAGTGTGTCACCTTCTATAGTAATATGGAAACCATAAAACTCAGGCGGATGACTAACTCTACTAGATCTGCGAAGAGGCATTGGAGATATGTCAGTTTCCTCAACAAGAGTCTCATCGTCAGGTTGAGTGATAGTTTCAACTATAGGTTCTTCATTGGATGACACTTGAATTTCTTTAAGATCAATTTTACTCCAACTAGCCCCTTTTGATATGAGATCTCTTCACAACCCCAGACTTTTATATGTGCTAGTGAGGGACGTTCCCCATTCCACATCTCAAATGGTGTTTTTGCAACCTTCTTAGTTGGAACGAGGTTTAAGATGTAGGATGCAGTTACTAAGGCATGACCCCAGAACACTATTGGAAGTGTAGCACGACTCATCATAGATCGAATCATGTCTAAAAACGTTCAATTTCTCCTTTCAGACACACCATTGTGTTGTGGTGTTCTGGGAGGAGAGAATTGGGAAACTACTCCACAATCCTTGAGATGGTCATAGAATTCTTGACTAAGATATTCTCCACCCCTATCGGATCAAAGCTTCTTAATCTTCTTGCCCAGTTGAGTCTCTACTTCGTTTTGAAACTCTTTGAACACTTCAAAGGTTTCCGACTTATGTTTAATCAGATAAACATAACCGTATCTACTGAAATCATCAGTAAATGTCACAAAGTAGCGTTCACCTTGTCTAGTGGTGGATCTAAACGGTCCAAAAATATCTGTGTGGATTAGTTCCAACAGATCTTTGCCTCTTTCGCAGCTTCCTGTGAATGGCGATTTGGTCATCTTGCCAAGCAAGCAAGACTCGCATACATCATTCGACTTTAAGTCGAATGATTCCAATATTCCTTTTGACTGGAGCTTGGCGATGTGATTCTTGTTTGTATGGTCAACACGATAGTGCCATAGACGTGACTTATCGAGAACATTCTCATCACAATCAACATTCAAAGTTACAATATTATTTCTATCAACGGAAACAACATTGTCATAAATGGCATTACAAGGACTAGCTTTAAAACAAAGATAACAATTTTATAAACCAAAATATTTCCATTATCATTATCAAAAGCAAATTTATAACCATCCTCAAACAAAGCATAAAATGAAATTATGTTTCGGGCCATTTTTGGCGAGTAGCAACAATTTAATAACCTAATCAAACTACTATTATTCAGCATCCACTCATAGCTCCCGATCCTTGTAACAGCAACAGTCTGTCTGTTTCCCATGATCAGGTTGAGCTCCCCATGTTGCAGCTTCCTACTTTCCCATAGTCCCTGCATATCAACACAAATGTAAGTACCACACCCTGTATCAAAGGACCCAAGAATTGGAATTCATAGTATTGTGTAATTCGATCATAAATATACCGGAGGTGCCATACTCTTTGACCCTGTTGTTCTTCGAGTCCTCAGGTACTTTGGCCAGCTAGGTTTCCAGTGTCCCTTCTGCTGGCAGTAAAAGCAAATAGCCTCGTTCGGATCAATGGCAGGGGCAATGTCGGAGTCAGCCTTTCTTTTAAAGCCTTGGTTGCCCTTGACTTTTCCCTTTCCCTAGGAATGAGAACCTTTCTTCCGTTTTCCTCCGCCATGATGAATGGCTAGGACAGGAGCAGTGGAGTTAGTACTGCCTGCCTCATGTTAGCTTCAGCAGTCTTCAGCATCCCGTGCAACTCCATCAAGGTCTTGTCCAGGTTATTCATATTATAGTTCATAATGAACCGTTGGTATGAACTGGAAAGCAAGTTTAGAACCATGTCAATGGCTAATTCCTTAGGCAACTGGATACCAAGATTTTCCAGCCTGTCTATGTACGACTTCATTTTTTGAACGTGCGTACACACAGACGCTCCTTCTTGCAGTTTACAAGCAATCAAGGTGTAACACCTGGTTTCTCATACAAAGTACACCCAAAATTTTTTAAACAATTATACATCAAATATGGGTATACTTGTACTCAACCATGGAAACAAGATGTTATCATAAATTAATTACATCAAAAGGTCCTCACAATACGTACCAGGCATTACAAATAAATCTAATTCAACTAAAGGACAAACTCTAAACTTGTCCATCATTCTTTATCACATGTCTTCCCCTATCACTGCTACAGATACTTACAAAACAACATACAACTCAAGTGTAAGCTTATAAAAAGCTTAGTGAGTAATCTCAATCACATTCCACGAATCTCTCTCAATATACATTCATCATTCTCCTTTGCTAATCTCATTAGCAACTATTCACATTCTCTTAACTCTGAAACCTGTAACATATTAACTTTACAACACCAGCTAATTATTAGCATCATCAATTTGATAATAAGTATCACAACCGATACTATCATAAACTCAATCATACACTCACGTATATGAAGGGTTTTCTCCAAGGGTGGCGCCACTTTTGGCCCCTAGACTTCTGTTTGCCAGTTATTCAATTATTGAATAAATACAAACTAGTCCTCACACTTTTAATTAATTAATTTAATCACTAAATTAAATCCAATTAATTCTAGATTAAATCTCAATTAATTATTATAGTTTCTAATTAATATATTAACACTTAAATATATTAATAAACCATTTAATTTATTCTATTGATTTATCACACAATTAATAAATCAACCTTTTACTCCACTGAACTCTATCCTGACCTCCAGCTATGAGGGCAACCCAAATGGACTTTGCTTCAATTAACAAGATAAATATAGTTCTAAAGTCATGGCTTAGACACCTAATCCAACAGTATACTCATCCTATAATCAAATATACTCAATTATAACAACCCCCATGATTATAATAATCAACGCAATGACAATTTACCTCAGTCACACTAACATCTACTAATCTCTATTACTCAGTGTTCATATCCAATTCATCGTTTATTATCCACGGATAACAATATTACTCTACTACTCAATCTTCATAATAATAGCACAACACATAGATATACATATACAAACATATACACACTGCATAAAGCAAGTATAACTCTACTCAAGTACTAAAAAGTACTCACCTGATATCAACTTAGTACATGAAATCTCCAAATTTCACGAACGGGCACCTGTTTACTAAACTCGGTTGTATCGTCACAGTCTAAATCAATTCTCAAACATCCACAATCATATCAATAATGTCTATCTCAAAGATGTAGAAATTGAAAGAAGGAAAAACGAGCATAAACGATAAATATCAACTCTATATTTACCGAAACCCCCAAATCGGCGGTTCTACTCATTCAACCGTAGAAACTCGACAATAATCACACCAATAACTCTAAAGTCATCCACTAACAATCTACTAACAACATATATAACAATATATAGCTAATTCATGGAATTGAAAGTTAGGGTTTCAAAACCCCAAAACCAATTAATTACTCACCTCGATGTTTTAGGAATCAAGAACGCGTTTACGAGGTTTGATTCGGGTCTCTCCATGCTTCCTTAAGAATCTCCAGGCTTAAGTTGACACTAAATCGCCTCTTTTTGCTTTGAAATCGAACTTGGGGTGTTTTTCCTTCGAAATGAGGTTTGCTGCAAGTTATATGGGTCTATAGGGAAATTAGCATTGCTAATGTGGCTTGCACGACCCGTTTCAATTTGCACACCCCGTTTCGGCCCACTGCATGCCCGAGTTCAACTCTAACACGACCCATGTGGGTCCGACAGAGGCGAAAATCAGTTTCTAAAGGCTTTTTACACGACTCGTGTAGCCTCTTTTTGGCACTTTAAGGCTCCAACTTCTCCTAAATGGGTTTCTAACCACCCAAATTCATGCAACAACCTAACTAATCTTAATCACACCAAGATTAGTACATAAGAAAGGCTTCAACCTCTTCTTACTCATTAAACAACTCAAAACTCAAAGGCATTCATAAATGATCACCACATGACTCTGGGAAACTCATAGCTAGAACCATACCAACTATAAGGTAATAACTCTACTTACCTTAATAAGCATCTCAAAAAGAAAATGGGTCTCACAAGTTCTCTCTTCCTTCAAAAGATTTCGTCCTTGGAATCTCTTGGAATAGGTATGGTTTATATAATCACCTCATCACCGCAGTCACACATCACATATGATAATGGTATTATCATCTGGTCATCTTATATGACATGTACATACTGTCACATCTTATTTACTCATAATATAGCTAACTCCCACCATCATCCTCATAAGATGATCTCTATAGCCATATTGGCTATCATTGTTGCCATGTGGGAAAATACTCACTCTTTCAGGACACACACTTCGCTATAGCATCGTCAAGACCAAGGTATCTCACCTCACTCCTCAAGTGATACTCCAACCGCTATCATCATTTACATACATTCATATTTATGGCTCACATTGAGCCACATTCTCAGTATACCAACATGTCCCATATAGCCATGTGTGACTCAACTTTCCTTTCAAATCTCCTTGAAATGGTTTACTCTAACTCAATAAGGAAAACGATCTCACCGATTCCATGCTCATATTCTCTTCAATTTACTCCTCCAATCGCAACACGATAGTTATTGATTTCTCCTACTTGCATATTCTCATCGATCAGAGTAGGAGGAACACTCATACAACATAAAAGACATGGATACTCAATTTTCTTACTCATATTACATAACTCATCAACACTAAAATATAAATCCAAAAATAATAAAGTATCAGAAACTATCTCGAGTTTCATTTACGTCTCATCTGGATTTAATATTTAACCCCCAACACTTTGATCACACGAGACCCCTTTCAGTCATCTTATCACCACCACTGATTACAACTTCTCCGAAAGCTCATTTATCTCTACTCCCACATCGGCACATTGACAACACCTAGTAATATCAAGTATTTTAGTCGTTGTTGAGCCCTATTCGTGGTGAAATTATATCACATATGCATTGGTATTCTCACTTTTTGTGCTAGTGCTTGTTTGCAAAGAAATGTTATAAACAGCGGTTAAACGCATACAAAATGAATAAAGTCAAAATCAGTCGACTGGACACGCGCGCCGCGGGGATGCATGTGTGCGCGATGCGCCACGTCAAAGATGAGGCGGTGGAAGAAATTCAAACCGCGAGAAAACGGGGATAAGGCTTCACACGCGCCGCGATTATGAGCTTTGCGCAGCGCGGGTTCTAATTTTCGACAAGTATAAATAGAGGCCATTAGGTCGAATTCCAGAGGCGAAGATTAGACCCTAAGGTGGACTTACGACGACTTTGACTCAAGTTTCGAGATTTCATCAGCCCATTGTGGTATTTTTATATTTTCACTCTACTTTTAGTTTTAGCTTAGTTGTTTCTAGCTCTTGGTTTGGTGTTTCTGGATTGTGACAACCAGTAGCAGTAGGTAGAGTCTTTATTTTCGTATTTCTCTGTTTTGAATGTTCTGGATTTGAAGTTTATGCAAGGAATCATTTGGTTCCATGTTTATTGATGTTTTTCGGTATTTTGGTATTTGAATGTTGGAATGCAATTGTTGATTTATGTGCTTCTGAATTCTAAATCTTACTTCTGATTTCAGTCAGTACATTAGTTCGATCTTAGTTTAGTTTAAGTCTTTTAGTTTATGCTTTGTTTTGGACTTGGTTTGGATATTGGATTTTTGTGTGTTTTTGGGAAAGTAGAAGTTAGTCCCTCTAGGTGTAGCGTGACACTGCAGTTGGCAAGCTATCGTCTTAACTTAACCACGAAAGTCCTGTGGATCGACCCTGACTACCATTGTACTAGTGAGAGTGAGGTATTTTACTATTTTTGACCTCACGACGACCTAGGTGTGTCACACATACACTAGGTTTTCCACCCAATGTACAATTAACAATCTTCCACAAATGGCTCCTATTCATCTCAGTTTAATAACATACCTCATGTTATTTCTCTAGATGTAGTCAATCGCTACATCATCTCTTATGTGGACAATCCACAACACATTCTCACTCAATTGTTTGTCGTACCGGACTCAACAAATTTATTATCAAATAAATTCTTAATACAACAGCATATGTCTCTTGATACATCATCAGTAAGAATTTTCCTCTCGCCATTTCTCCATCATTTTCTTCTAAATCTCTAATTCATTTGAATGACACAAAATAGGTCATACATACGACTCACCATAATCTCTACACATGATTCAAAAATAATAACATCTGACACCGCAAGCTCTACGGTGAGATCATATCTCATCATCCCACTAACTCATTAATCTAAAGAAAATAACTCAACATTATTTACACATAATCCACTATCGATCGTCTCATACGAGTAAATAGTTATGTCACTATAACACTTACACATTTCTCTTATTAGTAGTAATTGGTTTGATTGCTAAGGAACGAATCCTATCAATCACAATCATATTTACTTTAATACTCTTTTTAACTTATTACATAGTTATACAACCTTATCTCGCTCAACAAATAAGTAAATTTCACACATTCTCAGATTAGCATGTTGATCGGGCCATTTTGGTTTAACGTAATACGTGATTAACACGATAAATTAAGCTTTGTTTAACCAAGAATGGCCCTACTTTGGATGGAATTGAGTGAATTACATGCAGGGATTGAAAAACGGGAAGTTTGGGCAAAAACCATGCATTGAACGGACACCGGAAGCGGGAGAAAAAGCCCAGCGTCCCAGGCAGCGTCCCAGACGCTGACCTGGAACTCTGGGCCATTTTGAATAGAAAAAGCAATCCAGATGAGCGAGGAAGCCCGTCAGCGTCCTAGGTGGCATCTAGGACGCTGGCCTAGGATGCCCAGCGTTTTTGGAGCGTCTCGTTCTGGGACGTTGCTCATCGTAAAAGTCTGAAGAAAACACACAACGTCCCAGTGGCGTCTGGGACGCTGGCCTCGGACGCTGCCGCTTAGAATGCCCTAAATTGCCTTATTTAAGCCACTATTTTTTAATAAAACCTGATCCCATTGACCCAAGGCAGGCTCCAGACGATTTTCACAGGGTTTTGACAGTTTTTCAAGGCCAAAAACATCCCCCAATCACATTCCAATAATCCCAAACTCAAATCAAACCTCTTTTGCATCAAGATCAAGCCACAGTTCCTGAAGTTTGGAAGATCCAGTCATGTTCAACATCTCCAGCACAATGTTTGCATCATTTCCAGTCATGAGTAGCTAAATCATCCCGTGATTACAACCGAGAGTAGGTTTTGATTTCTTTTCCACTATTGTATTATATTTGAACCATTTAGATTCATGAACACAGTATTTGGTTTGTTTGTTTTTCAATCATATTACTAGATTTCCAATACTTGTTCTTAAATTGTTGCTTGATTGAGTATAAGACAATTCTATTGTGATCTTCCCTACCGTGTCAAATCATCCACAGTGGTGTGTAGGACGGAGGGTGCGGATTTTACATAGTTTGATCCCAGATTTAGTCAGTATCAATACGGTTATGTCTATGTAATCTGAATGAACACAAAATTAGTAAAATCTGATATAATACATTGTTTAGGAATCAAAACTGAAACCGGGAGTGATCACCTCTTTCTCTGATTGAATTAAACCCTTTGCAATATTTGTTCGTCAAAATTTGTTTACCTTTAAAGCTGTTAGAACTAGATTGTTAACCATAAGCTCCCTCGTGGATTCGACCCTTACTTGCCCTAGCTATTTAGTGCGTTTAAGGTTTATTTTTTATTGCATCAACGACTGCGATCAAATTTTGGCGTCGTTGCCGGGGAGCTGTTGCGCTTAGCAACGTAGTTCCTTTGCTGATTTAATTTTTGTTACTTTCTACGCGTTTTTGCTCGTGTTTTGTCTTTTCAGGTTCGACGAGTTGTATGTGCACTCGTAGTTTCGCACAATCATCTCCATTGATTTTCAATCCAGAAATTGAAAGATCTCTCATTGGGAAACATTCTCGAGGGAGCTGTTCAAACAATCCAGTCAAAGACGAAGTTGTTGAATAAACAGTTGAACCGATGGCGCAACGAAGGGCCATGGGCGAATTTGCCCGACCCTCTCTTGACGGGACTCGATCATGCATTTTCCGTCCAACAGTTGGGGCGGCAAACTTTGAGATCAAGACGCATGTTATTCAGATGGTCTAAAACAGTGCTCAATTCGACGGGTTACCAGATAGTGATCCCAACACGCACATCACGAGTTTCTTGGATATTTGTGATATGTTCAAAATTTATGGGGTGGAAGAAGATGCAATTCGTCTTCGACTTTTTCTTGGATATTCCCATTACCAGCCGAGTCAATCACCACATGGGAGGATCTCGCCAACAAGTTCCTGACAAAGTACTTCCCACCCGCCAAAACTAACATGATGACCAATGACATTATGTCATTCCAATTAGAAGACGACGAATCACTTTATGAGGCTTGGGAAAGATACCATGATTTGCTGCAAAGATGCCCCCACCATGAACTTCCACTTTGGAGACAAGTTCAAACATTCTTCAATGGGTTGGATTTGCAAACTCAACAATCCATTAACGCTGCCGCCGGTGGTTCAATGAGAAACAAGACGCCTCAAGAATCCTATGAGCTCATAAATGAAATGACCATAAGCTCCTCGTGGATTCGACCCTTACTTGCACTAGCTATTTAGTGCGTTTAAGGTTTATTTTTGATTGCATCAACGAATGCGATCAAATTTTCTAAATAAAATAACTCAACATTATTTACACATAATCCACTATCGATCGTCTCATACGAGTAAATAGTTATGTCACTATAACACTTACACATTTCTCTTATCAGTAGTAATTGGTTTGATTGCTCAGGAACGAATCCTATCAATCACAATCATAATTACTTTTATACTCTTTTTAACTCATCACATAGTTATATAACCTTATATCGCTCAACAAATAAGTAAATTTCACACATTCTCAGATTAGCATGTTCATACATAATTATAACTCAATATCATCCTCAACATCGTCTATACACGACACACACAAACACTCACAACAGTACCTCTAGCTGTAGCATTTTACAGTACCACCTAGTAGTACTATCACACAGTCACTTTGCCTCGGCTCCGTCCTCTCCTCAACCTTTGAGGTTTTGAGCCATACAAGCTCACCAATTTACTCACACATATACATAAAAGTAGTACAGTCTCAATACTCTGTATCATGATCATATAATGCATGCATGTCTACACACAAGCACAACACTACAGTACCACTCCAACTCAGCTTATGGTACCCCATACCATCCTCCTGTCTCGTCACTCACACTATCTTACAGTACCCTGTAATGTCCTCCAAACTCACTACTCAACACTATCTCACGGTACCTCGTACCGTTCGTCGACCTCATCGTGCAACACTCTCTCACGGTACCTCATACCATTCTTTACTCTCAACACTCAATTCTCTATGACATCAAGTAATAAAACTCACCGCCTCACTCAATTATGTAAGAACTACCGGTCACTAAGGCTGTTTCATCTCATATAAGTCACAAAGACTTAAAAATACCAGCCGTAAAGACTCATAAAAATTCTCAAACCGCAAAAACTCAACACTCAATTCATCACCTCATAATCAGTGGTAATGTGCAATCAGCTACATATTCGCCGTCTCTCTCAGTTTGTATTCTTTTGGCTATCTCAGTCATTTAGTATGACCAACCACACTTGCAACTCAAATATCGACAATAACTCAAGATCTCATTCAACTCATACTCTTTTACAACTCATGTCAACTTATACTCATACTCCTTCACAATATAACTCATATCAACTCATACTCTTTGACTATCTAAGTCAATTAGTGTGCTCAATCACACTTTCAAATCAATTACCAACATTGCTTCTCCATCTCTTTTAACTCATACTCTTTGGATATCTCGGCCAATTTTTAACCATTTATAGCTCATTTACATTACAATTCATAACACTAGTAATGTAATAAAGTTACTCACATATGATACAATCTGCCACTAAGTCATACATGCAACACATACTCATTACATAATGTCTTTCTTATAATATTCACAACTACAAAACAAAATATAATATACACAATCGTCAATCTCAAAAGAACAAAATCGTTCACGTACTTCAACTCTCAACTCTGGAGTGTAATCAGCTACACCCACATATCTCAACTCCTAGCTCATGCTTAACTCATGCATATACTCATACTCATTCTCATAATTAGTTGGAATTTCGCCTCAACCGGGATCTCATCTCATTATCAACTGGAATCTCGCCATCAGCCGGAACCTCAGCTCATCATCAGCTGGAATCTCACCATCAGCTAGGATCTCATCTCATCATCAGCTCGAATCTCACCATCAGCTAGGATCTCATCTCATCATCAGCTGGAATCTCACCATCAGCTGGGATCTCATCTAAATTAGTATTTCATCTCGTATTCAGTTGACATCTCATATCAACTGAAATTCTTGTCTCCTCATTAATTGATATCTCATATCAGCCAAAATCTCGTCTCATCATCCGCTATTGGTCCAACCGGTCGTGACCAAATCATCTACTTGTCCTTCATCTGACTCCATATCTATATTCACACATAGAATATAACAAATAACAATTATAACATAAAAGTTATACTTAACTCATAAACTAAAATCTGCAGCAGCATCTTCTACAAGCATGTGATAGGGGTTCTCTCTCCTCGTTTCAAGTCTAGGACTCTACATTCAAAGACCTAGTTCACTTAAACCACGCTCTGATACCAACTTGTAACACCTGGTTTCTCATACAAAGTACACCCTAAAATTTTCAAAGAATTATACATCAAATATGGGTATACTTGCACTCAACCATGGAAACAAGATGTTATCATAAATTAATTACATCAAAAGGTCCTCACAAAACATACCAGGCATTACAAATAAATCTAACTCAACTAAAGGGCAAGCTCTAAACTTGTCCATCATTTTTATCACATGCCTTCCCCTATCACTGCTACAGATACCTGCAAAACAACATACAACTCAAGTGTAAGCTTCTAAAAGTGTCGTCACAGTCTAAATCAATTCTCAAATATCCACAATCATCTCAATAACGTCTATCTCTAAGATGTAGAAATTGAAAGAAGGAAAAAGGAGCATAAACGGTAAATATCAACTCTATATTTATCGAAACCCTCAAATCGGCGGTTCTACTCATTCAACCATAGAAACTCGACAATAATCACACCAATAACTCTAAAGGCATCCACTAACAAGCTACTAACAACATATATAACAATATATAGCTAATTCATAGAGTTGAAAGTTAGGGTGTCTAAACCCCAAAACCAATAAATTAGTTACCTCGATGTTTTAGGAATCAAGAACGCGTTTACGGCGTTTGATTCGGGTCTCTACACGCTTCCTTACTAATCTTCGGGCTTAATTTGACACTAAATCGCCTCTTTTTGCTCTGAAATCGAACTTGGGGTGTTTTTCCTTCGAAATGTGGTTTGCTGCAAGTTATATGGGTCTGCAGGGAAATTAGTGTCGCTAATGTCCCATATTAGCGTCGCTAATGTGGCCTGCACGACCCTTTTCAATTTGCACGCCCCGTTTCAACCCACTGCATGCCCCAATTCAACTCTAACACGACCCGTGTAGTTGAACACGACCCTTATGGGTCCGGCAAAGGCTAAAATCAGTTTCTAAAGGCTTTTTACACGACCCGTGTGACTCTACACGACCCGTGTACCCTCTTTTTGGCACTTTTAAGGCTCAAACTTCTCCCAAATTGGTTGCTAACCACCCAAACTCATGCAACAACCTAACTAATCATAATCACACCAAGATTAGTACATAATAAAGTCTTAAACCTCTTCTTACTCATTAAACAACTCAAAACTCAAAGGCATTCGTAAATGACCGCCACGCGACTCTAGGCAACTCATAGCTAGAACCATATCAACTATAAGGTTATAACTCTACTTACCTTAATAAGCATCTAAAAAAGAAAATAGGTCTCACACAGGGACTTAACGATCTCAAATCGTTCCTGTGAGCTCTTCAATCTTTGCTCTAGCCTTATCAAGTTGTTTTTCAAACTTGGTACTTTGCTAAACTTCACTCCAAAGTTCTTGTAAAGCTTTCATGATATCGTACCCCCAGCATTCTCAAAGCCCTTTTGGAGCTCAGAGGACATGGTCGCCAACATTAGCCAAGCAACCTTAGTTGAGTCATCATAGTGCTTACCTTAAGCAGCTACATCTTCATCAGCAGCATCATCCACTAGCTCTGGTATATCAGCATGAAGGATACTCTTTACCCTCGAATGTCAAAGCAATCCTTAAGGCTCGGATCCAGTCACGTTAGTTCAGACCCGTATGCTTTTCCCTCGAGAGACGGATAGTAGTTAGATGTTTGTTTGTACGCGAGGAGGTGGAGGAGGAAGAGAAGACCCGAGTTGTTGTTGTTATTAGCAGACATCTATAAGACAAATTTTTAGTTAGTTTGAGTTTTTAATCCTTTAAATAATTACCCAAATTTTATTTACTAAGGCTAGGATCCAAAATCTTCCAGTTAAGATGTGAAGGGGGATGTCATAATCACACCATAATGGTCATTAAGGTAGATAAAACTCTTTATCAAATTATTCAATATGAAATTCCTAGATATGTGAGATTCATTGACTAATGTCAATGGCATGTTAATCCGGTTGTACTCATCTCAAATCCATGAAAGGGATGCAGTGGATCATGGATCAGATGGTGAATTGACCATGCAGAACCCGTGTGATGCCCAGCTCAAGATACGCTTGAGAATGATGAGTATCACATCATCCTCAACTATAACTTTATTTGTCGTGTCGGTTCACCACACAACTCCATCAGCATATTATAAAGAGAATGTGTGTTTCTCATGCATAGCACATAGTTCACATTTTTATTTATAATTAAAACGGGTTTTGTTTAAATACTTTTATATTTGAGAAACATTGCCTCATCAAACCCTTTCGGTAACTCCACATGGTAAAAGGTGCTGGGCGGTGAGGGTGCTAGGCAATGAATGCCGTTTAAAAACCAACCTCATTTGATTTCATAAGAATCCTCCTTCAAACCCTATACACGATTTTAGTGGGTGAGCCTAGTCATTGTTTGATCAATGTTTTTGTTTTAATTAATCTTTTATATATATATAGATACTGTTCTAAAATATATAAATCTATTTTAAACAATTTAAAATATTTTATTTATTAATTAATTCATTTAATACTCTTTTAACAATTAATCATAAATAAATCCGTATAAGAAATAATCATATTAAGGTAATAGGGCATATAAGGAAAGTAAGCAAGTTAGGAAACTTGCAAGGGAAGCTAGGTTTGTAACCGTAGCCGCCAAATGCATGCAAGTCACACAAACCCTTCATACCTAGAAATTTCGAAAATAACATGTAGCATGAAATCATATTCAGTAATTTAAGATCAAAGTGTAGATAACATATGAACAGAGTCTCTGATACCACTGTTGGGATTCGATCACATAAACACATAAACACATGCAACGGAAGACTATCAAGATCAAATCACATAATATCCATGAACATTATCCAGGATCATGCAATTCATATCGGTTGCATCAACTTTAAATCATAAACAGAATATACCTCAGCATGTCTCCTTCTTTGGTTCTGGTCAAGGCCACGATTCCAAGGATGAAAAGGATCAAAAGTAGAACCCCTATGATGATTCCTGACAACGCCTAGTAATATCAAGTATTTTAGTCGTTGTTGAGCCCTATTCTTGGTGAATTTATATCATATATGTTATGGTATTCTCACTTTTTGTGTCAGTGCTTGTTTGGAAAGAAATGATGTAAACAGGGACTAAAAGCATACAAAATGGAAGAAGTTTGAAGATAAAGACAAAACAGTCGAATTCACATGCGCGCCGTGGATATGAACAAGGGCGCGACGCGCTGACTCAGCAATGAGGCGGTGGAGAAGATTCAAATGCCAAGAAAACAGGGATAAACCAGCACGCGCGCCGCGGAATCTAAGTGCGCGCGACGCGGTCTTTTATTTTTCAAAACTATAAATAGAGGGTTCTAGGTCGAAAAATGCAGCAAAGACCTGGCATAGGAACGACTCCCACGGCTTCTTTGACTCCGAGTTTCAGTTTTCAGCAACCATATTTGGTATTTATGTTTTTCTCTTTTAATTTCCAATTAGTTTAGTAGTTTTGGTAGCTTTGGGTAGTGTTATTGGGTGTGACAACCATTGGCATTAGTTCTTAGTTTCTGAATTTTATGTTTTTCTGTTTTGGATCAAGTGGATCTGAGTTTTTAAGAGTTAATCATTCGGTTAGTGTTAAATGCTCTTTTTATGGTTTTTATGCTCTTGGATGCATTTGGATGTTTGAATGTTTGATTGTGTTGATTTGATATTGATTACTTTTGAATTATACTTCTGATTTCAGTAAGTGATTAGGGTTAGTTATTGGTTTTGGTTTTAGTTTAGATGATGCTTGAGTTGGAATTGTTGGATGTTCATAATTTTGGGATTGTTTTTGGTAAAAGTCGGAAACTAGATCCTCTGGCTGTAGAGTGACACTACAGTTGGTAATCTGTTGCCTACCTTGACCACGTAACTCCTGTGGATCGACCCTGACTACCGCTATACTAGTGCGTGTTAGGTTATTTTTACTATTTTTGACCGCACGACGACCTAGGCCTGTCAATTCCCACCCAGGATCCCCAAAAAACCAGACATATCAGTATTCTAGTTGTGAAAAGGAGGCAGAAGACTCAAACCCTAGAGAGGGATGAGAAATCATTGAAACTAAGGAAGGAGGAGGAATTGGCAGCTCACTTAAGGCTTTGGATGCCTTAGGGTTGAACCCCAAGGCCTCTATTTATACTGCAAGGCTCCTAGGGTTTCAAACTTAAGGAGCCTTTTGGCGGCCGCACCCCTGGACTTGTTTCCATTGATTAAACCTTTAATCAATTACAATCCAGTCCCTTTAATAAATTTCTATAAATTAATTTCAAATTAATTTATCAATTAATTTACTAATTCAGTTTCTAATTAATTTATTTATCAATAAATCAATAAACTAATCATCCTTTCATATTTTCTAACTCTGTTTGTTTTCTGGGTCATGAGGGCAACCCAAAAGGATCCTGTTATTATTAGAAATATTACCACTTAGTTGATGCCCTTGGACACTAATTCCAACATAAGTAAGATAAACATGCTAAAAGTTGGAAAAAGATATAAAAGTTCATAATAATTTATGTCCATGATCTTGAAGTCCAGTTTGTGAAAAATAGAAGTAGAATTAGAGAAAACTAAGACAAATACAAGTTTTGAGAAATTGAATCTACTTTCCAGAAAGGTATAGAACATTTCATTTGGAGTTCTGGTTAAGGAGTTATGGTCAAAATACTGAGCCGTGGTTTAAACGTATTAATTGAGAAAATTCATGAAATCGTCCTTTTAAATCATCAATACTCCAAACTAATAAAAACTGAAATTAGCAAATAAATAACATGCTTTATGAAGCTAATATTCAATTGAAAATGAATGATCTTGATGGGTTGGTTACAAATCATAAACCTTAGTGTTAAGTCATAATTTAAGTGGGAACAACGTTTGTTTTTCAAGTCATGACTTATTCCATTAAGTGGTTCTTTATATGAATCCTAATAGAAATTTTATTAACTGACGTTAATTTAAAACATGGGTGAAGGCTTAAATGATTAAGAACCTAATGGGTAGGGTTAAAATCCTTGAACAAAAAACAATGTTAAGATTTCTAGTAATCTGTCTTTAACTTCTTAAAATCATAATAAATCAAATAAACACACTAGAGGATGAGATTAACTCCTTTATAAATCTAATAATATTAATAACCTTTCGCTTTAATAGTTCTAAGGTGATTCCAACTCGAAGGTGACTAAATTGTTGTTTTTTACAAGTTGTCCACTAAACTGACAACTATGATACCTTAACTTGTAAAAATCATAAATAAATATAGAAAAAGCATTTTAGGGTAGAAACAAGTGGAAATAGTTCACCATTTGAGTTTGGTTTAGGAACCTGGTTCTTAACTCATTAATAGCTAGGAGTGTTTTTCCACAGACTAGTCTAGCAAGTTGACTGATTGCATCAGTTAACTTGTAAATTGCATAAAAATTATAAGAAACTGTAATTATCATGAGATAAGGCCCATTAGTCTTATATTTGTGTCTAGCTGATTCCATAATTTTATTAAAACTTGAATCAAATGCCTCCTAGGATGAAAGTAGGAAACTTTGCAACATGGTCCAGAAATCTAGCCAAATTTAAGTGTCAAAATGAAAATTACATAATAAATTAACTAGGGATCACATGAGCATACTCTTTACATTTATAAAAAGCTAAAAGGATGAAGTTTAATGATATTTGATAACCTTACTGAAACAATGACGTTAAGAGGGGTAGAATGGTCCACAAACAGACCGTTGTGTAAAAGTGAAACTAAAACTTATACACCAAAAAGTAATATAATGACAAATTGAAGTATAAGCTAAGTAGGGCCATTTGATGATATATGTAGGTTGTTTAAAGAAGGTATTATCATACTCATTGTTGGGTGTTGAAATCAATTTAGATTTGAATAATGACTATTGTTCTAGCAGTTCTATGAGGGTTTAACAATCACACACGAGTAATATAAAGCAAATAGATGAACCAGATAAATTGAATAACTTGTGCCGGATGCTTGATTATAACTTTAGGGTTTTACAATGGGGTATTACAATCGCATCCTAACACGGTATGGTATCACTGATATTTATACTAAATCAGTGATACGCATAGTACAATTACTTTTCAGAGAATATTCTATCAGATGTACTATCCAATAGAATGACAGGGTCATGCAACACGTAGTCTGCAACCACGCGTGCACCTTGGTTTGACAGCTGGGAAGTCTTCGGATCCTCCAGGTGATACCCTTCGGAGTCTTCTGACTTCGGGGTCTTCTATTCGTTTATTACTTCGGGGTTTTTCTTCAAAAGATCTTCTGATATAACTTCGGATACGTCAGCACTTCATCACAATTATTCTCAACAATCTCCCCCTTTGTGTGAAGTGCATCTGAAGCTTATACACGAAAATTTCTCTTGTAGGCCCTCTTCAAGGTTTTCCTCACTGCCAAGTACCAGTTCATGTGATCCATGAACTTCTTCTTCTTTTCCTCTGAATTCACATGAGAGATCATGCCGGAGATAAAAGAGGAGGGATGGAGGCCAAGATAGTCTATTTCAAAGAACTTGATCATGACTTCGGTTTCGTTTTGAAGTCCTTTGAAGACTACACCATATGGTTCATCGAGAATCTCTCCATTCTTGAATCTGGTGATGTTCCGAACTACAACAGGAGGAGTATTCACTGGTTGCTTGTAGTAGGAACATAACTCAATGTCGTGCTTGGCGAACTTCAGTAGATAGTTATTCAAAAAACCCAAAACGTGGTTTTTGATTGTAAGCGCAGACATTGCGGCATGAGCTGCATCACTACTTTGTAGAAGGTCAAGAATTTGAATGAAATCCATTGGATTCATAATTGGGAAGTTGGCAATTGTAAACCTTGACTCAACCTCATCTGCACCACGAAGAACAAGAAACTCATAATTCATGAAGCCCTTGTAAGTCTCTGCCTCCTTGATTGATATGATTTTGTTGATCTTGTTCAAGCTCCATACTACACTCTGACGTTGAATGAACCTAGCATGGAAGTTGATCTTGTTGGTCCAGTAGCTTGGCCTTTGTTCGTTTGTTACTGATTGAGCGAACTGGAGAAAAGCGAAGGTCTTTGGATTGAAAGGAATGTCAAGCTGAATATCTTCGGAGTCGGTTGTCTCAAAACTCCGAAAAGGTAGCCTGTTGAGTATATTCTGATCTTGGAATCCGAAGAGTTTGATTGCATCTATGGTCCATTTCCCATCATCATGTGCGAAGTTGTTCATCTTGATCATCAAGTTGTAGTCAGCACGTCTCGCCTTGTAGACATCCTCCATGTGTGGAGCAATTATGCTTTCGAGAGATCTGTCTGTCGAGCTTCCAGCTCCAGCTGATCCACTAGCTCCCATTGTAGTTGTTGTGATGGTTGATAATATAGGACCAACAGTGGTTGTTGTGGCTGCTGAGGTTAATCTAGGCCGTTCTCCCCTTGTGAAGCATGGCCCGCATGCTGAGCAGTTATAGGCCTGCCTGTTGGTCTAGATAACCTATCTGCAAAGTTTATCAGAGGTTGTAGTACAGTTCTTAACCGAATGGTCATTTCTTGTGTAAGAACTGCATTTGTTCTCTGAAGTTCCTCCGTAAACTTTGAGATGTCCGAAGCGGCTTGGGCGGCTGTGAGCTCTTCAATCTTTGCTCTAGCCTTATCAAGTTGTTTTTCAAACTTGGTACTTTGCTAAACTTCACTCCAAAGTTCTTGTAAAGCTTTCATGACTTCGGAGTGTGATTGTTCAGCCTTTTCAGCAAAGGTTCCAATTTTCTTGTCAATATTGGCTACAACAGTCTCCAATTTTTGTTCGAAGGAAGATTGGATCTTATTCTGTTGATCCATAAGTTTCTTCTCGAGCTACTGTACTGAGTCCTTTATTTCTTTGGACAGGGTAACCTCCAGAGACTCGATCTCTTCGGTGATGTCACCCAAGGTTGGTTTGGTGGGATCGAAGCCAATTTGTGCTTGAATCAGAGTGTCAAGCTTGGAGTTCAGAGTTTTGTACTCTTTCATTAGTACAAAGGCCTCATCTGGCAGGTCTTCATCTGAGATTCCTTCAGCAACCAAAGGAGCCATATGAAAAGCCTCAAAGAAGGCTGCTGAAGTAGGGTTTTGTCTTGAAGGTGATAGAGGCAGATCAAACTCTGGTAATGAAAAATCAATACTAGAGAAAGGGACTTCGGATGTTGGAGGAGCAGTTGTTGGTGGTGGTGGAGGTACATCTGATGATGTAGTGTGAATTGTGGTGGTTTGTTGAGCTGTTGTGGGTGGTGGTGGAAGAGATGTTGTTGTATGTGGTGGAGTAGGTGGTTTGGTTGTTTTAGGTGGTGATGGTGGTTGGGTTGTTTTAGGTGGAGATGGTGGAGCAGTGGTATTTGGAGGAGTGAGTGGTCTAGTTGTTGGTGAAGGCGAAGGGGGTTGGTCATCGTGTTGTTCTTCTTGTTCCTCTTCCTGGACTGTGGATGGAGTCCTTTCTGAATCCAAAGACTCATCCACAATTGTTAGTTTCCTCGTCCTCTTCGGTTGCTTCCTTTTCGGAGTATTTTGCACCGAAGTCTTTCTCCTTTTCTCAGTCTTCTTCGAACCGCTCGGTCCACCAGTAATCTTCCTCTTCCCCTTCTTTTTGGATTTTCCAAGACAGGTGCTTCTTGACTTAGATCACGAGTGGGGTAAGGGATAACTAGAGTGTTACGATAGGTGTTTACCTCATTGCACTCCATGGGTACTTTGGAGAGCATGACTTGTGGAATTTGAGCACAGAAGGGTGCTGGTTCATCATCCAGTGGTGGGATGGCAATGTGAGTGTATCGTAATTCTGGAAGAGAAACATCAAGAACAAATCCAGCTTGTTGATAGTGGGCATGAACAACAATTGCCCAAAATCTTGGATTAGCCATTTCTGTCCCCTTCATGCTGTGATTGATATGCGAGCAGAAATCAGTCCAAAGAATGGTCGCATAATCTACCTTCACGTCATGGTAGATTCCGTAGAGCATGGTTTGGAAGGAGACACTTGCAGAGTCCAATCCCGAAGTTCTTCCTGAGAGACATCTGAGGAAGATGCTGAAGTAGTATCTCCACAGATCAGGTAGTTGGTTCTTCTTAAATGTACTAATCCTTTCGAGAGGGGGTGAGTATCCCATCTCATTGAACATTTCAACTAGTTGTTCAGCAGAAGGAACAACCATTTCTTTAGAGTTGTAGACAGGGAGATGAAGGGCTTCAATGAACTTTTCTTTGGTTAACTGAACCTTCTTGGTTTTTCCCTTAGAGTCGATGGCCTCATAGAACACCAATTTCACCTGATTGTTGGAATCGAACATAGCATTAGATGTATAGTAGGCTCTGTGAACAACGGTTGCCGGAATTATAGGAGTGTAGGTTAGGGCATAGCCAAGAACAGATCTCTTCAGGAATTCAACCAGTGCATCGATTGGTTAAGGGTAGATTAGCAGACTGGCTCTTGAGGTTTGGGATTGACATAGCTTCAGTGGTTTGGGATGAAGCTTCAGCAGCCATTGTTGAAGAAAGGAAGAAGATGAAGGAGTTTAGGATTTCTTTGAGAGTAAGTTTGTAGAGAGAGTTCGAAAGTTGTGTTCGCGTAAAGAGAGTAACTGAAGCGGTGAGAGGTTTATATAGTATTCGTGGTCCCTAGGTCATTTAATGCACGATTAAAATGGTCCTGTAATAACCTGACACCTCAGCATCTGCGCGTCCCACTATCCCCGCAAAAAAGAGAAACGTACGGCTGTCAGTTGCAATGATTTAAAATTTCAACCGCCCCTTTTGTGATATCTTTTTGGTTAAGATTTTCCTTTAATCTCTCATTGACAGCTGTACACGAACAAACAGTAACTTAATTTCTAAGGAATGTTTGTCTCTGAGAGTTATTATAAATGTGGAAATCATTTGAACAATAAATTGACTTCGGATTTATGATGAAAATTATGACCGTTATAGGTGCTCTTCGGAGAAAAGGCATAATGTTATGATTGACTCCGAAGGGTGTTATTTTCACTTCGGTGGATAACATGTGTTTGTGAAGTATCTGTTAGGATACCGAAGTTCATTGGTTTTCTTTGAAGTTTTGGTTTTACTTTTGAGTGATGCAATATGACGTTTATACTTAACTTCCAGGAATATTATGAAAAGAAGATTTAACAAGTTAATGTTCAAAATCATTCGAATCATGTTGGAAGTCCATTTTTCATTTCAAAGTTTGTTTGATTCAATATCAGTCATGAATGTATAAGTCTAATCACCCCATCATTAACTTGATTTCGCATTTTGCAACATGGTTTGAATTGTGCTTATGTGTTTCAAATTTTTCATAGATAATAATGGTAACATTCTATGCATTTGAAATTTAAAGAACTTTCATTCTTGAATTGAACATCAGAAGTGTTTTTATAAATTGGATTGTTTTTTATGAACCTTTCTGAAAAATCTATTCCCTTTCATCAATTAAAGTGTTTGGATACTAAGCTCTGATGACAAGCCTTTGAGCTTCGTACACCACTCCAACTTTATCATTTAAGATAGACTACTTGAAATGTTCATATTCTCTACAAAGTACTCGACTATGTTATAGGAGCTCCCTGTATCGTTATTTTAAACAGATGAATACGCCTTTGAGTGCTGATTTCTCTTTCTTTTTGGACTCCCTAATTATCTTTTTGTTTTACTTGTTGTCTTTGAGTCTTTTGACAAATTGTTTTCTGTTTATCTTTTTGATGATTTTCAATTTTTCCTTTTTATCTTTTCAATTTTGGATTTCCTTATCCGAAGATGAAAAATTTTCACCATCTAGTTTCTTTCTTGGTGCCTTTTGGTTTTGTTTTATACAATCCTTGAGTGTGAAAAGCTTCTTTTAGTTCAATTTTGTACCATTAATGAAAAGAATTTTTAAATTTTCTTATCAGACAATGTTGGTACTATTTTTGAAGAAACCTTTGGAACACTTGAGTTATCCTGTGTAGTTTTGAGGCTACATGAGTAATTTGAAGTTGAAGCGAGTCAAGTTCAGAAGGGAGGTTAGAAATAGACACTTTGTTAAAGATATTGCAATCAAACAAGGCTTCAAATTGTAAAATAGCCTTAACCTCACTTCGAAGTCTGTTTTCTTACCAATGTTTCAAGTCGATTCCCAAGTACCTTTTAGTGCAATAAGGTATGATTATCAGAATCTAAAATCAAAGTTTTGTCCTTTACTTGGTTAATTCATGGAAGTAAGACTCAACTTTGTCATTATGCATCAGACTTTTCTCAAAACATAGTACGAAGGCATAAAACTTTATTTTTCTTGTTTTTGAATTTTCTTTGACTTAAAAACTTTTTAATTTTGTCCTTAACAAGTGAAGTCAAAGTATGTTTAGGTGAAATTTTTCCATTTTCATGATCTTATTTGACAGAAGTTTTTGTTCCGCAGAGTTCCGAAGTGAAATTTTACTTCGGAGAGCTGCGGTGGAATTCTAAGTGATTTTTCTTGTTTTTCTCCGATGAGCTCCGAAGCGATGAAACTCTTCGGAGCGCTGCGGTGTTTTCTGATTTTACAAATTATCGAACTGAAGAAAGTAGTGATAGTAAGCAAATCTGAGATTTATTGAAGAGTAGATCCATCTATCATTCCATGTCCACGAACTATTCTTGTGAATGCCTCTTCATTCAGCGCCTTTGTGAAGATATCTGCCAGTTGTTCTGTGGTATGAACAAAGTGCACCTCAATATTCCCCTCCTCAACATGACTTTTGATGAAGTGATAGCGAAGAGTTATATGCTTCGTCTTGGAATGTTGAACTGGATTGTGGCATATGCGAATTGCACTTTGGGAGTCACAGAACAAAGGTATTTTCTCATGTTGATGGCATAATCTTTCAGTTGGCTTTGGATCCAAATGATTTGTGAGGTACATGTTGCAACTGCTACATACTCTGCTTCTGCTGTGGAGATAGAGACACAAGTTTGCTTCTTGGATTGCCAGCTAATTAGCTTTCCATCTAAGAATTGACAACCCCTCGAAGTGCTCTTGCGATCAATAGAGCATCCACCAAGGTCTGAGTCTGAGTAAGCTTGTATGTAAAAGCCAGAATTTGCTGGGTACCACAGGCCATAAGCAAGTGTGCCATGAAGATATCGAAAGATTGTCTTAACCGCAGCCAAATGAGGTTCTCTTGGGTCAACCTGATATCTTGCACAATTGCATACTGCAAACATGATATCAGGGCGACTGGCTGTGAGATAGAGTAGTGATCCAATCATACTTCGGTACTGTTGTATGTCTGTATTCGGTTTGTCCAATGAAGGATTTAACCTTGTACCTGCAGGCAAGGGAACTTTTGCTTTGGAGCAGTTAGTCATTCCGAAGCGTTCAAGCAAACTCTTCGTGTACTTTTGTTGATTGATGAAAATCCCCTCCTTGGATTATTTTATTTGTAATCCAAGAAAGAAGTTAATCTTTCCCATCATACTCATTTGAAATTTGCTTTTCATAAGTTTTTCAAAATCTTTTGACAAATTGGGGTCAGTGGATCCGAAGATTATGTCATCCACATAAATTTGGACTAACATCAAATGAGATCCAACTTTCTTTCTGAAAAGTGTTGGATCCACTGAACCTTGTTTAAAGCTTGATTCTTTTAAAAATTTTGTCAAGGTCTCATACAAAGCTCTTGGAGCCTGTTTTAAACCATAGACAGCCTTGTCTAGCACATAGAAATAGTTTGGATGTTCTTTACTTTCAAATCCAGGTGGTTGTTCAACAAAAACAGTTTCCTCGAGATCACCATTCAGAAAGGCACATTTGATATCCATTTGATAGACATCAAAGTTTTTATGTGCAGCATAAGCTAAAAATATCCGAACTGATTCTAGTCTGGCAACAGGAGCAAATGTTTCTTCGTAATTAATCCCCTCCTGTTGACAATAACCATTGACAACCAATCTTGTTTTGTTCCGAACCACATTTCCTTCGGTGTCTAGTTTGTTTCTGTACACCCATTTTAGACCAACAATTGAAGCATTTGCAGGTTTTGGAATAAGCCTCCAAACTTTGTTTCTTTCAAATTCTTCTAATTCCAATTACATAGCTTCAATCCAGTCTGAATGATCAAATGCATCTTTAACATTCTTAGGTTCTACCTTAGAAATAAAGACATTGAACATGCACACCTCGGAGGTTTTGTTAAGATCTAGTTGTCTTTGGTGAAGTTGTGCACGAGTCAATACTTTATCTCGAGCATTACCGATGACAAGTGATGGTGGATGATTTCTCGTCCATTTGTCCAAGGGAGGATAATTTGGATCAAAGTCAGGTCGTCCTTCAGAATCAATGTCTTCGATGTCTGAAGGATACCCCGAAGTAGAAGGGAAATTATCCATGATTAAATGATTGTTTGAATTAGTTGTGTTAGAGTGTGGTGTGTGCATTTGTGAAGTAGAGTTTAGAGTGTTCTCCCCCTCGACATGTGTTGGTGTGGAGGAAGTGGTAGCTCTAGCTGAAGAAGTTTGTGCTGCTGAGTTCGGAGTGTTAATCTCTGGCTCCCCCTGGACTGTTGGATACTGGTTCATGATATTAGAGATTTCCTGTGGAAGTGAGGTAGGAATGTTGGCTTCTCTTGGACTGTGGTTTGGCTCCCCTCAACACTTGCATTTCCTTCACTTCGGTCAGATGGCTCTCCCTCAACAGATGACGGTCGATGTACACTACTTGCGGAAGAATCATCAGGTACATCTGTAAGTTTGGACAATTCGGATACATGGTTGTCAGGTGCACTGGCTTCGGAGTCCACAGCCCTCACAGGTGGATCGAACAAAAGTGCAAAGTCTGTATCGAATGTAGTGATTGGAAGAGCATCCACAGCAGGTTTTGGAAAGATGGATGACATAGGGAATGGATGCAGAGACTTCTTGATGTAGTAATCATCAAACCTTAGATTGAAGGTTTCTTCGATTTTTCGGGTTCTCTTGTTCATGACTCTATAAGCTTTTGAGTCTTGAGAGTATCCAAGGAAGATTCCTTCGTCTGACTTATCGTTGAACTTAGTCAAGTGATCCTTTAAGTTCAAGATAAAACACCTACAACCGAAGATGTGAAGAAATTTGACATTTAGTTTTCTTCGGTTGAGCACTTCGTAAGGTGTGATATGAAATCGCTTGTGAATGTATGATCTGTTTTGAGTAAAGCACGCAGTAGAAATGGCTTCGGCCCAGAAGTACATAGGCAAGTTTGAAAAATTTAGCATAGTTCTAGCTGCTTCACACAAGGAACGATTTCTCTTTTCCACAACACCATTTTGTTAAGGAGTATATGGTGCAGAGAAGTTATGACTAATTCCTTTTGTTTTTAAGAATCCATCCAGAGTTTGATTCTTGAACTCCGAACCGTTGTCACTGTGCACAGTTCAGACTTTCTTGTTGAGCATCAATTGCATTTTCTTTATGAAGCTAATGATTTCTTCAGCAGCATCTGATTTGTTTCTTAGGAATAAAACCCAAGTAAACGTTGAATAATCATCAACTATCACAAGAATGTATTTCTTCTTTCCAATTGACTCAACTGCGGATGGACCACACAAGTCCATGTAGAGAAGTGAAAGGGGTTCGGTGATTTTAGGATTGATCACTGTTGGATGCCTTTGTTTTGTTTGCTTCCCATGTTCACAAGCAGAACAAAGAGTGTCATTATCAAATTTGAGAGCAGGCATTCCTCAAACCAAATCCATTGCCACTAACTTGTTTAAATCTTTGAAGTTCAGATGATCTTCGGTGCCATAGCCAGCTGACATCAGAGTTGGCTTTTGAGAGAAGACATAAAGATTGCCCACCGGTTATAGGCTTTGAGTTCAAGGGAAACATTGATCCCTTCCTTTCAGATTTCAGCAAGACTTCTTTTGTTTCTTCTTTTGTGATTACGCTCCCCTGGTTGTTGAATGTAACAGCATTGCACGTTCCAACCACCAATTGAGATATACTCACAAGATTGTGTTTTAACCCTTCAACAAATGACACTCTGCTGATTGTGAATTGACCATTTGTTATTTTACCATAACCCCGAATTGGACATGTTTCATTATTACCAAAGCAAACATTTCCAGCGTCATCCAAAGTCCTGTAATCCCTGAGATATTCCTTCTTCCCGGTCATGTGTCTTGAGCAGCCATTATCCATATACCATTTAGAATCATACCACTCATTTGACATAACCTGCAATCAATCAAGAAGGAGTTGGTACCCAATCAATCTTGGGTCCTCAGGGTAAGCAAAGGATTCTTGAATCCATTTTTCTATGGCATCTTCAGAAATTTCATTAGCATTTAAATTAATCAGATTCTCCAAAGCCTCATGTGATGAGCAAGATTCCGAAGTGCCTGAGCATGATTCTGAAGAGCTTTTTGTCAAATTAGATGAGTCCGAAGTGATTGACAAACTACAAATCTTCGGAACCCATTTTTGTTTGGAAGTGATTGACTTCGAGGATTTTGATGTTTTCTTTTTACTTGAAAGTTTTGAATTCATTGAAGATTTTGAAGTTTTTGTTCTTCCAGTTAAGTTCTCTTTCAAGTCATTCCTTTTCTAATTTTTTTTTGGTTTTTCAGTTGTTGACTTCGTTGAGATTGAGCTGCACAACGTAGAGGTACAAAGGTACTCTTTGTATGCCAATTTGAAGTCGTTTAGTGAAAGATTCTTATCTTTAAACAGATCCAAATTTTTGTCTAGCCACTGATGAAATGTATCTATCAAATTGTTTCGTTTTGAAAATGTGGGTTTTTGAAATTTTGGATTGGGAAAGTTAGGATTTGTTGGTGTAAAAGTTGGTTTATCCTTTTGATTTTTGACTTCCGAAGCCTTTGAGTTAAAGGGTTTTGTTCCAAAAGTTGAAGCAATTGCTTCATTTTGTTTCAAACCTCCGAAGGGAGTTTTTCTTTTCACAAGATTTAAAGTTTGTTTTGATT
The DNA here is from genome assembly GCA_023525715.1 of Cichorium intybus. NCBI lineage: Eukaryota > Viridiplantae > Streptophyta > Magnoliopsida > Asterales > Asteraceae > Cichorium > Cichorium intybus. The sequence continues at coordinate 96,891,466 of CM042012.1, forward strand.
TCAAGTTCACAGCAATAGGTTTTTGAATTGGTTTAGTAATCATTGTTGCTGGTTTTGATTTTTGAAGAATTTGTGGTCTTTTCAAAATTTGTGGTTTTTGTACCGAAGCTTTGGTAACAGATACTTTTGGTTTTGAAACAGTATTTTCTGAGGTTTGTGACAACGGTACACACTCAAATGATTCCATTAATTGAAAAACATCCATCTTCAGAGTTGCGTGTTTTTCCACAAATTGAATTTGTTTGTAGTTTCGATTAGTGTAGATGTGACTATCATTTTTGAGATTTAAAAGGTGTGACATGTTTTTAGGAATCTTTTCTTTTTCATAACATAGACGATTGTAGATGTTATGGCCATACAAATCTTGTTTTCTTATGTTGACTTTAACTTCCATTCTAAATTCATTTCGTTTTCAACCATTTTAGAAGATGAGAAGAATCCTTCCTCAGTGACTGTGGAATTATCCTCCTCAAGAAGTTTTTCTAAATCATTTTCAACCAAAGGTGATCCACCTGGTTTCACAAAGATGGCATTTTTGAAATAAGATATCTTTGGATAGATACAAGCCACATAAACTAGCCTTTTTGAATTGTCCTTGAGATATTGATCATAGGAGACACAAGCGTCTGAGATTTGTATTTTAGATTTCAAAGTTTCTTTGTTTTCAAAGGTTTTTGGTTCACAACCCATTTTTGTTTTTCCTTTGTCCTTAGAAGACAGTTGTGAGATGTCTTCGGAAGGTGATTCGGATACAGAGGATGATTTTAATAATGTCAAGGAGGAACAATCAATTTCCTCCATGTCCGAATCGCTTTAGAATCATTTTTCAGATGCGGTTTCAACTGTAACTTTTTCTTTGTTTTCAATTTGAGGTACAGCCATTTTTTAAAATTGGAATCTCTTGTGGTAAGATTTTCAACAAGTTGTCAGCAGTGAGATGTTTTTCTACAGATATCAAACCATGTTTATACGAAGAGTTGGTCACTTCGGACCCAGATACTATAGATTCACATTCATAAGATATGCTATCAACTTCCTTAAGCTTAAACTCAATAAAAGGTAATAGTTGTCTATGTTGAACATTGCACACATCAGTTGAATGGTAAATACGTGTAATATGAGCATACAAGCGTTTTGCAGTTTCACAAAAGATATTACGTTGTTTCAAAATTACATCATGATTGTTCAAAAGTTTTTCTCTATTTTCTTCTAAAAGTGAGATTCTTAGGTTGGACTTTTCTAGGGATAGCTTCAGACTTTCTACTCTCCCCCTCAAGCTAAGAATCTACTGTTCACTGAGTGTCTCCCTATTTTTCACGTCAATAAGCATTTTATGCATCACAGAACAATCACGAGTTATTTCATTTATGATAGGAGTTCATTGAGAAGTAGGAATTTTAAAAGTTGAGAGAAGTTTTGATACCTGCTCAGGAATGGTCAGGCGTGCTTCATTTACCATCAGGCATATCTCCTCATCATTATCCGAAGTGTCGTCAGACCAAGTCTTCGGATTCTCATCATCAATCATCTCATTCATCTAAGAAGTCTTGAAACCAAGACCAGCAGTTGTTTCAACCTCCAGCATCTCTTCTTCATTCATCTTCTCCGAAGTGTCCTTTAGAAAGCTCTTACCGACATCATATGCCATGAAAGCACTATGAGTTGGCTTTCTCACTTCATCATCATCCGAGTCCGAAGACCAAACTTGATAAGATCCTTGATGATCATCAGCAGCCATCAGGGCTAGGTCTTTGGTCCTCACTCTAACTTCCTCCATTTTTCTTGCGTAGTATGCTTCGTCCTTCACTTGTGGTTTCTTCTCATTTTGTTTGCGAAGCATGCAATCCTTCGCAAAATGATTCTTACCATGACAGTAGTTGCAGTCATAGCCTGAATCACCGGAGACCTTTTTCTCTTTAATTTTCTCTTTGGATGACTCCGAAGCCTGTTTTTCGGATGGCTTCGGGGTTGGAGATTTTAAATTTTCATCCTTCGGAGTGAATATTTCTGGTTTGGGTTTGGAATTGAGGTTTGATTTGTTAAAGCTTTTGACAAATGGCTTTCCAGAGTTGTTTTTAAGGAATGGTTTCTTGAATCTACGATTGTTGGCAGCATAGAGAGCAACAGTTTCATCATTATCATCTACCATGTAAGCAGCAATGTCTTCATCACTTGTTTCTTCATCCTCCTTTGAAACAAGGGCAAGAGGACCAGAACCAGCCATCTCACTTCTGCGACCTACAACATTTGGTTCCTGTGATTTTAGTAAGTTATACAGGGCAGCCAGCTTGTACTTTTCAATATTTTTATAGGATTTAACCATGAGCATGATTGGTCTCCACTCCTTGCGAAGACTGTAAAAAAATTTGATGTTGATCTCCTGTTGGCTTCGTGTTTCCCCGTACTTGTCTAAGGTGTAAATCATGTTGCTGAGACGTTCATAAGACGCTTCTAGGGACTCGTTTTCTTCTTGTTTAAAGTTCCCGAAGTCTGCAAGATTTTCTTGAACTTTACTGGTGTGAAGTATTTTATCTCCTCCAAAACGAAGTGCGAGATTATCCCACATCTCTTTGGCGAACTTCGCATCAGCAATGTGATGGCTAACATCAGGACCTAAACCACTTCGTAGTTCACGCATGGCCCTTTCATCATTTTCAAGTTTCTTCATATATGCTGCATTAAGAACTACAACTTCTTCTCCATCGGGGACAACGAATCGACCAGCAATGTCTGTATGAGGACCATCAGTCACAGACCTCCATAAATCTTTATCAAGCCCGATAAGATAGTCCTTCATTCTTCTAGCCCAATAATCATAGTAAGAAGTTACTAGAACGGGGGCTTTGGTTGCAGAATCCATAAGGTTTGCATAGTTAAGCATATTGGCATAAGTTGCTGTGGAATCAGTCATTTTGATAGATTTCAACAGGATCTTTGCAGTAAAACAAGCAATAGAGATTTGCAACGGTTGTGGAAGACTAGATCTGAGAAACAATTCAAATCTAGAACCGTGGCAATTGAATAATAGTTCTACTAACAGGTTTTTGAGATGACCTGCTCTGATACCACTTGTTGGGTGTTGAAATCAATTTAGATTTGAATAATGACTATTGTTCTAGCAGTTCTATGAGGGTTTAACAATCACACACGAGTAATATAAAGCAAATAGATGAAATAGGTGAATTGAATAACTTGTGTCGAATGCTTGATTATAACTTTAGGGTTTTACAATGGGGTATTACAATCGCATCCTAACATGGTATGGTATCACTGATATTTATACTAAATCAGTGATACGCATAGTACAATTACTTTTCAGAGAATATTCTATCAGATGTACTATCCAATAGAATGACAGGGTCATGCAACACGTAGTCTGCAACCACGCGTGTACCTTGGTTTGACAGCTGGGAAGTCTTCGGATCCTCCAGGTGATACCCTTCGGAGTCTTCTGACTTTGGGGTCTTCTATTCGTTTATTACTTCGGGTTTTTTCTTCAAAAGGTCTTCTGATATAACTTCGGATACGTCAGCACTTCATCACAATTATTCTCAACACTCATCCACTTTGGTGGTATCGAGTCAAGTCCTACTAACTAGATCAGTTTCACTTCCTATACTTGCCTTGATGTGCCTACGTGTGTTCGTGCCGGTATGTGATGTATGAGAGTTACCCAACCTCTTCGTGAGGTGTCAAAGTTGAAATTTTGTATGTGTGAGGAAGAAAGTGTTGCATTAGGTGTCTAAGCCATGACTAATAATTTGTATTTACCTAACTAATAGTAGCAAAGTCCATTTGGGTTGCCCTCACAGTTAGAGGTTTGGTAGAAATTCCAGGAGAGAGAAAGGTTGATTTATTATATGATTAATAAATCAATAGAAATAAACTAAATAGTTTATTAATATTTTAAAGTGATAATATATTAATTAGAAACTATATTAATTAATTAGAAATTAATCCGGAATTAATTGGATTTAATTTGGTGATTAATTTAATTAATTAAAGGTGCAGGGACTGAAATTGTAATTATTTAATAGTTGAGTAAGTGACAGTTTTAGTAGGCCAGATGACCACGAAATTTATATATGGGATATATATAATTTCGAGATTAATAATAAGGGATAAATAGATTTGAATTAATAGATAAAATGTTTTATCTTATTTGAATTCAAAAAGGTTTATCTCTAAAGGTTTATATGGTTATCAGCTGGGGCCTATAAATAGGGAGCCCCAGACCCCTATTTTCTACGCCATTATACCCTCATTCCTCTCAACAATTTCATGACCTCCCTCCTAGCTTGGGTGTGATCTCATTTGAGGCAGGACACTTGTGCTGCTTGGCTTCCAAGAAAACCTAAAGGTTAGTTTTTTCTGTTTTATTCTTTTAGTTAATTTTATTTGGCCTTTAGGAATTCAGTTACATGTTCAAAGATAGAAAACATAGATCCAATCTAGGTTGCATGTAAACTTAGGGTTTTAGTTCACAGATTTGTAGAAAACCTTTCAGTGGTATCAGAGCTTTTGATTGTTTTCTTATTGAATTGTTGTAATAGTTTTTCCTTAAATTTAGGGTTTATTGTTTTTAAACCCAAAATAGGGCCAATCGATTTTTAGGGTTAGAGTTTTTGAAACCCTAGCCCCTCCCTTTATTATTTTCGAAAATTGCATAGGGTTTTAGAAGGTATTCTATTTTTGGTAACTTTTGATTATTTAATAATTGGATTACCTTAAACCCATTATTTGTTTTTCGAAAATTAGGGGGTTTAAGATAGGATTAAATTAATTTAATTAATTTGGGATGCCTATCTGGATTTAATTAATTGTTTAATTAAAAGATAAATTAAATCATTTAAAGGTTTAAATTTAATTTTTTAATTAATTAATTGTTTAATTTCGAAAAAATTAAAAAGATAAACCAAGAACATTTTAAGATAGGATTAAATTAATTTGATTAATTTGTGATGCCTATCTAGATTTAATTAATTTAATTAATTGTTTAATTAAAAGATAAATTAAATCATTTAAAGGTTTAAATTTAATCTTTGATTAATTGTTTAATTTCGAAAAAATTAAAAGGATAAACCAAGAATATTTTAAAAGGTTTAAACTACATCTTATATATATTATTAAAAGTTAATATTATATGTATAAGATAAATTGGTCAGTGAAATCAAAAGTAGGTCTCACTCACGAAGCTGGTCTATAAGGAGGGTATAAGGAAACTGCCTATAAAATGGCGGTTGAGTGGGTGTCCACTCTCACCCACTGCTTTCTTGATCACTGGAGGGTCGTTAGCCGAACGGGTTTGATAGGACAGCTTAATCTCATTAAAAGTATAATGTTATTAATGAAAGTACTAGAACAGCTTTATAAAATCCCAAATCTAGTTACTTTCGGAAAAATGTGAAAAGATGCTAACCCATGAAATTGCACATTACACTTTATGAGACATTAGTGGAGCGTGTGTGGTTAACTGGCACACTAATAGGGGCTCATAAAGAGTGGTAATGGGTTTCTCATGATTTATCATTATTGATGGAGCGTGTGTGGTTAACCGGCACATCAATTACAGATGATAAATGACATTGAGGTTACTAAGCTAATTTGGATGGTTATTCACATCTAGTTTGTGATCCTCGACATCCGAGTCACAAACAGTAGAGCATATCCGAGATTAAACATGCCATTGAATAGTTCAATGAATCTCACACATCTAGGAATTTCATAAGACTGAAATTGATAAATGCTTATCTACCTTAATGACCATTATGTTGTGATTACGGCATCCCTCTTCACACCATAGTTGGGGTATTTTGGATCCTAGCCTTGTTAAATAATATATTGGGTAATTATTTAAAATGATTAATTAAACTAATAAATTCAAATTTTATATATATGTGTCTAAAGAAAGTGTCATTTTCCTCCTACTCCTCCTTCACCCATTTCTGAGAGCTTCAGAAAGCACCTGTTCAATATGGTAAGGCTGACTGGCCTTGACTATGTGATATGGCTTTACAAATAGAGAATGGTTCTTAGTTTTGCTGGCAAACCATATCTGACTGAGTGTCCGCTCCTTGTTCTACCAAAGCATGGCATCACACAATAGCTTCTGATGAGCATGACCCCTTGACTATTAAGTCAAAGGAAGTTCGTTGCCTCATGCTATTAATCATTGACCCCGAGTTCCGCAGGGATTTAGAATTCCTGGGGTCAGATAAGTTAGCACAGCTGGTTGAGGAAAGGTTCCGAGAGCTGGTTGAAAAAGGAACGAACTAGGATCTTCAAAGAGTTTGAAGTTACAAGCTAGAAGGAAGTAACACCAGTTTGCATGTTCTCGAGATTGAAGGATACATAGGCAAATTGTATAAAATTGGTCCCCTCTTTTGATCGAGAGTTAAGCATTAGCTCGACTCGCTGATCTTTTCATCCAGATGCATAGAAAGGGTAACCAGATAAGACAATCATGGAAATGCATTCAATGTCGATTCTGTATGAGTCGTTCAAGGAGAAGCATAGTTCCATTGATTCAGCTGCTTCAGGATTGAGTCCAGTGTTAAGGCGCATCATGAAATGATCTAGATTGTCTGGACTGATTGTTCGATGTCTCAAACTGGGAATCCACAAGGTGGGACACAGTCACGGAAAGATTGGAAAAATGCTCCGAAGGGTTTGGCAACTCATGGAATATCTTAAAACTCAGAACTCCTGATCCTTAATTCCTTGATATAGGATGTGTTTCTCACATTTGGTCTGTATGCATGGACTCTATAGCATGCGGGATGTTGTTGCATAGGAGCATATTCGGATTGGATCTGAAGCTCATGCAATTTTGGAGTTTAGTTAGATATTATGATCTTGTTATTAGATGCGTGCGACATTGTCTGTCATATAGTACATTGTTCAAGGATATTTTGTTTTTTCTTAAATGTTGATTTTCTTTTAATACATGTTTATTTAAATTATCCTTGAAATGTTGTATGAGTGTGTTAATTGCATGAATGGTAATGTTGATGCATCCAAAGTGTTTGGATTCATGAATTGTGTCCTCTATGATTGTTAAAGTAATTTTAAATGAATCAATTCAACCAAAGGTCCAGTTGGACAGAACTTTGGAATCATTTGACTTAGAGTCACATGATGAATCGAGTTCTTAATAAAATCATTTGTGACAAGAAATGAATCTCCCAAAGATCCAGTGGATAGGATTTTGGAATCAGTTGACTTAGAGTCAGGTGATGCTTGCATATCTTGAACAAAATTAACAAAGTCATAAATTTACATAGAGATGTAAAAGACATTAAGATTATGAGCAAGGGGCACAGCAGTTACTGTGTATTGCTCGAATCTTCGAAAAGAACACAATTAGTTATACTTCACGATATTTGTCAATTAGTATGACGAATATGGCTTCGCTTATCAGAATAAGCGATTAAATTGAAACCTTGAAGTGTTCAAGGATTTCAAAGGAAGTATAAGATCAACGGAACCTGAGTGACAACATAGACTAAGAAAATGTTTCACAGCTTATCCTCTTCCAAGAAGATTAATGGTTATAATGTGTCTTAGGGAAGATGATGGAGCATTGGTCGAAATAGTTCGATCCTCGATGTATAAGATACATTTCCAATTAGTTTTTCGATGAATTGAATATTCAACCAGTCAGACCATAGAAACCATATTCCGACCACATCATAGACTAAGTAGGTTTCGCAGACACTATCTGAAATGTAAAGTTGGGATCGTCCCACTTGTACATAGAAAGTCCATGGTCATGTAGTGTTCGTCCAACATCATGACTAGCCTGAACCTGATCAGCAATGTCGTTTCATTGGCCATCCCAGTTGTACCTATGAAAGAAGAGTCCTTTTGGAAGGGACTCATATTCTTAGGAAACAGTAGGAGTAAGAATAATCCTGAATGAGTTTAGGGATTAACCAAGTGAAAGAACCATTAGTAATCACTGGGCCTTGACCAGGAATCGGATTCCTGTTAAACTTGACATACTCTTCTCTTGACCAGTAGTATTCGTCACCGTCATAAGGAGTTATCATCTGGGTGACATACCAATTAGTGGTAAAACACTAAACTTGGTACGAATAAGCGATCCGACTACTTGAAAGCATTGGTGAGCCCAGTTGCTGCCAAATAAGAGAACCTTGAGGCGAGACACAGTCTATATAACAATTTGATTGATTTTACACCCGGTCTAAAAACCAGTGGGAGTAATTGAATCATCAAAAGAAAGAGACATGGATAGGAATGTCCTTACAGAACATCTGGTTGAGTGAGACGATACTCAGAGTCAAGCAATTGATTCCGAGAGAAGCACTCTCAATAGAAGATGAAATCTGAAAGGATATCGGTTAGTAAAGTTTTACATTATGAGTCGTTAGTGGAGCGTGTGTGGTTTACCAGCAAACTAATAGGAACTTACAAAGAGCGTGCCAATACAAAAGGTACATGGGCCCGGGATTAATCCCACAGGCATCTCGCAAGAAATGATATTTGAATTCTCAAAATATACCAAAAGTTTGGATTTTGCGAATAGCCTAAAAGATTTCTATTAATATGTCAGGAAGGTTTTGATTTCGGATTCTCAAAATGTGCCGAAAGTTCTAGATTTTGTGAATAGTCCGAAAGAGTCATATTACCGTGTCAAAGCCAGTGGGAGTATCGTTGTTATATGCCATCACTGTATGTGGGTTACATACTGTTTCTAGGAAACGTCTCTTATCATTACAAAGTGTAATGACTTGGTGTTAAGAGTCGGTTCGCTATGAAAGACTTAAAAGAGATACAACGTAATTAGGTGGTTGTAAACATCTATTAGATAGATCAAAACTCTGCCAATATAATCTTGATAAGATTCAAGATGCATAAACTCAGGAAAAGAGTTTCCTGTCATTGCAAAGTGTGATGACTTGGCATGAAAGAAATAAAAAGGGTGCAACATACTCACGTAGTTCATAGACATCTATCGGATAGATGAAATCGTCAGTATGGACCTAGCCATTGTAAGCATGATCTTGATAAGATTCAAGATGCATGAGAAAGAGTCTCTGAAAGGAAATAGTTTTCTCGAAAGTCATGACAAAAGAATTATAAGTAATCTTAAGATTCTGAATGGGTTTGGAATAAGATTAGATCGGATCTTACGAGTTTCTTGGATCGATCAGAAGTGTCATGAACATGTCCTGATGACTTGATGCTTAGATCATAGTAAGTTGGATTCAGGATATAACCTGGCTGGGAATACTGAATGTGTTGAGTCATAATTTAAGATTGAGTCAAATATGCTAATCGGATTTGTTGCCTGATTTTTAGCCAATAATTTAGCTATCGGTTATGGAATGGGTCTGTCCTTCCATACTTAGTTTTTGTTTAAATAGCGTATTCGTACTCTTGTTAGGGTTAACTTTTTGTAGAATCATCACGGCGCTCATACAGAATAGTTCTCATCGAATTGTTCTTGAGTTGCATTTTAATCATTAGACATCAGTTCTTCATATTGTCTGTTCTTGATCTTGTTTATTTACATTATTCCGCATTTTTGAATCTCGATCCAACTCTCCTGTTTCAACAATTGGTATCAGAGCAGGAATTTGTGTTTTTCACAGATCTGTTTTTGATTATCTTCATCGTTTCAATCGATCTTAGATATCAGAATTTGATCAACCTACACTTCTGATTCATTCTTATAAACAAGTGTCAATGGCTTTTGACGACTCCCACACTCAGACTTTCAATCTTTCAAGTAGCATTGGATCTACTACCAGGACTCCAATTCTATTCACTCAAGAGTATGAAGTCTGGGCGCTACACTTTGAAGATTATGTTCTTGGCATTGAAGAACATGGTGCAACGATCTGGCATGCTATCACTGAAGAAACCCACGTCCACACAGACACAAGAAGGGTTATCAAAACCCTAAAAGAATATAACAACTTGCTTGTCACTCACACAAACATTCCTCAAGACGAAAAAGATAAACTAATGTGCAACATCAAAGCATTTAGAATTATCAGGTTTGCTCTCCAAGCAGATACTCTTCGTCTGGTTAGTTCGTGCGAGACAGCTAAAGAGATCTGGGATAGACTTAAGGAATTATATTCCGGGGATGCTGACCTTGAACACTCCATCGATATAATCATCTTCTCAGTCGATTATTGAAATACAACCTGGCTCGGACCGTCATTGAGCAAAAGGTTACCTTTCTTGATGGTCTTCGTTCCGAATGGAAGGCTATCGTTTCAACCATAAAAGCGCATGAACAGTTCAAAAGTTACACTTTGGCTAAAGTTGTAGGAATTCTCAAATCTCATGAAAAGGAAATCATTTCGGAAGCCAAAGCGACTACCAGTCTTGGTTCGCTTGCACTAGTTGCGGCCGGAAAGAAATCCGCCGAAATTGATTCCGAATCTGACTTTTTCGATGATGATTTGACCAGAGAAGACAAAGCACTGATGGTGTCAAATCCCAAGAAGTTCTTCAAGAAAAACTTTTCCAAATTCAAAAATAGAAATCGACAAGGAGGTTTCCATGCTGAAAAGACTGTGGAAGAAAGTCAGAAAAAGAAGAATGATGAGGAGAAGAAACTTGCTGGCGACTCAGGATATGACTGCCATTATTGTAACGACAAGAATCACTTTGTGAAAGACTGCTTGCTCCGAAAACAAGCTGAGAAGAAGGAGCAGGTGAAAGATGAAGCCTATTATGCAAAGAAGATTGCAGAGCTGAAAAAGAATGATGCTTCATCTACCAAGGCAGCTTTTGTGGTGAAAGAGGACAGCGAGTTTGGCGCCATAGAAGTCTGGTCAACGGATTCGGAAGATGAGGAAGTGAGGAATCCGACACATGGTCGGTGTCTGATGGTGAAAGCTGATCATTCCGAAAGCAGAGGTTACTCTACCGATGGGTGTCAAGCCTCAGCAAGTTGCTTTGCTGCGAAGCCTGTCTATGAACAAGTCGAGGAATGTGAGGCTGTGGTAAAAAATGTACGCTCTATCCTTAAATCTTTAAATATTTGCTCTTCTAGTTATGATGCTGAATTAGATGACCTTAGATTTACTGTCTCCAGTTTGAGTGATAGTTTAAAAAGGACACGTCTAAGCAATTCTAACCTAAATGATCAATTGAGCAGGATATCGAATAAGAATGAGGAGAGACGAATGAGAATCGAGGCGTTGGAGAGTGAGTTAGTTAGAGCACGAGATGATATTATTTACGTAAAAAGGGATAATTTAGTTCTTGTCAAACAAAGAAACATTTTTTGTTTAATTGCTAAGCGTCTTTACAATAATATTACTCAATTGCATCTTGATTGTGACATAGGCAGGGGTTTACACAAAATGATTTTGCCCTTTCTTGAGGAGAAAGAGGATGAAATCGATGCAAAATGTCATAGATGTGAAACCATTGTTTCATCTGATGAGGTTTCGGAAGCTTATCGAATCGGACTTGATAAAATTGAAAGCTATATACAGTCCAAAGAACACAAAAGTATGGTCAAAGAATATTTTTCGGAAAACGATCATGAGTAAATTAAAACAGTGACTCTAAAGAATTTTCATTCATTATGCTCTAAATTAAATTCTGATAATACTCTCATTAATGAGAATATTTCCGATTTTGATGAAAGTGATATGAGTGAAATATCTGTTGAGGATGAAATTGACTGTTCGGAATTCGTATCAAATTCTACTGAAACTAAGAAAAATCTCATTTCTGAAAATTCAGTTACTTTTGCGAGAATTGTTGAAAGTAAAAGATCACACACTTTAACTGAACAAGCTACTGTTTTTCCAAAAATACACACTGTACCAAATCAAGTTTTTGTTAAACAAGGCCTAAATACAAAAGATGTAACTGAACTTAAAGTCCTAGTCGATAACGATAATTCCGAAGTATGTGATTCTTTCTTTTGGTCAGAACCAATTGACAACTCAGATGAGACTAAAGGTCTTTCCGAAATGACCTCGTGGAAGTCTCGTGGTAACTACATCTCTGGATCATTAAACTGTAACAATTCTGTCTCTCAAAGTGGTTCATGGGGTACAGAGAATTTGAAATCTAATTCTTCAAACCCTAAGACGAGCACCTTCAAATCTGACTCTAATCGATGCTCGACATCTTATGTTCATAAGTCTCCTGAAGAGCTCATTGCCAAGAGGAAGCAAATGAATGCAAGGTACAAAAAGAATCTGAAAGAGAGAAAACAGTTCTGGAGGAGCAAACACGACTCAAATCTAACTCAGAAAATCAACCCAATTCCCTTTCGGAAAGTTGAGCTTGCACCAAAACCAAAACCAACACCTAAATCCCCTGTCTCAACAACAACAACGAAGAATCCCACTCGTGTTCTCGGATCAACGAATTCAAAAGGGAAGGCAAAACTCTATCCTGAAACCACTCAGGATCCTAAAACCAACAAAACTCACCCACCAGTTACTACCAAAACAAAACCTTCTTCTCAATCGGTTAAAAATCCAAATCCCACTTTTTTCTCTCACAATCAGAAAACTTGTTATTATCAAATTACGAACACATTCACTCCAAAGAAATCTCGTTTTGCTAAAGAACAATGGCAATCCACAAAAATGAAAGTGTTCAGAATTGAAAATAATAAAAATCTCTCATCTCTGAGAAAATCCTTTTGGGTTGACAAATCATGCATTTTTCCTATCTCATGTAAATTCTCACATGGACCCACACTGGTTTGGGTTCCTAAATCTCTCTAACTTGTGCAGGTTCTACGTGACGAACAATATGATCTGGAATGGTACATTGACAGCGGGTGTTCACGTCACATGACAGGAAGGAAGGAGGAATTACGCGAATATCGATCGCTATCAAATGGAGGAAAAGTCAGTTATGGAAACAATGCAACGGGTAACATCAAAGGCTATGGCATGATCACAAATGGTGAAATTTCAATTCGGAAAGTGGCATATGTCGAAGGACTTCAACACAACTTAATCAGTGTATCACAACTGGTTGTTGGAACCGGTCTTAAAGTCTCCTTTGATGAAGATGCCTCCGAACTGATTGAGAAGAAATCCAAAAAGATTATCTTGAAGTCAAAAAGAAAAGGAGAGATGTTTCCTTTGGATATGAGACCTATCCAAGGAAATCCTGCTATCTGCCTACTTACTAAAGCTACGAACGATGATAGTTGGCTCTGGCACAGGCGGTTGTCTCACATGAACTTTCGAGATATTAATAAACTGGTACTTGGTGATCTTGTACGGGGATTACCGCTACTCAAGTACGACAAAGACCGACTCTGTGATGCATGTGAGCTAGGAAAACAAAGTCGGAAAAGCCATTCTACAATCATCAACACAAAAATCATCGAACCATTGGAACTTTTGCATATTGATCTTTGTGGTCCATCTGCCATAGAAAGCGTTGCTCACAACAAATACATTCTGGTTGTAGTAGATGATTTCTCTCGTTTCACATGGGTGTTCTTCCTCAAGCAAAAATCTGAAGCGGCGTTCCATATGATTAATTTCATCAAGCAGATAGAAATCCTTCTCCGAAAACAAGTTCGAATGATAAGGAGCGATAACGGGACAGAATTCAAAAATAAAATTCTGGATGATTTTCTTGTCAATAAAGGAATCTCGCACAACTTCTCTGCTCCTTACACTCCTCAACAAAATGGAGTTGTAGAAAGACGAAATCGTTCTCTATGTGAAGCTGCTCGCACAATGCTTTCTTTTGCAAAACTTCCTTTATACTTCTGGGCCGATGCCATTGCAACTGCTTGTTACACTCAGAATCGATCAAACATCACAAAACGATTCAATCTCACTCCCTATGAGATCATCAACAAGAGAAAACCGAATTGTGAAATTCTTTCATGTTTTTGGATCCAAGTGCTTCATTTTTAACTCCAAAGAAAAACGAGTCAAATGGGATGAAAAAGCTGATGAAGGCATTTTTCTGGGCTACTCTCTTACCTCAAAAGCCTATCGTGTTCTGAACAAAAGATCTCGAAAAATTGAAGAAACATACTACATCACCTTTGATGATAGATACAATTCCAGAGCAAAGCACATCAGTACCAAGGCTGAAGACATCTTTCCTGAATCCAATACGTTTACAATTCCTCTTATGGATCTATATGAGGAATTTCTGAATTTGTTCGATGACCAAGAAACCGCAAAAACATCAGAAGCAAATGCAAGAGATAACCAAGGCGATGAATTGTTGAAGCTTATAGAAAATACAGTTAGTGAAAACGAATCTTCACAAGACCACTCCACTGATGTTCCGATTCCGAGCAGTGCTCCAACTCCCATTACTGATGCACCAATCCAGGGGGAGAGTTCTTCAACTATTCAAGGGGAGCGTATGACTACTGAGTCCGAGTCATCCACTCTACCAGTTGAACAAGATCACCCTGATGAAAGAAACGATACAAACTTCCAGGGGGAGAATGATCTTGAAAATAATGACCTTGACACACAGTCAGAGGTACATTCGGAAGCAGAAGAAATCATTTCAGAAATTAATCCTGAATATGATCCAAACTATCCTCCAATGATAAAATGGACAAGAGATCATCGAAAATCTCAAATCATCGGAACGACTTCTGCTGGTGTTCTCACTCGAGCTCAAGCTAAAGAAAAGCAAGCCGCATTATTTTCTAAAGTGGAATTTTGCATGTTTCATTCGTTTATCTCCAAGGTTGAACCTAAAACAGTTAAAATAGCACTTGATCATGTTGACTGGGTTCAAGCAATGCAAGATGAGTTAAATGAATTTGAACGAAACAGGGTGTGGCGATTGGTTCCGACTCCAGAAAAAGCATCCGTTCTCGGAATGAAATGGGTCTTTCGAAACAAGTTAGACAAAGAAGGGAATGTCATTCGGAACAAAGCAAGACTGGTTGTCAAAGGTTACTGTCAAGAAGAAGGAATTGATTATGAAGAAACATTTGCACCAGTAGCCAGATTAGAGTCCGTTCGGATTTTTCTTGCTTATGCAGCACATAAAGGTTTCGATGTCTATCAGATGGATGTCAAGTGCGCATTTCTGAATGGAGAATTAGAAGAAACAGTCTACGTCGAACAGCCACCAGGCTTTGTGAGCAGTAAACATCCTGATCACTGTTATGTATTAGACAAAGCTGTTTACGGCCTAAAACAAGCTCCAAGAGCTTGGTATGAAACTTTAACTCGGTTTCTCAAGCAATCCAAGTTCAAGCAAGGATCTGTCGACCCAACCTTCTTTCGCAAAAAGGAAGGAAGTCATCTGATGATTGTTCAAATCTATGTCGATGATATCATTTTCGGATCTACTCATCCTAGCCTAACGGCTGAATTCCGAAAGCTGATGGAGACAAAATTTGAAATGAGCTCGATGGGTAAAATCAATTTCTTTCTCGGACTTAACATCAGACAAAGCTCAGAAGGCATATTCATCAATCAGGAAGCTTATACCAAGTCTCTCTTAGAGAAATTCGGAATGAAGGGAGATTCTAAAGTCAAAGTTCCGATGGCTTTCGGAACAAAACTCACTCCTTCTCTAGACAAACCTGCAGCAGATATTATTCTTTATCGTCAAATGATAGGTTCACTTCTCTATCTCACTTCGAGCAGACCTGACATTATGTTTGCTGTTTGTTATTGCGCAAGATTTCAGGCAAATCCTAGAGAGCCACATCACAATGCTGTGAAGAATATATTCTGATACCTTAAAAGAACAACCTCTCTTGGACTATGGTATCCATCAGGATCTGGTTTCTTTGTTCAAGCATATTCTGATGCTGATCTTGGCGGTTGTGGATTGGATCGCAAAAGCACTTCAGGAGGATGTCAACTTCTCGATGGCAAACTCGTAAGCTGGCAATCAAGGAAACAAACTTGTGTGTCACTTTCAACAGCCGAAGCTGAATACATTGCTGCTGCCTCCTGTACCTCTCAGATAATATGGATTCAAAACCAACTAAGAGATTATGGAGTCAATATGAAACGTATTCCTCTTTACTGTGATTCCGAAAGTGCTATTAGGATCTGTCACAATCCAGTGCAACATTCAAAGACTAAACACATTGCACTCAGATATCATTTTATCAAAGATCATGTTGAAGACGGTAACATCGAGGTTCATTTCGTACGCTCAAATGATCAACTAGCTGACATCTTCACAAAGGCCCTTCCTGAACTAGCATTCAACAGAATTCTTCAAGGTCTTGGAATGATGGAAGCTGAATCCGTTCCGATATCTAGCTGAGATTTCGATTGATTCCGAAAATCGGAATGCCTCGGAATCGGATTTTAGACATGGAACATTCGGAACGCGTGTATCCTTTCTAAAAATTTTTTTTTTCGTTTTATTATTTTATTTCAAACCCTAAAAACCAAAAATATTTTTATTTATTTTATTTCATTTTCATTTTTTTATTTTTATTTATTTATTTCATTTCCTGCTTTACTTATTGCCGCTATTTGCTTTCTCTATTTTTTTTTTTACATATCTCAAAAATATTTTTTTTTTGTTCTTGTCTTTGTTTGACTTATTTTTCTTGTGTGTGTATTTTTTATTTTCTTTTATTGTTCTTCTTGCCCATTTCCATGCGAATGCAGATAAAGAATTCAATCAGAAATCAGAAAACAAACAGAAAACTAAATTTTATTCAAGCTACGTGAACAAAAGTTGTTACATCAAAAGCCAAAACAAGAACAACTTCAACCTATAGCTTGTAATAATGCCACATAGGGGGATCACCGGGATGGAAAGCTTGGTAGAGGCGCAGCTCACTCTCGTCAACAAAAAGACGACTTCCATTAGCCAGTCCCACATGGAACTGGTTGTGGGGAGTGGTCCGTATGATCACCGCCGGCCACTATCCCCTTCTGTGCCAGACCTCAACAAGGTCGAATTGCTTGAACTCCACCACAATTTTTGGTGGGACAGGCTGCAGAAAAGGGTAGCTGGTTGGGACGATCAATGGTCCACCACCCTCGCCGTTGTTCAGAGTGGTCATTCTCACCTCATATTGGTGATGCCACACTCTCGTGACAACCCCGCCATAGATTCCTCCGGCGTAGTCACCCTCTTGCATTTTGACCTCCACTTTGTCATTACAGTTATAGGGACGAAGCGCCATGTGTTTTCTCTTTTGGTGGAAATTTTTTTGATGTGGATGTTTTCTACTAACAATGCTTCCTTTTATAGGCAGAAATGACACCGGTTAAGCTTCCAAGTGTGGTTATTTAATTATTTTATGAAGTAATGATGCAGCCTGCTGTCATTATTATGTGTCATAAAGGCGAAGACGGCTGATTAGCATCTGATTGGACGTTTTCCTTTCTTTTCGCCGGAGCATTAAATGTTTTCTCATGATAGCCAAATCCTTGTCAGCATTCTTCAGCAAGAACATAATTTTTTTTTAACTATTTTGAGTTGATGGGCTTTTCTTCTTATCCTATTTTCTAAGTACCAAACACGAATATCCATGATTATTGAAATCTCAACCAATTTCAATATATGATTTCGGCAATTCTAGTCAAAGATCGCAACTCATTTTCACCATGGGGCGCTGTGAGACTCACCATCCTTCCTTGACCCTTCTATTATTTCTCCATATTTACTACACTTCCGTATAACTGTAACCCTTATGAAGGTCTTCAGCATTACCACTGAAAACTGATGGTTACACAAATTCTGTGTTCATGATTTCGGAATTGCTTTTACCATCATTCCGAATGAAACCCAAAAATCCGATCCCACTAAGGAATTGACGAAAACTTTAAAGGGAATCTCAATCTTTCACTTTTGCGTGTTCTTTACGAAATCTACTCTACCCAAGTAATTTCTATCCAAAAAGATCCAGTTTTAATTTTTTTTTGAGATTTCCAAACATTTCACAAGTCACACAAAATTTTTCCGAACCCTTACTTGTTTTCATGTCTACTCTGGTCAGACAAGTACTGTCTTCCGATTTCGAGCCTCTCTCACGCTTTCGGAATCTGAAAGACAGTTAAACCCAACCCATTAAGTTAACATTTTAAAAGAAACCTTTCAGTGATTCTTATCAATCAATTGATCGTAATTCAATGGGAAACCACACAAACCACTTTTGAATCTCTCTTGATTCCAAAGGAAGAGATCATTGCCCGGGATCACTCAGTTTTATGTCATTCCGACATCACAGACTACCAAATAAATCTTGATTTTCTTCTTTATCTTTGGCACACTCTTGCACGAAAATCATTATTTGATTTTTCTAACTCTGATTGATTTTCTTTTGATAAGGATTAAGATCGATGACGTGGCAATTTTTTTTAACTCTTCAAATTTTTCAAAATTTTGGATGAGCTAATCCTGACGTGGCCATTACAACGTCATCTCCACAGCAGCTACTTTGTCGCTTTTCACGCGCCTGCAATGCGAAATTTGGGGGTTACTCATGATGATACGGCGTGATTCTAGGGAACCGTAATCGACTGAAGGGGGATTTCCTTTTCAAATCACTCTTCAAGGGATATTTAAAGAATTTCTGGCTCATCATTTCTCTTCTCTGCTCTTCTACTCTCCACAGAACTCTTCATCTTCAAAGCCCTTTTTCTCTCACGAATATTCAAGAACTCTCCAATGGCTGGTTCATCCTCAGCAAACGAAAATACTTCCTCATCTCTAATGTTGAAGATCAAACAAAATCAGAACATGATTATTGATCTTCATTCTTCGAAGTATAATGAAGCTCTTCAACCGATGGTCGAA
Source organism: Cichorium intybus (assembly GCA_023525715.1). Classification (NCBI taxonomy): domain Eukaryota; kingdom Viridiplantae; phylum Streptophyta; class Magnoliopsida; order Asterales; family Asteraceae; genus Cichorium; species Cichorium intybus. Next base: position 96,910,201 of record CM042012.1, read on the forward strand.
TGTCTCAAATACTCCAGGATCTGCAAAGCCCTAACTGCTTCAGAGGAGGTTCCAATCGTGTATCTTTCATCTACATACTCATCTGCATTCTACAACAAGGCTGATGATGTTGTTACCTTTGAGGTTGGTTCCATCAAAACTCGCATTTCCAAGTCTCGATTTGGGAAATTGCTAGGGTTTACAGATCAAACTGATATTGTTGATCCTGATTCCCTTCCGCCTTCTACTCTTCCACGGTTTTTCTATCAACTGGGCTACAAAGGCGATATAACGCAACTCTCCAAGTTCACGAAGAAGAGCCTACCGCCTCTGTGGAACTTTCTTTTCGCAATTCTGTTCAAAAGCTTCTCGGAACGCACGACAGGCACAGACAGTGCAAGTAAGCTCTTTTACTCTCTGTTCTATGGTCTTTATCATGATATCAATCTTGATTACGGGTCAATTCTATGGAGCCAATTTGTTGAGAGTGTGAACTACAAAAATCGACACTCCGAAATCTCTTGTGCTCGATTTTGGTCTATTGTGGTAAAAAGGGCGATTGAGCAACATCATCTTCATATCATGACTGATTCTGTCATAGCTGTCATTCCGACACTGTCAACCACACAGTTTGCAACAACTAAATCAGAGGATTTCGATTTCATTGGATCTATTCCGATCACAATGTTGGACCGTGTTCCGAAGGACGTTCAGTGCATTATGGCATATCGACAATTACCCCCATCAGGAACTCGTGATGTTGATCAAGCACATGAAGTGGCTTTTGATAAGCTTGAAAATCCAAGGAAAATTGTCAAACGAAAGGGCAAAACGGTTGCATCTGACACCGAAAAATAGCCAAAACGTCCAAGGAGACTCCGAAAGTTTGTCCAGTCTTGTGATTCCGAAAACGACCTATCCGATACTCATCAAATTCCGACTCCTCCGCGCGATGTTCCGATTACCGACAACCTTGACGATATTCCACCTCGCAAGCCTTCTCCACCGCCGGCATCACCGCCTCATGACCCCACACCAAAAACAACTCCTCATTCTAGTCCACAATCCACACCTGAACGTTCGCCCCTCCGAACCTCAAACACTCAAAAGTCTCCATCTTTATCACCAAAACAAACTTCCATTCTTAATTCCCCTCATAACGACCCTCCTACCGACATTGATGAAGAGGAAGATATCCTGGTTAATGATGATCAGGATGATCTTTCCGATTTCCTTGAATCACCATCCAATGTTAAACTAAAGGACCCCAGTTCATCTGTTCCGATGTCATCTGATCAGCTCTCGGACATCTCTGCCAAACTGGATTTACTTCTCCAATCCCAGGCGCATCCCTCTGTCTCCGATTGGCAATCCCAGTTGAAAGCTCACAAAGACTCGGTGGATACCTTGATCACCGAAAATGTCAATCTCATGGGTAAAATCACCTTCCTCATAGAGAAATCTGAAGCCCAAATGCAAGATTCGACTACTTCCATTGGCAGACTGGAAAAAGATGTTCTTAAATTTGTTCAAGATTTCTGTGATGCTCATGATCGGAACAATGAAAATATGCAATAGGTCATCTCCAACTTCTGCACCTCGTTGAAGACTGAAAAAGAGGCCATTTCAACCTTACGTTCGGAATTGCAGCAGCAACATTCCGAATGGGTATCTTCTATGGATACAAAGGTTGATCAACTAAGGACATACTTGGCCTCGGAGAATTATTTGATGGATACCTTGGCCGCCAAAGAAACAAAAATCCAGCTCCTCAAGTCCGATCTACGTAACAAATCTGCCATTCTCACCTCTGCTCTGTCTCAGAACAAAGCTGTTCGCAGTGGTATATCCGAGATTGACTCTTTTCTTCATCGGATTGTTGAAGACAATGATCCGATTCTCAATCCTCAGGTGCGCAGACATCTGACCCTAAAGCTTCATCCAGTCTTCAATCTTCTTGCCACCTTGAAGGGTGTTTCGGAAAGTGTTGCCTCTCCGAAACAAGGGGGAGACGAAACGAATGAAGAAAGTACTTTTAATCAGGAGACTCCGAAGAAAAACTCTCCGATTAAAACAAATGAAAATACTGAAGGAGGCGTTGGTCCATCCGCTGGTCCATCAAAAGACAAAGGCAAAAAGATTGTGGAAGAACAAGAATTCGAAAAGGATGCTGCTAAATCGAACAGGGAACAGGAAATTGATGATATTATCAATCTTACTCGGAAACTTGATGCTGAGGAAGCTGCCAAAAGAGAGGCTGAGTTACTTCTGAAAACTCAAATGTCTTTGTTCCCTCCATGGCACTATAAAAGAATGACAATGGAAGCAATTACTGAGCCTGTGGAGAACTGGCTTCAACCAATAGCCTCGTACAACACAAGCAATGATGTAAACTCGCAGTTCGACTTTCCGATGACTGCAAAAGCTCTCCTGTTCCGAGGATTTGAAGAACTCAAAGATACCCGTCTTTCCAGTTCGGAAGTGAATGATTTGTTGTTCACTTTCTATTTACAGAATGTACGTCCTCAACATTTAACGTGGAGTTTGAAGAAAATTGTGCAGCTGACTCCCCGTCTTCCTGAGGTCAATGTTCCATTCATGAACTCAAGATTTTTGGCTTTCAGAGGAGATGATAAAGAGCAGATGGAATTTTCACTTGCTGATCTACCTTTCATGAATCCATTCGACTGGATATCTTTGTTCAACATCTTGTCGAGAGAACAAAAGTATTATCCTCTTTTTGATCATGTCAAAAGAATGCTTGGATACTACATTCTGGAAGTAGCAAAGCTAGATGTTGAAGTTGCTGGTGTTCTAGACAAAGTTCCTTTAACTGTGAGACATCCTCCGCCCAAAAATCTGAACAAGCGTAAAATCGGAAAAATTGCCAACTCAAACTGGAGTGTGGCATATAATTCAAAGGAAGGCCTTGAGAATGTTAAAAGAATATTCTTTCTGTTGGACAAACATCTTTACAGGACACCAGTGTTAGAACATATTCTTCACATCATCAATAAGCTCCCATCCAACACTCCTGATGATAAAACATGTATCAACGACATGTTAAGGTGGTACATTGAATTCCGAAAAAGGATCCTGGCAATCATTCCGAAGGTGTTTGACAGACAATCAAGTGAAGTAAAACATGAAGAATGATGAGAGATTGCATCTTTTGACTCAAAGGGGGAGATTGTTGAGTCATAATTTAAGATTGAGTCAAATATGCTAATCGGATTTGTTGCCTGATTTTTAGCCAATAATTTAGCTATCGGTTATGGAATGGGTCTGTCCTTCCATACTTAGTTTTTGTTTAAATAGCGTATTCGTACCCTTGTTAGGGTTAACTTTTTGTAGAATCATCACGGCGCTCATACAGAATAGTTCTCATCGAATTGTTCTTGAGTTGCATTTTAATCATTAGACATCAGTTCTTCATATTGTCTGTTCTTCATCTTGTTTATTTACATTATTCCGCATTTTTGAATCTCGATCCAACTCTCCTGTTTCAACAGAATGGATTTTTGAAACACGTGAGAAATCATTGGGAAATGGTTAGGGTGAATGTGGTAGTAATAATTTGAAAGGAGTTTCAAATTGGTAATTATTAACACCAGCAGGTGGTGCTTAAGGACTTCATGGATGAAGAGTTTTGTTGGTATTCTGATGGAGCGCGTATGGTTCACCGGCACATCATAACACCTCGAAATAGTCTTAGGGTGCAGTCATGTAGACTAAAGACCCCAAGAACCATGGGAAGCCACAGTACACGTCACCGAAATGGAGTTGCGGGAAAGAAAGACAGAATGACAAAATTGAGATATCATCGGAAGAGTGTCTGATTGGATCATCTGCAATAAAGTGTATCAATGTAAGACATTTTGGATACATAGATAGAGTGAAAGGTCATATGGACATAGATATGAAAAAGGCTTCAATTGAGAGTTTAAAAGAAAATAAGAAACCAATAATAGTTTTATGACAAGATCCGACTTAGTGATTACCTCGTGGAGACTTGGTAATAAGCAAGAGTAGCTGCCAGTCAGATTTTATGTTTCGCTTTCGCATGTTTTACTTCCCGAATAATTTAAGTATTCGAAAGGTCCACAGTCGCTCATACTTTTGGAAAGTAAGTATTGAATCAAGATTGTCATGAGTTGGTTTGTAGATTGTCTAAGGAGTTAGACATAGCAATAAGATTGCTACAACGTTCATGAGTACTTAGAAATGGAGATTTGAGTATTGGATAAACCCGCGCTCAATAGATTGCTTCATGGATTACATCATGAGCAATGTTGAGATGATAATAGCTTATGGTCTTGATGTGGAGAGATATGGTTTATAATTTGCAAGGCGGTTGTTCATTGATAGTACGAAAACGCATCGGTAACTCGATGTTATAAAACGTGCTGTTGTGAGTGATTTGTCTAGTAAAAGATATAAGCATATGAGTCGAAGCTTATTCGTCCCTTGACCCTGACGGGAAACATATATCTGTAGGCCTCTCGATGATTTTGAAGATGACTAAAGTGCTGGCCAGCCAGGACTGAATTTATGTGTTCAATTAGAAGTCTTATGTCATATGCAAAATCGGAAATCGGGAAACAGAGTATCGGATAGAGATTGATCTCAATCCATGTCTCATGTCTGAAAATATCTTGTTGGACGGAGGATCGTATGATCACTTATCTATGGACAGAACTGACTGGGTCAAAGTTCGACAACAGTTTCTAGGAAGCTACAGTTGCTAATTAATTAGAGGTTAAATTGGTAATCTTAGTCATAGACTTATCCAAGTGGGAGCCTGTTGGATTAGGTGTCTAAGTCATGACTAATAATTGTATTTACCTAATTAATAGTAGCAAAGTCCATTTGGGTTGCCCTCAGAGTCAGAGGTTTGGTAGAAATTCCAGGAGAGAAAAAGGTTGATTTATTATATGCTTAATAAATCAATAGAAATAAAATAAATAGTTTATTAATATATTAAAGTGATAATATATTAGTTAGAAACTATATTAATTAATTAGAAATTAATCTGGAATTAATTGGATTTAATTTGGTGATTAATTTAATTAATTAAAGGTGCAGGGACTGAAATTGTAATTATTCAATAGTTGAGTAAGTGACAGTTTTAGTAGGCCATATGACCACGAAATTTATATATGGGATATATATAATTTCGAGATTAATAATAAGGGATAAATAGATTTGAATTAATAGATAAAAGGTTTTATCTTATTTGAATTCAAAAATGTTTATCTCTAAAGGTTTATATGGTTATCAGCTGGGGCCTATAAATAGGGAGCCCCAGACCCCTCTTTTCTGCACCATTATACCCTAATTCCTCTCAAGAATTTCGTGACCTCCCTCCTAGCTTGGGTGTGATCTCATTTGAGGCAGGAAACTTGTGCTGCTTGGCTTCCAAGAAAACCTAGAGGTTAGTGTTTTCTGCTTTATTCTTTTAGTTAATTTTATTTGGCCTTTAGGAATTCAGTTACATGTTCAAAGATAGAAAACATAGATCCAATCTAGGTTGCATGTGAACTTAGGGTTTTAGTTCATAGATTTGCAGAAAACCTTTCAGAAAGTTACCCAGCCTCCCCACGAGGTGTGAAATTTCAAAGTTTTTCTATGTGAAAATGAAAGTTACCTAGCATCTTCGTGAGGAACAATACTTGTTATGTGCTACGTGTCATATGAATGTGTGTAGATATGTATGCTCACTAAGCATTCACTTACCCGTTGATAAATAACATTTACAGGGATAGACAAATGGAAGAACCCGGTTTGACTGCTCTACGCTCTAGTTTTCCATATTGTATTTTTATTTGCCTTAAGTCTTCTGATTTTGTTTATGTAAAACCTTTTGTTTTAGTAACACCAAGTACTCTGATAAATGTTTTATTTAAGTTTCATGAATGGTTAAATTCAATAAAATTCTTAATCATTTTTTATGAAATGCTTTTATGAAGTTATTTTAAAGGACTCTATTATTTTAAAAAAATTACGGTGGTATAGATAAGGAGCTTTAGATATTTTTATTTTACGTTTTCTCATAAAAGATGTACCTTATTTGCTAATTTCTTGAAATTTTAGCAGGAGACCATAAAGCTACTAGATGTGGTAACTGGCGTCCTGTGTGAAGATTTGACAACTTACTAACAAATTCATCGATAATGAAAGCAGTTAAGGTTTTTACGTTGAATGGGGTTTCACCAACAATGTGCCTGGGAGTAAATTCACCACTTGTAAGCATTAAAGTTATTAGAAGCACACTAGAGGAAGTTCTTTAAAAAGTAAAGGCACATGCTATTCCGGTATTGATTTGTAGCATTTGGTTAACGATGGTGCAAATTTTTACAAGAAGGTTGAGAGAGAGGATAAATGTCTATAGTCATCTATGATGAGGGTGTGTGTGACATCTACGCACTTCAAACATTTTATGTTACCACTACCGTCTCACATAGTGAAAATTATATCAAAATAAGACAACTTTATTTGATTAGGTAATGTTAAAGGTACAATTTGTTTTTTTTCATTACCTTGGTTCTCATTTGTTCTGCAATCATATTTTGCATGACTTAGTTGTAAGCCTAATTTTAGGGGTTGAAGATGAAATCTCCTTTTTTATCTTCCATCTCTTCTTTTGACATTTTGGGTGTGTTGGCGTTATAGTTGAATGGTTTGAAGTTGCTTTAGTTTTATTTGTAATTGTTAAACCTGATGAATAACATTTTTTGTTCTGAATGTGGCAACAAATTCTATGTCTTACTTATTACAATTATCCTTAGTCATTTTTGTTATACCATATTTGGGATTCATGTTGTTTGCGTTATATTACCTATCATGGATACGATAGGCCTTTGGCCTAGTGGTATCAAGGTGTTGGAAAGGTGTGTCCCTCCCTAAGTGGTTGCGGGTTTCCATCATACCATCACAAATTCTTAGAATTTAGAGTTCTACGTCTTACTCATTACAATTATCCATAGTCATCTTAATTATACCAGATTTGTGATTCATATTTTCTGCGTTATATTACCTATCATGGATAAAATGGGCCTTTGGCCCAGTGGTATTAAAGTGTTGGAAAGGTGTGTCCCTCCTCAAGTGGTCGAGGGTTCATGTCTCATTATGGAAATTAGGTGTAGATTTAGAAGTAGGTTTAGAGTGTGTGTGTTTGTGGTTCAAAAAAAAAAGAAAAAAGAATACTATCATGGATTCTATTGAGTCTTTGCATTGATACTATTACATCTGTTACTTATAATGGGATCAGTTCTTGTTCATCAACAATGGATGACTTGTTGGATTTAGAAGGGTAAGATTATATGCTTTTGGATTTCATGCGTATTTGGTGTCAGGGTTTTGCTCGCCATACACAACACAATCGAGTTGTATTTTCTAGCTATCTGTAAGTTAAATTTCTTTTTATCGTAAGTTTCTTCTATTTTAGAATGCATGAAGGTATCTTGATCTTATCACCTATTTTTCTTGAGAATCTGGTTGAAATTTGGATTCTTATTCACTTTTTCCCCTCCATTTCCTTAAAAGTAGTGATTTTCCACCTTTTTTGATTTATCTAGGTGTTTATGTGTTGTGTACACAGAATTGGAATTAAAATGGAGTTTATCAGAGCATTTTTCATGTTGCTATTTCTTGGAGATGTTGTTGCAGTTAATATTCTTCGAAAGGATTAGGATTTTTTTTCTTTGTATGCATGGCTTATAATTTTTGTTTAATTGTATTCTTGGGTTTAACTCATGATGATCAGTTTTGGTTTGAAGATACGATGAGGACATATTATCATGTTAGTTCATTATGTTCTTTGTTGTAACCATTTCTCGATTAACATACCATCAATCAGAACCATCTTTGTTTGAATGAGTTTTGGGTTTTGTTAAAATTGGATGATACAAGATACATGACTTAACTAGTCTGAAATTAGGAATTTACTTCGGTTTTTATCGTTTTTTGGGCTTGTTCTATGCATTGTTTACTATTTGGTGTGAGTATCGTTTGTGGTGATAGTCGGTCGTTTGGGCTTACAGACTTTTGTGCCAAATTGGGGTTTTGGAAAGGGCTTTTGTCATAAAAGTCCTTAAATTTTTCAAAAATGTGCGGTTTTGTCCTTTTATGAATTTTATTTCCACCAAAGCCCAAAATTTGCAAACTTTTTTCCATCTTTGTCCTCAAAACTAATGATAACATGTTTTCTGGTTACCTTGAAATTATTTTCGCATAAAAGTCCTTAACTTTGCAATTTTTTACATTTTTACCATGAAATTAATTTCGCATAGAAGTCTTTAAACTTTTCGAAAATGTTGGGTTTTGTCGTCTAACACCGCCACCACCCTCCACCACCAGTGGTGGAGGGTGTTGGAGGACAATACCCAATATTTTCGAAAAGTTTAAGGACTTCTATACAAAAATAAATTCAATGTAACCTGGAAACCTGTTATCACAGGACAAAAAAAAAAAAAAAGTTTACAAATTTTGGGCTTTAGTAGACGTAAAATCAATAGAAAGATAAAACCAAACATTTTCGAAAAACTTAAAAACTTTTGTCACAAAGGCCCTTTTAGAAAATCTTCACCATAATAGAATACTAAAGGTTTAGGTACTTTCATTGTTTTATTTTCCTCGTGAAACGTCTGTGTTTATTGGTCGCACTTTTGATTGGATGTTTACATTTTTCTACCTATAATATATATGTGGTATTCTGATCTTTGACATCAGTCATTAGTAGAATTTTAATGTCCTAATTGATATTGTCGAAGGATGGTGAATCTTGTAAGTCTTTTTTTTTTTTTTTTTTTTTTTTTTTTTTTTTTTTTTTTTTTTTTTGTCAATAAGGCAAGATGGTTGTGTTGTGGTTCACATTTGCTTTTTCCTTATATATAATTTCTAAAGCGATACACATTGGACTATGCATGCATTTCTTACCATGAACTCATCATGCCGAGATTATCTGGTATATTCAATAGACTGGATTCAGATATTATAGATCGTTAGCCTTCAAATTAATAATTCTTCTCTTTTATTTTAAAGGCAGACAAACAATCTTCTTACTCTATATAACTTATGTGCCTACGATTCAAGTATGGGTATCAAGGTTGTTTGTTTGGATGGATTAGCTCATTTCATACAATTAAGTGAATCCAAATTGCCTTCGGTTTTCAAAGCATTAGTTTAAATAGTCAACCAAAATTTAAATCCGATTTGGCCAACTAAAAAAACAAAAGTCGGTCTAATAACAAAATAAAAGCAAATCGTTTAGTTATAAGGGTTATTGTCACATTGGCCCTATAAACTTTCACCAAATATTTTAAAAGGTCCCTAAAGATATTTACGGTTCTCCTAGGTCATTAAACTCGAAAATGACTTGTGTTGTATACCAGTGAACGTCTTTTTAACAGGTTGTCCGGTTTCCATCTTCTTCTCTTATTTTTTCCGTTAAAGAAAACCCCAAATTGCACTAAAAGAAAAACCCAACCCTGTGTTATGTATGCAATGTCCCCCTTCTCCCACCTCACCTCTAGCCCCACACCACTCTCTCAATTTCCATATATTTCATCAAGGAAAATCGAACGCAGAAAAATCTATAAATAGAACACAAAAAATCGTTAATCTACGCAGAACAATGAAGCATCACCATCATCATCTGAGGCTGTCTCTTCTTCATCATCAGCAGAAGCAGCAGTTTCATCATCATCCGACGTCATCACAGCAGCCGCCGCCGCCGCCACCTTCTCCGACCGTACAACTAATGAATGCACCGTCTCCGGCGACTGAGGACCATCATGCATCATCGTCTTCTCGTGACTGTTCCTCTTCCTCCTCGTCTTCGTCATCCTCGTTGGAGCCCGATGATTCAAAATCGATTTATAGATGATTCAAAATCGTCTCATGGATGATTCAAAATCGATTTACCAGAGATGTCCCTGTGTTGGACAACTCCACGTTGTTGTTCCTTCAAAAAAGGCAGCTACACGAACCTGTATTCCATTCAGCTCAATGTAGAACGATGTAGGTCTTACGCAAGCTTCGTGAAGTTGATGTGGAGTTTATGTGGGAACCACCGCCGGAACCAGTATGTACAACTCAGGAGCATTGTGACTCGACCTCCACTTGTAGGGACACCCATGACAATACGTGAAGGTGTTTCTGTAAATCTAAATTCTGCTGGGACGCAATCGCCGGCCTGTGTGTTAAGGGTACGTAATGATCGCAGTTTAAAATTACCTTGTACCAATCGAACACATATTTAATTATTGTACCAATTTATTGCAGATCTAAAAAAAGCCAAAGCAAAACGGAACGCCTTTCTCTTGAGCACCGTCGAAGAATCAAAACGGAACGCCTTTCTCTTGAGCGCCGTCGCAACTACAATTTGCATCGGTGGAACCCTATTTATAACGGTAGTATTTGCGAGCCGTCGAAGAATCAAAGCAGCATGACAACGCCTTTCTCTTGAGCGCCAAAAAATTGTAAGGTCGAGCGGCGGCGGGAAATCATCCAAGATCTTCACCAGCAAATCGATTTATCGTGATACTTGGCACAGATTCTCCACAAAGAAGTCGTCTCATGGATGGTGTGATTTTACACCCTCCGCTTCTATTCTTGAAAGCGACTAAAAAAGAAGCGAAAATATGGCGGTGTACGATTCCTCATCGTCTTCTAAACCCTACACCCCAACTGTTAATGCCACGTCAGCTTTCAAACCAGTTAAACCGGTTGCCCTTCTAATATTGGTATAATAGACACAGTTTTTTCGAGTTTAATGATCTAGGAGGCCCGAAAATATCTTTAAGGACCTTTTAAAATTTTTGATGAAAGTTTATAGGGGCCAATATAACAATAACCCTAGTTATAAATTAAAATCTATAAACATCCTACACGGAGCAAACATTATAATTTAATATAATATAGGTACAAAACAATTTTGAGAAAAAAAATACATATGCATTTAGGGCTATCTATTTGGTCAAACCTGTTGGTATGGTAAAAGAACAAATCTAGTAACCGATTATATACGTCAAAAACTTAAAATATAATTAAATTATTAAATAAATCATTGTTATTTGGTTTTATTGGATTTTTTATCATATATTTGATTACTGTTATAATATATGATTGATTGATTCAGGTTTAACCTTATATAAATAGGGATACAAAATGGACTATTGGTCTAACCTAAACCCTAATGGGTATTTACCCTAATCACTAACATCCTCCCGTAGTTTGATCGGGATGTGACGATTAAACTGGAAAAATAACCAAAAGAACAAAACATAAAAAAAATATAGATGAAGACAGCGGTAGCGGCGGTGGCAAAGCTTTGACGATGAGGGCTAATCGTGATTGTTCGTCGAAAAAGAAGAAAGAAGGAGCGGCGACCAGAGGCGGTTCCTATGTAGAAGAAAAGAGAGACGGTGGCGGCGACAACGATCTTGGAGTTGGCGACAGAGGAGTCCGGAGAAAGGCAGCGAGCAAGAGAGAGATGACTCAAGCTGCGGCTGACGGAACCAATTCCGATTAGATCGACGACTGCAGTGTAGAAAGAGATAGACGACTGCATATCAGAGCCTGTCCAGCGGAGAAGGTCCGGAGAAGAAGAGGCCATCCAAGAAGAGGGGTCGTAGCAGATGAGGCAGTAGAAGAAACCGATGACGAAGCTCTGGTTTGGTACCGACGGCTGTATTATTATTTATGAAAAGAAGTGGAAAGGGGAAAAAATATTGAAGGCACCTCCGACGACTAGAAGGTCGCCGGAGGTGGAGGGCGGCGGCGGTGGGTTGTGGTCAGCAGCATGGTTTTAACCTAGAGCTCTGATACCATGTTATAATATATGATTGATTGATCATAATATTGAGGGTTTAACCTTATATAAATAGGGATACAAAATAGGCTCTTAACCAAACCTAAACCTTAATGGACTTATAAAACCCTAATGGATATTAACCCTAATCATTAACAATCAGTCAATTACTACAACCAATTCGAAATACAAAAAAGGGAAAAAATAATATTATAGGTTGTATTATATATTATTTTTTTTCTGGTGTGTGAAAATAATAAATTGGTGATTTCTTGGACCAGTTAAAAAAACCCATCTATATAACTTTCATTGGTTTATTTTTATAAAACCATTTGTTGAGAAAAAACAAAATATTAACTCTGTTTTGCGCAATCCAAATATCTGAATTATATAATCTAATTTTAATTAATTTATTGAACAATTTGGTTTTAACATACTAACACCTATGGGATATTGACACTATATGTCATCTTCGAAGTTATCGTGCATGTAAAAACAAAAAGTAGACCACACTTGACATAACACTTCATACACGACCTTACAAATTCACGAAACAAATTCAAAGAAGATTAGTCATACGACAACTACATTAACGACTCGTATAAACTACGTCGTGTTTGCATTGATAAGATGATTGGTCATCATATGATATGGTTTATGTCACGTTCATAAATATGGGAACATTCAAATTATTAATTATAACTTGTGATCCTGATACTAGTTTTTTTTTAACTTACATAAAATTTGTATTAAAACAAAACGCGAAAATGTGTTACAAGGGTAATAAACTTTTTCGTAAATACATATTTAGTCCTTTATATTTTTTATATACACATATGACCATTAAACCTTTTGTTTTCTACACATTTGGTCACTTATGTTTTTTAGTACACATATGACCATTAAACTTGCTTTTGCTTTTTCTGTACACATTTAGTCACTTATGTTAATGGTTATATATGTACAAAAATAAAAGCTTAATGGTCATATCTGTACGGAAAAATAAGTTGAATGATCAAACACGTACAAAAAGAAACATAAATGACTAAAAGTGTATAAAACAAAAGGTTTAAAGGTCATATATATATATATATATATATATATATATATATATATATATATATATATATATATATATATATATATATATATATATATATATATATATATATATATATATATATATAAAACAAAAGATAAATGATTAAATATGTATTTACAATAAAGTTAAGAGAAATTAGCCTTATAAGTCATTTTCTCAAACAAAACTATAATCAGTTATTATCTTTTTATTGTTTTAATACCAAGCTTTTTTATAATGTTTATAATAATTTTGGATGTTTCTGTTGAGCTTTTTCTTTATGGTTGAATGTATTAGAATATATTTGAGATATAAAAAATAAGTTTTAGCATTGAAAATGAAAAATAAAACCAATAACAAAAAACAAGGTAGGTGACCACTATTTTGAAAGGATAACACCACTAAATTGTAAAACCCACAAGGGAAAATAATGATCACTTGTGAAGCTGTCCACTAATGTTGTCGGCGGGCTACAAGAACCACCTCAAATCGCCATTCTATTAATAACCCCTAATTTGTTCAATCATTTTATTATCCTTTTCAATTCAATAAATGCATATTTGGATATTTTACGAGACGTTTAAAAAACGTACGTATTTAGCTATCTAAAATAATAAGCATAGCAGCTAATATTAAGATGTTTCAGCAATATTTGATTTAGTGAAATTTATTATGATAAAGTTTATCAATTAATTTTTTTAATAGCAACCTATATTTTATTAAAACTAAACTAACAAGAAGTTTGGCCGAATTGCAAGACATGCCATTAGTTGAGCAACTTTTTAAAACAATCTACCTACGACATATGAATTGAGATATGAATTTGGCATCCAGATTTCAAGCAAGAGTACGATGCTACTTTAATAGGATCAATAATCGAATCTCACCTCATCCGTTTTTTTGATGAAGATGATATTGTTCTACCACCACAACTATAAGAAGGTAACCACCACCGCATCAAAGGAAACCTTTCGAGAGGCCGAAATTTGGAAAGATTTATCAAGTCACATAAAGAAATAAAAAGTTAATCTTAGAGGCTTGAATGATTCAAATGTGTGATTTTGTTTCAGATGTTTTGAATAAATGTTTTTGGATGAAAACATGTTATTTGGATAGATATCTGAATGGAGTGTATTTAATGAAAAAAATTTATCAATTTACCATTTTGGACTACTCTCTGCTACATGGAATGTTTATGTTTTAGAAAATGTCTCAATCAACTTGATGAGTAATTATTAATTATAGAAAACCTTATATAAAATCTAAATCAAACATAAATCTTTTCAAATCCAGGATGACATACTAAAATCTTAATTAAACATACATCATTTCACGTTTGTGGAAGCATACTGAAATCTAAATAGAACATAAATACTTCGCATACAAATTTAAATTGAAGCATTTGAAATAGTTGATTAGTAATCTGGTCACACAAATTAGTCATATATCCATTGTCTTGTGAACCCCATTCAATGGTGTGTATGTTGTGGTCATCACTTTCTCCCCTTGATCTCAGCAATTTAAACAATGTTCACTACGAAATCTGTAAAATAATTCATCATGAATATTGCATTTCCTTATAAAATTATGGATTGTGAAACATGTAATCATTATCTATTTTTGTCTACGAAAAGGATAATGAGCCATTTGCATTAGAAATATGAATTTCTCCTTCAAAACACCATAAGAGCAACCAAACTTTCTTATTCTCACAATAACCCATATTTACGACCAACATTCCTACTCCAATTCTCACAACAATTCGGATTAAGATGCAACCAAACTTTCCTAGAGTCTACTCTTTCCTAAGAGGGCAAGATAGTAGTTTTGTATTGTGGGTCATCTATTCCTCGTGAAAATTCCTCTAACCTGTCAATACAAGTATCCATGTTATCAACAACATTACTCTTTTTGAATAACAACCTTGCAGCTTTAGAATTTTCGTCTCAAATTTCTATGAGCTTTAAATTAAGTGTATCGTCATCATTTCGTTTTTGTTTCCCGAGTTTTTATATGAGTAGATGACTCTTCACTCGCAGAATGTGGGTGTCTTGTCGTCGAGGGTTGCATCATTTACGTGAAATCCATATCATCGTCTTCAATTAAATTAAGATTATGCAAGTCCTCAGAAGGATTGGGAAGAGTAGAAGATGGTCCAAACTGTTTGATCAAGTGGAAATTGCACCCTCGAGTAGCTGGATACAAAGATCTGAATAAATAAGTAGTATAGTTCTCAAGGTTTCAACGTATTTGTGTGACTGTTTAAAAAAATTATAAGAATAAAATTTAAAAGACTAGTAGTAACTTAGAGATAATATATAGTTAAAAAGCACTAAATTTATCTCCATTTGCCATGGTGCTTTGTTCATATTAAATTTCTTTGTTACTGGATCATATACATTTCTTGTTTGTTTCATAACTTTATCCAAGCTGCAAACTTCGCCGTTGTATAATCATAATGATTTTTCATTTGTTTTATGTCTCCTAAAAATCATAGTCCATTTTTAACCTTTTTCCTATACTCTTCCATGGCAGTGCTTTTAAACTACTACATTATTAAACTACTACATTATTGTCTATTCATAATGACTTCCTATAAACAAGCTTTAAGAAATGTTTTCTTGTTTCCAATTAATTCTATGCTTTTTTGTGTCATACCTAATAACCTTTCAACAAATAAAAAAACATATTTCAGTACAGTTCAACATATTTCAACAACGAAAAGAACATTCGGTGAAGAAAATAACACATTGATGCATGTTTTTTGTAACGCCTGGTAACCGGCATCGACTATATTATAAATTCTTAACATTTAATAACAAATTTTACACAATACACATATAATTAGGCCCTAGAATCACAAGTAGATATCTTCATGATCGCTTTGGCGATCTGAGCCGGACGCTACTATCTGCTAACCTGCACATACATGACCATACACATGTAAGCTACAAAGCTTAGTGAGTAACAATACAATAGCATGTAATAACTTATTCACAACATAACAAATCACACAACACGTAGGTACAACTAATCCCTATCACAACTTATAAGCACTCGTTAATATATGTATATAAAATCAGTCATACTCATTCACAACGACTAAAAGTGTAACGTCCTAGTTTTATGACAAATTAAAAGAATTTCAAAAAGAAATTTTTAATAATAAAATAGCATTTCATTTAAATATTTCAAACATAAATTTCATTTCATTCATCAAAACAAATAATGTCATCAGAAGTACATAGGTAGCCAGCGGTCAAACACTCAAATAACGTCAAAACAAAACAAAATCTAAAAGGGAAGTCGCGCTAGTGTGTACTCGTCATACCTTGTCATCACCCCAACATGATGTACTTGAAATAGTGGTTTTAAAGGGAAAGGGAAGCACATAACTTAGTGAATTCCAACACACAACATATCAGCCATACATACTCTACCCCTATCAGAAAGAATGCAGCACAAACATCACAGTAAACATTAGTCTACTCTACCTTATACATTGAGTCATGTCATCTTGCTCAACACATCGAGCCGTGCATACAATGTAACGCCCCAATTTCATAAATTTTAAAAATCATTTATTACCAAGGTTCCAATAAAACATTTATTCCAAAACATAAATCTATTCAACATAATACTTAAATTAACAGCAAAAACATTTGAAAATACTAATATAGTTCATTGACATCAATATCTTGAATGCGACGCGCTGCCGTCAAGCCTTGCCCTTCCCTTTGTCATTTGAATTACCTGAAATGTTATAAAATCAACGGGTAAGCTTAAAGCTTAGTGAGTCCACAAGTTACCATACATGCCCACACATTAAACAACACGTCCTCGAGAACGACCCGACCCTACCCGCCATACAGCAGCTACGGGCGTCCATCATACAACAGCTATGGACACGGGAAGGTTCTACCCATCATACAACAGCTATGGATTCCCGGTTATGGCCCAGCCCATCATACAACAGCTATGGGACAAGGCAATAGTCCAACTCGCCATACAACAGCTACGAGGGGACACACATCAGTACTGAGCCCAACAACAAATAACCACAGATATAGAGCAAATCATATAAATGTAAACAACACACCAGATGCCTAACATGCAACATCATATAGTAAGGTGAGGATACTCACCTGGTTCGAAACTGTGTAGATATTCTCTAATATCCCCACTTAGCTCGTCCACACACCTAAATCCCACACACATACAACATATCAATTACTGACCAGGCTCTTGCAGACCTGCCTAAAGATTAGACTCAACATTTGCCATTAAACCGTGGTCAAAACTAAGTTCCTGGTCAAACAGTCGCTCGCCGCGGCGTGGCTCTTCCTCCTACGCGCCGCGGCTATCATCGAATAAACACGGGGTTTCAGCCGAGTCCGTGCCGCTGACATAGCCAGTCCGCGTCGCGGCTCGTAACATTCCAAATTTTTTTAGCGTTTAACAGTGCATCAAACGGCTAGGGTTTCACTCCAAACCCTTCCTGAGATCAGAAACTACCCTAAGATCACTTCCTTAGGGACATGCAAGTCTATTCATTTCCTTAGTCTAACCTAAGGGTTACAAGCCATCTAAGACTACTACTTAAGGGATAACACCATAAAAACGGGATAAACTGAAATATCAAAAGGTAGATCCTCTTACCTTGCTTCTGGAAAACAGAGAAATGCACCCGAACGACTACAGCCTTTCCCCACGTTGTATCTCTTCCTTCAAACCTCTAAAGCCTTGGAACCAAAGAGTCTCTGCTGAAACCAGACGCCTCTGCTCCAGAAAACTCCCAAAAACACGAACCCTAGGGCTGGGTCCCTTTATATAGGCGTTTAATTCCGAATTAGGGTTTTTCACTTTAGAGGCGCATCGCGTCGCGGGATATTTAGTACCGCGCCGCGCGTATAAATCCTTCGCGATTCTAGATTCTTCCTAAAGCCGCGCCGCGGATTCCTTCGGGCCGCGACTCGGCTGAACGGGTCTTACATACAAGTCTTTCTATATGCGTCTTGCCAACTGCTCAACACCTTGATTCGTACATGCAAGTCCTGCTCAGTGCATATTGTCGAACAAATCTTGTTCTGTACCACATTGCTCAGTGCGTCCAGCCACCCTATATTGCTTAGCACGTCGAGAGACCCTATATTGTTCAGTATGTCGAGCCCAAAACATCTACATACTATACCTAGACCCGCCTAGTACTAACCACACATCTTATAATCACACACGAGCTAAAGTAAAGGGCATATAACATCCCAACAGTATAGTGAGAAACTCACCTAACATGAATCTACAGATCCCTACTATAAGCAAAATAGCAAGCAAAGATTGCTCCTCCTCGGGACAACCTGCAATCGTTTAAGTGTTAGTAACTCGGAACGAAATTTGTATTTTCATTATATAAATACTTATATATATTATACTTTCGTTGTCTTTATATCATATTCCCAAAACATCTACATACTAGACCTAGACCCGCCTAGTACTAACCACACATCCTATAATCACACACGAGCTAAAGTAAAGGACATATAATATCCACATAGTATAGTGAGAAACTCGCCTCACATGAAGCTACATATTACTACTATAAGCAAAATAGCAATTCAAGATTGCTCCTTGTAAGACCCGTTCCGCCGAGTCGCAGCCCGGAAGAATCCGCGACGCGGCTTTAGGAAGAATCTAGAATCGCGTAGGATTTGTACGCGCGGCGCGGTTCGAAAGAACCCGCGACGCGGTGCGCCTCTAATGTGAAAAACCTTAATTCGGATTTAAACGCCTATATAAAGGGTCCCAACCCTAGGGTTCGTGTTTTTGGAAGTTCTCTGGAGTGGGGTCGACTAGTTTCAGCAGAGACTCTTTGGTTCCGAGGCTTTGAAGTTTTGGAGGAAGAGATACAACGTGGGAAAAGGCTTGTAGTCAATCGGGTGCATTCCTCCGTTTTCCAGAAGCAAGGTAAAAGGATCTACCTTCTGATATTTCATTTCATTCTGTCATGTAGTGTTATCCCTTGGGTAGTGATCTTAGAAGGCTTGTAATACTTAGGGTTTTGGACCATGGACATGCATGGACTTGCATGTCCATAAGAGAGTGACCTTAGGGTAGTTTCTGATCCCAGAAAGGGTGTAGAATGGAACCCTAATCGATGGTTGTACTAGTTAAGAGCAAAAATAGGATTTCGGACTATTACAAGTCTGCGACGCGGACAGGCTATGTCGGCGACGCGGGTTCGAGTAAAACCCCGTAAGTGTAATGATAGTCCGCGACGCGTAAGGGAGAGGTCGCGCCGCGGCGAGCGACTGTTTGACCAAAAGCTTACTTTCGACCCATGGTTGTTAGCAAATGTTGGGTCTGACCTTTAGGCAAGTCTATATGAGTTTTGGTCAGTGATTAATATGTTGTGTATGTGGGATTTAGGTGATCGGACGAGCCTAGTTTGGAATATTAGCAAATTATCCGGACGGTTGTGATTCAGGTGAGTATCCTCACCTTACTATATGATGTTGCATGTTAGGCATCTTGTGTGTTATTTACAGTTATATGATTTGCTCTATATTTGTGGTTATTTGTTGTTGGGCTCAGTACTGATGCGTGTCCCCTCGTAGCTGTTGTATGGCGAGTTGGACTATGCCTTGTCCCATAGCTGTTGTATGATGGGCTGGGCCATAACCGGGAACCCATAGTTGTTGTATGATGGGTAGAACCTTCCCGTGTCCATAGCTGTTGTATGATGGACGCCCGTAGCTGTTGTATGGCGGGTAGGGTCGG
Source organism: Cichorium intybus (assembly GCA_023525715.1). NCBI lineage: Eukaryota > Viridiplantae > Streptophyta > Magnoliopsida > Asterales > Asteraceae > Cichorium > Cichorium intybus. The sequence continues at coordinate 96,929,847 of CM042012.1, forward strand.
GTCGTTCTCGAGGACGGGTTGTTTAATGTGTGGGCATGTATGGTAATTTGTGGACTCACTAACCTTTAAGCTTACCCGTTGATTTTATAACATTTTCAGGTACTTTAGTTGATAAAGGGGTGAGCTCGGCGTGACGGCGGCGCATCGCACATTTATGATTTGCAGTTATATTATTAAATAAGATTTATATAATTATGGGACGTATACACTCTGATAATAGTTTTGATGAACACCGCTTAAGCATGTTAATAAGATTATCTATGTTTTTACTTACATTTTTAAAGAAAAATTTTGATTGAAATTGGGGCGTTACAAATTGGTATCAGAGCCTTGGTTTGAGGGATTTGGATGAACTGTATTGGGAATCCAAACTCAAACTTAGGACTGAGAGTTTCTCGTTAAAGAAATAATGTATTCTCTATAAAAGTTTTAAGTAGTTGGGTTGAATAGCATGTGGAAGATTCCTTTGCATGTTCTTGTTTGATTGTTGCTTGGGGGTTTGAAACATGGTATACACACCTGACTTATGATTTTTTAACGGATAATGAGTTTCGAAAAGAATGAGATGCGATGCGAACAGTCAACCGAGCTCAAGTAAGTTTTTGTGATTCCCAATTACCCATGCCAAGTCTGTGTTATGTGATGATATATGTATGACAGAAAATAGGCGTGGAATTTAGTTAGGAAATGCATGCTAGAAATGCTTGGATTAGGATGCCGTCTGCATGTTGTTTGTTATTTGTGCTGCTTTAGAATCTATGTTAACACTATTAGGTTGCTTAGTGAATGCTATTGGGTTATATGCAACTAGGATAAGATAGCCTAAGAATTCTTGGTCTAGCCTTACTGGCTGTTCCTTGTTTGGTTGTGCCTTTGGGGTAGGATCATTTATTTTAATGTCTATCTTATTCTCGATTGTGTACGACTGTGTGTCCGTGAGGCGACTCGATGGTGTTAGCAGAAGTTCTTTTAGGCGCGGGTGGGGTGTGAGATCCTAGGTAGCCTAGGATGAGTGTTAGGCACTTGGGTGCGAGACAGTATGAATACCGATGTCGAATAGATGAGTGAGTGGTGAGTTAGAGCATTGGGGGACGAATTTTGGAACAAGTACGAATAGGTGTGGAAGGTAGTACTGGGCCCGTACTACCGAAAGCACAGGATTCATACTTGAGTCAGGAAGAGTTACCTAAAATTCTAAGGAACCGGGTAGGGTAGAGAATCAGGTATGATTCACATTATGGGTTAGTGGCGAAAAGGAAGCACACGTCTTCATCATGGCGATGTTCGGTAATGAAGAGTGGATTGGGAGTAGTTTCGGGTGTAACCGATTGAGGTAGATCGTGATGGATCATAGGTGCTGAAATTTATCACAGTTGAGGTATCAACGGGGGTTATGATTGATAGCAATGGGTTAGGCGGTGCATGTCGATGTTTCGAAGGTCTATGGGTATGAATCCCGATAGACCTTATCCCTGTTTAATGGACTAACGGCATGGTATGCGGATTGGATTTGTTACAAAGGTTCGAGGCGCTTATCGATCGCGATCAGCACTAGGTATTGGCACAGATTCCAAGTGGGGGAGAGTTGTGGTTCTAAGAGAAGGAACGAAGCTTAATGCGGAAATAGCTCAGCTACTAGAATATGGGAGTACTTGCATTACGAATTACCAAGCATTAGACTTGGGTTAGCTTGGATTATGATGATAAGAGGAGAAGGGATTGGCAACTAATTAGAACCCGTGGCTTGGGAATCTGCAGATAGGTTCTAGAGGGTTATCAGGTACTCTTTTAGGGGAATGGATGAGAATCCAGATTGATTTAAATGCCGACATTATGTCGATTTGTGTCACTCGAAGAGAAGGAAGGGCCCGTCCAGCTGCTGAAGCTGATGGACCTCGATTTCTGCTACCCAGCTGAAGTTAGAGTAGTTGGAAACTACGTTCAATGTATGGTGAAGAATGCGTGTAGTGACGTTTGAGGCGAAGACCCACAGAAGAGGGCTTCTTGGACGGTTCACTACAAGTAGAAGGGTTGAAGCGAAAGGGGAAGAAGGGTTCCCAGTGTGACATAATCGGCCATTGAGGATGGGAGTCTCATGGCGATGTAGGAGATCGCGTGGGGATGGATACCCGCGATCTGACGAGGCAGGGAGTTCGCCGGCAGGGGCGTAGGACTTGAAAAGGGATAGTTGTAGCTTGGAGGAGGAAGATGGGAGTGTCATTGCGTGCTGGAGCTAGCAAGTGGTTATTGGTGCATCGAGTAGCTTTTCACCTTATGGTAAAGGTGTTTGGAATAGCTTTGAGTAAAGGGAATTCTGCAAATTCAAGGAAGCGGTTGGAGATTGTATGCATTGCGAAGAGGCAAGGATCTTGGCCATGCTAGGGATGCGTGGTCACTTCCATGAGGAGTTTTGATTATTTCCATTAAGGCGTAGCGAACGTTGGACGATTGTATTTCGTTTCAACTCAGGACCTGGATGGCAGTAGGAGCGAGAGAGTCAAGTTTGGTATAAAAAGGGCAGAGCATGGAAGTTGGGACGCCGGACTAAGGAGACAACGCGACCTGTTGGTTCGACTGCAAGATTGCGCAAGCCATGGTGACTTTGGACAACAAGGGTTCTGCTTGCATGGACTGATACTCAGAAGGATTGACGCAGAGAAATTATTCAGAGACCGGGAATCTACTTCAGGCTTCAACAAGAGTTATGTGTGTAGGACAAACGTCTTCGAAATAAGGAATGTGTCATATGTGATGGCTCATCTCAGGAGCGCAAGTCAATAGTTTCAAGGAATGAAAGTATCGCGAGCCGAGAAGCCTTCCCAGGCAGGAAGAACTGGGAGAAGTTAGGAAGGAGTCGGAGAAAGGTTTTAAAGAAATGTCTTGGTGATATTGTGTATCAATCGGGAAGGAACAACGCGGAAACAACATATGAAGTAACGATGAGATCAAGACAAGGGCGGAAGTTATGTTATTCGGAGAATATAAGGGATGCTAGGAACAAGGATAAGCATTGGACAGGAGCATTGGGTCTTATTGGTTAGTGATCGATTGAGATTTTTACGTCGTGGAGGATTAGTATCTTACGTGAGTACCAAAGTACTGTGCCTTGTCCAAGGTTGAAATGCATTGTGTCTCAGTGAGAGATAAGATGTTGTTGGATGGAGTATGCTATGTTGAGGTGGTACTGTGCTGTGTTCTGGTGAATACTTCGTGCTGATCGGGAGTGCCGGGTGCTTTATTGTAGCAATACTGTGTCGTGTTCCCTCGAGTACAAGATACGGTTTTAGCAGGCTGATTGGTCAGATTGGGTTGTGGGGCAGATAATTTCTGTACGGGAGGAGTTAATGGTTATCTGGGTGCTGAAGATTAGTACCCTTAGATTGTTTAGTAGGATGGAAGATGATTATGGACCCCTCCATGATCGCATTTGCCAGATTAGTTGAGGTGAAGACTGCCTTGATTTTGCTGATGGCTGCTTAGCTGGTAGGAATGAAAACCAAGGGCGAATCAGGGTGACATGAAGACTGGACGGATCATATTCAAGATAAAGACTTAGATGTGAAACCGTGGAAGGGAACGCCTGTATGTGTGATAGTTCGGGTAAACGAAGGTTGTAGGGTAGGGTTAGCGAAGGATGGCTAACCCATTATGATCGCCTTGGATGTTAGATATAGACGGAGCTTTTGTACGATGATGAACGAAGAAGTTTGTGTCAAGTTTTTTCGTTGCCCGAGGGGCAACACGGTTGTGTATGATATTGGAGAGGATTACGGGTGATCTGGCCGATAAGGAAGTGGGGAATGGTTAAGAGGAGAGAGGTTTGATCGGTGGGAAGGTCAAGGCCAATCATCAAAAGATAGGTAGCTGATTTGGTCTCCGAAGGTTCCTGAGGTAGAATTTGGAGGAATGCCTATATGGGTTTATCATGGAAGTACCAAGGAACCCCCTCAGTGTGTTGATAAAATCGAGGATGTCGTAGACTGATGGAGTTGGAGTGCTCGCTTTAAGTCTATTATAGTATGCTGGTCTACGAAGGGTGGATGATGTTAAGGCTCGGGAGAAGGTACCCTAATATGGTGCTCTGGATGGTGATATCAGGTAAGGAGGTGCAGCTCACTCAGAAGTTTAAGAGAAGGTTCGTAATGTTGCGACACTAGAATTTGTTTCAGTACTGTGCATCACCCTTAGAAGGATGGCTGTATGGGGAGATCACTGTAGACGCTTGAAGGAGTTCCTTCGGGATTACATTCTTAGTTTGGTGGGAGTTGTAGTTTCTTATGTAACGTTGGTAGAGTCCCTTATGATAATGGTTAGCACATGAGAAATAGTCTCTTGTGCAAGAAGTCGTACGGGAGAGAGTGTCAGGATTTCTATGTGTTTAAGAAGAGATTGTAGACTGATTTGAGCCGGAAGAAGAATCGTGATAATATGTAGTGATAGGACCTGAGTTTATCGGTCGGAGTTTTGTCGTTAAGGTACCGATGTACTGGAAAGTTGGACCCCGGGTATACCGGATCGTTGTTAGTGTAGTAAATAGAATCTATGGTTCAGTCAGGCTCGTGGTAACTTCTAGATTTCTTAGTTAAGGCTGTGCAAGGCGACGTGTTCGGTAGCGTGCAATTGGGAGAGAAATTGCGATACGACTGTCTGATTTCGAGTTTTAGGTTGGAGGTTTTGTTCTTCTTAAGGTGTTGCCTTGGAAGAGAGTTATTCGTTTCAGGAGTCGAGGAAAGCTTGGTCCTAGGTACATTGGACCAAACCGAATCATCGCGCGAGTAGGTAAGGTAGCCTACCGGGTGAAGCTGCCCGAGCAGCTTGGCTAGATTCACGACACGTTCCACGTTTCCCGATTCAGGAAGTGTGTTGCCAATGAAATTTCAATTGTGCCCTTGGAGGGTATCCAAATTGGCGAACGCTTGAATTATCTGGAGCGACCGGTTCCTATCAAAGAAAGGGAAAATAAAGACTTTATGAAATAAGACGATAGGGGTAGTTAAGGTGCAGTGGCAGCATCGTAAGGGGTCTGAATAGACTTGGGAACCCGAGGAAGAAAATGTGGAGGTATTACCCCAAGTTGTTTTCAGGCACATATTTCGGGGACGAAATCCATTCAAGTGGGGGAGAATTGTAAGACCCGTTCCGCCGAGTCGTGGCCCGGAAGAATCCGCGGCGCGGCTTTAGGAAGAATCTAGAATCGCGTAGGATTTGAACTCGCGGCGCGGTTCGAAAGAACCCGCGACGCGGTGCGCCTCTAATGTGAAAAACCCTAATTCGGATTTAAACGCCTATATAAAGGGTCCCAGCCCTAGGGTTCGTGTTTTTGGAAGTTCTCTGGAGTGGGGTCGACTAGTTTCAGCAGAGACTCTTTGGTTCCGAGGCTTTGAAGTTTTGGAGGAAGAGATACAACGTGGGAAAAGGCTTGTAGTCAATCGGGTGCATTCCTCCGTTTTCCAAAAGCAAGGTAAAAGGATCTACCTTCTGATATTTCATTTCATTCCGTCATGTAGTGTTATCCCTTGGGTAGTGATCTTAGAAGGCTTGTAATACTTAGGGTTTTGGACCATGGACATGCATGGACTTGCATGTCCATAAGAGAGTGACCTTAGGGTAGTTTCTGATCCCAGAAAGGGTGTAGAATGGAACCCTAATCGATGGCTGTACTAGTTAAGAGCAAAAAGAGGATTTCGGACTATTACAAGTCCGCGACGCGGACAGGCTATGTCGGCGACGCGGGTTCGAGTAAAACCCCGTAAGTGTAATGATAGTCCGCGACGCGTAAGGGAGAGGTCGCGCCGCGGTGAGCGACTGTTTGACCAAAAGCTTACTTTCGACCCATGGTTGTTAGAAAATGTTGGGTCTGACCTTTAGGCAAGTCTATAGGAGTTTTGGTCAGTGATTAATATGTTGTGTATGTGGGATTTAGGTGATCGGACGAGCCTAGTTTGGAATATTAGCAAATTATCCGGACGGTTGTGATTCAGGTGAGTATCCTCACCTTACTATATGATGTTGCATGTTAGGCATCTTGTGTGTTATTTACAGTTATATGATTTGCTCTATATCTGTGGTTATTTCTTGTTGGGCTCAGTACTGATGCGTGTCCCCTCGTAGCTGTTGTATGGCGAGTTGGACTATGCCTTGTCCCATAGCTGTTGTATGATGGGCTGGGCCATAACCGGGAACCCATAGCTGTTGTATGATGGGTAGAACCTTCCCGTGTCCATAGCTGTTGTATGATGGACGCCCGTAGCTGTTGTATGGCGGGTAGGGTCGGGTCGTTCTCGAGGACGGGTTGTTTAATGTGTGGGCATGTATGGTAATTTGTGGACTCACTAAGCTTTAAGCTTACCCGTTGATTTTATAACATTTTCAGGTACTTCAGTTGATAAAGGGGTGAGCTCGGCGTGACGGCGGCGCATCGCACATTTATGATTTGCAGTTATATTATTAAATAAGATTTATATAATTATGGGACGTATACACTCTGATAATAGTTTTGATGAACACCGCTTAAGCATGTTAATAAGATTATCTATGTTTTTACTTACATTTTTAAAGAAAATTTTTGATTGAAATTGGGGCGTTACACTCCTCCTCGCGACGACCTACAATCGCTTAAGTGTCACTGACTCGGAACGAAATTTGTATTTTCACTATATAAATACTTATATGTATTATACTTTCGTTGTCTTTATATCATATTCCACTCTAGAACCCATTAACCCTTACACCAATTTCACCAATATATATATATATATATATATATATATATATATATATATATATATATATATATATATATATATATATATATATATATATATATATATATATATATATATATATATATATATATATACTTTTAGCTTTCTATTAGTGTTAAGGACCCACACATACCACCTTGGGTTGAGATTATAACTTATTATTCATTTGGGACCTTAACACCATGCTGAAAATTAGGACCATATTGCAAAGTTTACAACTTTCAACCTAGTAAGGGTCATAATTAAGCTCTGATAAAATTATGGTATAAATTAGACCCTAATGAAAGACTATATGGCCTGACGTCATGCCATTTTCATTTTTCTAGAATATTTGGTGAATTTCACAAGTGTGTTGATGTAATCAGTGAGCTATCAAGACCAAAATAATAGTCGTTATAAATCGGTTAAGAACCGGGTTCTACATTTTGGTATGGGAAAACTAGACATCTAGCCTGAACTAAGGCCACTGATTTCACCCCGAAATAATTCGTTTACAATTTATAGTAATTTTTACAAGTCAGGTGACTTAATTTGTCAGGGTCCCGAACCAGTCTGTAAAGATTGCTATTTTCACTTAACCTAGGATTGGACTCAGACCAAGCCCTTTTGGTGGAAGCAACTACACTTTCATATCTTTTCAAGGACATAAGATTTGTCCAATTTGATTATGCCTTTGATTTTATACGATTTTTCAAAGATTAGGACAGAAAGTGGTCAAGTGAAAGTGTAATAGATATAAGCATCATATCCCCCCCCCCCCCCCCCATTTCATTAAGTACTCAATGTGCACTCTTTTAAACCATTACACATGACCTAAGATGGTACTTTTTTAGGGATTTAACAAGCCAAAACACCATTTAATGGATTAAGAACAATATCAAAACAATGTTCAACATCTAAGGTCTTTCCATATCATGATTTTATGCAACCAATTCCCTTTGGATTTAATCAAGCTTTCTAGCATCTATGAACACCAATCGGGCCAGCCATATGGCATTGGTTGACCCCCAACCACCACTAATCTGGTGGTTTATGATCGTTGATAATAATGGTGAGGACAAAAGAATATAAAGACATAAAATTCTTACTTGTATCCATGAAATCATCATATGAACTCTAAACTCTCATCTTCTTTTTCTTCTCTTCCACATTCTCTTCTTCTTTCTTGCTTCTTCATGGGTTCCTCTACACAATAAAAAAAATCCCGCAGCCCCCTCATATCTCGGTTCATCTCAATTTCTCGGCATCTCATTTTCTCTTCTTAGGAAGAACAAAGGGTAGGGGTAGGGAAATCGGCTCAACAGGACAAGAGGAAGGAGGGTTTTGCATAGTGTATGAATGCATGAAATCGCAAGGGAAGAAGGCCCCGGGTTGAATCGGAATCCCGCCAAGGCAACCCTCTCCTTGCTTCTCCTCGGCTTCACCCTTTTTTCCCGCAACCTCCATTCTCGATATGGCAATTCTTCAACGCATAAACAATTTGATTTTACAGTTAAATCACGTTTGCATGGACTTAGAATTTGTCAAACCGAAATGCCACGGCCTCCCATTCCTTTCACGCGACATTCAGCCCAAAATCAAAACGAATTCATGCAACTTTGGCCTACTTACATCCTCGGCCCCTCTAATTTGGTTTAATACTCTCTTTTAACCCAGACTCCATAATTCTTACAACTTAAGTCTCTATAGTTGGTAAAATATACCCCTCTAACATATAATTGAAATTTTAGGATTATTATTATTATTATTATTATTTATAATTATTATTAGTTGTAACAATTGGGATTTAATTCCATAATCCGTTTTCTAAATAAAAATTATTCTTTTTTTTAATACAAAACTTAAATATTTAATATTAATTATTAACATCAAACTAAAAATGGGGTGTTACAACAAGGTATCCGTTATGTAGTCACGCAGGTGTCCTCGACACTCAAGTCACAGTGAAGCCATAATGCGACAACTCCAAGCCACAAAGGCTCATAAGAAACTCCAAGCCACAAAGGCTCATACTATGACTACAAGGTACCCGTTATGCAGTCATTGGATCCCATACACACATGATCCCAAGGTATCCGTTATGTGATCATTTTGTACAGATCACTTATGGTCACGAGGTTCTTGTCTCGTTCCTACATTTACCACACATTTCTAGGATTCACTATTCCTAGACTTCATATATACACTTTACCACCGATACTCGTTTATAGAATTAGGCACGTGCATTGATATATATACATACAATCATCATACATATTTCTCTGAACAAGCAAAGCATGCATGCATTGTCAAAACTATCTTGCTAGGTAAGGTTACTCACATTGATAGACGTGTAGTATGATTCCTCCTAGCTAGAGCTCGATTCCTCTTTCCCGAGAACTCCAATCATTGCTAATTACCAAAATAAACACACACATTTAACTATTAAAGCAATTACTTCGACCCCATGAGCCAAAAATGACTTTTATCACAATTCAGGCCACATAGCCCAAATATCTTCACAGATAACGTCGCTAATGATGACATTCAATGGTAGCATTGCTATGATTCATTATTGGCGTCACTACAAATTAACTCAACACTAGATCAACTTCGGTAACACTCCAGACCTCCGTTTTAGTTAGGGTTTCAGCCCCCAATGATCCTTTTTAACCTGCAGAGGTACCCTAACCTCTAAATTTGCTCAAAATACGTTTAGATTAAGATTAAACTCTTATTTTTACCAATTTCACAAATACGCTTAGATTAAAGCACAGTACACCAAAGATCATCTCTTAATCACCTTATAACTCATTTTACTAATCACCAATGATCATCAACAACTGGGATTCACTGACATCAACCTATCATAGCTTAAAATCAACAACATCTTTAAGGAATTGGAGTATTCCCTTTAGAAAAGTGATAAATAAACCAATCTTCTTCCCTAAAGGCTTAATAAACCTTCTATCCAGCTGACATTAGTGCTGCTAACAACACCCTTAGCATCGTTAATTGCACAACCTGGTCATATTGTCGTTATCTCTCTCATGAAAGCGCTCTAACTCTTCAATACATCTTTCCTGGATCGCGATTCACCTCAGCTTAGCATCAATATATCCCACCATTATCGCTACTATATCTTCTGTCCCTTCAAAATTTATTTAATTTCCCATTTTACCCTTTTCTATGGAAACGTGTGTTACATTTTTGCAAAGAAAAGAACACATTATAGAACATTCCAGCATATTATAGCAAAGAAAAGAACACAATTTAGCAAAGAAATTGGCATATTTTAGCACATTCCAGGAAAGAAAATGACATATTTTAGCATAATTCGAAACATTTTTAGCAATATTTGATAAACACAAATCTAATGAATACAAATATGATGAACCAAAACCTGATGAACAAAACAAATGAAAATTTTGATGTACCGGAAAATTTTCATATTTCAAAACACAAATCTAACGAACTAGAAAAATCTAATGAACCATAAAATTTTCATATTTCATAACACAAATATATGAACAATACCTTTCAAATTTTAAAACAAACACATGAACAGAAGTTTTTAGATTTCAGAACAATACATTTGATTTTGTTGGCAGCAAGAGAGACAACAAAGAACGAAGACGGTGAGGAGCAAAAACAACTGTAGCAGTTATCACGACGACGTGGATGAGTTGCCAACTTTGACTTCTATTGGCAGCAAGAGGGGCAAGAAACACTGAAGGAAACAGATGTAGGTAGGGGAATGGCAACAATGGTGAATAACAGTGGAGGAAGGACGATGTTGGTCGGTTTTAGGGTGGAGATATGGTGGCGGCTTAAACAAAAAAGATAAAATGGTTTTTTAGGTTAAAAGGTAAAGAAATGATATTTTTTTACAATTGGATGGTTGAGAATTTTACTCCTTGCCGAATGATTTAAATGGCTCTTAAAGGTTCAGAAATAAAATTGGCAAACCAAATGATCCGAACAATCATCCATTCAAAGGCTTCCTCGTAATGGTCTCATTAAGAAGCTATCAAACACCCCTAATACTCAATCGAAACCAAAACCTAATTACACCACTAGTTCAACACCTCCTTATATTCATTCTTCAAAATTTCAAAAAGTCAAAGACTCATGCCAAATGCCAGCTGAAGATTTTGTCATCCAAAGTTAGTTGTCTATCTGAAGTCGCACATAAATGTTGATGAACTACTATTGTGCCCCTAGGTTTCAATTCACATTAGCCTAGTCAGTTAGTTTTGCCTTTTTGGGTTGTACGGATTAGGATTTTAGCCCATGATGTCTTGTATAAATTATCGTATATGCTAGGGTTTTTCCTACGGATCATACGATGTAAAGGTCTAGTAAGTATTACAAATATTCGTCATACTCTATGATTAGGAGTTCTATTTTGTACCTTAAACTTGATTAATCAAAGCATTAGACACTGTTTATCTTCATATTTCTTCTCGATTTGTCTTGTGATTCGTGTTTTTTATTATTGTTGCTCATTTCATCGGATCAATACCTTACAAGTGGTATCAGAGTGGGTTGCTCACCGTTTTATCGTTTTGGGGATTTCCATGTTCATACTTTGAATCTTAGATCTTATTTGTTTTCAGATTCGGTTTCCATATTTTCAAAGCATTATTCTCATTCGATTGTAGTACTGATCTTAGAATTCTTGATTCGATGGCAAACTTCAACCATAACAATCTCTTGTAGAATTAGGCAAGTTTATTGGGCTCCTCCAACAAGGCACCTATGCTGATCTCTGAACATTACGATCAGTGGACTGACCGAATGGATGACTATCTTAGTGGGATTAATGAATATTTATGGCGATCCGTTACTGATGGGTCATTTGTCGCTGATCTTCCTGGAAGATTTTCAATAGGTGCTACAGCTGAGAATGAAGCTGTTATAGCAGCAAACAAAAAGAAGACTGACAATGATAAATGATGCATATGAGAACCAAAGAGTACCCTTCCTCCAGTTGTAAACTGTAATGACCCGATTTTATCAACCAAAAATTTTCATTTATTTCCAAGAATCAAACATAGCTCTTATTAAATGTAAAATCGTTTCAACATAAATGTTAAACCAACTGAATAAAGTATTTTCAAAACATAATATAAAACATCAAAATCAGGTCCCGTGAATGCGATGCGCTGCCGTCAAGCCTTGCCCTTCCCTTTGTCATTAGAAGTACCTGAAATGTTTTAAAATCAACGGGTAAGCACAAAGCTTAGTGATTCCCCAAATTACCATATATGCCCACACATTCAACAACCCGTCCTCGAGAACGACCCTACTCGTCATACAACAGCTACGGGCGCCCACCATACTGTTGGATTTGTTGTCTAAGCCATGACTTGTAATTGTATTTATCTTGTTAGTTGAAGCAAAGTCCATTTGGGTTGCCTTCATAGCTGGAGGATTAGTGTAGAGTTCAGTAGAGAGAAAGGTTGATTTATTAATTGTTTAATAAATCAATAGAAAATAAATAAATGGTTTATTAATATATTTAAGTGTTAATATATTAATTAGAAACTATATTAATTAATTAAGAATTAATTGGATTTAATTTGGAGATTAAATTAATTAATTAATGTATAGGGACTGGTTTGTAATTATTCATTAGTTGAATAACTGGCAAGAGAGAAGCCAGGGGCCAAAAGTGGCGCCACCCTGGAGGCTCCCTCTAGGGTTGGCGAAAACCCTAATTAGGGTTTAAGGGATCTGGTCCAAGTGGTCAACAGGCTTGCCCACTTTGGAGGCTCCTCTAGGGTTTCAGGTGTAACCCTAGGAGGCTATAAAAGGAACCCCCTGGCACCCTGAAATTCACACCTCCTTCTACTCTCTGTTACTCTGCTGGACTCTCTTCTCCTTTTCTTTGGGTGTGACTTGCATTTGAGGCAGGATATGTTTGCTGCTAGCTTCAAGAACAAGATCAAAGGTTGGTTAATTCTTATTTTGATCTTTAGAAATAAATGTTGGCCTTAGGTTTTTAGTTTATATCTCCATAGAAGAAAACATAGATCTTTCTAGGGTTGCATGTGAACTTAGGAATTTTGTTGTTCATTGTTTGTGCAAAACCCTTCAGTGGTATCAGAGCTATGACTTGTTTTCTTGTGATTTGATATAAACTGCTTGACTTGACCTAAAGGGTTTTCGAAATTAACCCTTTTGAGAGGCCATGATCGATTTCAAGGCTAGGGTTTCCTAACCCTAGCCGCCACCCCTTATGGTCCCCTCTTTTTGCTTGCCTTTGATAGTTGGTTGTTATTTTTGGTAACTATTGAATAATTAAAATAACTGGAACCCCTTATCTTTGCTTGCAATTTTCGTGGACTAGGGATAAGGGTTAGGAAATTAATTTGATTAATTTTTGTGATTCCCTTATTTGATTTAATTAGTTTAATTAATTGTTAAATAAAAGATCAATTAAATCAACTTAAAGGATTAATTTAAATTTTCGAAAAATAGATGTAAAGGATGCAAGGTTATGTGGAAAGGCTTAGAAAGATGGAGATGCCTGTACATGAGGATTTGGCTGTTGACATAGTGCTAAATTCTCTACCCAGTTCTTATGACCAGTTCACACTGGCTTATCATTTGAACAACAGTCAGACGACTTTGGCTGAACTACACCGCATGCTTCGTACTGCTGAAGACGGGATGAAAGGGAAAAGTGTGCTCCCGGTCAACCCGCCTGTCCTAGGTATTGGATCTGGCAAGGGAAAGAAACGGAAGGGCCCTCCGAAGCAAAACTGGAGGGAAAATACTCATGTCGGGTCATTTAGCAGTGCCCCGAGAGCCAAGTCTTCCGGCATTCTGCACGTCACGAACCCCAAAGAAGCTGACTGCTTTTACTGCATAGAAAAGGGTCACTGGAAGAGGAGCTGCCCCAGGTACTTGCAGGATATCAAGGATGGCAAAGTAAAGCCATCACAAGCAGGTACATATTCTATATCTAATAACTCATCTTCATCTTGTTCTTGGGTCCTTGATACAGGATGTGGTGTTCATATATGTTCTGATTTGCAGGGCCTAAAGGAAAGTAGGGAGCTAGAGCACGGTAGATTAAACCTGGTCATGGGCAATAGGCGAACGTCACCTGTTACCAAGATCGGTGTCTATAGACTAGTGCTTAGTAGTGGAGTTTGTTTAGATTTACATAATTGTTGCTATTCGCCTGATATGGCAAAGAACATAATTTCTTTTCTTGTATTGTTCAAACAAGGCTTTTATTATGAGTTTAATAAATTGAATGGTTCAATTTCAGTTTTCAAAAATGATGTTTTTATATTTAATGCTTTTCCTTGTGATGGAGTGTATGAATCTATTGTGTGTGTTGACAATTGTGGTAAAAATGTTTTAACTATTGATTCTTCAAGCGGTGTAGAAAAGGCGTGTTTGTGGCACTGTCGCCTTGGCCATATCAACAAGAAACGCATCGCCCAACTCCAAAGGGATGGAGTGTCGAAATCATTCGACCTCGGGTCGGATGATGTATGCAAATCTTGCTTTCTTGGCAAGATGACAAAATCACCATTCAAAGGATCATTTGAAAGAGGTGAAGGTTTGTTGGATATCATACACACAGATGTGTGTGGTCCCTTCAAAACAACCACAAAAGATGGCACGCGGTTCTATGTGACCTTTACTGACGATTTTAGTAGATATGGGTATATCTACTTAATCAAGAATAAGTCAGATACCTTTGAAAAGTTCAAAGAGTTCAAAAATGAAGCAGAAAATCAATTGGGTAGAAAGATAAAGATGCTTAGATCCGACAGAGGCGGTGAGTATCTTAGTATCGAGTTTCTTGATTATCTTAAGGAATGTGGAATAGTTTCACAGTTGTCGCCTCCCAGGACACCGCAGTTAAACGACGTTGCTAAGAGACGAAACCGAACCTTGTTGGACATGGTTCGTTCCATGATGAGTCGAGCTTCGCTTCCAATCCATTTCTGGGGGTATGCCTTAGAGACTGCCGCCCATATCCTAAACCTTGTCCCAACCAAGAAGGTTGCGAAAACACCGCACGAGATGTGGACAGGAAAGTTCCCTCGTTGACACACATCAAAGTCTGGGGCTGTGAGGCTTTCGTAAGACGAGAGACTCATGACAAGCTCGCGGAAAGAAGTGAGAGGTGTTTCTTCATCGCATACCCGAAACAGTCATTTGGATACTTGTTCTACAGACCGAGCGAGGACGTGGTCTTTGTAGCAAGACGAGGATTCTTTCGAGAGAGAGAACTCATTTCCAAAGAGGACAGTGGGAGTACAATCGATCTCGAAGAAATTCAGGAGACGCCCGATGAACCAACCTTAGGAGAAACTAGCAACCAACATGAGGAAGAAGTTCCTGTTAGACCAACCGACATCTCATTACCTCTTAGACGTTCGGGTAGAGTTAGCATGCCACCCGAGTTTTATGGTTTCCATATAACTACAGATGGTGATACGTTTGTCAGTGATCGTACACTGACAAATTTGGATGAACCAGCTAACTACCGCGAAGCAGTGGCGGGCCCCGAGTCTGCCAAGTGGAAAGAGGCAATGGACAGCGAGATTAAGTCCATGTATGACAATCAAGTTTGGAACTTGGTTGACAATGTGCCAGGTCGTAAGACAGTTGGACGCAAGTGGATCTTCAAGAAGAAGACCGACATGGATGGTAAAGTACATACTTATAAAGCTCAACTGGTTGCGAAGGGATTCACACAGACCCCAGGGATTGACTATGATGAAACCTTCTCACCAGTAGCCAAGATTAAGTCAATCAGGATAATGCTTGCTATAGCTGCATTTCATGATTATGAAATTTGGCAGATGGATGTCAAAACCGCTTTCCTTAACGGGAAACTAACTAAGGATGTTTACATGAATCAGCCAGAGGGTTTTGTAGACACAAAGCATCCTGATAAAGTGTGTAAGCTTGAGAGATCAATCTACGGATTGAAGCAAGCATCTCGCAGCTGGAATCTTTGCTTCCATGAGAAAGTCAAAGAGTTTGGTTTCTCTAGGAGTGAAGATGAGTCCTGTGTATATGTCAAGGCTAGTGGGAGTATAGTCATTTTTCTGGTGCTGTATGTTGATGACTTACTGCTCATGGGAAATGACATTCCGACCTTGCAAGAAGTCAAGTCTTGGCTCGGGAAGTGTTTCGCCATGAAAGACCTTGGAGAAGCTGCTTATATTCTCGGGATAAGAATACTGAGAGATAGAAAGAGAAAATTAATAGGTCCGAGCTAGTGTACATATTTGGAAAAGGTGTTAAAAAGGTTTAACATGGAAAATTCCAAAAATGGAGAGCTACCAATCTAGAGTAATGCCAAATTGAGTAAGACTCAAAGTCCGAGTACCGATGAGGAAATAGCTGAAATGAGTCGGGTACCTTATGCTTCAGCGGTAGGGTCGATCATGTATGCTATGACATGTGCTCGCACCGACGTATCCTTTGCATTGAGCATGGTTAGTCGGTACCAGGGTAATCCTGGAAAGGCACACTGGATAGCGGTCAAGAACATACTCAAGTATCTGCGAAGGACAAAGAATATGGTATTAGTCCTTGGTGGCAGTGATGACTTGAAAGTGAGTGGATATACAGATGCCAACTTCTAGACAGATAGGGATAGTGGTCGGTCCCAGTCGGGCTGGGTATTTCTTTTGAACGGTGGAGCGGTCACTTGGAAAAGTTCCAAGCAAGAAACAGTGGCTGATTCAACGTGCGAATCAGAGTACATTACAGCGAGTGAAGCGTCTAAGGAGCCGATGGAACTTTTCTGCGATAACGAAGGAGCGGTCGTCTTGACAAAGGAACCGTGAGACCATGGAAAGTCGAGGCATATCAAAAGAAAGTACCACTATATTCGACATCAAGTAGAAGAAGGTTACCTCTTGGTTAAGAGGGTATCATCAGAAGACAATCCTGCAGATCCTTTGACTAAGGCACTGAGTAGGATCAAGCACAATCAGCATGCTCAGAGCATTGGACTGAAGGATGATATTAGTTTTAGTAATTAGATAGATTTGAACCTTGTAACAGTATAAATGTAATTGACTTGGTGATTTTATAATAGAGATTTATAAATGAGTATTGTTACTGCCTTTGTCAATTGTTTATTATTGTGTTTCTTTATTTGCATGTTTAACTTCCTAAGTAATTAGATTATTTGAAATTCCACAGTCGATCATACTGTTAGGGAGTAAGTATGAACGAAGACTGTCATGAATGAGTACTTAGAAAATAGAGATTTGAGTATTGGATAAACTCGCGCTTAACATACTGCTTCATGGATTACATCACGAGCAATGTTAAGTCGATAATATCCTTTGATCTTTAAGTGGAGAGATATGATCTATTATTTGCGAGACGGTTGCTTATTGATAATGCGAAAACACGCCGGTAACTCGTTGTTATAAAACGCATTGTTGTGAGTATTCTGACTGGTAAAAGGTATAGACATATAAGTCGAAACTTATCCGTCCCCTGACCCGATGGGAAACAGATATCTGTAGGCCTCTCGATGATTTTGAAGTTGACTGAAAGTGTTGGCCAACTGAGACTGAATTGATGTGTTCAATTAGCAGTTTTAAAGTCATAAGCAAATCGGAAATCGAGAAACAGAGTATCAGACCAAGATTGATATTAATCCATGTCTTGAGTCTGAAAAATATCTTGTTGGACGGAGGATCATCTGATCACTTATCTTTGGAAAAAACTGACTGGGTCAGAGTTCAGGAACAGTTTCTGGGAAACTGGTATTAATCAGAAGGTAAATGGACAATTAAAGTCATAGACTTATCCAAGTGGGAGACTGTTGGATTTGGTGTCTACGCCATGACATGTAATTGTATTTATGTTGTTAATTGAAGCAAAGTCCATTTGGGTTGCTCTCATAGCTGGAGGATTAGTGTAGAGTTCAGTAGATAGAAATGTTGATTTATTAATTGTTTAATAAATCAATAGAAAATAAATAAATGGTTTATTAATATATTTAAGTGTTAATATATTAATTAGAAACTATATTAATTAATTAAGAATTAATCTAGAATTAATTGGATTTAATTTGGAGATTAAATTAATTAATTAATGTACAGGGACTGGTTTGTAATTATTCAATAGTTGAATAATTGGAAAGAGAGAAGCCAGGGGCCAAAAGTGGCGCCACCCTGGAGGCTCCCTCTAGGGTTGGCGAAAACCCTAATTAGGGTTTAAGGGATCTGGTCCAAGTGGTCAACAAGCTTGCCCACTTTGGAGGCTCCTCTAGGGGGTTTCAGGTGTAACCCTAAGAGGCTATAAAAGGAACCCCCTGGCACCCTGAAATTCACGCCTCCCTCTACTCTCTGTTACTCTGCTGGACTCTCTTTTCCTTTGCTTTGGGTGTTACTTGCATTTGAGGCAGGATTTGTTTGCTGCTAGCTTAAAGAACAAGATCAAAAGGTTGGTTAATTCCTATTTTGATCTTTAGAAATAAATGTTGGCCTTAGGTTTTTAGTTTATATCTTCATAGAAGAAAACATAGATCTTTCTAGGGTTGCATGTGAACTTAGGAATTTTGTTGTTCATTGTTTGTGCAAAACCCTTCACATACAACAGCTATGGACACAGGGCGGTTCTACCCATCATACAACAGCTATGAGTTCCCAGTTTTGGCCATACCCATGATACAACATCGATGGGACAAGGCGATAGTCCAACTCGTGATACAACACCGACGAGTGAACATGCATCAGTGTTGAGCCCAACAATAGATAATCACAATTATAGAACAAATCATATAACTGTAAATAACACACAAGTTGCCTAACATGCACCATCATACAGTAAGGTGAGGACACTCACCTGTCTAACAATCAGACGGAAATCGCTACAATCAACACTTAGAACTTCGAAACACGACTAAAGGTATGCAACCTAGATCTCGAAACACGCGCCTCGGCCCTCAAAACCTTCAAAAATATGCCTTGAACACACACCAGGTCGTGGGAGAAGATTAGTGTTTCTGAACCTCTTGAAATGCGAAAATGAGCACGTATATATAGGGTTGGAGGAAGTTAGCGCCGCTAACTTTAAAGTTAGCGTCGCTAACTTTAGTCTTCCTGGAGAATCGGTCCGGTCAACCCTTAAACGCGCAACGAACCCAGATTTCTCGTACCAGAAAAGTTAGCATCGCTAACTTATAAGTTAGCGCCGCTAACTGGGCATTTTCTGCATTTTGTCGCTTTTAGTCCCCCTTCTTTTATCTTTTGCCATTTTTCACCCGTTTTCCCAAAAGTTAAAAGTGTTAGGGCCTGATGAGGCTCTAATCAGGCCTGGAAAGAACTCCTTGCTCGTTTTCTCAATTCCTTTTCGGGAACGAGTCTTACACTTCTCTCCCACTTGTGTGGATTTCGTCCCTGAAATTCGTGCCTGTAAACAACTTTGGGTAATGCTTTCGCATTTCCTCCTCTGGTTCCCAAGTCCATTCGGACCATTTACGATGCTGCCACTGCACCTTAACTATCCATATATATCGTCTTATTCCATAAAGTCTTTGTTTTTCTCTCAATGATTGTAACTGGTCGCTCCACATAAATCAGACGTTTATATACTTGAATGTCTTCCAACGGCACAATTGTAGTTTCGTCGGTAATACACTTCCTTAGTTGAGAAACGTGGAACATGTCATGAATCTGGCTAAGTTGCTCAGGCAGCTCCAACCGGTAAGCTACCTTACCTACTCGTGCAACAACTCGATATGGTCTGATGTACCTAGGGCCAAGCTTTCCCCGCTTCCTAAAACGAATAACTCCCTTCCAAGGCGACACCTTTAGAAGGACATAATCCCCAACCAGAAACTCAAGATCAGACCGTCGCCTATCTGCATAGCTTGTCTGCCGACTCTGAGCCGTTAGCAACCTCTCACGAACCCTCTGAATTAATTCAGTTGTCTTGAGTACTACCTCAGTACTTCCTAACGCTCGTTGACTAACCTCGCCCCAGCAAATAGGAGTCCGACATTTCCTTCCATACAACATCTCGAAGGGAGCCCTGTCAATGCTTGCATGGTAATTGTTATTATAGGAATATTCAGCTAAAGGGAGATGTGAATCCCAACTCCCACCGAAGTCGATAACGTATGCCCTAAGCATATCCTCCAATGTTTGAATCGTCCTTTCACTTTGCCCATCCGTTTGAGGGTGATATGTCGTGCTGAAATGAAGGCGAGTGCCTAACTCCTCATGAAACTTCTTCCAAAACCTAGAAGTGAATCAGACATCCCGATCGGATATTACCGATACCGGTATACCATGCCGAGAGATAATCTCGTCTACGTAGAATTTAGCCAATCTTTCGGCAGAAAAAGTCTCCTGGATGGGAATGAAATGAGCACTTTTAGTCAGTCGATCTACGATAACCCATATAGTATCCATTTGTCGAGGGGTTCTTAGCACCTTCGTGATGAAATCCATTGTGATGTGCTCCCACTTCCATTTCGGAATCTCAAGAAGCTGTAACTTAGCATGAGGCCGTTAGTGCTCGGCCTTAAACCTATGACAGGTCATGCACCTTTCGACAAACCATGCTACTCCCCTCTTCATGCACGGCCACCAATAATCCTCACGCAGATCCCTATACATTTTCGTCGCTCCGGGGTGGATAGAGAACTTAGACTTATGTGCCTCCTCCATCAAAGTTTGATGAACCCCGCCAAATTTTGGCACCCAAATTCTCCCATAACGATTTAGCAAACCTCTGTTATCCTTGACCATAATTGACAACTGTCCCGTAATTCTTTCACCTTTTTGATTCTCGATCTTGCTTGCCTCCACCTGAGCTTCCCTTATCAGCTCAAGCAGTGGTGTCACTATCGTCATCCTTAGAAAAATGCCCCGAAGGGGCGCACCCGTAACCTTACGACTTAGAGCATCCGCCACCACATTGGCTTTTCCAGGGTGATAGTGTATCTCACAGTCATAGTCCTTCAACACATCTAACCACCTTCTCTGTCTCATATTAAGATTTGCCTAATCCATCAAATACTTCAGGATCTTTTGGTCAGTATAGATGGTACACTTCACCCTATATAAGTAATGTCTCCAGATCTTGAGACCGAAGACCACCGCTCCCAATTCCAAATCATGAGTAGGGTAATTAGCCTCATGGGGCTTCAACTGTCGCGAGGCGTAAGCAATCACCCTGCCTCGTTGCATCAATACTGCCCCAACCTAGAGATAGATGCTTCACAAAACTTCTGCCGCAAAGTCTCAAAAGCCTGTTGTTGTTCCTCGCCCAATCGGAAAGCGGCGTTTTTCTTAGTTAACCATGTCAAAGGTACAACAACCTTTGAGAAGTCCTGAATGAAATGACGGTAAGTCGATCTTAAATTCCACTTGCCTCTCAGGTGGCACACCAGGCAGGTCCTCGGGAAAAACATCAGGAAAATCCCGAACCACAAGTATATCACCTGTTTTCTGCTTTGACTTCTCTTCTCGTGCGTCTAAAACATATGCCACAAACCTCGAGCCTCCAAGTTGAAAATGTCTGCATGCCCTGGTAGTTGAACAGAAGGCTGCACCCTGATTTCTTCTTTCGCCCTGTACGACTAGTTCTCCCCCACTTGGGGTTTGAATCCACACCCATTTGTTCTTACAAGAAATCCATGATTCGTGTTGGCTTAACCAATCCATACCGATAATAACTCGAGTGTCGCTCAACGGTATAGGGATGACATCAATCCAGAACTTTATTCCTTGAATTACTACTTCACTACCCCGATAAACGCTAGTCACTTGAACGATTTTGTCATCTGCAATCTCGACTTATAACGGGCGACGAAGAGTTCCTAAAGCAATACCGAAACTCTTGCCCAAAACGGCGTGCGATGAAGAGTTCCTAAAGCAATACCGAAACTCTTGCCCAAAACGGCAGACAAAAAAGAATGACTGGTATCCGAATCAAACAGTACAAAAGTAGGCGCATAGTTGACTAAGAAAGTTCCTAATAAAAGCATAATAGACACAATAAGTACATGCACCAAAATGTGAGGCAAGTAAAGAAAGAGTACCCGTAACGACGTTAGGCGCATCCTGTGCCTCCTCGATGGTCATGACGAATGCTCAACCCTTGGACCTAGGGGTTTCCCCTTTCCCTTGCCTAGCATCAGTAATTCAGAGTGTAGTGGGTGCCGGATTCTGGATCTCTCCCTAAACCAGACGGGGACACTAGGCCTTGAAGTGACCCACCTGGTTACAATTAAAACAAATCTTGACTTCCTGCCGACAATCCTTAGCATAGTGGCCCTCATTGCCACACTTATGGCATATTAACACCGAACAACGCCCCTCATGATTCTTTCCACACTTACCACACTGACCCCGACTCCTTTGTCCCTGTTTTCCCTGATCCGCCCCTCTAAACTTCTTTGACACTGGCTGAGTCTGGCTAGGCGCCTTGACGCTTCTGTCTTTGTCGGTTTTCCAGTTCCAATTTTCGGGCCCGAGCGGCCGCAATCATATCAGTACGAGTTAGGTGCCTAGCAACACACACAAATTCCCGAATGTATGTGCCAAGCATTGCCAGATATCGGGTCATCCGCATACGCTCGGTAGCTGCAAATTCTGGACTGAAGAGCGCTCGTTCATTAAATTTCTTGGTGATCTCCGTCACCGTCTCAGTGGTCTGGGTCAAATTCAGGTATTCCTGAGCCAAATGTTCCATCTCTACCTGTGGAACATATTCCAATATGAACTGATCCTTGAATTGGGTCCATGTAATGGCATCCAAATGAGCAGGGGTGAGCTCTTTCGTTCGTAGTTCCCAGCAATCTTTCGCACCCTCTCTCAAAAGGTTCACTGCAAATGTTACCTTGGAGTTCTCAAGACATGAACAGGTGCAAAAGGCACCTTCCACCGTGGATATCCACTGCATGCTAACAATCGAATCCCTGCCCCCTTCGAACATCGGAGGCGAACAAGCCAAAAAGTCCCGATAATTCGCATCCCTGGCTCTTGATGAGCCATGTGTAGCTAATCGCTCCTCGAGCATTGACAAAAGTTCAGCCTTAATAGTACCAAAGAACTGAGGTATTGCAACCAACACCTCTCGCGAAACCTCCTCCGCTATTAGGTTCCAGAGGTTCTCGTTAGTCGAGCTCGCCCCACTCGAGGTACCTGCATCTGTCCCACCGTTACTTCGGGTGATCGCCATTGTGAAATGCGCAAAAATTCAGATATCAATACTCGGGTCACACCCGTTTACCCAACTACTCGACTTTCTAGGACTTTGATTGACTACTCTTGACTCAGGCGTGAATCCTGTGCTTTTGGTAGTACTTTCCTGGTACTACCTTCCACACCTATTCACACTTGTTCCAAGTTCATCAACCATCCTCCCAATTTGTCGCTCATACGCTGATGAACCATTTCCTATTACTCATGCGTTCTTGCATCGTGGTGCCTAATCATTTGGCCTAAATCTCACACCCACCCATGCCTAAGAAAACTACTGCTAACGTCGTCGAGTTGCCTCACGGACACACAGTCGTATACAATCGAGAATAAGATAGACGTTTGAATAAATGATCTTACCGAAAAGTCACAACCAAACAAGGAACAGCCAGTAAGGCCAGACCAAGAATTCTTAGGCTATCTTATCCTAATTGTATATAACCTACTAGCATTCACTAAGCAACCTAACAACACTAGCATAAATTCCATAGCAGCACGTATTGCACAAAACAATCTATAGAGTATCTTAACCCTGTAAATTCTACATTAAAGCATAACACATAACATCACATAGCACAAACTTGGCATGGGTAATTGGGAATCAAAAAACTTACTTGAGCTCGGTTGACGGTTTGCATCGCATCTCATTCTTTTCAAAACCCATTATTCGTTAAAAATCATAAGTCAGGTGTGAATACCATGTTTCAAACCCCCAAGCAACAATCAAACAAGAACATGCAAGAGAATCTTCCACATGTTATTCAACCCAACTATTTAGAAATTTTATAAAGAAAACATTATTTCCTTAACGAAAAAATCTCAGTCCTAAGTTTGAGTTTGGATTCCCAATATAGTTCATCCAAATCCCTTAAACCAAGGCTCTGATACCAACTTGTAACGACCCAATTTTCCAACCAAAAAATTTCATTTATTTCCAAGAATCAAACATAGATTTTATTAAATGTAAAATCGTTTAAACATAAATGTTAAACCAACAGAATAAAGTATTCTCAAAACATAATATAAAACATCAAAATCAGGTCCCGTGAATGCGATGCGCTACCGTCAAGCCTTGCCCTTCCCTTTGTCATTAGAAGTACCTAAAATGTTCTAAAATCAACGGGTAAGCACAAAGCTTAGTGAGTACCCAAATTACCATACATGCCCACACATTCAACAATCTGTCCTCGAGAACGACCCGACCCTACCCGTCATACAACAACTACGGGCGCCCATCATACAACAGCTATGGACACGGGGCGGTTCTACCAATAATTCAACAGCTATGGACACGGGGCGATAGTGCAACACGTGATACAACACCGACGAGTGAACACACATCAGTATTGAGCCCAACAATAGATAATCACAATTATAGAACAAATCAACGCTGTAAATAACACACAAGTTTCCTAACATGCAACAACATACAGTAAGGTGAGGACACGCGCCTCGGCCCTCAAAACCTTCAAAAATATGCCTTGAACACACACCAGGTCGTGGGAGAAGATTAGGGTTTCTGAACCTCTTGAAATGCGGAAATAAGCACGTATATATAGGGTTGGAGGAAGTTAGCGCCACTAAATTTAAAGTTAGCGTCGCTAACTTTGGTCTTCCTCGAGAATCGGTCCAGTCAACGCTTAAACGCGCAACAAACCCAGATTTCTGCTCGTTTTCTCAATTCCTTTTTGGGAACGGGTCTTACATAAACAATCATATACGAGGAGCTAAGTCTGCTAAAGAGATATGGTAAAGAGTAAAGATATGATATGAAGGAACAATAGTGATGAAGAAAAGTATAGTTATGAATGGTCTGTCCGAATTCAACACAAAAGGACTCTGAATCGATTGATCAAACATTTAAGAGGTTTAGCGATATTGTTTACAGCATGGAGAAATATGGTGTTTTGAAAAGTACACATGAGATTAACGTTAAGTTTATAAAGTGTTTAAGAAAGCAATGGAAACCAATTATGATCATGGCCAAGTCCCATGAGACCATCAACACCTACTCTTTGGGTGTGCTTTTCAACCGGATCAAGTCACACGAAGGTGATGTTATGGAGAACATGGAAGATTATTCTAATGTCAGTTCGCTTGCCAATGTATCAAAGACCGAGAAAGTTGAGGAAGAAACTGGTGTAGATGGCAAAGGTGTTAAATATGAGCTGAATGAGAATGGTGAAGTTGTTGCTCTCTACACCTTCAACAACAAGAAGTTCTTTAAGAAGCCACACGCTAACTCAAATAATATTAGAAGCACAAGTTCAACAAAGCCTTTTGAAAAATCCACTGAATACCCATCTAAAGCCAAGGTGGATTTCTCTCTGGAGCCAGAGAAAAAGCTGTTAGGTGATTCTGGATACGATTGCAACTATTGCTTCAGGAAAAATCATCTTACAAAGACTGTATGTTGAAGAAGCAGAATGAAAAGAAGGAATGAGTCAAAGATGAAGCCTATTATACGAAGAAGCTAGAAGAAGTCAAGGCAAAGGCGCAAAATCTTTCTCTTATTACCCCGGTCTGGTCATCAGGATCTCATGATGAAGAGATCTGAAGGCTTACTTATAGAGCGATGTTTGCAGCTCATACAGGAATTGGTGTTTGGTCAGATGATGAAGACGGTGATGATGAGGTTGATGATGAGGCTACGAGCATGTATCTCATGGCTAGGGGATAAGACGTTTTGTCTGCTTCTCAACTGACCATCCCGGAGTAGGTATTACACTTACTCACTTATTATAATATTCCTAAAGCTTATTTTTTGATGTTTTAAATGAATTAACTTCTGATTTTCTACATATCAATCAAATGCTTGTGTTTTGAAAATAGTGAGGCATGTCAGGCTAAGGACGAAGTGACTTTTCTGAGGAATAAATTAGAAAGGATGATGGGGTAGTAGAGAAACATTCACTTAGAATAGAGATTCTTGAGGAAACTAGGGACCAATTAAGATTTGAAATGATGTACTCCTTAAACAACGTAACATTTTTTGTGAAACTGCGAAACAATTGCATGCTTACAATACATGAATCTATCACTAATATGACATTACTATGGAACATCATAAGAAGCTTTTACTGTTTCTTGAATTTAGATTACAACATGCAGATATAATTTCGTATGAATGTGAATCAATTGTATCTTCTACCGATGTTTCGAATTAGACTTACGTGCATGGTCTAGTTCCTTTTGAAAAATTACTTAAATCTGACGATCTTCTGACTCTAATGAATGATTTACCTCCCATTAAACAATCATCAAATGTGTGCACTTCCGTGAATGATAATACAAATGATAATTATGCGAATGATATAGACTTTTTTGATTGTGATTCCAATTCCGAATTTGATTATGAAGAAATTGATTGTATGGACATCTCAATGCAAAAGTCTTTTGGAAAAACTTCTTTGCAATCTGATTTAGGTTTACAATCAAAATCTGAAAAATGTGATTATTGTGATACTGAATTTTAAAGTTATTTTTCTGTGCAACAAAAGGAAAAACTTGAGAAAATAAATCAAGAAGGTGCCGATATCAAAAGTGAAAATGATTTAAAATCTCTTCAAATCCCTCACACTTCTTAGGAATCTGAATTTTTTTTCAAAAGATAACTCTAAGATTCTTATTCTGTTGGCATGTAATTATCCATAGATTGCAAATTTCAAAAATGTTGTTTTTCTCAAACAAGGTGTAAAAGTTGATGTTGATAATGATTTAACATTTTCGGTTCACAATGACAATGAAACTATCACTACCAAAGGATTCTTCTCTTCAAACAAAATACTTGAAAATAATCTTAACAAACATCTTGATGTTACTATCAACATTCGGATACAATATATGATAACATGGAAAATCTAAACTGTAGGAATAATCATCAAAATCCTTCCTTCAAAAGAAACTTTCATGAAAGACAAAATTTTCAAAAACAAAAAGCTTTCTATGAAAACAGAAGGAGAAGAAATTTTCGAAATAATTAAGGGTTGAAAAAGGAACTCAAAAATAAAAACTTTAACAACTTTTATCAGAAACCAAAAAATGCAGTAGAAGACCAAATATGTTCAAAAACCGATTTACCAAAAACAATTCTTTGTTCCCTACAAAGCAAATTTTCCAAATTCCAAACATGAAAAACCTACAAAACAAACATTTCAAAATGAAACAATATTGTAGATGTGTTTCATGTCTAGCTGGATAAGAATCTGGACCTATTCAAGAATAAAAACCTTTCAATTGATGATTTGAAGCTAGCATACAAAGAACATCTATGTGAGTCTACTCCATGTAGTTTCTCATTCGGAAAGTCTGTTGAAGTATGTTTGTGATGAAGTGCCCAACTATCCGAAGTCCTGACTGAAGACCCCGAAGTGTAAAGACAACTAATAGAAGACCCCGAAGTCTGAAGACTCCGAAGGGTACATCCTGGAGGATCCGAAGACTTCTTAGTTGTAACACTTTTGTGTGCACGCGTGATAATACATTACGTGGTGCATGAAACTTGTATCCTATTGGTTCGTACTCTGATAGGATATTCTCTGTAACAAAATGTACTATGTGTATCACTGATCATGCATAAATATCAGTGATACCATACCGTGTCTGAGCGCGAGATAGTAATCGTCCCAATTGTAAAGCCCTAAATCAATCAATAAAGCATTCGGCACAAGTTATCCATTTCACTGTGTTTATTAACAGTTCTTCACTGTTCTTATCACTGTATAATTACCTAGTACAATATCAACGGTTAGAATACTAGTTCTAGAGCTTTATTTTATTGTTTTAGTTCTAGATCTGAATCGTTTCTCGGATCTAGTCTTCCGCAACTGTCTCAAATCTCTATTACTCGTTTTTCTAAAAAGATCCCATTGAAATCTATTCAAAATAACTGATTCCACCGCTACTTATGCCAACATGCTCAACTATGCAAATCTCATCAGTTCTGCAACAAAAGCTCCTGTTCTAGTAACTTCTTACTATGACTATTGGGCTTGAAGAATGAAGGACTATCTGATTGAGCTTGATAAAGATCTGTGGAGATCTGTAACTGATGGTCCTCACACCGACATTGTCGGTCGCTTCATGGTTCCAGATGGAGAAGAAGCTGTAGTTCTGAATGCTGCAGATTTGAATAAACTTGAAAATGATGAAAGGGCCATGCGTGAACTGAGAAGTGGACTAGGTCCTGATGTCAGTCATCACATTGCTGATGCAAAGTCTGTTAGAGAAATGTGGGATAATCTTGCACTTCATTTTGGGGGTGACAAGATTCTTCACACAAGCAAGGTTCAGGAAATTCTGGCAGACTTTGGAAACTTCAAACAAGAAGAGAATGAATCCCTTGAAGCATGCTATGAACGTCTTAGTAACATGATCTATACCTTGGATAAGTATGGAGAGACCCGAAGTCAATAGGAAATCAACATCAAATTTCTTTATAGTCTTCGCAAAGAATGGAGACCCATCATGCTAATGGTCAAATCCTATGAGAACATTGAAAAGTACAAGTTAGCTGCTCTGTACAATTTGCTCAAATCTCATGAACCTGATATTGTTGGTCGAAGGAGTGAAACTGCTGGATCTGGACCCCTAGCCCTTATTTCAAAAGAAGAAGAAGAAGACAGTGATGAAGATGTTGCTGCTTATATGATTGATAACAAAGGTGAAACAGTTGCTCTTTATGCCGCAAACAGTCGAAGGTTCAAGAAACCATTCATCAAAAACAACTCAGGAAAAACCTTTGTCAAAAACTTCAACAAACCAAACTTCAATCCAAAACCAAAACCTGAAATGTACACTCCGAAGGAGGAAAACTCAAAGTCTTCAACTTCGAAGCCAGCTGATACACAAGCTTTGGAGTTACCAAAGGAGAAAACCGAAGAGAAGAAGGTTTCTGGTGATTCAGGCTATGATTGCAATTACTGTCGTGGCAAGAACCACTTTGCTAAAGATTGCATGCTTCGCAAACAAAATGAGAAGAAGCCTCAAGTGAAGGATGAAGCATACAATGCAAGGAAAATGGAAGAAGTAAGGGAAAAGACAAAGGACTTAGCCTTGATGGCTGCTGAGGATCACCAAGGAACATATCAAGTCTGGTCTTCTGACTCTGAAGACAAAGAAGTAAGAAAGTCAACTCATAGTGCTTTTATGGCGTATGATGACGGTAAGTTCTCTCTGATGATTGTGTCTCCTACGATCAATATCTCAAAGACAATTCAAAAAGGCTAGTCCATGTGGCTTGTATCTATCCGAAGAGATCTTATTTCAAAAATGCCATCTTTGTGAAACCTGGTGGATTACCTTTAATTGAACATGATTTGGAGAAACTTCTTGAGGAGGATAATTCCACAGTTAGTGCGGAAGGATTCTTCTCATCTTCAAAAATGGTTGAAAATGAAATGAATGAAAGATTGGAAGTAAAAATCAACATAAGAAAACAAGATTTGTATGGCCATAACATTTACAATCGTCTTTGTTATGAAAAAGAAAAGATTCCCAAAAACATATCGCATCTTTTAAATCTCAAAAATGATAATCACATTTACACCAATCGAAATTCCAAACAAATTCAAGTTATGGAGAAACCCATAGCACCGAAGATGGATGTTTTTCAATTAATGGAATCTTGTGAGAGTGTACCACTTGCACAATCTGTTGAAAACAATTTTACAAAATCTAAGATTGTAATTTCAAAACCATCGGCACAAAAATCTCAAATTTTGAAAAGGCCACAAATTCAAAATCATGCTTCAACGTCCAAAACAAAACCAGCAATTGTCATTACAAAATCAATTCAGAAACCAATTGCTGCGAATCTGAAAACAAAACAAAATCAAAATCTTGTCAAAATAAAAACACCATTCGGAGTTTCAAAATCAAAAAATGTGAATGCTTCAACTTCGGGAACAAAACCAATTGATTCAAAGGTATCAGAAGTCAAAAATCAACCTTCCAAACCGTCCTTTACACCAACTAATCCGAACTTTCCAAATCCCAAATTTCAAAAACCAACAAAGAAAACATTTTCAAAAGGCACCAACTTGATAGATACATTTCATCAAGGGTTAGACAAAAATTTGGATCTGTTTAAAGATAAGAATCTTTCATTAAATGATTTCAAATTGGCATACGAAGAGTACCTTTGTACCTCTACGTTGTGCAGTTCAATATCAAGGAAATCGACAATTGAAAATTCGAAACAAAATTGGAAAAGAAATGACTTCAAAGAAAATCTCACTGCTAAAACCAAATCTTCAAAATCATCAATGAGTTCAAAAATTTCTAGTGAAAAGAAAACATCAAAAACCTCGAAGTCAAAATCATCCAACCAAAAATGGGTTCCGAAGACTTGCATTTTGTCTGTGACTTCGGAATAATCAAATTTGACAAAAAGCTCTTTAGAATCATGTTCAGACTCTTCGGAATCATGTTCATCACATGAAGCTTCGGAGAATCTGATCAGCTTAAATGCTAATGAAATATCAGAAGAGGCCGTAGAAAAGTGAATTCAAGAATCCTTCACTTACCTTGAGGACCCAAGATTGATTGGGTACCAACTCCTTCTTGATTAATTGCGGGTAATGTCTAATAAGCGGTACGATACAAAATGGTACATGGACAGTGGCTGCTCAAGACATATGACAGGGAAGAGGGAATATCTTAGAAATTATAGGACTTTGGATGATGCTGGAAATGTACTCTTCCGTAATAATAAAACATGTCCAATTCGGGGTTATGGTAAAATAACAAATGGCCAATTTACAATCAGCAGAGTGGCATTTGTTGAAGAGTTAAAACACAATCTTGTGAGTATATCTCAATTGGTGGTTGGAGCAGGTAATGCAATTACATTCCCTTAAATCTAAAGCATGTGACTGGTGGGCAATCTTTATGTCTTCTTTCAAAAGCCAACTCCGATGTTAGCTGGCTTTGGCACCGAAGACTTGCTCATTTGAACTTCAAGTACTTAAATAAGTTAGTGGCTATGGATTTGGTTCGTGGTATGCTTGCTCTCTAATTTGATAATGACTCACTTTGCTCTGCTTGTGAGCATGGCAAGCAAACAAAACAAAGGCATTCAACTATGATCAACCCTAAAATCACCGAACCTCTTTCACTTCTCTACATGGATTTGTGTGGTCCATCCGTAGAGGAGTCAATAGGAAAGAAGAAATACATTCTTGTGATAGTTGATGATTATTCTAGGTTTACTTGGGTCTTATTTTTAAGAAACAAATCAGATGCTGCTGAAGAAATCATTAACTTCATTAAGAAAATGCAAGTGATGCTCAACAAGAAGGTCCGAACTATACACAGTGACAACGGTTCGGAGTTCAAAAATCAAACTCTTGATGGATTTTTGAAAACAAAGGGGATTAGTCACAATTTCTCAGCACCTTACACTCCTCAACAAAATGGTGATGTAGAAAGGCAAAATCGTTCTTTGTGTGAAGCAGCTAAAATTTTGCAAATTTTCCCTTGTACTTCTGGGCCGAATCCATTTCTAGTACTTGCTTCACTCAAAATAGATCCTACATTCACAAGAGATTTCATATTACACCTTATGAAGTACTCAACCGAAGAAAACCAAATGTCAAATTTCTTCATATCTTCGGTTGTAGGTGTTTTATCTTAAACTTGAAAGATCATTTGACAAAATTTAATGACAAATCAGAAGAAGGGATTTTCCTTGGATATTCTCAAGACTCAAAGGCTTATAGAGTTATGAACAAGAGGACTCGCAAGATTGAAGAAACCTTCAACCTCACGTTTGATGACTACTATATCAAGAAATCCTTGCATCCATTCCCCATGTCATCCATCTTTCTAAAGCCTACTGTTGATGTTGTACCAATCACTACATTTGATACAGACTTCACTCTTTTGTTTGATCCACCTGTGAGGGTTGTGGACTCCGAAGCCAGTGCACCTGATAACCATGTGTCTGAACTATCCAAACTCACAGATGGACCTGATGACTCTTCAACAAGCGGTATACAAAGACCATCATCTGTTGAGGGGGAGCCATCGAACCGAAGTGAAGGAAATGCTAGTGTTGAGGGGAGCCAAATAATAGTCCAACTTCACCCCCACAGGAAATCTCTCATATCATGTCCCTGTACCCATCAGTTCAGGGGGAGCCAGAGGTTTCCACTCCAAACTCTACAACACCAGCTGCTTCGGATAGAGCAACAACTACCTCAACACCAGCTCATGTCGAGGGGGAGAATACTCTAAACTCTTCTTCACAATTACACACACCACAATCAAATGCAACTAACTCAAATAATCATTTAATAATGGGTGATTTCCCTTCCACTTCGGGCTATCCTTCAGATATTGAGGACATTGATTCTGAAGGACCACCTGATTTTGATCCAAATTATCCTCCTTTGGACAAATGGACGAGAAATCATCCACCATCACTTGTCATCGGTAATGTTCGAGATAATGTATTGACTCGTGCACAACTCCACCAAAGACAACTAGATTTAAGCAAAACTTCAGAGTTGTGCATGTTCAATGTCTTTATTTCCAAGGTTGAACCTAAGAACGTTAAGGATGCATTTGATCACTCTGACTGGATTGAAGCAATGCAACTGGAATTAGAGGAATTTGAAAGAAACAAAGTGTGGAGGCTAATTCCAAAACCTGCAAATGCTTCAATTGTTGGTCTGAAATGGGTGTATAGAAATAAGTTAGACACCGAAGGCAATGTGGTTCGGAACAAAGCAAGGTTGGTTGTCAAAGGTTATTGTCAACAGGAGGGGATTGACTATGAAGAGACTTTTGCTCCTGTTGCCAGACTCGAATCAGTTTGGATATTTTTAGCTTATGATACACACAAAAACTTTGATGTCTACCAAATGGATGTCAAATGTGCTTTTCTGAATGGTGATCTCGAGGAAACCGTTTTTGTTGAACAACCACCTGGCTTTGAAAGTAAAGAACATCCCAACCACTGTTATGTGCTAGACAAAGCTGTCGATGGTTTAAAACAAGCTTCAAGGGTTTGGTATGAGACCTTGACAAAATTTCTAAAAGAATCAAATTTCAAACAGGGTTTAGTGGATCCAACACTTTTTAGAAAGAAAGTTGGATCTCATCTAATGTTAGTCCAAATTTATGTGGATGACATAATATTCGGATCCACTGACCCCAATCTCTCAAAAGACTTTGAAAAACTCATGAAAAGCAAATTCCAGATGAGTATGATGGGAAAGATTAACTACTTTCTTGGATTACAAATCAAACAATCTAAGGAAGGGATTTTTATTAATCAACAAAAGTACACAAAGAGTTTGCTTGAACGCTTCGGAATGACTAACTGTTCCAAAGCAAAAGTCCCATTGCCTGCACGTACAAGGTTAATTCCTTCATTGGACAAACCGAAGACTGACATCCAGACATACCGAAGCATGATTGGATCATTGCTTTATCTCACAGCCAGTCACCCTGATATCATGTTTGCAGTCTGCAATTGTGCAAGATACCAGGCTGACCCAAGAGCACCTCATTTGGCTGCGGTTAAAACAATTTTTCGATATCTTCATAACACACCTGCTTATGGAATATGGTACCCAGCTAACTCAGGCTTCTACATATAAGCTTATTCAGACTTAGATCTTCGTGGATGTTGTATTGATCGCAAGAGCACTTTGGGGGGTTGTCAATTCCTTATGGAAAGCTAATCAGCTGGCAATCTAAGAAGCAAACTTGTGTCTCTATCTCCACAGCAGAAGCAGAGTATGTGGCAGCTGCGGCGTGTACCTCACAAATCATTTGGATCCAAAGTCAACTGAAGGATTATGCCATTAACATGAGAAAAATACCATTGTTTTGTGATTCACATAGTGCCATTCGTATATGCCACAATCTTGTTCAAGTTTCCAAGACAAAGCATATAGCTCTTCGCTATCACTTCATCAAGAGTCATGTTGAGGAGGGGAATATTGAGGTGCACTTTGTTCACACAACAGAGCAATTGGCAGACAACTTCACAAAGGCTCTAAATGAAGAGGCATTCACAAGAATAGTTCGTGGACTTGGAATGCTTGATGGATCCACTCTACAATAAATCTCAGATTTGCTCATTCTTTCCTTAGTCTTTTCAATTGCAAAACAAAAACTCATAACACTCCGCAGCACTCCGAATACCTTTATCGCTTCGGAACCCATCGGAGTAAAACAAGTAAAACAACCTAATATTGTACCGCAGTACTCCGAAGCCTTTTGTCGCTTCAGAACACCTCGGAACAAACATTTTGGGTTAATAAAACTTAATAAATGTTAAAACCTTTTGAAACATCACTTGCCTTTGCATCTCAAGGATAAATAATCTCACAATAAAAGGTTGTTTCAAAACACTTGCAAAACCTTTGAAGTACAAAACACAATTTTTCATGCATAAATGACCAAGTTTAACCTTTTTTCATGAATTAACTTATTAAAGGACAAAACTTTGATTTTAGATTCTGATAATCATACCTTATTGCACTAAAAGGTATTTGGGGATCGATTTGAAACATTGGTAAGCAAACAGACTTCGGAGTGAGGTTAAGGCTATTTTACAGATCGAAGCCTTATTTGTATCTAATATCCTTAACATAATGTCTATTCCTAACCTCCCTACAGAACTTGACTCGCTTCAATACCAAACTAATCAAGTAGCCTCAAAAATACTCAGGATAACTCAGGTGTTCCGAAGATTTCTTCAAAAGTAGTATCAACATTGTCTGATAAGCAAATTTAAAATTCTTTTCATTAATGTTTCAAAATTGAACTAAATGAAGCTTTTCAAACTCAAGGATTGATAAAAAAAAAAAGCACCACAGAAAGAAACCAAATGGTGAAATTTTTACTCTTCAGATAAGAATTTCCAAAAAGGAAAAGATAACCTTCAAAATGAAAAACTGGAAACCTGAAAAAGATAAACAGAAGGCAAAGTGTCAAAAGATCCAAAGATAACAAACAAGTAAAAAAGATAAACAAGGGAGTGCAAAAGAAATATAAATTAGCACTCAAAGGCTTATTCTTCTGTTTTAAATAACAATACAAGGAACTCCTATAGTTGAGTACCATGTAGAGAATATGAACATTTCAAGTAATCTACCTTAAATGGTAAAGTTGGGGTGGTGTACGAAGCTCAAAGGCTTGTCATCAGAGAATAGTATCCAAACAATTCAACTGATGAAATGGAATAAATTTTTCAAAAGGTTCTTCAAAGTCAATCCAAATTCTAAGATACTTTTGATGATCAATTCAGGAATGAAAACTTTTTAAATTTTCAATGCAAAGAATGTTACCATTATTTGGTATGAAAATTTTGAAACACAAAAGAACAATCAAACCTCTGATTCTAAATGCAAAATTAAGTTCACATTGGGGTGATTAGACTTATACATTCATGACTGATACTGAATCAAACAACCTTCAAAATGAAAAATGGACTTCCAACATGATCCGAATGACTCTGAACATTAACTTATTAAATCTTCATTTCATAATATTCAAGGAAGTCAAGGTTAAATGTCATCATGCATAACTCAAAGTTAAAACAAAACATTCAAGAAAAACAAAAAGAAAACCATTGGACTTCGGTGTATTGATAAACACTTCTCAAATGAATTTTGCCATTCGAAGTGTTACCAATGCCCTTCCGAGTTGATCATAACTTTTACTCAATCTTTACACTCGAAGAACACACATATCAATTGCAAACATCCTTGTTGATCCGAAGTCAATTTATTGTTCAAATGACTTTCACATTTATGTCGAATGACAGAGACAAACATTCTTTCAAATTAAATGACCGTTTGTTTAACAGCTATCATTGAGAGAATAAAGGCGAATCATAACAAAAAGATTTTATGGCGCTTCAATTTCAAATGATCACAACTAACAGCCGGACGTTTACAATTTTCCAGGGTTAGTGGGACGCGCATGTGCTGAGGTGTCAAGGCATTATTGGACCAATTCAAACGTGCATTAAATGGCATTGGGACCATGAACACTATGTATATCTCACACCGCTTCAGTTCATATCTTTACGCGATCATTTCTCTCAATTTTCCTCTGCAAGAATTCTCTTACGAACCCTAAAATCTCTTCATCTTCTTCCTCAAATCATCCATGGCAACTGAAGCTTCTTCGCAAACTACTGAGGCGATTTCCATCCCTGTGCTCAAGAACCAATCTGCAAACCTGGTTCTTCGCACTGATCCAAACCTCTACCCTCAACCATTCGTCGCTCTTGTCGAATGTTTGAAGGTATCTGTTCTTGGTCATGCTCTGACCCATGCTCCAACCATTCCTGCAACCTTAGTGCACTGGGCACACTACACATCAAATGCTTTGTTCGACTCCAACAATAATGTCAAATCTATATTCTATGAATCCATCGATTCAAGGGGCAAAACAAAGAAAGTTCAACTGACAAATGAGAAATTTGCTGAAGCCCTTCATCTTCCACTCTACAACTCTAAAGAGATGGTAATCCCAACTGCTGAACAATTGGTGGACATGTTCACCGCCATGGGCTATGAACCACAGTTGGAGACCATCAGCACATTCAAGAAGAAACAGCTTCCTGATCTTTGGAGGTACTTTTTCAGCATCTTCCTTAGATGTCTGTCTGGAAGGACCTCTGGTCTAGACTCTAGGAGTCAATCCTTCCAAAGTCTGCTGTATGGAATCTACTATGATGTAAAGGTTGATTTTGCATCAATCCTTTGGGCTGACTTCTGCTCCCACATCAATCACTCACTCAAGGGAATTGAAATTTTCAATGCCAGATTTTAGGCGATAGTCGTTGATGCCCACTACAAACAGATAGGGGTTGTTTATCACCATAATCTTCCTGAGATGAGATACACACACATTACAGTTCCTCTATTGGATGATGTCCCTGCTGAGTTTTGCGCACAAATCCCTCAAGTGATGCTCACTAAAGTGCCAATGGAGTGTGATCAGGCCAACACGTATCACAACACTCTAGAAATACCCTACCCTGTTCGTGAGATCATCCCAGCCGTACCTGCCAAAGCCCCTGCAAAAGCCAAAGGCAAAAAGAATGCTACTGGTGGACCTAGTGGTCCAAAGAAAGTTGAAAAGAAGAGAAAAGCTTCGGAGCAAGTAACTTCGAAGAGGAAACAGCCAAAAAGATCGAGGAAAGTGCTTGTTGTGGATCAGTCTTCGGATTCAGAAAAGACTCCTTCAGCCAACATTCAAGAAGAAGAAGAAGAAGAAGAGGAACATCAGTCCTCTCCAATTCATGACACCAGACCACCAACTCCACCACATACCACTTCACCACCTCCTCCACCTCCAACAACAGCTCCCCCCACAGCAACAATCACATCCGAACAAACAACTACAATCCACACAAC
The DNA here is from genome assembly GCA_023525715.1 of Cichorium intybus. Taxonomy (NCBI): domain Eukaryota; kingdom Viridiplantae; phylum Streptophyta; class Magnoliopsida; order Asterales; family Asteraceae; genus Cichorium; species Cichorium intybus. Next base: position 96,967,197 of record CM042012.1, read on the forward strand.
CACTTCTGATGTGCCTCCAACTACATCTCCTTTCACTACCACCATCACATCTGAACAAACCACCATAATACATACCACTACTTCGGATTTACCCCCAACTACAGCTCCACAAACTTCAACAATCCATACAACTGAACCTCCTCCCACATCCACTACTCAAACCACCGAACCCATCACTTCACTCATTGAAAATCCCATCATAACCTCCTCAAAACCATTATAGAACATCTCATCATCTGGTATAGATACATCACTTCCTGATTATCCATTCTCTGATGACATTGATTTTGAAACAACTATATTTTCAAAACCCCCATCAAAAGAAGAAGCTGTGGCTGCCTTTCACATGGCACCACTTATAATAGAAGAGGATGAGGATGATAGTCTTGATGATATATTCTGACTTCATCCTTAGCAAACAATACAAAATTCTCAATCGCAAACTGGATGCTCTTCTCCAGTCCAACACTGGTTTCGATCCCACAAGAAGGCCTAAGACAAGTGTTGAGGATGAAGTGGCTAAAGTTTAAAAGACCTTGACTGAAAAAATGGATGAAATGGTCAATACTTCGGAGAAAAAGATTCTCGATCACCAGATCGAAGTTCAACATATTTTGGAGGAGAAGTTCTACACTGCGGTTGAACAGGTTGAAGAGAGGCACAGGCTCCTTAAGGAGCAAACGGAGAAAAGTATCAAGGATTTGGTAGACAAAATGGAGATATCCAACTCCGAAATGGTGAAGTCCCTGACTGCCCTTCGTGAAAAGACCAAGTCCTTCAACTCGCAGTACCAGACGAGTTTTGCAAAGCACTTGTCTGATGCTCACAAGCGCATCGAAGAGCTGACTGCTGAACAATCATGTTCTGCAGTGATAGTCTTTGCAAACGAACTGAAGAAAACTAATGCTGCAATCACTTCGGACATAGTCGAAAAGCTAAAGAGAACTCTCCAGCCATCAACGTTTCACTAAAAATGGAAAAATCTCAAGCTGGAAGGTTGAATCCTCAGGCGATTGCTCAGGCTGAACCGTTGGCTCAACCTTCACAAAGGGGATAATCCGCAGCCTCAGGATCTCAAGCCCTGGTTACTCAAGCTTTGGTCACAACAGCATTAAAAACTCAAGCTCAAGGTACGGCAACCACAACCACTGCACCAAAAACTACTTACCAAACCACAATTCTGGGAAGACCACCTTTCATTCCAACAATTTCCACTGCTGGTACTGCCTTCGGAACCACCACGACAACAGAAGCAGGTGGTTTCAGTTCAAGATCACAAGGCAACATGCTGAGGATTGCTCCAGACATGGAGCAAGTCCATAAAGAGAGAGGAAGACTACAAGAAAATGCTCATGATAAACAACATTGCTCATGAAAATCAAACTTGGACTGCGGAACTAATCACAGCCATCGGGTTCAATGACCTTACAGTCCTTAATAGGCTTCCTCTCTGAAGTCTTAAGACCAGAACCAAAATAAATTGTCAACTCTCCCTTACAATCCAAAGACCTTTGCCTTTCTATAATTTGAAAGGCATGTGCCAAAGGAGCAGTTGACCGAGTTCAAGAAGAGGAAGGTAGCATTCCATGCAAAGTTCATTCAAGCTCCGAACTATGTATGGAGTGAAAAGAAAATTGTAAAAATCATTTCAATCAAATTAGGAGAGACGTATGTTGGCTTCAAGAACATTGACTTCTTTGTGCTTCGTGGAGTCAATGAAGAGGATTCAAAATTCACAATAGCAGACTTCCCGATCATGAATCCAACTGACTTCATTGTGCTTCTTGACATCCTAAAGCACTCAGCCAGGAATGAAGCAGAGTCAGTGTCCGTCTTCAAAGATGCAAAGGACCACATCTTCTCTTTCTTCAAGAATTACATGTTGAGTTTTGCCAGGTTTGGCATAACCGTGTCAAAGCTCTTCGGCCAGGCACTAGCACCCCCACCAACAATAATTGAAAATTTTGGGCATATGAAGGCTGGGCAAATTGTAGACAAGCCCTGGGGTGTTATTTTCAAAGGTCTATCTAGTGACTGTGAAACAATGGTCACAAAATTCTTCAAGATTCATTACATAGGCCTTTACCCTTCGGAATCCATTTCCCAAGTGTTAGGTCTAGTAAAGAGTTTTTTTTGTGAACACTTCGGATGAGAAGAAGAAAGTGAAAGACTATCTTAACTGGTGGTTACAAGTGAGACATTCCTTGAAACATGTGTACAAGACTCACTACAAGAAGTAGGCTTCGGATGCACTTCACACAAAGGGGGAGATTGTTGAAGTATGTTTGTGATGAAGTGCCCAATTGATGATTTGAAGCTAGCATACAAAGAACTTCTATGTGAGTCTACTCCATGTAGTTTCTCATTCGGAAAGTCTGTTGAAGTATATTTATGATGAAGTGCCCAACTATCCAAAGTCTTGACTAAAGACCCCGAAGTGTAAAGACAACTAATAGAAGACCCCGAAGTCTGAAGACTCCGAAGGGTACATCCTGGAGGATCCGAAGACTTCTTAGATGTAACACTTTTGTGTGCACGCATGATAGTACATTACTTGGTGCATGAAACTTGTATCCTATTGGTTCGTACTCTGATAGGATATTCTCTGTAACAAAATGTACTATGCGTATCACTGATCATGCATAAATATCAGTGATACCATACCGTATCTGAGCGCGAGATAGTAATCGTCCCAATTGTAAAACCCTAAATCAATCAATCAAGCATTCGGCACAAGTTATCCATTTCACTGTGTTTATTAACTGTTCTTATCACTGTGTAATTACCTAGTACAATATCAACTGTTAGAATACTAGTCATCTCTTGATTATTAAATCGATTTCAACTCCCTACAAAGTCGTCAAGAAACAATAAGCAATATGCTCCAAATAGTTTCAAACAAAAAAAGTCCAAAACTAAAAAACCACACAATCCAAACCCAAAGTCTACATCCCAATCACATTATCCAAAGAAAATTGTGAAATGGGCACCGAAGTCTGAGATTTCCAATATTCACAAGTCAATATACATTTCAGAAAAAGGTTCAACTTCAGGAAATATTAAAGATGAACTCATTGAAACATGGATTGAGAATTCCACAACTTACCCTCTAGGACCGAGACAGGCTTGGGTACCTGAACCTTCTTATTGATCGCATGTTATAGATGACAACCATTACGACAAAGAATGTTACATTATAATAGTGGTGGTTCACGTCATATGACTTGAAAGAAGGAATACTGGCGATACTTTAGAAGTTTAGACAATGCTAGAGACGTAAAATTTGGAAAGAACCAAAAATGTTCAATAAAGGGGTATGGGAAGATAACCAACGAGAAGTTTACAATAAAAAGGGTTGCGTATGTAAAGGGTCTGAAGAACAACTTGATTAGTGTTTCCCAGCTTTGTGTGGGGACTGGTAATCAAGTTACCCTTGATGATGAAGGAAGTGTTTTTTCCAAGAAAGAAATGAATGAAGTATTGCTTAAATCCTGAAGGAAACGGGAAATCTATCCACTCGATTTAAAGTCAATTGTGGGTGCTCCTTTTGTATGTTTGTTGTAACACCCCACACTTTAAAACCATTTTTACAAACAACAATTTAACATTTTAAGGTTGAACATTGATAATTAAAATGTGGTTTAACAAAAACGAACAAGTTAAGTATTTCCAAAATACAAGTCCATGGGGTTACAATTCGTAGGATCAAAAGCCATAGTTAAGAAGCATTACAATACTAGGAACCTAACAGCAAAAGTCTTATAATTCATAAAGTCTTCTAATTCACCCTTCCAAATATTCTAAGTATATAGCATAATTGAAATAAAAACAAAAGGTACAAAAGACATAAATGCCTCATAAGATACATTGGATTTAGACCTAAACAAGATTTGATGAAAAAAATTGTAAACCAAAATGTTTTATTAACATAAGACTGCATAAGAATCTAAAATCAAATATCAAAATTTATAAAACACCAATCATATTTTGAAATACAATAATAATTCAAAGACTATGAACATCGAAACAATAACACAGGCGTCCCCACGTTGACTCCCCTTTATAGGACAGGACACACCCACCCTATAAGGTTGTGCTTGCGTAAAGTCCAAGGTAATCGGAATGCCTCCAATCTACCAAGGATAATGTCAATCCAAAATAGGATGAAACGTATTTTCTCCTACTATGGTTAACATATGAGACTTCTACATCGCGACGGAAGGTGCCATCCCAATAGAGTCTATGTGACCTCCCCTTTTTGGGCACGATCTTGTTGGGGTACAAAGGCCCTACATGGATTGATGTTGACAAGCTTGGTCGGCCCATAGTAAAACCTTGTTATTGGGCCTTGCCCTAATTTGTAGCCTACCTATATATAGTATAGTTTTACTCATTTGTAGGTTAGAGCTCACAATGTGAGGTGTAGGTGCTTTATGCAATAACCTTGTACACTCTCACATGTTTGATGATATTTGAATATTAATCATTCGGCACTTTGGATATTTGATTCGATCTTCACGTTATTATTATTCCACACACGTCAAATCCGACTTAACAATTGGTATCAGAGCCGTACCTTGAAGATCTTGCGATTATTTCAAGGGAACGATCTCGATTTGACAACTTTTGAAGATTGTTTCAATATTTCAAGGATTGTTGGTGAGTATCTCATGAGTTTTTGGATTCATTTATCTTTTTGGGATATTGTTCATTTTATTTGTTCTTGGTGTTCATCATAGTGTTCATGTTATTGTTCATAATCAAGATTCTACTGTTCATAAAAGAGTTGGCTCATCCTTTCTTTTACAGTTTATCTGATTATTGGATATTCATGTTTACATTAGAGCTCTTCATCCACTGTTCATCACATTTATTCATTTGATGTTCATCACTCAAAATCAAGTTGAATCCCTCTATTTTTTTTCATTGTTCGTCTTTATTCAATAGATTTATGCTCTTCACTGTTACAGTTCATTATTCAGATTTATTCATTCGTTGAATGGCTACTGTTCATCAGCTCAATATTTGGCCTAAAACAATCAAGTTTGATCTATTGGTATCATTTTCAGATCTATCTACTCGTCATATGTTCTTTGCGTCTTTATTCTTATTCAAATCTGAGTATTTTTGTTGTCGTATCCATCTTGGACTTTGATTCCACACTGTTTAATCCAGATTGAAAATAGAAATCATATTTCGCATCTCATTGCACGAATAAGATCCCCAATTTCATACTCGCTTTCTTATTCAAATTCAAAATGACTGAAAATGCTCTGGATCTCGAACTACAATTACAAAATCTTGTTTACTTACCGATTGTTCAAAATCCATCCAATGATTCATAAACACGCCAAAAAGGGTTTTATAAAAAAAATCAAGCTTATATTTGTAATCCTACAAGTATCAGACATCAGATCTGGATTCAAAGTAGTTTATTGAGAAAAATGGTACAATCATCACAAATCTATGTTATCAAAGATAAATCTCATTGGGATCTTCTGGTGTGAATCAATTACCTGGCACGAATTCTGACCCTCAAGTCGATTGTATGAAGCATATCTGTTGATGATTTACTGGTCAATGTGGTTGAAGCCGAAGTCAAATGCTGACTTCGTAGGTCTGATTACCGATCAATGGAAGACGAGAATTGGACGCTGAACAGAGCATATGTGAACAGAATTCGGAGAAGAAAAGGAAAGAAAATGGAGATGAATTGACTACGAAGTGGATGGAAATCTTGCCTTCGGTGGGTAGTGATGGTTACCGGAACCTGGATTGGGCTTAAATCGGAACAAAGGAATTGAGATGTTGAGAGGCCTTCGTTGGTGGGAACAGTTGAAGGCGATTCTGAAGGGTAATGGCTACCTTGCCATCGGATCGATGGAGAAGAATGATGAAAGGGACTGGTATGGTGAATCGAAAAAAAAAAGAGAACAGATGCCGAAGAGGGTAGTACTGATGATGATTCCGAAGGTCTTCGGAGATAAATTTGAAATCGAAACAGTTGCCTTCGGTGGTTGTCGATCGGAAAGAAAAAGACGACGCCGAAGAGGTGGATGCCTTCGGAAGTGATGATCGGTGAAGTGAAGATTCCAAAGGGGAATAGTTGCCTTCGCCGGATTATGAAGTAAATTATCACTTCTAGGTTTGCAATCGGATGAAAAGAAGAATGAACAGATGAAATCGAAGAGAGAGAAAGGAGAATCAGACGGCGTTGTTGGGTGATTGTATTCGGTGGTATGATGCCATGGGTTGTGTGACCGGACGGATCAATGATGCAGAAAGGAAAATGGAAGATAATAGAAATTGTGTTTGATGTGAAGCTTAAAATGAAGATGAAAATTTCACTTTGACCTTGTGGTCAAGATACACGCGTTCCGATCTAGCCAAGCCAAATCATAACCATTTAACCCGACAACAAAAGCCCATCTGACCTCAAAAAAAAAAATTTAAGCCCACAGTCCAATTATTTCATCCGAACCCAATACTTTAAACCCATCGGACCACTTTTAACCCAATACACCTAACCAATCCAAAAACACATTTTTAAACCAATCATAACCCAAAATGTTTACCAAAACCGAACCCCCATTTGTAAAATTTTGGAACCCCACTCTAAACAATGTCAAACCCCCATATCGAAAACAATTTTTTTTGGATGAATGGTGATCAAGAATGGATGAACAAGAACACGAGAAAATTTGAATTCCATAATTCCTATTGTAACAAAGAAAATGTAGAATTTTTGGGCGATTGACGAATACGCTCAAGTCGAGGGGGAGTTTTTATAAATTTCCGATTGAGCGCATTCTCATATTTAGCGAATTATTTCACGATCACATTTTTTGAAGACCGGTGACACGTTGAGAGGGAGTTTTCACGTATATGAGGAGATCGGATTCGCATCTACATCCCGTGTGGTCATCATCTTCGGTTCCGCTAGTGCCCATTTTCCATCTTGCCACACATCATCCATTCCACCCTTTGAGGGGGAGATTGTTGGGGTACAAAGGCCCTACATGGATTGATGTTGACAAGCTTGGTCGGCCCATAGTAAAACCTTGTTATTGGGCCTTGCCCTAATTTGTAGCCTACCTATATATAGTATAGTTTTACTCATTTGTAGGTTAGAGCTCACAATGTGAGGTGTAGGTGCTTTATGCAATAACCTTGTACACTCTCACATGTTTGATTATATTTGAATAATAATCATTCGGCACTTTGGATATTTGATTCGATCTTTACGTTATTATTATTCCGCACACATCAAATCCGATTTAACAAGTGGTATCAGAGCAAGTCAGCTCAAAAACCTGTTGATAGAGTTCGAATTTGTTTGCTTCAGCTCTAAATCTGAATCGATTCTCAGATTTAGTCTTCCGCAACTGTTGCAAATCTCTACCACCCGTTTTTACTGAAAAGATCCTGTTGAAATACATCAAGATGACTGATTCCACAGCAACTAATGCCAATATGCTTAACTATGCAAACCTCATCGGTTCAGCAACGAAGGCCCCTGTTCTAGTAACTTCTTACTATGATTATTGGGCTGGTCGAATGAAGGATTACCAAGAAACCCATGTAGGCATAGAGAGCAACAGTATCATTTGTGATGAAGTGCTGATATATCCGAAGTCCTACCCATAAGAAACCCCAAAGTGAATAAACAAGAGGAGACACCGAAGTCTAAAGACTCTGAAGTGCTATGCTCAAAAACCTGTTGATAGAGTTCGAATTTGTTTGCTTCAGCTTTAAATCTGAATCGATTCTCAGATTTAGTCTTCCGCAACTGTTGCAAATCTCTACCACCCGTTTTTACTGAAAAGATCCTGTTGAAATACATCAAGATGACTGATTCCACAGCAACTTATGCCAATATGCTTAACTATGCAAACCTCATCGGTTCAGCAACGAAGGCCCCTGTTCTAGTAACTTGTTACTATGATTATTGGGCTGTTCAAATGAAGGATTACCTTATAGGACTGGACAAAGATCTATGGAGGTCTGTGACTGAAGGTCCACACACAGACATTGCTGGTCGATTCGTTGTTCCTGACGGAGAAGAAGTCGTTGTTCTTAATGCTGCAGATATGAAGAAGATTGAAAACGACGAGAGGGTCATGCGCGAACTGAGAAGTGGCTTGGGTCCCGATGTCAGCCACCACATTGCTGATGCAAAATCTGCAAAAGAGATGTGGGACAATCTCGAACTCCGTTTCGGAGGAGACAAAATCCTCCATACTAGCAAAGTTCAAGAAATCCTTGCAGACTTCGGGAACTTTAAGCAAGAAGAAAATGAGTCCTTAGAAGCCTGTTATGAACGTTTGAGCAACATGATCTACATACTCGATAAGTATGGGGAAACAAGAAGCCAACAAGAGATAAATATCAAATTTCTCTACAGTCTTCGCAAGGAATGGAGACCAATCATGCTCATGGTCAAATCCTATGAGAATATTGAGAAATACAAGCTGGCTGCCCTATACAATCTATTAAAATCACATGAACCCGATGTGGTAGGTCGAAGAAGTGAAATGGCTAGTTCTGGACCACTAGCTCTTGTGTCAAAAGAAGAGGAAGAATCAAGCGATGAAGACATTGCTGCCTACATGGTAGATGATAATGGAGATACTGTTGCTCTCTATGCCGCCAACAATCGAAGATTCAAGAAACCATTTTTCAAAAATCATAGTAAGAAGTTACTAGAACAGGGTTCAAGAAACCATTTTTCATTCAATGTTCACTCAGTTCCCAAATCGTTAAGGTTCATTTGCCCTAAAACCTTATTTCCAGATCTACGTTTCTTTTTCCCATATTTGGATAAATGGAAACTCGTTTGCAATCATGGATTAAATATTTTTCAAAATCCACACAAATCTCACTTTCTCCATTCACGATTCATGATTTTTCAACATTTAAATCTATTATTCAAACTAAGGGTATTCAAACCAAGTTGTCGAACAATCGCTTATGCCCCTGTATACAATGACGCAACAATTGATTTGTATCTCAAATGGAATCAAAAATAAATTCAATCATTGGGGAGAGAGTTGAGATTCAAGATCCAAATAACATTCCAAATAGCTTTCTCGCATAACAAAATTCGTAAAATGAAACGGGAAATTGATATCTCGTAACTGAAACGGTGAACATGATGTTACCGTAAATCGAAATACCACAAGAAATCGAAAATCGATAATCACAGCCGAGAATGAACACGGTACCACCTGATTTTAGACTTGTTTCTGGAAAATTAGGGATGTGTTGAGTTACAGATGACGTTCTTTGGTATTCAATGTTGTTCTTCGACTTTGACGGTGATTACCTTGACGTAACTTCCCCAGATCTTCAAACTCATCCTTTTGTTGGAAAAAACATGTTTGTGGGTTAATAGAGTTGAAGCCGAAGTCACATGCCTACTTCGTAGGTTTGATTAACAATCAGTGAATGGAGAAGGTTTGATGGTGACGACGAAGACTTGGAAACCGATTTGTGTCAATGTCAAAGTGTATCTGTAAAATCAAACAACTCTGGAAAGCCATTTGTGAAAAACTTTAACAAATCAAACTTCAACTCCAAGCCCAAACCTGAAATATACACTCCAAAGGAGGATAACTTGAAACTGTCAAACCCGAAGCTATCTGAAAAACCGGCTTCGGAGTTATCCAAAGAGAAGCCCGAAGAGAAGAAGATCTCAGGTGATTCTGGTTACGATTGCAATTATTGTCATAGCAAGAATCATTTTGCAAAAGACTGCATGCTTCGGAAGCAAAACGAAAAGAAACCACAAGTAAAGGACGAAGCCTATTACGCAAGAAAAATGGAGGAAGTTAGAGTAAGGACCAAAGACCTAGCCATAATGGCTGCTGATGATCGTCAAGGATCATATCAAGTTTGGTCTTCGGATTCAGATAATGATGAAGTGAGAAAGCCATCTCATAGTGCTTTCATGGCCTATGATGTCGATAAGAGCTTCCTACAAGACACTTCGGAAAAATTGAATGAAGAGGAACTGATGAAGGTTGAAGCGACTGCGGGTCTTGGGTTTGTGACTTCGGAGGGACTGAAAATAACTGCTGCTGATACTACGAAGACTTGGTTTGAAGACTCTTCTGATGATGATGATGAGGAAGTGTGCTTGATGGCAAATGACAACCGTTTGACAATCCCAGAACAGGTATCAAAACTTCTTTCATCTTTTAAAATTCCTACCTCTCAATCTGCTTCCATTATAAGTGAATAACTCGTGATTGTTCTGTCATGCATAAATTACTCATTGATGCTAAAAATAGGGAAACACTCAGTGAGCAGGAGCTTCTAAGCTTGAGGGGGAGAGTAGAGAACCTGAAGCTAGCATTAGAGAAATCTAATCTTAGAATCTCCTTGTTAGAAGAAAATAGAGAAAAAATTTTAAACAATCATGATGTAATCTTAAGACAGAGAAACATATTTTGTGAAACAGCCAAACGATTATATGCGCATATTACGAGAATTTATCATTCAGCCGATGTTTGTAATGTCCAGCATAGACAACTATTGCCTTTTATTGAGTTTAAATTAAAGGAAGTCGATAGTATATCTTATGAATGCGAATCTATAGTATCAGGCTCCGAAGTTACTAATCCATCATATAAACACAGCCTGATATCTGTGGAAAAACATCTAACTGCTGATAAATTGTTGAAAATATTGCCTCAAGAAATTCCAATCCTAAATAAGGCTGTACCTCAAATTGAAACAGAAGAAAAAGAAATTGCCAATAACTTGTCTGAAAAGGATTCTGAAAGTGACTCGGACATGGAGGAGATTGATTGTTCCTCTTTGATTTTGTTAAAGTCATCCTCCATATCCGAATCGACCTCCGAAGACATCTCACAAATGTCTTCGGTGGACAAAGGAAAAACAAAAATGAATTGTGAATCAAAAATTCTTGAAACCAAAGAAACTTCAAATTTTAAACTTCAAATCACAGATGAATCTGTCTCTTACGATCAATATCTCAAGGATAATTCAAAAAGGCTAGTCCATTTGGCATGTATCTATCCTAAGGTTTCTTACTTCAAAAACTCAATTTTTGTAAAACCCGGTGGATTATCCTTAATTGATAATGAATTGCAAAAACTTCTTGAAAAGGATAACTCCACAGTTACAAATGAAGGGTTTTTCTCATCATCCAAAATGGTCGAGAATGAAATGAATGAGAAAATGGAAGTAAAAATAAATATAAGGAAACAAGAACTATACGGCCACAACGTATATAATCGTCTTTGTTTTGAAAAAGAGAAAGTACCCGAAAACTTGTCACACTTACTAAATCTCAAGAACGACGATCACATTTACATTAATCGAAACTACAAACAAATTCAGGTTGTGGAAAAACCCACTGTTCCGAAGATGGATGTATTGGAATTAATGGAATCTTGTGAATGTGTCCCTTTTTCACACAATCCTGAAAATGAAATTTCAAAATCAAAAGTTTCAACAAACAAAACTACACAACAAGTTCTACAAAAACCAAAATCAGCAGTGGTGACTTCAAAACCAACTCAAAAACCTACTGTTGATAATTCAAAAACCAAGCAAACCCTAAATCTTGTGAAAAGAAAAACTCCTTTTAGAGATTCGAAACAAAATGAAGCAATTGCTTCCACTTCTGGTACAAAGCCTGTTTGCTCAAAAATCTCAGAAGTTAAAAATCCAAATGAAAAACCAACCTTTACACCAACGAAACCTAACTTTCCAAATCCTAAATTTCGAAAACCGACGAAGAAAAAATTTTCAAAAGGAAACAATCTGATAGATACATTCCACAAATGGCTGGACAACAATTTGGAAATGTTCAAGGATAAGGATCTCTCATTAAATGACTTTAAATTGGCATACGAAGAGTATCTTTGTACCTCTATGTTGTGTAGCTCAATTTCAACAAAGTCAAAAATGGAAAAACCAAAACAAAATTGGAAAAGAAATGACCTTAAAGAAAACTTAACTGCAAAAACAAAAACTTCAAAATCTTCAAAATTCTCCAAATCAAAAAATTCCATTCAAAAATGGGTTCCGAAGTCTGTCACTTTGTCAGTCACTTCGGACTCATTAATTTTAACTACAAACTCTTCTGAATCCTGCTCAAACACTTCGGTATCAAGTTCATCACATGAAGCTTCGGAGAATTTGATTAATTTAAATGCAAATGAAATTTCTGAAGAGGCCGTAGAAAAATGGATTCAAGAATCCTTTGCTTACCCTGAGGACCCAAGATTGATTGTGTACCAACTCCTTCTTGATTGATTACAGGTTATGTCTGATGAGCGGTATGATTCAAAATGGTACATGGACAGTGGCTGCTCAATACATATGACTGGGAGGAAGGAATATCTCAGGGATTACAGGAATTTAGATGATGCTGGAAACGTACGCTTTGGTAATAATGAAACATGTCCAATTCGGGGATATGGAAAAATAACAAATGGCCAATTCACTATCAACCGAGTGGCATTTGTTGAAGGATTAAAACATAATCTTGTGAGTATATCTCAATTGGTGGTTGGAACGGGAAACGCTGTAACTTTCAACAACCAAGGGAGTGTAATCACCAAAGAAGCAACAAACGAAGTCTTACTGAAATCAGAAAGGAAGGGATCTATGTTTCCCTTAAATCTAAAGCCAGTGACCGGTGGGCAATCTCTATGTCTTCTCTCCAAAGCCAACTCCGATGTCAGCTAGTTATGGCACCGAAGACTTGCCCATCTGAACTTCAAATATCTGAACAAGTTGGTGGCCATGGATTTGGTTCGAGGCATGCCAGCTCTCAAATTTGACAATGATTCCCTCTGCTCTGCTTGTGAACATGGCAAGCAGACAAAACAAAGACATCCTACAGTAATCAACCCCAAAATCACCGAACCTCTTTCTGTTCTATACATAGATTTGTGTGGACCATCTGCAATAGAATCAATAGGAAAGAAGAAGTACATTCTAGTTATCGTTGATGACTATTCAAGGTTTACTTGAGTGTTGTTCCTCCGAAACAAATCCGATGCAGCTGAAGAAATCATCAACTTTATAAAGAAAATGGAATTGATGCTCAACAAGAAAGTCCGAACTGTGCACAGTGACAACGATTCGGAGTTCAAAAATCAGACTCTTGATGGATTCTTGAAAACAAAGGGGATTAACCACAATTTCTCAGCACCTTACACTCCTCAACAAAACGGTGTTGTAGAAAGAAGAAATCGCTCCTTATGTGAAGCTGCAAGAACAATGCTCAACTTTTCAAATTTGCCCATGTACTTCTGGGCCGAAGCAATTTCAACTGCATGCTTTACTCAAAACAGATCCTATATTCACAAAAGATTTCACATTACACCCTACGAAGTACTCAACCGAAGAAAGCCAAATGTCAAATTCCTTCACATCTTTGGTTGTAGGTGTTTTATCTTAAACATGAAGGATCACTTGACCAAGTTCGATAACAAATCAGAAGAAGGCATCTTCCTCGGTTACTCTCAAGACTCAAAAGCCTACAGAGTCATGAACAAGAAAACTCGCAAAATCGAAGAAACCTTTAATCTAAGGTTTGATGACTACTACATCAAGAAATCTCTGCATCTATTTCCTATGTCTTCAATCTTTCCAAAGCCTGCTGTAGAAGCTGCTCAAATCACAACATTCGACACAGACTTCTCATTTTTATTTGATCAACCTGTGAGAGCTGCGGACTCAGAAGTCAGAGCACTAGATAACCATGAGTCCGAACTCTCCAAGCTCACAGACGGACCCGATGACTCCTCTACAAGCAGCATACAAGGACCACCTTCTGTTGAGGAGGTGCCATCTAACCAGAATATGGAAAATGCTAGTGTTGAGGGAGAGCCATCAAACCGAAGTACTAGTAGTACAAACACTGATGGGGAATCAAACATCAATCCAGAAGGAACCAACACTCTTATCTCATCACCCCAGTCAATCTCAAATATCATATCCATGTATCCAACAATCCAGGGGGAGCCAGAGATTACCACTCCGAACTCAGTCACAACAATCCCTTCGGATAAAGCTACCACCTCATCAACACCAACAAATGACTAAGGGGGAAACATATCAAACTCTACTTCACAAATACACACACCATAAACCAACACAAATTCGAATAATCACTTGCTAATGGATGATTTTCCTTCCACTTCGGGATATCCCTCAGACATTGAGGACATCGATGCTGAAGGACCTCCTGATTTTGATCCAAACTATCCTCCTTTGGACAAATGGACGAGAAATCATCCTCCATCACTTGTCATCGGTGACGTTCGAGATAAAGTACTGACTCGTGCACAACTTCACCAAAAGCAATTAGATCTTAACAAAAATTCTGAGTTGTGTATGTTCAATGTCTTTATCTCTAAGGTAGAACCTAAGAACGTCAAAGATGCATTTGATCACTCAGACTGGATTGAAGCAATGCAGTTGGAATTAGAAGAATTTGAAAGAAACAAAGTCTGGAGGCTAATTCCAAAACCTGCAAATGCCTCAATTGTCGGTCTCAAATGGGTTTACCGTAACAAGCTTGACATCGAAGGCAACGTAGTTCGGAACAAAGCTAGGTTGGTTGTCAAGGGTTATTGTCAATAGGAGGGGATTGATTATGAAGAAACTTTTGCTCCTGTTGCCAGACTCGAATCAGTTCGGATATTTTTAGCTTATGCTGCACACAAAAATTTTGATGTCTATCAAATGGATGTTAAATGTGCCTTTCTGAATGGTGATCTCGAGGAAACCGTTTTTGTTGAACAACCACCTGGCTTTGAAAGTAAAACTCATCTGAATTATTGCTATGTCCTAGATAAAGCAGTCTATGGTTTAAAACAAGCCCCGAGGGCTTGGTATGAGACCTTGACTAAATTTTTAAAAGAATCAAACTTTAAACAGGGATCAGTGGACCCAACACTTTTTAGAAAGAAAGTTGGATATCATTTGATGTTAGTCCAAATTTATGTGGATGACATAATCTTTGGATCCACTGACCCCAATTTGTCAAAAGACTTTGAAAAACTGATGAAAAGCAAATTTCAAATGAGTATGATGGGAAAGATAAACTTCTTTCTTGGTTTACAAATCAAACAATCTAAGGAGGGGATATTCATCAATCAACAAAAATATACGAAGAGTCTGCTTGAACGCTTCGGAATGACTAACTGCTCCAAAGCAAAAGCTCCTTTACCTGCAGGTACAAGGTTAAATCCATCTTTGGACAAACCAAAGACCGACATACAGCAATACCGAAGCATGATTGGATCATTGCTCTATCTTACAGCCAGTCGTCCTGACATCATGTTTGCAGTCTGCAATTGTGCAAGGTATCAGGCTGATCCAAGGGAACCTCACTTGGCTGCTGTTAAGACAATATTCCGATATCTTCATGGAACTACTGCTTATGGTCTGTGGTATCCAGCAAACTCTGGTTTCTACATTCAAGCATACTCAGACTCTGATCTTGGTGGATGCTCTATTGATCGCAAGAGCACTTCAGGGGGCTGTCAATTCTTAGATGGAAAACTTATCAGTTGGCAATCCAAGAAACAAACTTGTGTCTCTATCTCCACCGCAGAGGCTGAATATGTAGCAGCTGCTGCATGCACTTCGCAAATCATTTGGATTCAAAGTCAATTGAAAGACTATGCCATTAATATAAGAAAAATTCCCTTGTTCTGTGACTCTCAAAGTGCAATTCGTATATGCCACAATCCGGTTCAACATTCCAAGACAAAGCATATAGCTCTTCGCTACCACTTCATCAAAAGTCATGTTGAGGAGGGGAATATTGAGGTGCACTTTGTTCACACTACAGAACAATTGGCAGATATCTTCACAAAGGCTCTAAATGAAGAAGCATTCACAAGAATCGTTCGGGGACTTGGAATGATAGATGGATCAACTCTTCAATAAATTCCAGATTTGTTCACTCTTACTCTGTTCAGTAAATTTACAAAAAGAATAAACTCCGCAGACCCCCCAAGTAAATTTTGGCTTCGGAGGTCATCGGAGAAAATCAAGCAAAAACACTTGCTACTTCACCGCAGTATTCTGAAGTAAAATATCACTTCGGAGGTCTGTGGAACAACTTTTCTTCAAAATAAATCCTTCAAATTTGAAAATTACTTGAACAAATGTTAACTTCATCCTTTAAAGATAAAAATAAAGAGTTGTTTAAGACTAAGGAAATTCAAAAAAAAAAAAAAAAAAAAAAGAAAAATTTATACCAAACGAAAAGAAAATTCTGATGCAAAATGACAAAGTTTAACTTTACTCTCATGAATTAACCAAGTAAAGGACAAAACTTTGATTTTAGATTCTGAAAATCATACCTTATTGCACTAAAAGGTATTTGGGAATCGACTTGAAACATTGGTAAGAAAACAGACTTCGAAATGAGGTCAAGGCTATTTTGCACTTTGAAGCCTTGTTTGATTTCAATAACCTTAACATAATGTCTATTTCTAACCACCCTTTGAAACTTGACTCGCTTCAACTTCAAACTAATCATATAGCCTCAAAACTACAAAGGATAATTTAAAGTGCTCCGAAGTTTTCCTCAAAAATAGAACCAACATCGTTTGATAAGCAAATTTAAATCTCTTTTCATTAAATGGTACAAAATTGAACTATATGAAGATTTTCACTCACAAGGACTGTTTAAAACAAAAACAAAATACACCAAAGAAAGAAAACATATGGTGATGTTATATATCTTCGGATAAGGAAATTCAAAATAGAAAACAAGAAAGAAAAAGAATAATAGAAAACAATTGTCAAAAGAAACAAAGACAACCAAAAATCAAAAGATAACCAAGGGAATGCAAAAGAAAAATCAACATTCAAAAGCTTATTCTTCTGTTTTAAATAACGGTACAAGGAGCTCCTATAACATAGTCGAGTACCTTGTAGAGGAATATGAACATTTCAAGTAGTCTATCTTAAATGATAAAGTAGGAGTGGTGTACGAAGCTCAAAGGCTTGTCATCTGAGCTTAGTATCCAAACACTTCAACTGATGAAATGGAATAAATTTTTCAAACGAATCTTCAAAACAATCCAATCATACCTTCTGAAACACTTCTGATGTTCAATTCATGAATGAAAACCTCTTTAAATTTCAAATGCAAAGGATGTTATCTTTATTATATTTGAAAAGTTTGAGGCACATAAGCACAACTATAAACATGTTTCCTAATGCGAAATCAAGTCAGTGATGGGGTGATTAGACTTATAAATTCATGACCGATATTGAATCAAACAAACTTCCAACTGAAAAATGGACTTCCAACATGATTCGAACGACTCTGAACATTAACTCGAATAAATCATATTTTCATATTATTCATGAAAACTAAGGTTAAACGACATACTGCATCAGTCAAAAGAAAAATCAAAAACTTATAGAAAAACAAAGAGAAAAACATATGGACTTCGGTACAGTGATGAACACTTTGCAATCGTTTGTCAATCACCGAAGTGACCGAACACTCTTCGGTGTCAATAGCAAATACACCGAAGTGAGGAACTTTATGCTCTGAAGCGTACCCTCAATGGTGATAATTTTTCATAACTGCGAAGTCAATTAAATGTTCAAATGATTTCCACATTTATGATAAATCACAGAGACAAACATTCCTTGAGTTTTAACCGTTTGCTTACAGCTGTCAATGAGAATTAAATGAAAAACATTAATCATAATGACGTCTCAAAAGATAACAGTTCAAATTTTGAATCATTGTAACTGACAGCCGTATATTTCTCCTTTTTGCAGAGAAAGTGGGACGAGCAAGTGATGAGGTGTCCACTTTCTAATGGACCATTTTAAACGTGCATTAAATGGCCTAGGGACCACGAATACTATATAAACTTTCCACCTCATCCATCGCACTCTTTACGCGAACACAACTCTCGTTTCTCTTTGCAAACTTACTCTCGAATTCTCTCTGCAAACACAACTTACTTCATCTTCTTCATTTTCATCAAACGTCTAACAATGGCAGCTGAAGGATCTTCTCAGACCACTGAAGCTATTTCAGTACCTGTTCTCAAAAGCCAGTATGCAAATCTGGTACTACGCAACAACCTACAACTCTACCCTAAGCCCATCGATGCTCTTGTCGAATGCTTGAAGAGATCGATTCTTGGCTATGCCCTAACCTGCACACCATCGATTCCAGCAACACTTGTTCACAGGGCACATTACACCTCGAGTGCTCTGTTCGACACAAACAATCATGTGAAATCCGTATACTTTGAAGCCATTGATGTAAATGGAAAAACTAAGAAAGTGCAACTGACCAAGGAGAAATTTGCTGAGGCTCTTCATCTTCCCATCTACGATCCCAAGGAGATTGTGACTCCTTCTGCTGAGCAACTCGTTGATATGTTCAACGAAATGGGGTACTTTCCTCAACTCGAGAAGATCAGCATGTTTAAGAAGAACCAACTGCCCGATCTGTGGAGATACTACTTCAGTATCTTCCTCAGATGTCTTTCAGGAAGAACTTCAGGGCTAGATTCTGCAAGTGTGGCCTTTCAGAGCCTACTGTTCGGAATCTACTATGATGTCAAAGTTGATTACGCCTCGATTCTATGGGCTGACTTCTGTTCACACATCAATCACAGTCTGAAGGGGACTGAAATTTCAAATGCAAGGTTCTGGGCAATTGTTGTTCATGCCCATTATCAAAAGACTGGATATGTGGCAGACCCCTCTCTCCCCGAAATGAGGTACACTCCAATCACTGTGTCCCCATTGGATGATGAAACCGCAGCCTATTGTGCACAAATACCTGTAACTATGCTCTCCAAGGTTCCCATGGAATGTAATGAAGTAAGCTCTTACCGCAACACTTTGGTGATCCCTTATCCTACTCGTGATTTGAGCAAGGAGACATCTGTCTTAGAAAATCCCAAGGGAAAAGGGAAAAAGAAGATGACTGGTGGACCAAGTGGTCCGAAGAAAGAAGAAAAGAAAAGAAAGGCTTCGGTGAAAACCACACCGAAGAGAAAACAGCCGAAGAGACAGAGGAAACTGATTCCTGTGGATGAGTCTTCGGACTCTGAAAGGACTCCATCCACAGTCCAAGAAGAACAACAAGAAGAAGAAGAACAAATTGTAAACCAACCTCTTCCATCTCCATTAAGAACATCCAAACCACCTACACCACCGCAAACAACTGTCCCTCCATCACCACCAAAATCAACCAGACCTGACACACCTCCACATACAATTCCTCCTCCACCTCCACCAACAACTGCTCCTCCAACTTCCGAAATACCTGTCTCTGGTATCGATTTCTCATTACCAGAGTTTGTCTTACCCATATCACCATCAAGACAAAACCCCACTTCGGCAGCACTCTTCGAAGCCTTTCACATGGCTCCCTTGAATGTTGAAGGAGCATCAGAAGAAGACCTACCGGATGAAGGCTTTGTACTAATGAAACAGTACAAAGTCCTCAACTCCAAGCTTGACACACTCATTCAAGCTCAAACAGGATTTGACCCCACAAAACCAACCATTGGTGACATCACCAAAGAGATAGAATCTTTGGAGTTCACTCTATCCAAAGAAATAAAAGAGTCTGTGGAGTGTCTTGAGAAGAAGCTCTTAGAAGAACAAAATAAGATCCAATCTTCCTTAGAAAAGAAGTTGGAATCCGCTGTCACCTCCATCAACAAGAAGGTTGATGCTCTCACTGAGAAGACCGATAAAACAAACTCCGAAGTCATGAAAGCCTTGCAAGGACTTCGGAGTGAAATCCAGCAAAGTACCAAGCTTGAAAAACAGCTTGATGAGGCCAGAGCAAAAATTGAAGAGCTCACTACCGCACAAACCACTTCGGATGTCACTAGATTTACAGAGGAACTGCAACGAACGAATGCAGCTCTCACACAAGATTTGATTACAAAGTTGAGAGTTGCACTTCAACCTCTGATAAATTTTTCTGACAGGTTGTCTAGGCCACAGGGCAGGCCTAGAAAGATCCCTGCAGCCACAGCAGGTCCTTCAACCTCAACCATTACAACCACTACATGGGTGCTAGTGGATCGGCTGGAGCTGGAAGCTCAACAGACCGATCACTAGAAAACATAATTGCCCCACACATGGAAGAAACATACAAGGCCAGACGAGCAGATTACAATTTGATGATCAAGATAAATGAATTTGCTCGAGATAATGGTGGATGGACCGTTGAGGCAATCAAGATATTTGGATTTCAAAATCCAAATGTACTTAACAGACTTCATCTTCGAAGTTTTGCAATTGTTGACTCCGAAAACATCCAGCTTGACATTCCATTCAATCCGAAGACTTTCGCTTTCCTTCAATTCGTCTCTTCGGTACCTGAGGATCAGAAAGCAAGTTTTTGGACCAACAAAATAAACTTTCATGCCAAATACATTCAACGGCAGAGCTATGTTTGGAGTCTGAACAAGATAAAGAAAATCATTTCAATTAAAGAAGCTGAAGTCTATTTGTGCTTCAGAAATTATGAATTTCTTGTTCTTAGGGGGGCAAACAAAGTCGAATCCAGATTCTCAATTGCAGACTTCCTAATCATGAATCCTATGGACTTCATCCAGATTCTTGATCTTCTGCGAAGCGGGGATGCTGCTCATGCTGAAATGTCTGCCCTTGCTATCAAAAATCACATACTGGGCTTCCTCAACAATTATCTTCTCCGGTTTGCAAAACATGACCTGGAGCTATGTTCCTACTACAGACAACCTTTGAACACTCCTCCTGTTGTAGTTCGGAACATAGCAAGATTCAAGAATGGAGAAATCTTAGACGAACCATATGGCGTAGTTTTCAAAGGACTTCGAAATGAAACCGAAGTCACAATTAAGTTCTTTGAAATAGACTACATTGGCCTCCATCCCTCCTCCTTCATCACAGGGATGATTTCTCATGTGAATGCCTGCCATGCAAATTCCACTGAGAAAAAGAAGAAGTTCATAGATCATATGAACTGGTATCTTGCAGTAAGAAAGACTCTGAAGCGGGCATACAAGAGAAATTTTCGAGTATAGGCTTCGGATGCACTTCACACAAAGGGGGAGACTGTTGAGATCATTTGTGATGAAGTGCTGATATATCCGAAGTCCCACCCATAAGAAACCCCAAAGTGAATAAACAAGAGGAGACACCGAAGTCTAAATACTCCGAAGTGCTATGCATAAAATATCCGAAGACTTCACAGCCTGTCCTCTTGTCTTTTGTGTGCACGCGTATAGTACAATACGTGTTGCATGAATCTTCTATCCTATTGGCTAGTACACTGATAGGATATTCTCTGTAAAAAGTGTACTATTGGTATCACTGATTCAGTATAAATATCAGTGATACCATACCGTGTCAAATGAGAGATTACAAGATTAGTTTATGAGAATTGTATATCTCCAAGATAGAAAACCCAACTGTAAAACCAAAGTTCTAATCGAATCATTCGGCACATGTTATTCATATCGTATTGTTCAATTAAGCTCTGTTGCATTATCATTGTGAGATTGATTGTGTAATTGATTCCATATCTATATTAGTTCATCTATTCTCTTATTTCAACTCCTAACAGATCTAGTCTAGACTAAGCTTATGAATGCATTCATTACCAACACCAAATCAACATTTCATAATCAAAATCAAATTAAATCAATAACTCAAAAGCTTAACACATGCTTAATCAAACTTCAAATGACTTAATGAGTAAAATCAAGACTCAATTAACTTAATAGCTAAGTGATCAAAACTCAATAAGTCATTAACAAAATGCTTTATAAAAATAAACAATAGTAATTAGTATGTCACACACCTTTTGTACAAGAATAAACTTTAAGCATGTACTTTGAAACTTATAGTATTCTTGAAACATTTAAAATCATTTGAAAAATAAAACTTGAGAGTTAAAAGCCTTCTTTGCAATGTACCCATTTAAAAATTCCTCATGTACTCACCTTGATAGCTTTTGGAGATAAGCAACTAAGTTTCCACCATACCTTTATCCTTATCTCGATCACTAATCTTCACAATCCCTATTAATAATCACATATGATATATATATATATATATATATATATATATATATATATATATATATATATATATATATATATATATATATATATATATATATATATATATATATATATATATATATAAACTTCGCATTACAATAAAGATTATATATAAGTACAACTTTACTAATCCTACATATAAATCTCGATTTGGTATTTTAACCAAAACTTCACTTCCATAACATGCGGTTCCTTCCTTTGGTGGGATTAATGTTATCAACTCATTGCAAGGCTTTAAAATACACAATAACCTTATTTCACCATGTTATATCCTCAGTAGTAGGTGTACAAGAATCATATTTTGTAATTCTTGATCATTACAACCTTCTAAAATATTAATCTTCATCAATCACATATTAATCATCATTAATCATACGTAATCCATCATAATCTTGTGAGGTTTAGCTAATGAAAATCCAAAAATAAGTGAACCAACTCAATTTCCATCAATTTTAGAGAATGAAATAAAAACTAGTACCAACATAGCATCATTTATCCGTAATCAAACATTATTCATGATCAGTATCATATTTCCTCCCAAAACCTCAAATACTAGGGTTCATCTATCCCTTTAATTTCCATGGAATTAAGTCAAAAAAAGATGAGGACGTGGTTATTACCTTGAGATGAACACTTTGTATGCAAGAGCCCTTTGATAACACTTGCATTAAAGCTCAAATTAATTACACATAATGAAAGCACCAAGAACACACCTAGTTAGTGCTTGCAAGAGTTTTGAAGGAAAAATGGGGAATTATGATTGAAAATGGCTTAAAATTTCATGGTATATGCATCTAATTTAGTGGGATACATTTAGCAACTTATAGAAGCATGGAGTGGCAAGTTACTGCCCAAAAATGGGTTGATTTGGACATAGCATGTGCTCATCGATCGTCCAACTGTGCATTTTGTTTGGCCCGTATAAATGAACCACAATTCCTTGCAAGACCCACACATGACATTAGTAAGTTTTTATCCCAGTTTTAAAGTTTACGCGACTTACACCAATTCCTTATGGTTTTTAGGAAACCTGCATATCTAGAGGTCCAACACTTTAGATTTATTTCTCAGAACTTCCTGTTTTGCATAAGTTTTACTCAATTTGTAACCTTCGTAACTTCTTCATACAAACTTCGTTTTTCAAAAACTTTACATGTATGAAAAGGTGAGAGAATAATATACAACTTATGTTCGCTAATGTTTTCCTAAATATCTTTATATTTCTTGTTATTTGTCTTCAAACATGGCCAAATCTTGATTTTTCTTAGTTTTTTTTGCACTTTTCACCTCTTCATAACTTCTTCATCTCAACTCCAATTGCTTCCATTCTTTTGCCTGTATTTTCTTTTCATTAAGAACTTAACTTTTGATAATGATGAAAAATTTTCCATTCCTATTTAATCTTGAGATAATCATCTACCAAGATGGACCACGAAATGTTATTTTTTTCATAACATTTAATTTTTCCCATTTTACCTTTGTTTCCACCCAACTCGTTTCTACAAGAGTCAAATATTTAAAATGACTTAATGAAACGTCTTAATTCATGAATTTTTTATATTTTACACATTTTGGCCATTTTGCCCTTTATTAAGCACTTAACATAATTAGCTAAGTACCAAACTTCTATTCACATAACTTTTCATAGTTTTCTAATATTACAAAATTTTCACCTCGTTACATTTATTATCTAAGGCATCTTCTAATATGAGTTGGTTGTGGCATCATAGACTATATCACTTGAATTTCAAACACATCATCAATATAATATCTCTTCACTTGGTTCGTGGCACGCCAACCCTGAAGTTTGATAATAACACTTTGTGTGCTGCATGTGAGCATGGAAAACAAAAACGTCAAGGGCATCCTGTAACTATCAATACCAACATATCTGAACATCTAGCTTCAACACATCGACTTGTGTGGACCTTCGTCTATGGATTCTTTCGATGGCAAAATGTCTACATTGGTAATTGTCGACGATTTGTCATGGTTCACATAGGTTATTTTTCTATGGAAAAAATCTGAAACTCCTAAAGAACTATCGCTTTCATTAAAAAAATTGAACTAAATTTGAAAAGACTCTTGAGAGCTATCCGAAGTGACAACGGAACTGAGTTTAAGAATAAACCTCTTGACACTTTTCTAAAAGAAAAAGGAATCTCTCACAACTTTTCTGCTCCATACACATAGCAGCAGAATGGTACGAAGGAATTATTCTCTATGCGAGGCTTCCAGAACGATGCTGAAGTTCACAAATCTTCCAATGTATTTCTTGAAAGGTTTTTTGCAAATCAATGAACTAAAACCCTAAGTACACATGCAAACTATAAGGATCTATGTTTTTTTCTAATTGAACATATAATAAATTCCTAAAGGCCACAAGAAAATAACTAAAAGAATAAAATCAGAAAAACTAACCTTTTAGGATTTCTTGGAAGCAAGCAGCACAACTGTCCTGCCTCAAATGAAGTCACACCCAAGGAGCTAGGGAAGGTCATGAAATTCTAGAGAGTTTTGGTGTAAAAATGGCGCAGGAAATAAGGGTCTAAGACTCTCTATTTATAGCCTTCAGCAGATAACCAGATAAGCCTTTAGAGATAAACCTTTTTGAATTCAAATAAGATAAACCTTTTATCTTACAACTCAAATCATATTTATCCTTATTAATTTTGAAATATATATATCTTATAATTTCGATGGCTTATTTATCTGCTAAAATTGTCACTTACTCAACTATTGAATAATTACAATTTCAGTCCCTGTACCTTTAATTAATTAAATTAATCACCAAATTAATTTCAATTCATTCCAGATTAATTTCTAATTAATTAATATAGTTTCTAATTAATATATTATCATTTTAATATATTAATAAGCTATTTATTTAATTTCTATTGATTTATTAATCATATAATAAATCAATATTTCTCTCTACTGAACTTTCTACCAAACCTCCAGCTATAAGGGCAACCCAAATGGACTTTGCTACTATTAATTAGGTAAATACAAATTATTAGTCATGGCTTAGACACCTAATCCAACAGTCTCCCACTTGGATAAGTCTATGACTATAATTACCAATTTATCCTCTAATTAATCAGCAAACTGTAGCTTCCTAGAAACTGCTGCCGAACTCTGAACCGGTCAGTTCTGTCCATAGATAATTGATCATATGATCCTTCGTCCAACAAGATATTTTCAGACACGAGACATGGATTGAGATCAATCTCTGTCCGATACTCTGTTTCCTGATTTTCGATTCTGCTTATGACTTTAGGACTTCTAATTGAACACATCAATTTAGCCCAGGCTGGCCAGCACTTTTGTCAACTTCAAAATCATCGAGAGGCCTACAGATATCTGTTTCCCATCAGGGTCAAGGAACGAATAAGCTTCGACTCATATGCTTATATCTTTTACCAGTCAAATCATCCACAAAAACACGTTTTATAACATCGAGTTACCGATGTGTTTTCGTATTATCAATGAACAACTGCCTTGTAAATTATAAATCATATCTCTCAACTTCAAGATCATAAGATATTATCGTCTCAACATTGCTCGTGATGTAATCCATGAAGCAATCTATTGAGCATGGGTTTATCCAATACTCAAATCTCTATTTCTAAGTACTCATGAATGTTGTAGCAATCCTATTGCTATGTCTAACTCCTTAGACAGTTTACAAACCAATTTATGACAGTCTTGATTCAATACTTACTTCCCAAAGTATGAGCGACTGTGGACCTTTCTGAATAATTAAATTATTCAGGAAGTAAAAAATGCGAAAGTGAAACATAAAGATCTGACTGGTAGCTACTCCTGCTTATTACCAAGTCTCCACAAGGTAATCACCAAGTCGGATCTTGTCATAAACTATTATCGGTTTCAAGATTTCTTTTAAACTTTCAATTCTAATTTTATAGCTATGTCTTTATGAATCTTTCACTCTATCTATGTATCTAAAGTATCTTATACTGAGACACTTTATTTCAGATGATCCAATCGGATGCTCTTCCGATGACATCTCAATATGTTATCCTGTCTTTTTCTCTCTTAACTCCATTCTGGTAATGTGTATTGTGACTTCCTATGGTTCTCGGGGTCTTTAGTCTACTTGACTGCACCCTAAAACTATTTCGAGGTGCTATGATGTGCTGGTGAACCACCGCGCTCCATCAGAATACCAACGAGATTCTCTAACCATAAAGTCCTTTAACACATGTCCTGATGTTAATAATTACCACTTTGAAAAATCTTTCAAATTACTACTATTACTTTCACCCCAATCATTTCCCAATGAATTCTCACGTGAGTTCAACCAAACCATCCAGTATTCCCAGCCAGACAATGTCATGAATCCAACTTACTATACCCTAAGCATCAAGTCATCAGGATATGTTCATGACATTTTGATCGATCCAAGAAACTTGTGGAACCCGATCTAATCTTATTCCAAACCCTTTCGGAATCTAAAGATTATTTATAATCCTTGTGTCATGATTTTGAAAAATTATTTCCTTACGGAGACTCTTCTCATGCATCTTGAATCTTATCAAGATTATGCTTACAATGGCTAGGTCTATGCTGATGATTTCATCTATCCAATAGATTTTTGTGAATTGCGTGAGTATGTTGCACCTTCTTTATTCCTTTCATGCCAAGTCATCACACTTCGCAATGATAGGAAAACCTTTTCCCGGGGCTATGCTTCTTGAATCTCATCAAGATCATCTTGGCAGAGTTTCGATCTATCTCATAGACGTTTACAACCACCTGAGTATGTCGTATCTCTATTAAGTCTTTCATAGTGATTCGTCTCTTAACACCAAGTCACTACACTTTGTAATGAAAATAGACGTTTCCTAGAAACAGTATGTAACCCACATATGGAGATAGTAGATAACAGCGACACTCCCACTGGCTTTGACTCTTTCGGACTCTTCACAAAATCCAAACCTTTTTGGCTCATTTTGAGAATCCGAAACCTTTCTGACATAGTTATGGGAATCTTTCAGGCTATTCACAAAATCCAAAACTTTTGGCATATTTTGAGAATCTGAATTTCCTTTCTTGCGAGGTGCTCGTGGGATGAATCCCGGGGCCATGTACCTACTGTATTTGCATGCTCTTTGTGAGTCCTTATTAGTGTGCCGGTAATCCACACGTGCTCCACTAACGTCTCACAATGTGCCACGCAGTATCCTTTCGAATTTTATCTTCTATTGAGAGTGCTTATCTCGGAATCAATTGCTTGACTCTAAGTATCGTCTCACTCAACCAGATGTTCTGTAAGTACATTTCTATCCATGTCGCTTTCTTTTGATGATTCAAATACTCCCACTGGTTCTTAGACCAGGTGTAAAATCAATCAAATTGTTACATAGACCGTGTCTCGCCTGAAGGTTCTCTTATTTGGCAACAACCGGGCTCACCAATGCTTCCAAGTAGTCGGATTGCTAATCCGTACCAATTTTAGTGTTTTACCACTAATTGGTATGTCACCATATCACAACACTTTGTGACGGTGACCAATACTACTGGTTAAGAGAAGAGTATGCCAGGTTTAACAAGAATCTGATTCATGTTCAAAGCCAAGTGATGACTAAAAGTTCTTTCAATTGGCTAATCCTGAACTCATTCAGGATTATTCTTACTCCCACTGTTTCCTTAGAATATGAGTCCTTTCCAAAAGAACTCTTCTTTCACAGTTACAGTCGGGATAGCCAACGTAACGACACTGTTGATCAGGTTCAGGGTAGTTACGAGGTTCGGACGAACACAACATGATCCTGGACTTTCTATATACAAGTGGATGATCCCAGCTTTACATTTCAGACAGTGTCTGTATAACCTACTTAGTTTAAGATGTGGTCGGAATATGGTTTCTATGGTCTGACTGGTTGAATATTCAATTCATCGAAAAACTAATTGGAAAATGTATCTTATACATCGAGGATCGAACTATTTCGACTAATACTCCATCATCTTCCCTAAGACACATTATAACCGTTAATGTTCGTGGAAGAGGATACACTGTGAAATATTTTCTTAGTCTATGTTGTCACTCAGGTTCAGTTGATCTTATACTTCCTTTGAAATCCTTGAACATTTCAAGGTTTCAATCAATCATTTATTATGATAAGCGAAGCCATATTTGTCACACTAATTGGCAAATATCATGAAGTGTAACTAATTGCGTTGTGTTCGAATATCCGAGCAATACACAGTAACTTTTGTGTCTGTCGCTCAAAAAATCTTAATGTCTTTTACATCTCTATGTAAATTTATGACTTTGTTAATATTGTTCAAGATTTGCAATCATCACCTGACTCTAAGTCAACTGATTCCAAAATCCTATCCACTGGATCCTTGGGTGATTCATTTCTTGCCACAAAAGATTTTATTAAGAACTCAATTCATCATGTGACTCTAGGTCAAATGATTCCAAAGTCCTGTCCAACTGGACCTTTGGTCGAATTGATCCTTATAAAATTACTTCAACAATCATAGAATACACAATTCATGAATCCAAACACTTTGGATGTATCAACATTCAAGTTATCGCCATTCATGCAATTAACATACTCATACAACCTTTCAACGATAATTTAAACAAATATGTGTTAAAAGAAAATCAACATTTTATGAAACCAAAATATCCTCGAACAATGTACTATATGACAGGTAATGTCGCACGCATCTAATGAGCTAATAACAAGGTCATAGTATCTAACTAAACTCCAAAACTGCATGAGCTTCAGATCCAATCTGAATGTGCTCCTTTGCAACAAAATCCCGCATCCTACCTAGTCCATGCATACAGAGCAAATGTGATAAACACATCTTGTATCAAGGAATTAAGGATCAGGAGTTCTGAGTTTTAAGATATTCCTGAGTTGCCAAACCGTTCGGCTTTGGAGCATTTTTCCAATCTTTCTGTGACGGTGTCCCACCTTGTGGATTCCCAGTTTGATACATCGAAAAACTAGTCCATACGATCTGGATCATTTCTTGATGTGCCTTATTACTGGACTTAATCCCGAAGTAGCTGAATCAATGGAACTATGCTTCTCCATGAACGACCCATACAGAGTCGACATTGAATACATTTCCATGATTGTCTTATCTGGTTACCCTTTCTGTTCATCTGGATGAACAGATCAGCGAGTCGAGCTAATACTTAACTCCCGATCACAAGGGGTGACCCAATTTTATACAGTTTTCCCTTGTAGCATTAGAACATGCAAACTGGTGCTACTTCCTTCTAGCTTGCAACTTCAAGCTCTTTGAAGATCCTAGTTCGTTCCTTTTTCAACCAGTTCTCGGAACCTTTCCTCAACCAGCTGTGCTAACTTATCTGACCCCAGGAATTCTAAATCCATGCAGAACTCGGGGTCAATGATTAATAGCATGAGGCAACGAACTTCCTTTGACTTAATAGTCAAGGGATCATGCTCATCACAAGCTACTGTGTGATGCAATGCTTTGGTAGAACAAGGAGCGGACACTCAATCAGATATGGTTTGCCAGCAAAACTAAGAATCATTCTCTATTTGCAAAGCCATATCACATAGTCAAGGCCAGTCAGCCTTACCATATTGAACAGGTGCTTTCTGAAGCTCTCAGAAATGGGTGAAGGAGGAGTAGGAGGAGAATGACACTTTCTTTAGACATTTAAAATTTGAATTAGTTAGTTTAATTTTAATCCTTTTAAATAATTACCCAATTTATTATTTAACAAGGCTAGGATCCAAAATACCCCAACTATGGTGTAAAGAGGGATGTCGTAATCACAACATAATGGTCATTAAGGTAGATAAACACTTATCAATTTCATCTTATGAAATTCCTAAATCTGTTGAGATTCATTGAACTGTTCAATGGCATGTTTAATCTCGGATGCGCTCCACTGTTTGTGACTGGGATGCCGAGGATCACAAACCAGATGAGAATAACCATGTAAATTAGCTTGGTAACCTCAATGTCATTTTTCATCTCTAATTGATGTGCCAGTTAACCACACACGCTCCATCAACAATGATAAATCATGAGAAAACCCATTACCACTCTTTATGAGCCCCTATTAGTTTGCCGGTTAACCACACACGCTCCACTAATGTGTCATAAAGTGTAATGTGCAATTTCATGGGTTAGCATCTATTCACATTTTTCCTAAAGTAACTAGATTTGGGATTTTATAAAATGTTCCAGTACTTTGAATAATATCATTATACTTTTAATGAGATTAAGCGGTCCTATCAAACCCGTTCGGCTAACGACCCTCCACTGATCAGGAGAGCGGTGGGTGAGAGTGGACACACATTAGACCGCCATTTTATAGGCAGTCTTCTTATACCCTCTTTATAGACCAGCTTCATGAATGAGGCCTACTATTGATTTGACTAACCATTTTATCTTATACATATAATATTAACTTTTAATTATAATATATATAAGATGTATTTTAAACCTTTTAAAATATTCCTGGTTCATCTTTTAATTTTTTTTCAAAATTTAACTATTAAATTTAAAATTAAATTAAACCTTTAAATGATTAATTCATCTTTTAATTAAACAATTAATTAAATTAATTAAATCCAAATATTTTAGACTTTTAAAATATTCCTAGTTTTATCTTTTAATTTTTCGAAATTTAAAACTATTAAATTTAAAATTAAATTAAACCATTAATTATCTTTTAATTAAACAATTAATTAAATTAATTAAAACTAGATAGGTATCACAAATTAATCAAATTAATTTAAACCTATCTTAAACCCCTAATTTTCGAAATTAACAAATAATGGGTTTAAGGTTATCCATTTAAAAAATTAAAGTTACCAAAAATAGAAAGCCTTCTAAAACCCTAAGGAGAAAATCGAAAATCATAGAGGGGAGGGGCTAGGATTTCCAAAACACTAACCCTAAAATCGATTAGGCTAAATTAGGGTTTATAAGTTTTAAACCCTAATTTTTAGGAAAACAATTATAGCAATTCAACAAGAAAACAACCAAAAAGCTCTGATACCACTGAAAGGTTTTATGCAAATCAATGAACTAAAACCCTAAGTTTACATGCAACCTATAAGGATCTATGTTTTCTTCTAATTTAACATATAATAAATTCCTAAAGGCCACAAGAAAATAACTAAAAGAATAAAATCAGAAAAACTAACCTTTTAGGATTTCTTGGAAGCAAAGCAGCACAAGTGTCCTGCCTCAGATGAAGTCATACCCAAGGAGCTAAGGAAGGTCACAAAATTCTAGAGAGTTTTGGTGTAAAAATGGCGCAGGAAATAAGGGTCTAAGGCTCCCTATTTATAGCCTCCAGCAGATAACCAGATTAGCCTTTAGAGATAAACCTTTTTGAATTCAAATAAGATAAACATTTATCTTACAACTCAAATCATATTTATCCTTATTAATTTTGAAATATATATATCTTATAATTTCGATGGCTTATTTATCTGCTAAAATTGTCACTTACTCAACTATTGAATAATTACAATTTCAGTCCCTGCACCTTTAATTAATTAAATTAATCACCAAATTAATTTCAATTAATTCCAGATTAATTTCTAATTAATTAATATAGTTTCTAATTAATATATTATCACTTTAATATATTAATAAACTATTTATTTAATTTCTATTGATTTATTAATCATATAATAAATCAATCTTTCTCTCTACTGAACTTTTTACCAAACCTCCAGCTATGAGGGCAACCCAAATGGACTTTGCTACTATTAATTAGGTAAATACAAATTATTAGTCATGGCTTAGACACCTAATCCAATATTTCTAGGCCGAAGCCATTGCCACAACGTGTTTTACTCAAAACAAATCATTTGTTCACATATGATTTAAAATTACTCCAAATGAAGTAATCAACTGAAGGAAACCAAATCACAAATTCTTCCACATCTTCGATTTTCACTGCTTTCATTATGAAGATGAAGGATCCTCTCACAAAATTTAGCACCAAATATGATGACGAGATCTTTCTTGGCTACTCGCAAACTTCAAAGTTATATTATGTTTTGAACAAGAGAACAAGAAAGAGTGAGGAAAAATTCAATCTCATTTTTGACGAATTCTACATCAAGAAATCTCAAATCATCTTTCCTCGATATCTTCCCTGAAACTCCTGTTCGTTCTCAACCTTTAACTTCTATTGATACTGAATTTTGTCTTCTGTTTGATTGTCTAATACGTGCTGTTGATTTCGAAGTCAATGCTCCAAACAACTAGGTAGCCAAATCCATAAAGCTTACTGATAATCATCTAGCGGCTTCAAATACAACTGTTGTCACTACTCATTCTGTTGAGGGGGAGCATCGTGAATCATCCCCAAATGAGTCTTTGGTTGAAGGAGAGCATATTATATATTCAAATATATATCCTTATGATGATTCTCAAGGCTAAATGCAAATGAACCACTTGTCGAGGGGGAGCAAGGGTATACATCTCCTCCTAAAAATCCATCAAACGTTGATGCTTAGATCAAGGGGGAACATTCACCACATGATGGTTCTATGACATCCCGAAAATTTATGTCTAGAACTGTAAACAATCAATTCACTGCGAACCTCTTTGAAAACTGACCTATTGAACTTTAATGTATATTTTGGAAAATATATAGTGTCATTACGATTAAAATAAGATACGAGATGAAATCTTACTTTCTATAGTGGAAAATCTCAAGCACAAACTGAAACCCTAGTTAATACGTCTGAAAAACTGAAAATAAGTATTAAGCGTTCATGAACAAAAGCAAACACTCTAACCTCGTAGTACATGTCCCCCTGATTCCTGAAGTATAAAGGACGTTCAAAACGGAGCTCGTATGCAAAAGATATGGTTGTTATAAGAAAAGAAGCCAGTATAACACTGGTTTTCTTTAACTACCTAAACTGTTTCGATCCGTTGAGGCACTTGCACACCTCATATCTAGTTTTATAAATGTTATTATAGCTTTATAAAAGTTGCCGTTAAGTAACACATATTTTGTTAGAAACTAGTTATGAACTAAAAGTTGATATATTATAGTTGATTTTAAAGTAGTACAACTAATGAAATAATACATCAATTTACCATAAAAAACTTATCATTTTATGTGAAGCATAAACTTATGATTTAATGTGAAAATGTTATGAAAAGTTACCACCTTTGTAGTATTACAACATTTACAAGAATTTACCAACTATTTAAACGAGTATTGTACATTTTTATGTATATACTTATCAACATACTCGACTTTTATAGCAAAACTTTCATCGTGCCTAGTGATTTATTCATGCATAAGTTTGGGTTGATAATTATCTATCTTTCATTTATCAATGGCTTTTACAGTGAGACACTATTCATGACCTAAGAAAAATACTTAGAACCCACATTACTATAACCGTTAATCATCGGAGCGAGATACACATGTATAGATTTATACAGGTTGACACCCCCACCTACGGTTGCTAGCTACAACCTCGACGGCCAATCGAAGTAGGTGATACTTATCTTTTTCATTGCTACGACGTCCATGAAGCGTTGTAGGGGGTACATTATAGTCGGATAGCTCGGTTATAGGACTCACTATAAACATTGATGGCTTCTCAAAAACTCACACATTGTTTCTATAAGTATGTTATTACTTATGGTTTTTTCAAAAGTTCTTTACAAACTCACACATTGTTTATAAGTATGGTATTACTTATGTTTTCTTCAAAGGTTATTTACAAACTTATTTATAAGTATGGTTTTAGTTATGGTTTTTCAAAGGTTCTTTATAAACATCATTTATAAGTATGGATTTACTTACAAAGAAAATACTTTTAGTTGTTTTTAGAAGTATCACTGCTATGTTTAGTAGAAAACCTATAACTCTCACCAACCTTGTGTTGACCCTCAAAACTACATGTATTCTCAGGAAATAAGTAAGCCCTTCAGAAGATGGAAATGTTCATGGATTTCAGGCAACCTAGTTTACTAGTTTTTGTTATATCTGGCTAATTGTTAAGGCATTTCATGTACTTTACTATTATTACATGTAAGAACCATGTGTTCAAACTTCAAGATGAAATACAACTATCCTTTTGTTTATCGTTGTACTTGTGTTGTATATTCAATTGCTTGTGATCCATGAACTAAGTCGCACAGCCCGACGTATTCCGCCGCCTCGGCCGGGGGTATGAGAGGTTCTTTGCTCTCCCATTTGGATCCTCCTCATATTGTTGATGATGACGCTCCTCATGTTTCTGATTATCCTTCAGACATGGAAGAAATCATTGCTGAAGCCCATCCTGATTATGATTATAGATTTCCTCCTCTAGGGAAATGGACGTAATACACGTTTGTAAGACTCTATTTCCGGAATGACCAAGTTTGGATTTAAAAGAACTAAGTTTTGAGGAAAAACAAGAGATAGCACCTCTCTCTTTGTAGATAGCGATGTTATCTAGCGTGTTGGGTTAGTAACGTTAAGGTGAAGGGTTATTGATGCTATGTAGGTCAACATCCTACATGGCCACTAAGAGGGATAGCCCAATCATCTTATTTTAGTTATATAATGTTATACGAAAATATGAAAAAAAAAATAATGGTATTGGAAAATATTGGTGCCTTTGCTATTGCTTCGTCTTGCAATCTTTTGAAGGTAGTTTCAATTTCACCACCACCTCCATAGTGGTTTTGACATGAGGTTTTCTACAATCAAATTTATTATGGGGTATCGCTGCCATTGAGTTCATCTATCTCGGAAAATTTATTGATTGGTTGTTTTAGGATTGCTGCTATCGAGTTGAATGGCGGATAGGCGAGTACGAAAACAAGTTAATCGAGTTGAATGATCGCTGAATGATGAATATGAGAATGGAGTTGAATGATCATTGTGTTCTTTACATGATTAGAAGCCAAGAAAAGGTGTGCCTCTTTTGTAGTTAATCCCATATCGCCTCAAATAAAGAAAGAAGGGGCTTGCCTCTTTTAAAAATAGACGACTTTGGTGCTTAAGGGATTCAGACATCAAACCGTTAAGATTGAGATTACTCCTGAATCTAAATGGTTTAGTTAAATTTATTTTATTTTTTACGTAGTAAAAAATATTTTTTACATGGTTGAACTAGTTTTTATAGGTGAAATGGATCGAGTTGGACCGATATTGACCATATCCGGG
Organism: Cichorium intybus; assembly: GCA_023525715.1. Classification (NCBI taxonomy): domain Eukaryota; kingdom Viridiplantae; phylum Streptophyta; class Magnoliopsida; order Asterales; family Asteraceae; genus Cichorium; species Cichorium intybus. The sequence continues at coordinate 97,002,486 of CM042012.1, forward strand.
TTTTTACCCGATTAAGGTAAACTCAGTTTAGTAGCAGGTCGAGTCTGAGTTAATCACCGGGTACTCAACCAAGTTGCTCAAGTTTTACAACCAATGAACCGCCTGCTGCTTCCTTTTGAGTATTTGAGAAGTTTATTCCAATATTCTATTCTTATATAGATCAGTTATAAACTTCTATTCATGTTTAAACTACGTTAGTAAATATATCTCACTGTTTTTTTATCATTGGTCAATCATATATTTTTTTAGAGATCTAAAATATATATAGATTGTGATTGTTTTATGTTTCATTAGTCTTTGGTTTTGTACTAATATTGTTAGGCAAACTCGATATATATCTAGATTCTTTTAGGTAGCGTTTGGTATACGAAAATAAACTGGATGGGACGAGACGAGACTGGATTGAGAAAGAAAATAATAATGGATAAAATGAAGAAATTATTAACGAGAAAGAAAGAGATAGTATTTTTGTCAAAAGTTTTTTATTCTAGCTTGTTCCACCATTTCAATTGGGACTAAAATTCTAGTAATTAGTCTTATTTGACTTGGTCATTAACCTCTTTTTATCCATACGAAACCTCATCTAAAGAACCTTGTTTTGTTCGGTCTGGTCCTGTTCCATCCACCAATGTTACTTTACGGGTCAAATCATATACTTTAACATTGATTTTTACAATAGGTCAATAGTCAATTAAGTTACTCTAATTTGTCGGTATTCTCTTTTATGCTTATCAACTTAGGTCTCTTTGATAAACAAGATAAATTAGAACATCAAATGTACAATAAAAGAAAGTACAAGGACAAACCAATTAAAAAACAAAACTATAGGGGGTAGAACTTCACTAACATTAATTTTCACAAAGATTCGAAGCGTAGCTCATGTAAATACACACTTAAAAAGACGATAACAAAGAATCACATCCTTGGCTTTGCCCCGGCAAAAAACATAAACTTGCCTCTCTTTCTCTCTCTCTCCCACTCACGCCCATGTTTTTTTACTAAAGATATAGATTCTGATTCTATAACAAGACGATTCGATAAATACTTAGATTTAGAAAGAAAATTTCGCACATTTGGATATTTATTTAACCACTATTCACTATAAAACATCATAAACTATAGTGGAAACAACAAGATTTCAGAATGACAACTCCATTTTGCAAATGGGTTTTGGTTTTTTTGATTAAATTCGCCATTTTTGGGGAATTTGTGAGTGGATATGAGTTCGATGAAACCGAATACCATTTCAATACGACAGAAGTTCTTTCATTAATGGAAGCCTCTTCAGCTGTTGCTGCCCCAAAACCTTTACTTGTCGGTCTCACTCTTATTCAAGGAGCTGCTGCTAAAGGCGCCGGTAATATTTCTCGCTATTTTTGAGTTATTTTTTTGTTTATTTTAATGGGTTTTTGCTAGATTTAGATGTGGGTTTTTTGTTTACGAGTTGTTTAGAGTGAGAATCTGCAAGATTTGATGAACCCATGTGAAAGCAAGTGTTAAATTTGCAGATTTGATGTTTTTATAAAATTCTACCATGTTTTGCGGATTTGGGTGTTTGGGGTTTTGTTTTCTTGGTTATATTCAAGAACAGTACTCTCACTCCACCTCTCTTTGTGCTGCAATTATTAATAGTTTTACAATTAGTTGACTGGTTTTTGAATAGACAATTACGATTTGTGTCATATAATTTGTGTGATTTTATTTTAAAGTTTTGAAATTTGTTTTAATTAGTGGATAATTAAGCGTTTTCTTGTCAAAACATTGGTCTTCTTTTCAAGATTTTATCCCTCCATCCCAGAGACAAAAATCTTTTCTATTTATTGAATTTCGTGTTACGAATTTCAAGATTCAACTTTAATTTTAAAATATTTAGTTTTCCACCCGGAAAATGTTTTTTTTTATTTATAAATTTTAGTACTTTATCACTTGTTATCATTTTTTCGCTTGATTTGTATTCATGGGTCATGAGATTCTTGTAAATGATTTTAATTTTCCACACTAGAATGTTTTATAACTAAAAAGTTTAATACTATATTAGTAGTTGTAGTCTTTTCAATTTGTACACCTCGATCCTCAAAAAATAACATAGAAAAAGTTCGATTTTAAGTTTCAATTATCAGATTTCATCCTACGAGTTTCAAGATTTAAGATGATTTTTTTAGTCCAAAATGGTTTCTATCTAAAAAGTTTATTACTTTACAGTTGTCTTCTCTTCGATTTCTACCCTCATCCCCCAAAAAAAAAAAAAAAAAAAATTCAGTTTCTAATTTTATTTTATTAAATTGCATCTAGGAGTTTCAAGATTTAAATTTGATTTAACTATTTCTTGTTTTTCCACCCCAATTTTATTTCCATTTGTTTTACTACTTCACCGCTAGATGTCATTTTTTCACTAGATCTACATTCATGGGTCATGCGATTCTTGTCTAGTAATTTCTAGATTTAAAATTTACTTAAATTGTAATTATGAATTATCCACCCGAAACTGTTTTATTTAAAATAATTAAATACTTTATTCCTAGTTGTCACTTATTCCTTAAATTTCTATTCATTGGTCACGAGATTCTTTCGGTTTTACACATGGATAAATACATATACATGTCATAATTATTTAATAAACATGAATAGAATATTTTAAAAGATTCTAATCATGTGTTTCACTTTCTACAGTATGTTTAGATGGAACATTACCCGGGTATCATTTTCATCGTGGATTTGAATCGGGTGCAAACAGTTGGCTCATTCAATTGGAGGTTTGTGACAGCTAAAATGGATAATGACATCCATCAATTTTATACATAATTATGTGTTATACTTTTATCCACAATTTATAACACCTTTAATCATTCTTGATGTTAGCCTTCATTGGCCTCCATGTGATGTCTTTAGTATCCACTTATAATCATTACTAATATTAATATCTTTTTTTCTTAAAAAAAGATCATTAATGCAATTTGTTTTTACGTAATGGGCTTAATTGGACATGAGTTACGGGTTGTTAGTGAGTTAGACATTTAATATGTACAGCTATATATGGTTGTTTATTTTTTACTTAACCTGGACAGAATGACTTAATGAGTTAAAGCCAAAAAACTTGGCTTACGCTTAAACTTTTTTTTTTTTGTTGTAACTCTTCATGTTAAAATTAATGAGTATTGTTATAATTGATGGATAGTGTGAAGATTATTTGTTGGGGTAAAATCGTCATTTAGTGTCATGCTTGGAGAAGCTCTTAACAATAAAAATAATATATAAAAGTTTTAATTTTTGATAGGTAGAAATAAAATTGCTTGAAATATCAAAAGAAGTAAGTAAAATTCTTTTGACAAAGGAAAAGATATTTGCTACCACATTAATAAATAAAATAAGGTGGTTTTGGAAAACTCTATATAATGTCCCTTTCCACCCACTAAAAGATGTGGGATTCATTGTTAACTTATTCTTGCCTTCTTTTTCAGTTTCCTATTTATAAAGTCCATACCTACTCTCTATTAAATAAGAGACAGATGTAGAAACCTTTCACCTTAAAGTTCTTTTCTCTATCTTCAGTTGATCCTACATATCTCAAAATTTTTGGTCCCAATTTTGCGTGTTTTCTTTTTAACTTCTTACTTTTATAAACAAATACACACACACACATATATATATATATATATATATATATATATATATATATATATATATATATATATAAAATTTTGTGCAAACTTGATTTAAAAGAATCCAATTAGTCCAAACTTAGTCTGGAAAAATAGCAAAAGATCGCCGAGTTCCATTTTGATAAGCGAAGAACGAATATTAATATTAATTTTCTTCTTAAATTTTTTATATATGTCATAACTTTGAACCAGATTATTGTTGAAGTTTTGATTTCGGCCCCTCAGTTCTAGTGCTTGTGTTCTGCTCCTGATTTATTCAGTCTAAATCCGGGTGCAGTTCATTACAATACTTAAATGGGAAAAAGGAACCCCCCCCCCCCCCCCCCCCAAATCTAATAACCTATAAGGGTCGTTATTTTCTTTTTCTTAGTACAAAAGAACGACTTAATAGAGAAAGTTAGAGAAAGGAAGCTATATTAAGTATGGAATTTTTACAAATTTTTCTTTATTTATATATTCGTTCATTTCACCATGAATGCTTTCATTTTCCAAATATCTTTTAAAAGTCATCATATTACAGGGTGGAGGATGGTGTAACACCGTTAGATCTTGTGTTTACCGAAAAACAACAAGACGTGGATCATCAAATCATTTTGAAAAACAATTAGCGTTCACCGGAATTCTAAGCAATAAGGCTGAAGAAAATCCAGGTTTTTATTCAATCCATCATGGATTTTAGAAATTTGCATCGAGAATCTAACTTCTTTTGTTTTTATTTATTTTTCTGAAATAACTTTGAATTTCTCATTCAGATTTTTTCAACTGGAACCGAGTAAAGGTTCGTTATTGTGATGGTGCCTCTTTTGCTGGCGATGGGGAAGACAAGGTGGGTAGCAGTATCTCTCTCAATCAAAAGTCAGCCATAGTAAACTGACACATACAATCTCAGTCCACTATGCCTGACACACACAGCCACTATGGCTGAGTATGGTACCGGACCCGGACCGAACCGGTACCGAAAGTACCGATCCAAAATAACATAAAAGTAGGTACCGACTACCAAACCAAATTATAGGGTACGGTATCGGTACCGCTGCCGGTTGTAAATATTTTAATTTGAATATAGAAGTGGGAAAAGTACCGGCTGACAATAACAGACATAATGCATCTTACACATATTGTATCAAACACAATGTACCTGACACACTATGTATCAGTCACATTATGCATCAGGCACAAATACATTTGTATTTGTGTCGGATACATATTTTGTATTAGTTCAAAAGTTGTCTAATGATGTTTATATATTCATTGACAGGCTAATGATCTACAATTTAGAGGGCAAAAGATATGGTTGGCAGCGATGGAAGACTTAATGTCAAAGGGGATGAACAAAGCTGAAAATGTATCATTTTTAATAAATCAATTATTCAATTTTTTCCCAATAAAGATTTTTATTTGCCATAACATATTCGTTAATTTTCAGGCGCTTCTTTCTGGGTGCTCGGCTGGTGGTTTGGCATCTATTTTACACTGTGACGAGTTCCATTCCTTATTCTCAGGAAGCACGAAAGTCAAGTGTCTAGCTGATGCTGGAATGTTCATGGATGCGTAAGATTGATATTTTTTTTTATGATAAGGGCATTTACGTATATTCCATATACGAGAGATCGAGAGCGGGTCCATGTCCCGCCTTTTTCAGGCATGACAAAAAATATTCTAATTTTTTTTGGGAAATCTCCATTAAAGTCCCAATATTTTGGCTCATTTACGAAGAAGTCCCAAATTAATTTTTATTAACAAAAAAGTTTCAAATTAGTTTTTATTAACAAAAAGGACAGAAACTACATGTTTTATCTTCAATAAAGTCCTAATATTTTCGCACAGTTTACAGAAAAGTCCCAATATTAGCCGGTTTTCTGTCATTTTTTGTTAATAAAAATTAATTTGGAAATTTTTTGTTAATAAAAATTAATTTTGGATTTTTTCATAAACTGAGCCAAAATATTGGGACTTTATTGGAGATTTTTTTTTTTTTTTTTTTTTTTTCACATTGACATTAGTCTGAGTCCTGGTCTAATGTATGTCAAACGCAGTACAACGTCCTTTATGTTTAATGTTTAGTTTGCATGGTTTTATTTTTATTAAATAATGTTTATATATTTTTTTATTTTTGGAAATTTAGGGTCGATGTATCGGGGGGACATACACTAAGGAACATGTATGAAGGTGTCGTTACCTTGCAGGTACTTCAAATCACCGTTTTCCCTTCCGGTTAAATTTATTTTGGAAAAAAAAGATTTTATTTCTTTTGAAGTCAATTTATTTAAGAACGCTTTTTCGATGTATACAAATGCTTCTTGTTAGAGAATGTTACTAGTTTTGCCAAAATTATGCCCACTTACTGCCTAAAACAGAGCACGCTTGAAATTTTTTTTTTCCAAATTTTATGAGATTTATGTCGAAACTAAATAAATAATAAGGAAAAAAATCTCTAATTTTGGGGACTTTTATAATTTGTCAACAGAACGTTGCTAAAAATTTGTCCCCGAGTTGCCTCAACAAACTCAACCCAACTTCGGTAAGTACTCAAATTCCTATATTTGATGACATCAGCGATTCCATTCCATTCTAACACTCGGTTTTATTTTCAGTGTTTTTTCCCTCAAAATATAGTCCCTAATATTCAAACACCCATGTTCATTCTCAATGCAGCCTATGATTCATGGCAGGTAAACATTTTTATCTCTAGAGTCTATTTGGTTTCATGGAATGGAATGATTTTTATATATATATTTTTTATATTATATGTACAATATATATTTTATTCAACTCTATAGATTATTTAAATTACTACGAATGAATTTTTATTTAAAAAATTAAATATAATAAAAACTCATTAAAACCCAAATAAGATTACAAAAAAATATATATTTTCTAATTATTTTTAGAAAATAAATTCTAATTTAATTAAGAGTAAATTACAGTTATGGTCCTTGAGGTTTACCAAAACTAACAGAATGGTCCCAACTATTCGATTTTCACTATATGAGTCACTAACGTATGCAAAATCCGACAAATAGGTCCCTGGGTCAGGTAAAAAGACTGAAATACCCTTTTTAATTTCTTTTTCCTTTTTCTTTGAATTACTTAATTAGTTTATTAATTGTTGGATCAGATTTCTTTTTCCTTTATTAATTGTCTGATCCAACAATTAATAAAATAATTAAGTAATTCAAAGAAAAAGGAAAAAGAAATTATAAAGGGTATTTCAGTCTTTTTACCTGACCTAGGGACCGATTTGTCGGATTTTGCATACGTTAGTGACCCATATAGTGAAAATCGAATAGTTGAGATCATTCTGTTAGTTTTGGTAAACCTCAGGGACCATAACTGTAATTTACTCTATTAATATCATGGAATTTTTGTAAGATTTGTGCCACAAAAAATCTAACGATAAAACGGTTACATTTCCATTTTCATTCTCTTCCATGATGGAATTATAATCAACAAATTGGAAGGAATGATATCCCTTCAAGAATACTCCATTCCATTCCACCCTCATTCAAACGGAATGATCAATTCCATTCCATCCTCTCTTTCTCAGGTCCTCTCCAGCTTAACAGCTTCATCAGCTGATCCAAATGGTGTCTGGAAGCCATGTCAAAAAAACCCTGGAAACTGTTCACCATCTCAAATGAATTACCTTCAAGGTACGACCGATTTTTTGAAATTATATTATTATTATTAGCTTCATTAGAATGCAATTAATTGACTAACGAGTAAATGACCCTTTTACCCTTTGACCAGATTTCAGAAACCAGATGCTTGATGCACTTAAAGGATTCTCAATGTCGAAACAAAACGGACTGTTTGTAAATTCGTGTTTTGCTCATTGCCAAACAGAGAGACAAGATACATGGTTTGCAGATGATTCTCCGGTTATTAACAATAAGGTATATATTTTTAGGGTTAATTTTAATGATTCTCAAGTTTTTATTACAATATTCAATGGCTAATTTTACGCATTGTTGAAAATCACTTCTAATTCTTCATTATTCTATTCTGAATTCATTTTTCATCGACTCAATTATTTATCAAGTCGTATCAGAGCGGGTTAATGTTCGATTGAGTGGAAAGTTTGATTCGTTTCAATATTCAGATCTGATTCATTCTTAGATCCGATTTACGTATTTTGAAGCTATTTTATTTTTATCATTAGATTTGATTGTACCTCCCAAATTGCATAAAAAAGCATTGTAGTTTTTTTTCTTTTCGTTTAACCACGGAAAGAAATTTTTTTTTTCTTATTTAACCACTGAGTTTATTATTTTTTTTTAAAACCACTGAGTTTCTTCCGGGAATGAATTGCAACAAACAATCATACGGATCATTTTCTCGTTAAAGTTGGTTTTTTTTTTTTTTTTTGGAAAAAATTTGAAGTTTCAATGGTTAAATCATAAAAAAATTCTTATATATTCAGGAAAGTCCTTATATTTTGACGTTATATTCGATTAAGCCCTAATTGTTTTTTTATATTCAATTAAGCCCTACATTTTGTTAAATATTTACAATTTTGGATAATAGTTGGTTATGTCGTTTTTATATTTTTACAACTGATAATGTATAGGGTCAAAATGTAATGTCAAAATATAAGCACTTAATTGAACAAAAACTGAGATTTCTACTCTAAATTCTTAAAACGATCAAAATGTAAGGACTTGAATGAATATTTCCTTTTTGTATATATCAAAAATTGTAAACATTTAACAAAATGTTGGGCTTAATTGAATAAAAAAAAAACAATTAGGGCTTAATCGAATATATGGTCAAAATGTAAGGACTTTCCTGAATATATCCCTTTTTTAAAACATGCCCTCAGTGGTTAAATGGAATTTATCTGCTTCATTTTGATTACAATTTTCGAAGTACATTTCCCTAATTAGAAATAATTTGAAACACATGGATCTTTAAACTTTAAAGCATGCTAATATTGACATGCGATGCAGGCGATAGCATTGGCTGTGGGAGATTGGTTTTTTGATCGATCAAGCGTGAAAGAAACCGACTGCCCGTATCCATGTGACAAAAGTTGTCACAATCTATTATTTAGATGATAAGTCTTGATAAAAATTTTATCTTGATTTGTTATTTGTTATAGATGTTTTATGGTATGAAATGTGATGAACAAATTAAGATATGAATAAACTTAGTCCCTACTTTCTAGCAAAAAAGAAGTGAGGGCTGTTATTCTTATTCACATATTTGTTTGTAATGGTAAGGAAGCATTTGATATTAATGGGAACCCGTCTTAATTTATGTTATTAGTATATGAGTTGAGTTCTAAATTTATAGAGTTGTGTTAATTTGAGATTGGAAAAATAGTTATATTGGTAGAAAATAGGTTTTTATTTTTCAATATCTATATAACTTTGAATTATTTTGGGATCGTCTTCGAAACCGTTTTCAAAATCTGTAATTTGATCATATTGCTTGGGTTTACGTGAATTCCGACCTGAGATAATCCAATAAATCAATCTGGATATAAGTAAATTTGAGATTGCAAAAAAAAAAAAAAAAAAAAAAAAAAAGTAGAGTAAAAACATATATGAACAAGGGAGGCTTTAAAGGTCAAACACTCTTAAAATAGATAAGTGGTTTCTAAATATTTGTGTTTGAAGTTGTTAGTGATTTCCTTATGTTGGTTAGTTTTTTTAGGTAGTTTTTGGTTGTTTATTATCGTATAGTTATTTTGTTGCTGATTTTGGTGAGATAAAATACGACCAGCAATAATTTGAAGTTTTCAATCGAGTTATTTTATTAAAAGATGGATTTCAAAAGACAATTGAGAATTTGTTGGTACAATAAGGTATCAATGAATATCAATGGCAAAAGTTGTCAAAGATAGAACATGTTGTAGGTAAGGGTGTAAATGAGCCGAGCCGAGCTCGAGCTCGGTTAGGCTCGGGCTCGGCTCGTTTAAATTCATAGTGCTCGAGCTCGAGCTTGACTCGTTTATATTTACGGGGCTGTAGCTCGAACACGGTTCGTTTAATATTTATAGGGCTCGAGCTCGGTTCATTTAGGCTCGTTTAATATTTATTAATAAATAAATTGATATTTATTAATAAATTAATAAATTAATATATAAATATAAAAATAAAAATCTTATTATATAAAATATATAGGCTTGTTTAGGCTCGCAAACCTAAATTGAGCTCAATAGTGAGGCTCGGGATCGAGCTCGTTTAATAAACGAGCCTGAAAACAAGGTTCGATCTCGGCTCGAGCTCATTTAACTCGAACTTGAGTTGAGCTTTTAACGAGTCGATCTCGAGTAGCTCACGAATAGCTCGACTCAGTTACACCCCTAGTTGTACGACTATGCGGGCACTTGCTCTTGTTATCAAATATAGGGGTTTTCTTCACCGTGCACCCCTCTTTTTCGTCATTTTGTTGTTTTTTTTTTTTCTTCTAATTTCGTCCTTTTGATGAAGCATCCCGTTCTTCCTGTTTTTGTTAATTAATGTGCTCATTTTTTAATTTTCATTCATCAATATATTTTTGGTTGAAACCCACATTTTTAGTGGTTTCTATACATAAATCTACGATGAATCTAGCTACCGGTTCCCAATTTTCAAGTTTCTATTTCCCATTTGGTTATTGACACACCCATTATGCTACGTATTTTCGATGTCATGGATTGAAATAAAAAAACAAATCGAAAATTGATCTGAAATTGTTTGTGAAGACGGAAAGAAATTATAATGATAGCAAACTGGAATAGAAAATTACTGAATGATACCTTACCTATAAAATTTTGTTGAGCCTATCTCACATTACCAAAGTTAACCATTTCACTTCACAAAATTACCGAAGATGTCACTGAAAATGGGCCTTAGCTACCCAAGAGTCCAAGACGTATAAAAAATTGACACATATTATTCCGAAATCCGAATTGACATAGGCTCTCGGAAATTTAATCACAATTGGGTTTCGTGTGGTTGGGCTTCGATAGCGAAGCCATATTAGAAATTTTATTGGGCTTGCTCTTTAATAACTTTTGGCCGTTGAACTACGAAAAATTAGACTTTCATGCTATTTACCAAAGTTGCCTATAAAAGTTTTAGATGTTCGGTCTAATGGAAATATTTACCAAAGTTTTAGATGTTTGGTGATTATTCTTTTGGAAGATTATTTCACGATTACATTTTTGGAGTCCGGTTATGAGATGATTCGGATTTTGATTCAAAAGTGGGTTTTTTGTGGGTTTATGCTTATGGTGTTTATCTTTGCGATTGCATTTGGTTGCTCAAGATTAAGAGATCCTTATGAGCAAAATTATGTTTTATTTCTATCCTACAGCCCGTGTTTGGAGACTACTGATGTATTCGTATTCGAAGATTCGCTTCTACACTTTATGTCACTATCGACTTCAGATTCACCTTTTGCTCGATATGGTACTTGGGTTGCGTCATCCATTCCAATAATTGAAGGGGAGAAGGTTAGGTGTAAGCTCTCAATGGGATAATGACTTGCGGGCTTGGAAGGCACACTATGACATGCGGGTAATCGGCCTTTGACCTAGTTGGGTAGCTCACTTATATATAGTAGTATTGTATTCATTTTCAGGTTGAGAGAGCTCACAATGTGAGAGATACTGTGTAGTACTAGTTCTCAGGTTTTTACACCCTAGGAGCCTAATCTTTGTAATCTCTTACATCTATATGAATCATTCGACTTATTGCATATCGTTCTTAAGTGTTTATGATGTTCTTGAAACAGTTCGGATTCCGCGCTCATGCCAAATCCGGAGTTATTATTTCCCAATAATATGCTGTCTTTTTCTTGAATGTAGTGCTTCTCTAGGGCTTATAATCCTTAGTGCTTAACATCCTAACATGTAAAACTAATACCAATTATTGTTTAAGACCTTAAGACCTTTCTAAGCACATGAGACTAGAGATTGATAGTTCATTTCTTTTCTATAAGAGGATAGTGAACTTTAGTACAAACTTTGGTGAAGAAGGAAGCTTGAGGATACAATTAAGGTGAGATTATCAGAGTACATGTCTATAACTATTATGGTGTGTGTGTGTGTGTGTGTTGTTTTAAAATATTTTCATTCAAACATTTTATGTGCTATGTCCTATACTATAACTATATTTTTGCATTTCATACAATCTATTTGAATGACAACATAAATATGATGAAAATATGATTCTTACACCAAAGTTACATCCTACTAGTGCATCGCATTTTGGATGGGAGTCTATGGGTGTAGTTATAATATACATATTGAAATTGACTTAAGATGAAATATGTAGTGATTAGATTTCTAGATAATCATCAGTTTGTACGTGCGAGTCAAGCTACCCCACATGTGGTGCATGTGTGGTGGTTCGCAAGCACATAGCTATTACGGATGGGTATAATGATTCCTTCAAACCACCAATGTGAGGATGGACTTAATGGCATGAACTTGGGATTTGGGTTAGTTGCATGTGCATTTATCACACATATGACTTACCCCTTATTTTTATGATGAAACGATGTTTTGGTGCAAATAATGATTATGTTGACAATGTTGACTACATTGATTGAGAATATGTTGAAGCTAATTTTGTGATGAAGTGTGATCAACCATCCAAAGGTCTTTTCCATGTGAAGCTTAAATTTTGTACCTGAAGATCCGAAGATTATGCTCTGGAGGATCCAAAGGTTTTTGTGTAACAAACCATATCTTGAGAGCACGTTAGATGTCAGACACGCCTACAATAATGCTGCTCTCCTATTGGCTAATAGTGATACGTAATTTGTTAGAATATTGCTTGTACTATTAGACAGATATTTTGTACTATGGTATCCTTGATCACGTATAAATATCAAGGATACCTCACTGGGCCGAGCATGCGTTTTATCACCATCGTTGTAAAACCCCAAAGTTAAATCAAAGCATTCGGCACCCTGTTTCCTCAATTCATTTGTTCTTAATCGTTCTTGTGTGTGTTGATTGTTTGTTGAATCATTTCTTCGGATAACTTGTTCATATTGAATCATTGATTGAATTTCTTCTCAACAAGTGGTATCAGAGCAGGTTCATCTCAAAAACATGTTAGTAGAAATTGACAACGCCTAGTAATATCAAGTATTTTAGTCGTTGTTGAGCCCTATTATTGGTAAATTTATATCATATATGCTGTGGTATTCTCACTTTTTGTGTCAGTGCTTGTTTGGAAAGAAAAGATGTAAACAAGGACTAAAAGCGTACAAAATGGAAGAAGTTTGAAGATAAAGACAAAGCAGTCGAATTCGCACGCGCGGTGCGGTTATGTACAAGGGCTCGATGCGCTGAGTCAGCAATGAGGCGGTGGAGAAGATTCAAATGCCGAAGAAACGGGGATAAACTAGCACACGCGCCGCGGAATCTAAGTGCACGCGGCGCGGTCTTTTATTTTTCAAAACTATAAATAGAGGGTTCTAGGTCGAAATCAGTAGCAAAGGCCTGGCATAGGAACAACCCCCAAGGCTTCTTTGACTCCAAGTTTCAGTTTTCTGTCGACCATAATTGATATTTATGTTTTTCTCTTTTAATTTCCAAGTAGTTTAGCACTTTTCGTAGCTTTGGCTAGTGTTATTGGGTGTGACAACCATTGGCATTAGTTTCTAGTTTCTGAAAGTTTATGTTTTCTGTTTTGGAACAAGTTGGATCTGAGTTTTTAATAGTTAATCATTCGGTTATTGTTAATTGCTCTCTTTTTCAGTATTGTTACTGTTGAATGCTTGTTTGGATGTTTTGGGATTGTCATTGCTTCTGATTTTTTTTGGAATTTACTTCTGGAATCAGTAAGTAATCTTCGTTTATAGTTTGGAGTAGTTTAGTTTAGTGAATGATTGTTTTGGTTTTTTTAGTATTGTTTCGGTATTCGTTTTGTGTTGGTTTTTGGGAAAGTAGAAGCAATACCGCTGACTGTAGAGTGACATTACAGTTGGTATACTGTCGTTCTATCTTGACCACCAAACTCCCACGATCGACCCTTGCTACCGCTATACTAGTGTGTGTAAGGTTTATTTTAATATTTTTGACCGCACGACGACCTAGGCATGTCAAATTTTGGTGCCGTTGCCGGGGAGTTGTGCGCTTAGGATAGACGATTAGTGGTATTTTTTTGATGTTTTATTTTAGTTTTTCAATTTTTCGTATGTGTACGTCCTCGTAATGGGCGATTACATGTACCCGGGTCAATACACGTGTTATGGTAGCCCGGTTTATTACAATAACAACCAGTTGAACCAAGGTCGAGGACCTCCACGACAACAACAACAAAACAATCAGTGGAGAGGACAACAGTATAATAATGGGCTCTACAATAATGGTAATGTTGTTCCTCCACTTTATTTTGCACAACCGAGTGGCAGTCGGTTGCATCGCACTTCCAGCCACGGGAGTATGATGAGGCATCGCCTATATTTTTTCCTGAAAATGTAGATTGTCAGGTAGAGATAGGGCCAGAGTTGTTAGGTGTGTTGCCTAAATTTAGGGGTCATACGCAGGATAATCCTTATAATCATATTCATGAGTTTTTAGCTATAGCCAACGTAAACATACCTAGAAATGCTAATAGGAATATCTTTAGGCTTAAGTTGTTTCCATTCACACTCAATGACAAGGCTCAGTATTGGTTCATGTCGCTGCTAGCCAACAGTATCACTACGTGGGAGCAGTTGAGGACAATGTTCTTACAGGAGTTCTATCCCCCAAGCAAGACAATGGAAGTAAGAAGAGATATACAGGAATTCCAGCAAAAGCCCGAAGAAGCATTCCATGATGCTTTCGAGAGATTGAATGAGCTGTTACGCTCATGTCCACACCACGAGTTTCCACGATGGCAGTTGGTCACGATATTCTACGACGGTGTCGACGGTATGAGCCAGGCAATGATTGATGCATCATTTGGCGGGGCAATTATGCTGCAAGATAGCGAGACGGCATGGAGGTTTTTGGAGCAACTCAGCAATAGATCCAAGTTCAATCATTCAGCAAGGAAGACAAACAACACCTCATCAGCGATAGCAGTAGATGTCGATAACGACTGGAAGAAGGAGGTGAAGAATGAGATCGGTGCCCTTAGCAGGAAGCTTGATACAGTATTGGCCACCGTGTAGCAAGGACCACCAAATCAACAGCGGCACGGTCAACAAGAACAAAGACCACAAGAGGTTAGTCAAGCGTATGGTCAAGTGCAATACCACAACAGCAACCGTCAAGGTAATTGTGTTGAGTCATGTTCTATGAACGATCAAAATTTGGGATTTCCGCCAAACTCGCCAGAAACGGAGGCGAGTGATTTTAATACCAATAATATGGTGTGTGAACCTGCATCACCTGAACATGTGATGGAAGGGAATACACCTTGGGAAAATCAAGAGACCACTGAAATGGTCGAAATGGTTGCTGAGGAGGAGGTGGTAGATGAAAATATTACCCCCGATTCAACAACTTTTGATGTTTTTGAGAATGTTAATAATGTTGATCTGGTGATGAGTGAATCTATACTATCACCAGACAATTTGGTCGAAAAGGACATTAAGGAGGGGGCTGTAATTGACAATACTAACCCCCATCCAACAACTCCCAAAATTGTTGACGCTTTTGAAATTCAATATATGGTGATGAGTGAATCCATACCATCACCAGACAACGTGATCGAAACGGTTGTCGAGGAAGGGGGCGTAGATGACAATACTGATAGGTTTTCTGCAAATCTATGAACTAAAACCCTAAGTTCACATGCAACCTAGATTGGATCTATGTTTTCTTACTTTGAACATGTAACTAATTCCTAAAGGCCAAACAAAAATTAACTAAAAGAATAAATCAGAAAAACTAACCTTTTAGTTGTTTCTTGCAAGCTAAGCAGCACAAGTGTCCTGCCTCAAATGAAGTCACACCCAAGCTAGGAGGTAAGCCACGAAATTTAGAGAGAAAATAGAGTCAAAAGTCGTGCCAAATGGTGTGCATGGGGCTCCCTATTTATAGGTTCCAACTGATAACCAGATAAGCCTTTAGAGATAAACCTTTTTGAATTCAAATAAGATAAACCTTTATCTTACAATTCAAAACCCTTTATCCTAATATCTAATTATCGAAATTATGGTTTATCCTAACCATAATTTCGTGGACTATAATACCTTGCCAAAATTGTCACTTACTCAACTATTGAATAATTACAATTCAGCCCCTGCACCTTTAATTAATTAAATTAATCACCAAATTAAATCCAATTAATTCCAGATTAATTTCTAATTAATTAATATAGTTTCTAATTAATATATTATCACTTTAATATATTAACAAACCATATATTTAATTCTATTGATTTATTAATCTCATAATAAATCAATCTTTCTCTCTACCGAATTTTCTACCAAACCTCTAGCTATGAGGGCAACCCAAATGGACTTTGCTACTATTAATTAGGTAAATACAAATTATTAGTCATGGCTTAGACACCTAATCCAACAGTCTCCCACTTGGATAAGTCTATGACTATAATTACCAATTTAACCTCTAATTAACCAGCAAACTGTAGCTTCCTAGAAACTGCTGCCGAACTCTGACCTAGTCAGTTCTGTCCATAGATAAGTGATCAAATGATCCTCCGTCCAACAAGATATTTTTCAGACATGAGACATGGATTGAGATCAATCTCTGTCTGATACACTGTTTCCCGATTTCCGATTTTGCTTATGACTTTTAGACTTCTAATTGAACGAATCAATTTAGTCCTGGCTGGCCAGCACTTCAGTCAACTTCAAAATCATCGAGTGGCCAACATATATCTGTTTCCCGTCAGGGTCATGGGACGAATAAGCTTCGACTTATATGTTATATCTTTTACCCGACAAATCACTCACAACAGCACGTTTTATAACACCGAGTTACCGATGCGTTTTCGTACTATTAATGAGCAACCGCCTTGCAAATTATAACTCATATCTATCCACTTTAAGACCATAAGATATTATCGTCTCAACATTGCTCGTGATGTAATCCATGAAGCAATCCATTGAGCGCGGGTTTATCCAATACTCAAATCTCCATTTCCAAGTACTCATGAACGTTGCAGCAATCTTATTGCTATGTCTAACTCCTTAGACAATCTACAAACCAATTCATGACAGTATTCCTTCATACTTACTCCCTAAGAGTATGAATGACTGTGGATATTTGAATAATTCAATTATTCAGGAAGTAAACATGCAAAAAGTGAAACATGAAATCTAACTGGCAGCTACTCCTGCTAATTACCAAGTCTCCACGAGGTAATCACCAAGTCGGATTTATCATAACTATTATCGGTTTCTTATTCTCTTTTAAACTTTCAATTCAAGCCTTTTATATCTATGTCTATGACCTTTTCACTCTTTCTATGTATCCAAGTGTCTAACACTTATACACTTTATTGCAGATGATCCTATCGGATACTCTTCCGATGATATCTCAATTTTGTCATTCTGTCATTCTCTCTCACAACTCCATTCTGGTGATGTGTACCGTGACTGCCCATGGTTCTCGGGTCTTTAGTCTACATGACTAAACCCTAAGACAATTTCGAGGTGTCATGATGTGCTGGTGAACCACACGCGCTCCATCAGAAACCAACGAAATTCTTTAACCATGAAGTCCTATAGTACCACGTTCTGGTGTAAACAATTATCGATTTGAAAACCCTTTCAAATCAATCACCCTAATCATTTCCCAATGATTTCTCACGTCTTTTCAATAATCCATTTAGTATTCTCAGCCAGGCAATATCCTGAATCCAACTTACAATGCTCTAAGCATTAAGTCAACAGGATATGTTCATAACACTTCTGATTTGTCCAAGAGGCTCGAGGAACCTGATGTAATCTCATTCCAAGCCCTTTCGGAATCCTAAGATTACCAATAATCCTTGTGTCATGATTTCCGGAAATCATTTCCTTTTAGAGACTCTTTCTTATGCATCTTGAATCCCATCAAGATCATATTCTCAACGGATAAGTCTATACTGTCAGTCTCATCTATCCAATAGATGTATGTGAACTACGTGAGTATGCTGCACCTTCTTTGTTTCTTTCATGCCAATTCAGGAAACTCCTTTCCTAGGGTTATGCATCTTGAATCTCATCAAGATTATGTTGGCAGAATTCTGATCTATCTAATAGATATTCACAACCACCTGAGTATGTTGCATCTCTTAAAGTCTTTCATAGCGAACCGTTTCTTAACACCAAGTCATTACACTTTGTAATGATAAGAGACGTTTCCTAGAACCAGTATGTAACCCTCATACAATGATAGCAGATAACAACGATACTCCCACTGGCTTTGACACCGTTATATGACTCTTTCGGACTATTCACAAAATCCAGAACTTATGGCACATTTTGCGAAACCGAAATCCAAACCTTTCCGACATATTAAAGAAAATCTTTCAGGCTATTCACAAAATCCAAACCTTTTGGCCTATTTTGAGAATTTGAATGTCCTTTCTTGTGAGATGCCCATGGGACGAATCCCGGGGCCATGTACCTTTTGTAATGGCATGCTCTATGTGAGTCCCTATTAGTGTGCCGGTAAACCACACACGCTCCACTAACGACTTACACTATGCCACGCAGAATCCTCTCGGATTACATCTTCTATTGAGAGTGCTTCTCTCGGAATCAATTGCTTGACTCCAAATGATGACTCATTCAACTAGATGTTCTGTAAGTACATTTCTATGTTCCATTCTTTTGATGATTCAATTACTCCCACTGGTTCCTAGACCAGTTGTAAAGATCGACCAAACTGTCACATAGACTGTATCTCGCACTAAGGTTCTCTTATTTGGCAGCAACCGGGCTCACCAATGCTTCCAGTAGTCGGATTACTTATCCATACCATCTTTAGTGTTTTACCACTACTCGGTATATCACCCAGATCATAACTCTTTATGACGGTAACAATAACTACAGGTGAAGCGAAGAGAGGGAATGTCAGGTTTAACAAGAATCCAATTCCTGGTCAAGGCCCAGTGGTGACTAAAAGGTTCTTTCATTTCGCTAATCCCTAAACTCCTTCAGGGTTATTCTTACTCCCACTGTTTCCTTAGAACATGAGCTTTTTCTAAAAGAGCTCTTCTTTCAAAGGATGACCGGGATGGCCAAGGAAATGACATTGCTGATCAGGTTCAGGCTTGTCATGAGATTCGGACGAATGCTACATGACCCTGGACTTCCTATGTACTAGTGGGACGATCCCAGCTTTACATTTCAGACAGTGTCGACATAACCTACTTAGTCTAAGAAATGGTCAGAATATGGTTTTTGCGGTCTGACTAGTTGAATATTCAATTCATTGAAATACTAATCGGAAATGTATCTTATACATTGAGGATCAAAAACTATTTCGATCAATGCTCCATCATCTTCCCTAAGACACATTATAACCATTAATGTTCATGGAAGAGGATAAACTGTGAAACATTTTCCCAGTCTATGTTGTCACTCAGGTTTTGTTGATCTTATACTTCCCTTGAAATCCTTGAACACTTCAAGGTTCCTTTCAATCGCTTATTCCGATAAGCGAAGCCATATTTGTCAAACTATTTGGCAAATATCAGGAAGTATAATTAATTGTGTTCTGTTTGAAGATTCGAGCAATACACAGTAACTTATGTGTCTGTTGCTCAAAATCTTAAGGTCTTTTACATCTTATGTAAATTTTATGATTTTGTTAATATTGTTTAAGACATGCAATCATCACCTGACTCCAAGTCAACTGATTCCAAAATCCTATCCATTGGATCTTTGGGTGATTCCTTTCTTGCCACAATTAATTTTATTAAGCACTCAATTCATCATGTGACTCCAAGTCAAATGATTCCAAAGTCCTGTCCAACTGGACCTTTGGTGGAAGTGATTCTCATAAAATTCACTTAACAATCATAAAGAAACACAATTTATAAGTCCAATCTCATTGGATGTATCAACTTTCAAGTTATTACCATTTATGCCATTAACACATTCACACAACGTTTCGAGGATAATTTAAAACGATCATGTTTTAAAAAAATATTTTATTAAACCAGATTTATCCTCAGACAATGTACTATGCGAATACATATTATATGTGTCTATAAACTAATAACAAGAATAAATATCTAGCCTAACCCAAACCCACACGAGCTCCAGATCCAATCCGAATCAACTCCTGTGCGACACCATCCCGCATCCTCCAGAGTCCGTGCATACAGAGCAAATGTGTGAAACACATCCTGTATCAAGGAAATGAGGATAAGGTATTATGAGTTTTAAGATATTTCTGAGTTTGCCAAACGGTTTGGCTTTGAAGCATTTTTCCAATTTTGCTGTGACTGTGTCCCACCTTATGGATTCCCAGTTTGAAACATCAAACAATCGGTCCAGACGATCTGGATCATTTCTTGATGCACCTTAATACTGGACTCAATCCTGAAGCAGCTGAATTAATGGAACTATGTTTCTCCATGAACGACTCATACAGAGTCAACATTGAATGCATTTCCACGATTGTCTTATCCGGTTACCCTTTCTGTTCATCTGGATGAACAGATCAGCGAGTCGAGCTAATGCTTAACTCCCGATCACAAGGGAAACCAGTTTTATATTGTTAGCCTATGTATCCCTCAATCTCGGGAACACACAACCTGGTGCTACTTCCTTCTAGTTTGCAACTTCAAGCTCTTTGAAGATCCTAGTTCGTTCCCTTTATTCAACCAGTTCTTGGAACCTTTCCTCAACCAGTTGTGCTAACTTATCTGACCCCAGGAATTCTAAATCCCTACGGAACTTGGGGTCAATGATCAATAGCATAAGGCAACGAACTTCCTTGGACTCAATAGTCAAGGAGTCATGCTCATCACAAGCTGCTATGTGATGCCATGTTTGGGAGCGGACACTGAGTCGGATATGGTTCGCCAGCAAAACTAAGAACTATTCTCTAATTGCAAAACCATATCACACAGTCAAGGCCAGTCAGCCTTACCATATTTAACAGGTGCTTTCTAAAGCTCTCAGAAATGGGTGAAGGAGGGGAAGGAGAAGAATGACACTTTCTTCAGACTTATATAAAATTTGAATTTATTAGTTTAATTAATCATTTTAAATAATGACCCAAGTTATTATTTAACAATGCTAGGATCCGAAATACCCCAACTATGCTGTGAAGAGGGATGCCGTAATCACAACATAGTGGTCATTAAGGTAGATAACATTTATCAATTTCAGTCTTATGAAATTCCTAGATCTGTGAGATTCATTGAACTGTTCAATGACATGTTTAATCTCGGATATGCCCCACCGTTTGTGACTGGGATGCCGAGGATCACAAACCGGGTGTGAATAACCATGCAAATTAGCTTGGTACTCTCGGGGTCAATTACCATCTCAAATTGATGTGCCGGTTAACCACACACGCTCCATCAACAATGATAACACCCGAGAAACCCATTGCCACTCTTTATGAACCCCTATTGGTGTGCCGGTAAACCACACACGCTCCACCAACGTTTCATAAAGTGCAATGTGCAACTTCATGGATTAGCATCAAATTCACATTTTTCCTAAAGTAACTAGATTGGGATTTTGTAAATGGTTCTAGTACTTTGATCATTATACTTTTAATGATTAAGCGGTCCCATCAAAACTGTTCGGCTAACGACCCTCCACTGATCAGGCGAGCGGTGGGCGAGAGTGTTCACCCATTAGACCGCCATTTTATAGGCAGTCTCCTTATACCCACTTTATAGATCAGCTTCGTGAATGAGGCCTACTATTGAATTGACTGACCAATTTTATCTTATACATATAGTAATAACTTTTAATAACATATATAAGATATATTTTAAAACCCTTTAAAATATTCAAGGTTTATCTTTTAATTTTTCCAATTTAACTATTAAATTAAAATTAAATTAAACCTTTAAAATTTTGATTTAATCATCCTTTAATTAACAATTAATTAAAATAATTAAATCTTAATATTTTAAACATTTAAAATATTTTTCCGGATTTAATCCTTAATTTTCGCAAATTTAAAAATTAACTAAATCCTTTGAATTATCTTTTAATTAACAATTAATTAAATTAACTCAATTGTAGATAGGTTTATCCAAATTAATCAAATTAATTAAAACCTACCCTTAAACCCCTAATTTTCGATTTCAAGAAAAGGTTTAAGGTTATCCATTTAATTAACCAATTAAAGTTACCAAAAATAGAAAACCTCCTAAAACCCTAATAGGCATTTTCGAAAATACTAAGGGGGGGGGGGGGGATTAGGGTTTCCAAAAACCTAATCCTAGAAATCGATCCAAGCAATAATTAGGGTTTATAAGCTTTAAACCCTAATTTTAGGAAAACTATTACAACAATTCAACAAGAAAACAACCAAATGCTCTGATACCACTGATAGGTTTTCTGCAAATCTATGAACTAAAACCCTAAGTTCACATGCAACCTAGATTGGATCTATGTTTTCTTACTTTGAACATGTAACTAATTCCTAAAGGCCAAACAAAAATTAACTAAAAGAATAAATCAGAAAAACTAACCTTTTAGTTGTTTCTTGCAAGCTAAGCAGCACAAGTGTCCTGCCTCAAATGAAGTCACACCCAAGCTAGGAGGTAAGCCACGAAATTTAGAGAGAA
Source organism: Cichorium intybus (assembly GCA_023525715.1). Lineage (NCBI taxonomy): Eukaryota > Viridiplantae > Streptophyta > Magnoliopsida > Asterales > Asteraceae > Cichorium > Cichorium intybus. Next base: position 97,024,804 of record CM042012.1, read on the forward strand.
AATAGAGTCAAAAGTCGTGCCAAATGGTGTGCATGGGGCTCCCTATTTATAGGTTCCAACTGATAACCAGATAAGCCTTTAGAGATAAACCTTTTTGAATTCAAATAAGATAAACCTTTATCTTACAATTCAAAACCCTTTATCCTAATATCTAATTATCGAAATTATGGTTTATCCTAACCATAATTTCGTGGACTATAATACCTTGCCAAAATTGTCACTTACTCAACTATTGAATAATTACAATTCAGCCCCTGCACCTTTAATTAATTAAATTAATCACCAAATTAAATCCAATTAATTCCAGATTAATTTCTAATTAATTAATATAGTTTCTAATTAATATATTATCACTTTAATATATTAACAAACCATATATTTAATTCTATTGATTTATTAATCTCATAATAAATCAATCTTTCTCTCTACCGAATTTTCTACCAAACCTCTAGCTATGAGGGCAACCCAAATGGACTTTGCTACTATTAATTAGGTAAATACAAATTATTAGTCATGGCTTAGACACCTAATCCAACAAATACCACCCCTGACCCAGCAATTTTTGAAAAATATGAACATTTTAAGAGTCAAGCTCTGGTGATGAGTGAATCTATCCCATCACCAGATAAAACTAGTCGCTCACTCTTGGTACCGATCCACTTGTTGGACGATGACCAAGAAGATGATGACAATGATGTGGTCTTCCAAAATAATAAACACAATTTTAGCGCCACTCATGACCCATTAATGAATGAAAAATTAGATGTGATCAATACCATCGATGAGGATATTCGGGAGCATACTGATATTATGCCCTCCGATCTCATTCGATTGGAAAATCTTTATTGGTACTGTAAGCCAAAATTGCAAACTACAGATGGCACGCGAGACGCTAGAAAAATGAGATTTGCAAAACAATCACTGGGAGCGACACTGGACGCACTCCACGTTAAGCCGGTGATGTTGAAGAGACACCGAAGGAATGACCGAGCTTGGAGGTTTAAAGCCACTTCTAAGCATTCGTACGAAATAATCAGAAAACGGTAACCGGGCAGCAATAGCAGAACCGGTAAACCATTTGACCCAGGAAAATTGGAGTACGGGATCGATGAAGGAACGGTGGTAACTGAAATTCGGTGGAGACAAATGGCGTACGATCCACCGTAGCCACGGAAAGACGGTCCAGCTAAAAAAACCAAGCAAAGAAGCGCTTTTGGGAGGCAACCCGATTTTCGATAAGTATTTTTATTTCCATTTTTATTTTTGGTCAAAATATCATTGAAGGTAATCATTGAGTGCGGTATGTCCTAAGTGAGGGGTGAGGATGAGTAAGTAGAAAGGAAAACAATTTTTTTTGAAAGTCGTGCCACTAACATCATTAAATCGCGACGCGGACCGGGAAGAGACCCGATGTGCAGTGGACTTTCATACAAGCTCGCGACGCGGAAATCTTCATGTGGCATCGCGGATCTTCAACCTTGATCGATTGACACTGGATCTCATAGCATCTACGCGACGCAATCTTGACACTCTGGCATCGTGGAGACGGGGAATCAGCAAGGACAGCAACTCGCAATGTGTAATCTTCTTTTGTATTTTGCAAATTTTAATTTTTTTGAATGTGTTTGTTAGTGTGAATAGTATCTATCCAAACTGTGATTGCTGCACCAACTGATGGAGTTGCATAACGCAAGTGTGGGGTCATCGTACCCCTACACTTGCATCATGCTGGAGTGTTTACTGCTGCGCCCCGACTCCCGGATTTCATCGAGACGACGAACATGATCGACCCTGTTACAAATGGTTCCTACAGCAAGCAATTCGCCGTTCCTAAGGGGGCGACTCTTTCTCCCATGTTTTGACATTTTTTATGTACAACGGGGACGTTGTACGGTTTTAAGTGTGAGGTGTGGACGGTCGAAAGAGTATTTTTGAAATTTTTGCAAGAAACAAGTCATTTTCAAAAAATTTTAGCAATTTTTCAAAAATTTTATGAGATTATAATTTTGAAACGAATAGTTTGTGAATGTTATAACTTGATATTTTTCAAGGAATACTGTTTAGTTGTTATCATGCTATATGTTTAGTCAAATAAGTTGAGTTTTAGAAGTTAGAAGATTGGGATATTTTAGGATTGAAATTTAGGAAAGGATTGTCAATCAGTGGCCTTTGTTGTTCGAGCCGGTAAGTCTAAAATGGGTGGGACTTATGCACTTTGCCACCTAAGATCGTCTGGTCTGGGATGGTATTTCCGAAAGCTCGTTACACGGACAACATCAAAAGTCATGGATAATTCTTTAATGGCCTTTAGAATCTGAATGAGTACGTACACTTCATTGTGGACAGAAAATTTGTAATCAAGGGTTCTTTAGAAAGTCATGAATTCCAAAGAATATTCTGATTATGTTTTCACAAACTATTTCACTCTAACTCCTGAGGCAATACGCTTTGAAATCAAACGCATTCAAAAATTGTTTGAATCTCTATTAGAATTTGTTAAAAACTCTCTTGCTTGGGGACAAGCAAGGCACAAGTGTGGGGTGTTTGACAACGCCTAGTAATATCAAGTATTTTAGTCGTTGTTGAGCCCTATTCTTGGTAAATTTATATCATATATGCTGTGGTATTCTCATTTTTTGTGTCAGTGCTTGTTTGGAAAGAAAAGATGTAAACAGGGACTAAAAGCGTACAAAATGGAAGAAGTTTGAAGATAAAGACAAAGCAGTCGAATTCGCACGCGCGCCGCAGTTATGTACAAGGGCGCGACGCGCTGAGTCAGCAATGAGGCGGTGGAGAAGATTCAAATGCCGAAGAAAAGGGGATAAACTAGCACACGCGACGCGGAATCTAAGTGCGCGCGGCGCGGTCTTTAATTTTTCAAAACTATAAATAGAGGGTTCTAGGTCGAAATCAGTAGCAAAGGCCTGACATAGGAACGACCCCCAAGGCTTCTTTGACTCCGAGTTTCAGTTTTTAGTTGACCATAATTGGTATTTATGTTTTTCTCTTTTATTTCCAAGTAGTTTAGCACTTTTCGTAGCTTTGGCTAGTGTTATTGGGTGTGACAACCATTGGCATTAGTTTATAGTTTCTGAAAGTTTACGTTTTCTATTTTGGAACAAGTTGGATCTGAGTTTTTAATAGTTAATCATTCGGTTATTGTTAATTGCTCTCTTTTTCGGTATTGTTACTGTTGAATGCTTGTTTGGATGTTTTGGGATTGTCATTTCTTCTGATTTTTTTGGAATTTACTTCTTGAAACAGTAAGTAATCTTAGTTTATAGTTTGGAGTAGTTTAGTTTAGTGAATGATTGTTTCGGTTTTTTTAGTATTGTTTCGATATTCGTTTTGTGTTGGTTTTTCGGAAAGTAGAAGCAATACCGCTGACTGTAGAGTGACACTATAGTTGGTATACTATCGTTCTATCTTGACCACCAAACTCCCACGGATCGACACTTTCTACCGCTATACTATTGTGTGTAAGGTTTATTTTACTATTTTTGACCGCACGACGACCTAGGCGTGTCAGAAATCTCGTTCTCGTTCATACAGTTCTAGATCTAGATCGATTTCTAGATCTAGGTTTTCGCAATTGTATTCGAAATCTGTTACTCATTTTTCTATAAAGATCTGTTCAAGAAAATCAATCACAATGACGGATTTAACAGCAACTTACGCAAATATGTTAAACACCGCAAACCTTATTGGTTCCTCTACTAAGGCACCAGTTCTCGTTTCGACTTACTACGATTACTATGATTACTGGGTAGACCAAATGGAAGATTATCTGGTTGGATTAGATAAAGATCTGTGGAGATCCGTAATAGAGGGACTGTTGCATTAAGGTGTCTAAGCCATAACTATAATTGATACATATGATTGAATTGATAGCAGCACAGTCTTTTTGGGTTGCCCTCATAACATAGCAGAGGACAATATTGCTATACAGAGAGAAATTAATATATTATGAGGATAATATATTGATCAGAAAAAGGAATATTTAATTTGTTAATATATTATGAGAATAATATATTAATTAGAAATTATAATATTTAATTGATGATTAATCAGAAATTAATTTGGAATTAATTTTGGGAATAATTAAATGTGCAGGGGTTGAATTATAGTTGTTCAATAGTTGGACAATATATATATATATATATATATATATATATATATATATATATATATATATATATATATATATATATATATATATATATATATATATATATATATATATATATATATATATATATATATATATATATATATATATATATATATATATATATATATATATATATATATATACATACATACATATATACATATATGAGAGTTTTACTTATTGATGGTAATGATAAGTGCATTGACTTGTATGATAAAAGGGTTATCATATCAAGGGTTCAAATATGGCAGCTATAAGCCATATGACTTATCAGTTGGAAACTATAAATAAAGGCCTCCCCCACCCTCTCATTCACTCCAATTTGAGGAGTTCCTCCTCTTTCTCTCTTGCTTTCTTGATTGCTAAGTCTTGGGTGTGAGCCATTAGAGGCATTACAATTGTGGTGCTTGCTTCCAAAAGATCCAAGGATCAAAAGGTATGTTTTTCTTTATAAATTTTGAATATACCTTTAGTGTTCTTGATATGTTCTTAGTTATAGGTTTAATAGTGAAAAAATAAATCTTTTTAAGGTGCATGTGAACTTAAGAGCTTTAAGTTTATTGTTTGCTTAAAACCCATCAGTGGTATCATATCTTAGATCTGTTTTCTGTTGAACTGCTATAATGGTTGAACTGTTGTTAGGGTTTAATAGTCTTAAACCCTAGTGTGACAACCGTCAAAAATCAGTCAACATAAGTCAACAGTAGTCAAGAAAAGTCAACTAGAGCGCTCATTAGATAAACATGTTGAAGTGTAAACTTCATAATCTTTGTATTATTTTTGAATATTATAATACTACATACACTAGTTGAAAACAGTTATCGAATAAACACTATAAATACGTATAATAAATTACAGCAGCGTGGAAATTCGATAAACGCACAAATATTATTTTTATATAAATAATATTCATAACGCGATGTATTCGTGAATAAGAACCTGTGGATATATAGAACGTCGAAAACGGAGTTCGTATGCAAAAGTTACAACAAGTTAAATCGCTGTGAACGGTAAATGTACACAGGGTTTAGGCCTAAGATACAAAATGTGGTACCTTAAACATTAAATATAGGATAATAAGTCATATAGTATGAAGCTAATATTATCTAGTATTTAATTCCAAAGCCAAACGTATTTCCCGGTAAAATGCTGAAAATCGCGAAATCGGAAGAATACTGCGCTTAAACGCGTATTTCGTCGCCTAACGAGTTATGACGCCATCTAAATAAATTTCTAACAATGTTTTTATACAAAATAATTATTTAGAACTTCGTTTCGTCAAAAACTCAAAATAATTTCACAAAAACGTCTTACGATTTTATAAAAACTACTTATTTATATAAGTAGATTGTTATATTTTATAAAAGTAACCCACCCTACCACCCCTACCCCCCCCCCCCCCATCGGCAGCCAAGGATCTCCCCAAGATCACATCCAATCTTGAGGGCACTATTCATAATCTTGAGATTTGAAAGCCTAAGAGTGATTTATTAATAAACAATGATAAAGCAAGATCTAGGAAATCCTATAAAAGCTTGTACTCTCACCCACACACACTCTCCTCTCTTCTCTCTTCCTCTCCCTCACTCTCAGCTCTCTCCCTCTCCATCACAACCACCGCCGGCCACCACCATACACCACCATCATCCACCAATTTCAAGTGTTTTTGCAATCTTTTTGGTAAGACAACTCCCTCTTGTGATTCTAAACACTACTACACAAGTTTCATTCCATTTACATACACTAACATTCACTAAAATCCATTGGGTAACAGCTTTGTCCAAAGGTTCTCCAAGATCCACCATTCATCACCTTCAAGATCTTGCAAACCAACTTGGTAAGTTATGTTCATCTAGCAATTCTAAGACTTCTACTACCTTTTCATCTCTTTTACACAATAACACTCACGGAAATCCTTTGGGTAATAGTTTTGTCCAAGGGTCCTCCGAACTCCAAAGCTTGAATCCACACTCCTCCACCAAGAAACCTTAGATCCACCACTCAAGGTGAGTTCATACCCCTCATTTTCACTTTTATCCAAGTTTTAGGGGAGAATACAAGTTTAAACTATAAAAATGATGTATTATTGTAAAGTTTATGATATAATCTTGGCAAATGCTATGTTTACATGTTATATTCTTGAAATACTAAGAGATCCATGTTAGTCATCTTATTATGAAGTGAATGGCACAAACAAAATTCTTGTAGTAAACTATTATACATTTGTAGCTTAAAGAAACAAGTATTTAGACTTTTACACATATTTGTTACAAATGATGCTATATGGTTTAGGTTATGAGGAAATGGATATAAATGTGTGGTTCATGTGAGTACTTGGCAAAAGATGTAAAAATAAGTGTTTTGTTGAAATAGCCAAGTACACATGATGACACAACTTTCACTCCAAAACTATAATATAAGTAAAAAGAACGTTATTACGACGTAACTAAGTATTTTTCTTGAATGATTAAAACCAAAGTAAGTTTGGGTTATTATTTACAAAATTTGGGTTTTCAAAATGAAGGGGAATATATTATAGTAACAAGTACTAGAAAGGACCTTTGGGAAAAATTACCATTATTTCCAAAATACGACGAGATTTGAAAACACGTTGCCATCACTTTACTAAAATGACTTATATGAACTCATCACTATGACTTATTACATGATTTCCAAAACTATCTTGATATTCACATGTTTAGATGTTTAGGTGTAAGAAATGATACATTTCAACTCATTGACAACACTTAGATCTAAATATACCGATACGACGAAAAACAATTGTATAAATTATTAAGGGAATAATTTGCGAAACGAACGATAAAGTACACTAAAAGTTATAATAATAATTATATGAATATATAATTATTAAGTATACTAATTATCATGGATATATTTGGTAATTATCAATACAAAACGGTTTTCACTACGCTACAAATAAGGATATGACATGTGCGTTGGGTAACATTGTGAGACATCGCTTCACGGTACTAAAAGAGTACACATTAAATCCTGGATTATAACCTTAATCATGTATGAGCAGGATAGTTGTATATAGATCTTTATGGGATTGACAATCCCCACCTATGGTTGTTCGCTACAACTACGACCGACGGGTCAAGGGTGACAAATTTCTTCACTATTACGACGCCTGAAGAACGTCGTGCCAGGTCACTAGGTCTTAGCAAGGTTATAATAACTCACAAATTAACAACGAACGTCCTATATTTGTAGAAAACATATTCAAATGGTTTCACTTAAATGTGAGACTACATGGTATACTTTTCAAAGATTCAAACAAGGATTTTCACTATTTCACTACGAAACATGTATCGCTATCATATTACGAGAACTTTCACTATTACACTATGGGATTTTTCACTATGACACTATGGGTTTTCACTATTACGCTAAGAAAGTTTACACTATTTCTCTACGGGTTTTATGGAAATTAAAACCACATTTCGGAAGATACAAATATAAGTACTATTTTACTTATACATACGAGTTTTAAGAAGTTTAAAACTACATTCCAACAAGATACAAATGAGTATGGTTTTACACTATTACACTACGAGTTTTTCACTATTACACTACGAGCACCTTCGCTTTTACACTACGAACATTTTCGCTATTATATTATGAACGTTTTTGCTATTACACTACGAGTTTTCACAAAGGAATCACTATATTTCTCACTACAAAAATCTTATGAACTCACCAACGTAATGTTGACACTTGCAAAATTACTTGTATTCTCAGGTAACAATTAGTCAGGTACGACTAACCTCTGGATGGGACGCGAAGACGTCTCTTTTGATTATTTTGATATCATAATGTAATTGGTCTAAAAACATATTGTTGAACAATGTAACTTTCCATTTATAATGTATGATGGTTGTTTATCTACTTATGTTTCAATGTATGCAATGGTTGTGATATTATGTGCCGTTCCACCCTCCGACGATTCCGCCATCGTGGTTTGGGGGTGTGACAGATTGGTATCAGAGCAATTGTCTATAGCGAACTAAGTATATTCTTCCATGTAAGAAATACAACTATAGATACGGGGACTTATACCTCTGCTAAAAAAAATTTTTAAACATACAATAATACTTTTAGAATATAATGATAATATCCTTATAAAAGTATACATATACAAACAGAGATAGTATCACAATACAAGAACGCTAGAGTTAAGTTGAAAATTATTATTAGACTTAGTATAATATGTTATCAAATCATGGGAAGACGTAGCCTGATCAACTACGTTTAACTACGGTTTGACCGACATATAACTAAGTGTGGGCATAATGGACAACGGTGTAAAAGTCAATGTTTAACATAAATACTTTGATAAGTATTAGTATTATTAAGAACCACCTATTGACAATTCTAAGTCGACACTAGTATCAACATTATCGCAATACCTCTTTATCGTCTGCGTACCCAAGTTACGACTAAGAAAAGGGTTTGGATGCCGGCAAGGGCGACAACAGGAGCTACACGTTAAGGGACAGTTGAGTCCCCAAGTGTAGTCACAAATTTAAAACCATTGGTGAGTATTTCCGACATGACTCACGTGGAGACATAGAAATTTAACTCCTAGTTGATCGATACATGAGACTTTCCTTTTTGCGCTACGATTTTAGCCTTAGGATCGTTTGTATATCGAGCTTAAGACTTAAGCTAGGATATTTCTTGATTCTAACCTTTCTCTTTAGGGATGCATACCCGACCATCTTTACTTCGTGTATCGCAATTCAATGCACAAAACTGCGTCTGCTTATGTCAAAATCTCTAAGTTTTATTTCAAGCCCTCAGAAACACGAGTGATATTCTTAAGTGTAGCATCATCTTACACTTTCCAAATTATTCACATGTTTTTGGAACAATCTTTGACCTGACGCTTTTCATTCCCAGTTTAACTTCACACTTTGTCGACCAACGAAAATTTCCTATAACTTCGAGCTCTCCTTCGACTCATATCGTTTCATACATTCGTTTGAGTCCTTCTGACATTGCTGGTATCCTTATTGTTATCAAGGATTACATCCTCTTACGCCACACGTCAAACCTATAACATAACCGTTGACTCTATAGAAGGTACGAAACTACATTCACACCATGAAACGTTGTATAAACAATTTGACGTGTCCTCTATTTTGAGGAGAGAAAGTTTTAGATGTATATATCTCTATCCTCCAAAGGATTGTTTTCCTAGAATCACTAAATTGAGAATGTGCCCATTTTCAATGATCAATACTTTCACACATTTCTTTAAGGTAGCATTCTACCTTACGATTTCCAATGAGTTCCTAACTCCTAAACTCATATTTTTTTCGACTCCTTGCTATTTTGCCATTGGATTGACTTAAACAGTCGGATAATTTATCCAAATAATAACCAAAATAGTCTTATATGAGTTCCCTCGTTGAAGATTTATCATAACAAACTTCTTCATTGTCTTACTACTTCATTTGGTTATCACAAGAGTACCTTCATTCACTTGAAGTTACGACGCATTTTGATAACAGTAAAGTTGCTTATCATTCTAAACTCTTCGGACATCACCTAGGTCATGTGGTTTATTTCATCATGAACTTTCACTGCCTTCACTAGAGACAATGGCCCCCCTAAACATATTTTTCGAATATGGTTCCGTTGTGGTGAGAGTACCCGCCACAGTAATTGTAGCTCCAGAAATCCTCGATTATTTCGTAAATTGATTGGTAGACGACACTTTGAATAGTCTTTACGTCTAGAGACACACTAAAACTTCGCTGCCTATCCGTAGTGCGTACCTTTAGGAAAACTTACCGAATAATGAAACCCTCATTGTGTGCATAAGTACCATTAAAGTTGTATACAGTAGGAAATTGAATGGTCTGAGAATACCCGATTTGGCCTTATTGCATGTTCCTTGTTTGGTTGTTGCCCTAAGGTAGGATCTATTATTCAAATGCCTATTTAACTTTACACTGTATATGGCTGTGCAAATGCGAAACAACTCGTGAACACTAGAGGAATTCTGTCATAGTAACGTAGTAGGGCGGGCAGGATTCCTATGCCTTCTTAACCCACGTCATCGACAAGAAAAAGGAAATGAAAGAAATCACTGACATACCAGAAGTCTGTAACTATCCTGATGTGTTTCCAGAAGATCTTCCAGGGATACCACCAACACGACAGGTCGAGTCCAGAATCAAGTCGATCCCGAGAGCAACCCTAGTAGCAAAGTCTCCATATAGACTGGCCCAGCTGAGATGCAGGAGCTATCTAGCCAACTACACGAACTACTAGAAAAAGGATTAATTAGACCGAGCCTCTCCCTTTGGGGAGCACCGGTTTTATCCGCAGAAAGCAGGATGGATCCTTTAGAATGTGTATTGACTATAGAGGATTGAACAAGTTGACTGTCAAGTACAGATACCCACTTCCAAGAATTGATAACCTATTCGATCAATTACAAGGATCTGTTACTTTTCAAAATTCGATTTGAGCTTTGGGTATCATCAACTTAGAGTTCAAGAAGATGACATTCCGAAGACAACGCTTAGAACACATTATGGTCATTACGAATTTGGCGTGATGCCATTCAGATTAACCAACGCCCCCGCAGTATTCATGGATCATATGAACCGAGTATGCAGACCGTTCTTAGATAAATTTGTGATTGTATTTATCGATGATATATTGATATATTCACGAAGCGAAGAAGAACACGGTCAACACCTGCGTTTAATCTTGGAACTACTCAGAAAAGAGAAATTGTATGCCAAATTCTCAAAATGCGAATTCTGGATACAAAAAGTAGACTTCTTGGGCCATGTGGTTAGCCAAGAAGGGATTCATGTCGATCCATCCAAGATCAAAGCAATAGAAAACTGGGAGATACCAAGAACCCCAACGAAGATACGACAATTTTTTTTCTGGTCTTGCTGGTTACTATCGAAGATTCATCAAGAATTTCTCCAAGATAGTGAAACCTCTCATAGCATTGACATAGAAAGGTGTCAGTTTCGAATGAGAAGACAAACAAGAGGTTACCTTTCAAACACTAAAGCAAATGTTGTGCAGCACGCCAATCCTATCTCTTCCAGAAGGCGTGGAAGATTTTGTTGTGTATTATAACGCATCAAAACAAGGTTTGGGATGCATGCTCATAAAAAGAGAGAAAGGCATTGCTTATGCTCCTAGACAACTCAAGCCTCACGAGGTCAACTACATCACTCACGACCTTGAGTTAGGAGCTGTGGTATTCACGCTGAAGATATGGAGACATCACCTCTATGGAACAAAGTGTACGATTTTCACAGGCCACAAGAGTCTCCAGCACATGCTCCGCTAGAAAGAATTCAACATAAGGCAACGGAGATGGTTCGAGTTACTAAACGACTACGAATGTGATATTCATTATCACCCGAGCAAAGAAAACATGGTAGCAGATGCTCTGAGCAAGGAAGAACACTCAGAACGTCGAGTAAAGTCACTCTGGATTACCATACACTCGCACCATCCCACCCAAATCAGGGATGCACAACTTGAGGCCCTGAAACCAGAGAACGTCACCAGTGAAGCTCTTCGGGAATGGCCAAAAGTTTCGAACTCAGGGAGGACGGGACACGATGCTTCATGGACTGAATCTAGACACCAGAGTTTGGTGGCTTCAGAGAGTTGGTCCTGGAAGAGACTCATAATACAAGGCATTCCGTTCATCCTGGGTCGTACATGGTGTACCTCGACTTGAAGAAGTTGTATCCGGTGGCCGAACATGAAAGCAGAAATCGCCACCTTCGTAAGCAAATGCTTGACCTATGCAAAGGTTAAGGTGTAATACTAGAAGCCCTCGGCACTGTTGCAACAACTGGTAATACCTGAGTGGAAATGGGAACGACTGAAAGTGCCTCGTGATCGTCAGAAGAGCCACGCAGACAAAAGATGCAAGGCTCTAGAATTCCAAGTGGGTGACCGGGTCATGTTAAAGGTCTCCCCTTGGATGGGAATGATATGTTTCGGTAAAAGAGGAAAGCTTAACCCAAGGTATATAGGACCTTTCGAAATTCTAGCTAGAATTGATCCTGTAGCCTACAAACTTCAGCTACCCCAAGAGTTGAGCAAGGTACACAGCACCTTCCACGTATCTAATCTCAAGAAGTGCTTATCCGATGAGACCCTAGTTATTCCTCTTGACGAAATCGAAGTCAATGAAAACCTACAGTTCATAGGGGAACTGGTGGAGATCATGGATAGGGAAATCAAAAGAACCAAACAAAGTCGTATTCCAATAGTAAAGGCTTGCTGGAACGCTAAGCGAGGACCTGAGTTTACTTGGGAATGCGAGAATCAGATGAAACAAAAGTACCCCCAATTGTTCCCAGAAACCCCCGTAACCGATGACTAAAACTAAATTTCGGGATGAAATTCCTTCTAACGGGGGGATGATGTGACAACCGTCAAAAATCAGTCAACATAAGTCAACAGTAGTCAAGAAAAGTCAACTAGAGCGCTCATTAGATAAACATGTTGAAGTGTAAACTTCATAATCTTTGTATTATTTTTGAATATTATAATACTACATGCACTAGTTGAAAACAGTTATCGAATAAACACTATAAATACGTATAATAAATTACAGTAGCGTGGAAATTCGATAAACGCACAAATATTATTTTTATATAAATAATATTCATAACGCGATGTATTCGTGAATACGAACCTGTGGATATATAGAACGTCGAAAACGGAGTTCGTATGCAAAAGTTACAACAAGTTAAATCGCTGTGAACGGTAAATGTACACAGGGTTTAGGCCTAAGATACAAAATGTGGTACCTTAAACATTAAATATAGGATAATAAGTCATATAGTATGAAGCGTAATATTATCTAGTATTTAATTCCAAAGCCAAACGTATTTCCCGGTAAAATGCTGAAAATCGCGAAATCGGAAGAATACTGCGCTTAAACGCGTATTTCGTCGCCTAACGAGTTATGACGTCATCTAAATAAATGTCTAACAATGTTTTTATACAAAATAATTATTTAGAACTTCGTTTCGTCAAAAACTCAAAATAATTTCACAAAAACGTCTTACGATTTTATAAAAACTACTTATTTATATAAGTAGATTGTTATATTTTATAAAAGTAACCCACCCTACCACCCCTACCCCCCCCCCCCATCGGCAGCCAAGGATCTCCCCAAGATCACATCCAATCTTGAGGGCACTATTCATAATCTTGAGATTTGAAAGCCTAGGAGTGATTTATTAATAAACAATGATAAAGCAAGATCTAGGAAATCCTATAAAAGCTTGTACTCTCACCCACACACACTCTCCTCTCTTCTCTCTTCCTCTCCCTCACTCTCGGCTCTCTCCCTCTCCACCACAACCACCGCCGGCCACCACCATACACCACCATCATCCACCAATTTCAAGTGTTTTTGCAATCTTTTTGGTAAGACAACTCCCTCTTGTGATTCTAAACACTACTACACAAGTTTCATTCCATTTACACACACTAACATTCACTAAAATCCATTGGATAATAGCTTTGTCCAAAGGTTCTCCAAGATCCACCATTCATCACCTTCAAGATCTTGCAAACCAACTTGCTAAGTTATGTTCATCTAGCAATTTTAAGACTTCTACTACCTTTTCATCTCTTTTACACAATAACACTCACGGAAATCCTTTGGGTAATAGTTTTGTCCAAGGGTCCTCCAAACTCCAAAGCTTGAATCCACACTCCTCCACCAAGAAACCTTAGATCCACCACTCAAGGTGAGTTCATACCCCTCATTTTCACTTTTATCCAAGTTTTAGGGGGAGAATACAAGTTTAAACTATAAAAATGATGTATTATTGCAAAGTTTATGATATAATCTTGGAAAATGCTATGTTTACATGTTATATTCTTGAAATACTAAGAGATCCATGTTAGTCATCTTATTATGAATTGAATGGAACAAACAAAATTCTTGTAGTAAACTATTATACATTTGTAGCTTAAAGAAACAAGTATTTAGACTTTTACACATATTTGTTACAAATGATGCTATATGGTTTAGGTTATGAGGAAATGGATATAAATGTGTGGTTCATGTGAGTACTTGGCAAAAGATGTAAAAATAAGTGTTTTGTTGAAATAGCCAAGTACACATGATGACACAACTTTCACTCCAAAACTATAATATAAGTAAAAAGAACGTTATTACGACGTAACTAAGTATTTTTCTTGAATGATTAACACCAAAGTAAGTTTGGGTTATTATTTACAAAATTCGGGTTTTCAAAATGAAGGGGGTTATATTATAGTAACAAGTACTAGAAAGGCCCTTTGGGAAAAATTACCATTATTTCCAAAATACGACGAGATTTGAAAACACATTGCCATCACTTTACTAAAATGACTTATATGAACTCATCACTATGACTTATTACATGATTTCCAAAACTATCTTGATATTCACATGTTTAGATGTTTAGGTGTAAGAAATGATACATTTCAACTCATTGACAACACTTAGATCTAAATATACCGATACGACGGAAAACAATTATATAAATTATTAAGGGAATAATTTGCGAAACGAACGATAAAGTACACTAAAAGTTATAATAATAATAATATGAATCTATAATTATTAAGTATACTAATTATCATGGATATATTTGGTAATTATCAATACAAAACGGTTTTCACTACGCTACAAATAAGGATATGACATGTGCGTTAGGTAACATGGTGAGACATCGCTTCACGGTACTAAAAGAGTACACATTAAATCCTGGATTATAACCTTAATCATGTATGAGCGGGATAGTTGTATATAGATCTATATAGGATTGAAAATCCCCACCTATGGTTGTTCGCTACAACTACGACCGACGGGTCAAGGGTGACAAATGTCTTCACTATTACGACACCTGAAGAACGTCGTGCCAGGTCACTAGGTCTTAGCAAGGTTATAATAACTCACAAATTAACAACGAACGTCCTATATTTGTAGAAAACATCTTCAAATGGTTTCACTTAAATGTGAGACTACATGGTATACTTTTCAAAGATTCAAACAAGGATTTTCACTATTTCACTACGAAACATGTATCGCTATCATATTACGAGAACTTTCACTATTACACTATGAGGATTTTCACTATGACACTATGGGTTTTCACTATTACGCTAAGAAAGTTTACACTATTTCTCTACGGGTTTTATGGAAATTAAAACCACATTTCGGAAGATACAAATATAAGTACTATTTTACTTATACATACGAGTTTTAAGAAATTTAAAACTACATTCCAACAAGATACAAATGAGTATGGTTTTACACTATTACACTACGAGCTTTTCACTATTACACTACGAGCACCTTCGCTTTTACATTACGAACATTTTCGCTATTACATTATGAACGTTTTCGCTATTACACTACAAGTTTCACAAAGGAATCACTATATTTCTCACTACAAAAATCTTATGAACTCACCAACGTAATGTTGACATTTGCAAAATTACTTGTATTCTCAGGTAACAATTAGTCAGGTACGACTAACCTCTGGATGGGACGCGAAGACATCTCTTTTGATTATTTTGATATCATAATGTAATTGGTCTAAAAACATATTGTTGAACAATGTAACTTTCCATTTATAATGTATGATGGTTGTTTATCTAATTATGTTTCAATGTATGCAATGGTTGTGATATTATGTGCCGTTCCACCCTCCGACGATTCCGCCATCGTGGTTTGGGGTGTGACACCTAGTCTCCATATGGATCGACTTTTGCTTGGGTTTTTGAAACCCTAGCCTCCACCCACCTTTTTTTTCGAAAATAAGGAGGCTACATAGGGTTTTTCTATTTTTGGTCAATATGATTATTTAATAAATGGAAACACTTTGCCTTTATTTTTGAAAACTTAGAGGGAAAGGAATAGGATTAAATTAAATTGTTTAATTTGTTAATCCTTATGTGATTTAATAAATTTAATAAATTTTTAATTAAAAGACAACCATTAAATCACTTTAGGTTTAATTTAAGTTTTAATTAAAATTGTTTTAATTTCGAAAATTTAAAGGATAAACCTAAATATTTTAAAATGTTTAAAATACACCTTATATATATTATTATTAAAAGTTAATACCTATATGTATAAGATTAAGTCAGTCAAATCGCTAGTATGCCTCATTCAGAAAATTGGTCTATAAGGGGGTATAAGGAAACTGCCTATAAAATGGCGATTGAATGAGTGTCCACTCTCACCCACCGCTCCCTTGATCAGTGAACTGTCGTTAGCAGAACGGATTTGATTGGACAAACCTAATCTCATTAAAAGTATACTGCTATTGGTGAAAAAGTACTAGAACCTTTAAAATCCCAATCTAGTTACATTAAGAAAATGTGAAAAGTATGCTAATCCATGAAATTGGACATTGCACTTTGTGGTTCGTTAGTGGAGCGTGTGTGGTTAACCAACACACTAATAGGGACCCATAAAGGGTAGTAATAGGTATCTCGTGATTTATCATTATTGATGGAGCGTGTGTGGATAACCGACACATCAATCGAGATGATAAGTGACATTGAGGTTACCAAGCAATTTGCATGGTTATTCACATCTTATTTGTGATCCTCGGCATCCCAATCACAAATAAAAGAGCATAATCCGAGATTAAACGTGCCATTGACCTCGGTCAATGAATCTCACAGATCTAGGAATTTCATAAGACTGAAATTGATCTACCTTAATGACCATTATGTTGTGATTACGACATTCCTCTTCACACCATAGTTGGGGCATTTTGGGTCCTAGCCTTATTAAATATTAATTGGGTAATTATTTATAAGGACAAATATTAAACTTTGATTTTAAAAGATGTCTGAAGCAAGTGTCAACTCTCCTCCTCCTCCTCCTACACTCGTTCCTGAGAGCTTCAGAAAGTACTTACTAAATATGAATAAGCTGACTGGACTTAACTATGTGGATTGACTTCGCCAGTGGATACTTGGTTATGGGATACGTAGGAAAGCCACTGTCCACTTCCCCACCTACCAAAACATGGCATCACACAGCAGATGATTGATGACCATGACTTCCTGATTGATGAGAACGAAGAGGTTCGTTGCCTCATGCTATTAACCATTGACCTCGCCATCAGCAGGGATTTTGAATTCCTGGGGCCATATGAGTTAATAAAACTGGTTAAGGAAAAGTTCCAAGAACCGGTCATTGAGGCACGAGTTAGGATCTTCGAAAAGCTTGGAAAGTGCAGGCTGAAAAAGGGAAGTAAGGTTGGTCCACATATTCTTAAGATTGAGGGATATATGGAAGAGCTGTATAAGCTTGGTCACCCTTTGAGTCAAGAGACAAGCGTCAATGGTTTGCTCGACTCTCTAACTAAGGAGTATGAACCGTTCATACAGATATACCAGAAAGGGGACCAACACAAGACCTTCATGGAGATGTATTCAATGTTGACTCTCTACGAGTCTTTCATAGAGTTGCATAGTTCGGGATTGGGTCCAACTTTGAAGCGCATCAGGAATCTGTCCAGACCAGTCCTGGGATTTCTCAAGCTGGGAATCCACAGGGTAGGGTACAGTCACAGGAAGATTGGAAGATGCTCCAAGGCCAAACAGTTTGGCAACTCAGTAGGACGCATTTGCTTTGTATGCAGGGTCTCAATAAGACGCAGGACTTTGACGCATGGGAGCATATTCGGATTGGATTACGAGCTCGTGCAGTTTTGAAGTTTAGTTAGATATTTGATATTGTTATTAGTCAGTAGATAGTATGATATTGTTTTTCACATAGTACATTGTTTGAGGATATTTTGATTTAATAAAATGTTAATTTTCTTTTAAAGCATGATTGTTTAAATTATCCTCGAAATATTGTGTGAATGTGTTGATTAATAACTTGAATGTTGATGCATGCAAAGTGTGTTGGATTTATGAATTGTGTCTTCTATGGTTGTTAAAATAAGTTTATAAGAATCATTTCAACCAAAGGTCCAGATGGACAGGACTTTGGAATCATTTGACTTAGAGTCATATGATGAAGTGAGTTCTTGATAAAATGGATTGTTGCAAGAAATGAATCACCCAAGGATTTTGGAATCAGTTGGTTTAGAGCCAAGTGATGAATTCATATTTTGAACAATTAACAAAGTCATGAATTTACATAGGAATGTAAAAGAAATTAAGATTATGAGCAACGGGCACATTAGTGAATGTGAATTGCTTAAATCTGCAAATAAAACACAATCAATTGTACTTCATAATATTTGCCAATCGATATGACAAATATGACTTCGCATGTCGG
Source organism: Cichorium intybus (assembly GCA_023525715.1). Lineage (NCBI taxonomy): Eukaryota > Viridiplantae > Streptophyta > Magnoliopsida > Asterales > Asteraceae > Cichorium > Cichorium intybus. The sequence goes on from CM042012.1 coordinate 97,043,313, forward strand.
TATAAGCGATTGTTTGATACCTTGAACTGTTTAAGGACTTCAAAGGAAGTATAAGATCAACAAAAACCTAAGTGAAAACTGTTAGGTCATTTATTTTGATTGAGTCAATTGCGTATGTAATTTAGCCTTTAGATTAGCCGATCATTAAATGGGTGTGCCTGTCCATTCCATAATTAGTTTAGACTATATAAGGCCTGCACGTACCCTAATTAGGGTTAACGTTTTTGTAATCTCGTTCACGGCTCTCACACAAAATAGTTCTCTCTGAATTGTTCTTGAGAGTTTTCAATATAATCATTCAGCTATTGTTCTTCATATTGATCTTGTTATTTATTATTCCGCATTTGAATATTTCGATCTACTCTTTTATAATCTCACAATTGGTATCAGAACAGGAGACTGTGTAATCAATACACGATTCTTCTGTCGAGTTCATAAAAGTTTGAACACAGATCTGTTCTTGATCGTCTTAATCGTCTTAATCGATTTTAGACGTCAGATTCTGATCTTTTTCTTACCTTTTCAACTTGATCTGCATCTTACACATCTGATTCATTATTTTTTCACATAAAAACAAGATCAAATGGCTCAAGAAGATCCACACTCTCTGTCTTTTAATCTGTCTAGCAGTATTGGAACCACCACTAGGATCCCGATTCTCTTTACAAACGATTATGAAGTCTGGGCTTTGCACTTTGAAGACTATGTTCTAGGAATAGAAGAACATTGATCAACTATATGGCATGCTATGACTGTTGAAACATTCGCTCATACTGCTTCCCGAAAGGTCATCAAAACTCTAAAAGAATACAATACTCTTCTCGTTGCGCATACATATATTCCTCTGGATGAGAAAAACAAGTTAATGTGCAACATCAAAGCTTTTCGAATCATCCGGTTCGCTCTTCCTCCGGACACAATCAGACTCGTTAGCTCCTGTGAAACAGCCAAAGAAATCTGGGATAGGTTGTAGGAACTGTAGATACTGATCTTGAGCATTCCGTCCAAACACCCTACTGTCCGAGTTTGGATCCTTCGTTCAAAATTCCGATGAAAACCTGGTTCAGACGTTCAACCGCTACAATCACCTCTTGAGCAGGTTGCTCAAATACAAAATTGCACGTAGCGTCATAGAGCAAAAAGTCACATTCCTGAATAGCCTCCGAACTGAAAGGAAGGATGTAGTGTCAACCATCAAAGCATATGAGTAGTTCAAAACATACACTCTGGCGAAAGTAATGGGCATTATTAAATCCCACGAAAATGAGGTCACTGCAGAAGTGAAAACCACTTCCAGTATGGGTTCTCTTGCTCTCATCACGAAAGGAAAGAAGGTTGCGGAGGATGATTCCGAATCAGATTTCTCAGATGAAGAGCTGACAAGAGAAGAAAAGGCTCTCATGGTTTTAACCCAAAAAATTTCTTCATGAAGAACTTCTCTAAGTTTAAAAATCGTGGTAAACAAGGGAACTTCAGTTCCGAAAAGCCAAAAGAGGATGGTTTTAAGAAGCATAAATCTGAAGTAGAGAAGAAGCTGGTAGGTGACTCTGGTTATGACTGCCATTACTGCAAAGGCAAGAACTAGTTTGCTAAAGATTGCTTGCTCCAAAAGCAAAATGAAAAGAAGGATCAAGTCAAAGATGAATCTTATTATGTTCAGAAGATCGAAGATCTAAAGAAGAAAGACGCTTCAAATGCAAAGCCAGGTTTCGTGGTTAAGGAAGACGATCAAGATGGTGACGTTGAGGTTTGGTCAACGGATTCTGAAGACGAGGAGGTCAGGAAGCCGACACATGGTCACTGCTTTATGGTGAAGGACGACATTTCCAAACAGAGGGGGTACTCCACCGATGGGTGCCAAACATCAGCAAGTTGCTTTGCTGCGAAACCTGTTTTGGAATAGGTAAATGAATGCGAAGCTGTTGTGGATAAGGTACGCTCTATTCTTAAATCTCTTAATATTTGCTCCTCTACTTACGATATGGAATTAGATTATTTAAGATTTACCGTTTCAAGTTTTAGTGACAGCTTAAAACAAACACGCCTAAGCAATTCTAATCTAAATGATCAATTGAATAGGGTGACACTTAAGAATGAGGAGAGGAGAATGAAAATCGACGCATTGGAGTTAGAGTTGGTTAGGGCAATTGATGATATTATTTACGTTAAGAGAGACAATTTTATGCTTGTTAAACAACGAAACATTTTCTGTTTGATTGCTAAGTGTTTTTATAACAATATTACTCAGTTGCATATTGATTGTGATATAGGCAAGGGTCTGCATAAAATGATTTTGCCCTTTCTCGAATTGAAAGAGGACGAAATTGATGCTGATTGTTATAAGTGCGAAACAATTGTTTCTTCTGACGAAGTGTCAGAACCATATCGCATCGGACTTGAGAAAATCGAAAACTACATTCAGTCCAAAGAACATAAGTGCATGTTAAAAGAATTTTTAATAGAAAATGATAAAGCTGAAATTAAATCAGCCACTTTACAGAAATATCATTCATTGTGCAAGAAATTGAACTCAGAAGATACTCTCAATACTGAGACTGTTTCTGAGTTTGGCGAAAGAGAGATGAGTGAAATTTCTGTGGAAGATGAAATCGACTGCTCTGTTTTTGTAAATGAACAAACTGAATCAAAGAAACATCTCATTTCTGAAAACTCAGTTGAATTTGCTCGAATTGTCAAAAATAATGGTTCGCAAGTTTTGAAAGAACAAACAACATTTTTTCCTAAGGTTAAAACTGTTCCGAACCAAGTTTTCGTAAAACTAGAACTGAACACAAAAGACACATCAGAACTCAAAGTCCTTGTTGATAACGATAATGCAAATGGTTGTGACACTTTCTTCTGGTCTGAACCTATTGATAATGCAGACGAAACGAAAGGTCTTTCCGAAATGACCTCATGGAAGTCCCGAGGAAAATATGTCTCAGGATCATTGAATCATGGAGATTCATTCTCTCAGCCAGGAACAAGTGGCACAAAACCAATTCAGAATGATCCTTCTATACTTCACAATAAAATGCCAACCAAGCTTTCAAACTCAGTACCCCGTATTCATAAGTCTCCTAAAGAGCTTATCGCTAGACAGAGACATATAGAAAGCAATTCTAGAGCAACAAAAATGATAAAAGCTTTGTTAATTCTGATTTAAATTCTGCTCCGAAAGTTGGTGCTTCTCCAATTCCGAAATCGAAACAAAACTCAAACAAAAGACAGATATTTCAAAAACAACACACCCTTCCAATGACATTTGAAAAATCAAAATCACTTAAACCAGCAAAGACAAAGATTTTCAAACCTATCATAAAATCTAATGATTTGAAGGGCAAAGCCAAGCTTTATCCCGAACCAAAACCAATTTTTAAAGAGACCAAACTTACAAAAGTTCAAAAAGATTTTCATCCAAAACCGATTCCGAAATCGAATTCCACTGCTCAAACAAAATCACACCTTGTTGAGAAAAATCGATATACAAACAAAACAAAAGTGTTTCGGATCGAAAACGGAAAGAATCAACTTCCGAGAAGAAAATCATTTTGGGTTGACAGAACTAATATCTTTCCAGTTTCCAAGAAATTTTCACATGGACTCACATTGGTTTGGTTCCTAAATCTCTCTAAACTGTGCAGGTGATGTGTGACGAGCAGTATGACTCGGAATGGTACATTGATAGCGGCTGTTTGCGTCACATGACAGGAAGAAGGGAAGGATTAAAAGAATATCGTTCGCTACGAAATGGAGGAAGAATTCGGTATGGCAACAATGCGACGTGTTAGGAAATATTTTAGTTGGTTTAATCTTTGCATTTAAAAGGGCTTAAAATGAAAATATTAGGCTTTATGGGGTTTTCTGTTGTGGACCGAAAACCACATTGATTTCGGTGGTCATGACCGAAATCCACATGGATTTCGGTGGGCTGGGTTTAGAGATTTCGGTTAGGTTTTGGTGTCGATGGGCTTAGGTCTTTGTTAGGTATAAATAGCCTTTTATTGTGTCATTTGTGGTTGTTGGTCGAAATTGGGAGCTTTAGAGAGATAAAGAATTATTGTTTATTCGACCTTCAATAACCTTATGTACCCGTCTGTTAATCATTAATAGAGTGCATTGAAGGTTTGTAGTATTTTGTGTTCTTGATTCATCTTGATTGTTTTGTGTTATTCACTCGTTTGGATTCCACACTCTCGAGTGATTGATTGATACCAAGTAGATCTAGGATTGTTTCGGGACCTACAATAGGTATCAGAGCCTCAAAATCAATTTTTTGGTTGTTTTGTTATCAATTTTTCGAAACTTTTAAGCCGGTTTTGGTGTTTTTGGGTTATTTTGGATGAAAATCACGGTTTGTTCTTGATGTTCCTCGTGACTTTGTGCAAAAACAGTCTATTTTGATCTTTAAAATTCGTTTTTTTGAACAAAAATTGGTGTTTTCAGATTTGCGTTTCAAATTTTCGCAAAAAATCGTGATCCAAATCTGATCCGGTCGGATTTGGCGGCTGAAAAGAGGGTTGTCGGCTAGGGTTTTTTGTGTTTTTGGTGTCAAATCTTTAGACTTCGGCGGCCCATCTGCGATTTCGGTTCGGGTTTGCACTTTTTCGATCTGATCTTCATAGATCTCCGCGGCGGCTTCAGATTTCGGTCCACATTTGAAGATTTCGGCGGCTGAAGGTGGGATCTCGGCTAGGGTTTCGAAGGCTAGGTTGGTTCTCGGTTGGTCAGGAAGGTTTTCGGTCGGTTCCTTGTGTTCTCGGCGAGTCATCTTCAGTTCCCGGCAGTAATTTTTGTTTGTGTTCTCGGTGCTTCAATTTTTGTAAGTCGGAACCTTGCCGTTGTGTGTATTCGAGAGAGACAAGAAGTAAGTCGGCCCTGAAAGGTGCTAGGGTTTGGAAGCAATTGAAATCTTTGACGGATGCGAACATTTTCTTAATTCCTCTTTTCAGCCCAACCGATTGTAAAATTGAGGCCTTTTCAGCCCATCGAGTTTTTAAAAGGAAATTAATCCATTTTTCAAAACTTTTAAAGCAAACTAATTGTTTTATCAACTTTTAATTTCCATGTTAATTCCGATTAAGCCTTTTCGGTAAATGCTTTTTTAATTCATTTTCCTTATCAATTTTTTTGTCATTTTTGATTTCAAATTGAAAACAAACTTACTTTCCGTAAATTTTTTATCAAACTCAATTTTTTAAATCAAAACAATTTAAAAAAAAAACATTTTTTAAATCAAAACAATTTTCGGTAAATTTTTTTTCGGTTTTTAAAATAATTAATTAAGGTTTTACGCATTTTAAAGTTTTCGGTCCGATTTGATTTCCAAGTAATTTCGGTAAGTTCTTTTTGGTCAACGTCTTTGATTTTGGTCAATACAATTGTTATGTCCGAATTTGATTTTAAAGTGAACACATAATAGTTTTTTGTCAATTTTTAATCTTTGAAGATTTACGGTTAATTTTTTTTTATCAAAATAGCTACCACGACAAAAGACGTTTGTGAAAAATCATGCACTCTAGATTGCGAAAATATAATCAACAAATATCGTGAACAAAATGATCGTCTGGTTAGAGAAGTTTTCGATCTTATGAATGCTGTTTATAACGCTAATAAGAAACTGAAACCTCTTCAAGAAAAACTAGACGCTAAAACATCTGATTATCATAGAGTACAAGAGGAATGGAGTACAGTAAGTTGTTGGTATCGTTTCGCCAAAGAAGAGATAGCCAATTTAACTGCCGAGCTTGAAGCTTTAAAGACAAAATACAAAGACGCTGATTTTAATATCAAAAAGTTCGATGCTTCAAGTGCGGTGGTCGAATCGATGGTTGAACAACATCTGAAATGGAAAAATAAGCAGGGCGAGGGTTTGAGGTATAAAAGTGTGCCAACTCCATTTAATGATAATTATAATCCAGCTTATACCTCCGATGAGATCTTACTTGCTCGTGATAAGGCAGAACGAGAAAAGGGCAAGCTTGATGACATTGATCAACTCATGGATGCTAAACGTCAGACTTCTGAAACAAGAACAACCGAGGAAGCTAAGGTAGATGTTAAGGTAGACGCTACTAATGCATCTTCTTCTTGTGCAGATACGGTCATAGTGGAAGATGCAAGCGAGGAGAAAAAAAATGATCCTAGTTCTGTTGAAAACTCGTCAAAATATGATGCTTTGTCTTCTGCTATTCCTAAAAATTGCACCAAAATCGTTGCTTCAGATTCTGCAACTTCCTGTGATGATGCATTAAATTCTAAAAATCCTAATGTTAGGAAATTTAAACCACTAAAGTTTGTGAATGAGGGTGACATTCCCTGTGGACCAAGACCAAGTCCCACTAAATGTGATTGTGCTTGTACTTGTGGCAACTCCTTGAAAAACTCAAAAGGACAATGATCAAGTCACAATCTCATTTACCTGAAAAGACAAACGTGCTTCAATTGTGGGATTGCAGATCATATCGCCAGGAACTGTCCACATCGCCCATATATTCCCTTCTATGCACAATGCTAGCAGAACGTGCCAAGAGGAAAATATTACAAAAGAAAGCCCTCGAGGTCCTAATCTAAAGTTGTTCTGCAACACAAACTTCTAGACACTTTGAGTAAAGCCACTCAGAGTCGAGAGTTACAAATTCTGTGCCGATGGTTAGATTGCATACCGTAATCTATCACACGCACTAATCCATTCTCAACCACCTCTATCTTTCTGTTGCAAGAAATAGACGATTCATCATTTAAAACCAAATGGTGATGAGGCATCAACAACCACTCTTACCTACAAAGCTTCTAATTCAAGAGTTGGATGACTCAGTGTAATAAACCATACACTGATGACAATTCGAAAGTAGCCGATGGGTATGTCTAGTAACCAAGACATATTACACGCTCATACCACTCTTGACCCTAAACTTCTTCTAATGAAGATGTTCGTGACTCAATGTGATCTTACCTCACATTGATAAAACATCAAAACTCTGGTTCAGTGACTATTGTTGCTTACCACAATAGCTGTGAGACCCCAACAACTTCACTGGATTCAAATTGGCACTAGGATGGTACACTCTGCAGAGTTTGGATACCATTGAACGTCTCGCCAAGAGCCAAGTCAACTTGTTAACTTGTCAACTGCATTGAGATCTTTGATCAAAGATATGCAGGGGCCAAACTCAAAGCTGCCATGAGTAGTTCTCCGATACTCAAACAATCGTAGTACGTTCCTCCGGGTTCACACAGATACTATGAGAAGTCTCGTCTTGAGCCAAGGTTGGGTCCTTGAACAACTATGGTGAGATTTTAAGACTCTGTGACCCACAGGAATTTTGGTCATCATTGCGCGCTGGTTATAGTCAAAGACAATCCAGTGAAGTCTTTCAAGTGATGGATCCAGAAGTGAAGTTTGAGGTTTTCAACAAAATAATTTCAACCCCAGAGAAAGGTGAAACGTAATTCCATGTTTCAAGCTGAAAGGTTTTCCGCAACCATGAACTAAATAACCTAAGTTCACATGCAACCTAGAAAAGATCTATGTTTTCTTACTTTGAACATGTAACTAATTCCTAAAGACCAAACAAAAATTAACTAAAAGAATAAATCAGAAAAACTAACTTTTAGTCTTAATCTTGAAGCTAAGCAGCACAAGTGTCCTGCCTCAAATGAGATCACACCCAGGGAGCCAGAGGAAGGCCACGAAAATTCCAGAGAGAATAATAGAAATGAGCACTGATAATGAGGTCTAGGGTTCCCTATTTATAGGGAAACAAGAAACCCAAGCCGTCATCAATTTTCCGGATTATACGTACGCGCGCCGCGCGCCGCAATTCAACTATTGAATTCGTACGAATATGTACGCGCGTCGTGGCCTTTACATTGGCGCGCCGCGCGTCGCAATTCAACTATTGAATTTGTACGACTTTAATCCCTGACCTCCTAATTAATCTAATTAATGCCACAGAAATTAATTCAATTAATTTCTGATTAATTATTAATCAATCAATATAGTTTCTAATTAATATATTAACAAACCATATCTTTTATTTCTATTGATTTATTAATCCCATAATAAACCAACCTTTCTCTCCACCTAACTTTCTACCAAACCTCCAGCTATGAGGACAACCCAAATGGACTTTGCTTCTATTAATTAGGTAAATACAAATTATTAGTCATGGCTTAGACACCTAATCCAACAGTCTCCCACTTGGATACGTCTATGACTATAATTACCAATTTAACCTCTAATTAATCAGCAAACTGTAGCTTCCTAGAAACTGCTGCCGAACTCTGACCTAGTCAGTTCTGTCCATAGATAAGTGATCAGATGATCCTCCGTCCAACAAGATATTTTCAGACATGAGACATGGATTGAGATCAATCTCTGTCTGATACACTGTTTCCCGATTTCTGATTTTGCTTATGACTTTTAGACTTCTAATTGAACGAATCAATTCAGTCCTGGCTGGCCAGCGCTTCAGTCAACTTCAAAATCATCGAGTGGCCAATAGATATCTGTTTCCCGTCTGGGTCAAGGGACGAATAAGCTTTGACTAATATGTTATATCTTTTACCCGACAAATCACTCACAACAGCACGTTTTATAACACCGAGTTACCGATGCGTTTTCGTACTATCAATGAACAACCGCCTTGCAAATTATAACTCATATCTCTCAACTTTAAGACCATAAGATATTATCGTCTCAACATTGCTCGTGATATAATCCATGAAGCAATCCATTGAGCGCGGGTTTATCCAATACTCAAATCTCCATTTCCAAGTACTCATGAACGTTGCAGCAATCTTATTGCTATGTCTAACTCCTTAGACAATCTACAAACCAATTCATGACAGTCTTCCTTCATACTTACTCCCTAAAAGTATGAGTGACTGTGGATATTTGAATAATCCAATTATTCAGGAAGTAAACATGCAAAAGTGAAACATAAAATCTGACTGGCAGCTACTCCTGCTAATTACCAAGTCTCCACGAGGTAATCACCAAGTCGGATTTATGATAACTATTATCGGTTTCTTATTCTCTTTTAAACTTTCAATTCAAGCCTTTTATATCTATGTCTATGACCTTTTCACTCTTTCTATGTATCCAAGTGTCTAACACTTATACACTTTATTGCAGATGATCCTATCGGATACTCTTCCGATGATATCTCAATTTGTCATTTTGTCATTCTCTCTCACAACTCCATTCCGGTGATGTGTACCGTGACTGCCCATGGTTCTCGGGTCTTTAGTCTACATGACTACACCCTAAGACAATTTCGAGGTGTCATGATGTACCGGTGAACCACACGCGCTCCATTAGAAACCAACGAAATTCTTTAACCATGAAGTCCTACAGCACCACATTATGGTGTAAACAATTACCGATTTGAAACTCCTTTCAAATCGTTCACCCTAATCATTTCCCAATGATTTCTCACGTGTGTTCAAAATCCAAACAGTACTCTCAGCCAGGTCATATCCTGAAACTAACTTACCATGCTCTAAGCATCAAGTCATCAGGGTATGTTCATAACACTTCTGATTGGTCCAAGAGGCTCGTGGAACCTGATGTAATCTCATTCCAAACCCTTTCGGAATCCTAAGATTACCAATAATCCTTGTGTCATGATTTCCGGAAACATTTCCTTTCGGAGACTCTTTCTTATTCATCTTGAATCCCATCAAGATCATATTCTCAACGGCTAAGTCTATACTGTCAGTCTCATCTATCCGATAGATGTCTATGAACTACATGAGCATGCTGCATCTTCTTTGTTTCTTTTATGCCAATTCATTACACTTTGCAATGACAGGAAACTCCATTCCTGGGGTTATGCATCTTGAATCTCATCAAGATCATATTGGCAGAATTCTGATCTATCTAATAGATGTTCACAACCACCTGAGTATGGTGTATCTCTTAAAAGTCTTTCATAGCGAACCGTTTCTTAACACCAAGTCATTACACTTTTTAATGATAAGAGACGTTTCCTAGAACCAGTATGTAACCCACATACAATGATAGCAGATAACAACGATACTCCCACTGGCTTTGACACCGTTATATGACTCTTTCGGACTATTCACAAAATCCAGAACTTATGACACATTTTGCGAAACCGAAATCCAAGCCTTTCCGACATATTAAAGGAAATCTTTCAGACTATTCACAAAATCCAAAACTTTTGGCCTATTTTGAGAATCTGAATGTCCTTTCTTGCGAGATGCCCATGGGACGAATCCCGGGGCCATGTACCTTTTGTAATGGCATGCTCTATGTGAGTCCATATTAGTGTGCCGGTAAACCACACACGCTCCACTAACGACTCACACTATGCCACGCAGAATCCTCTCGGATTACATCTTCTATTGAGAGTGCTTCTCTCAGAATCAATTGCTTGACTCCAAGTGATGACTTATTCAACCAGATGTTTTGTAAGTACATTTCTATGTTCCCTTCTTTTGATGATTCAATTACTCCCACTGGTTCCCAGACCAGTTGTAAAGATCAATCAAACTGTCACATAGACTGTGTCTCGCGGTAAGGTTCTCTTATTTGGCAGCAACTGGGCTCACCAATGCTTCCAGCAGTCGGATTACTTATCCGTACCATCTTTAGTGTTTTACCACTACCCGATATATCACCCAAATCATAACTCCTTATGACAGTGACAATAACTACTGGTCAAGCGAAGAGATGGTATGTCAGGTTTAACAGGAATCTAATTCCTGGTCAAGTCCCAGTGGTGACTAAAGTTTCTTTCACTTGGCTAATCCCTGAACTCATTCAGAATTATTCTTACTCCCACTGTTTCCTTAGAACTTGAGTTCCTTTTAAAAGTACTCTTCTTTCAAAGGATAACCGGGATGGCCAATGAAACGACATCACTGATCAGTTTCAGGCTTGTCATGAGATTCAGACGAATGCTACATGACCCTGGACTTTCTATGTACTAGTGGGACGATCCCAGCTTTACATTTCAGACAGTGTCGGCATAACCTACTTAGTCTTAAGATATGGTTTTTGTGGTCTGACTGGTTGAATATATAATTTATTGAAATACTAATCGGAAATGTATCTTATACATCGAGGATCAAACCTATTTCGATCAATGCTCCATCATCTTCCCTAAGACACATTATAACCATTAGTGTTCTTGGAAGAGGATAAACTGTGAAACATTTTCTCAGTCTATGTTGTCATTCAGGTTCTGTTGATCTTATACTTCCTTTGAAATCCTTGAACACTTCAAGGTTCCGATCAATCGCTTATTCCGATAAACAAATCCATATTTGTCAAACCATTTGGCAAATGTCATGAAGCATAACTAATCGTGTTCTGTTCGAAGATTCGAGCAATACACAATAACTTATGTGGCTGTTGCTCAAAATCTTAATACCTTTACAGTTCCATGTAAATTTATGACTTTGTTAATATTGTTCAAGACATGCAATCATCACCTGACTCCAAGTCAACTGATTCCAAAATCCTATCCATTGGATCTTTCGGCGATTCCTTTCTTGCCACAATTAATTTTATTAAGCACTCAATTCATCATGTGACTCTAAGTCAAATGATTCCAAAGTCCTGTCCAACTGGACCTTTGGTTGAAGTGATTCTCATAAAATTCACTTTAACAATCATAAAGAACACAATTTACAAATCTAATCCCATTGGATGTATCACCATTCAAGTTATTACCATTTACGTCATCAACACATTCACACAACATTTCGAGGACAATTAAAACAACCATTTTAAAAAAAAATATTTCATTAAACCAGAATTATCCTCAGAACAATGTACAATGCGAATCTATGTTAAATGTATCTATAAACCAATAACAAGAACAAATATCTAGCTTAACTCAAAAACCGCACGAGCTCTAGATCCAATCCAAATATGCTCCTGTGCGACACCATCCCGCATCCTCCAGAGTTCGTGCATACAGAGCAAATGTGTGAAACACATCCTGTATCAAGGAAATGAGGATCAGGTGTTGTGAATTCTAAGATATTTATGAGTTTACCAAACGGTTTGGCTTTGGAGCATTTTTCCAATCTTTCCGTGACTGTGTCCCACCTTGTGGATTCCCAGTTTGAAACATCGAACAATCGGTCCAGACGATCTGGATCATTTCTTGATGCACCTTAATACTGGACTCAATCCTGAAGCAGCTGAATTAATGGAACTATGCTTCTCCATGAACGATTCATACAGAGTCGACATTGAATGCACTTCCACGATTGTCTTATCCGGTTACCCTTTCTGTTCATCTGGATGAACAGATCAGCGAGTTGAGCTAATGGTTAACTCCCAATCACAAAGGGAAACCAGTTTTATACTGTTCGCCTATGTATCCCTCAATCCCGGGAACACACAAACTGGTGCTACTTCCTTCTAGCTTGCAACTTTAAGCTCTTTGAAGATCCTAGTTCGTTCCCTTTATTCAACCAGTTCACGGAACCTTTCCTGAACTAGCTGTGCTAACTTATCAGACCCCAGGAATTCTAAATCCCTGCGGAACTCGGGGTTAATGATCAATAGCATAAGGCAACGAACTTCCTTGGACTCAATAGTCAAGGAGTTATGCTCATCACAAGCTGCTGTGTGATGCCATGTTTGGGAGCGGACACTCAGTTTGATATGGTTCGCCAGCAAAACTAAGAACTATTCTCTAATTGCAAAACCATATCATATAGTCAAGGCCAGTCAGCCTTACCATATTTAACAGGTGCTTTCTGAAGCTCTCAGAAATGGGTGAAGGAGGGGAAGGAGGAGAATGACACTTTCTTCAGACATATATAAAATTTGAATTTATTCGTTTAATTCATCCTTTTAAATAATTACCCAATATACATTATTTAACAAGGCTAGGATCCAAAATACCCCAACTATGCTGTGAAGAGGGATGCCGTAGTCACAACACAGTGGTCATTAAGGTAGATAACTTTTATCAATTTCAGTCTTATCAAATTCCTAGATCTGTGAGATTCATTGAACTGTTCAATGGCATGTCTAATCTCGGATATGCCCCACCGTTTGTGACTGGGATGTCGAGGATCACAAACCGGGTGTGAATAACCATGCAAATTAGCTTGGTACTCTCGGGGTCCATTATCATCTCAAATTGATGTGCCGGTTAACCACACACGCTCCATCAACAATGATAACACCCGAGAAACCCATTGCCACTCTTTATGAACCCCCATTGGTGTGCCGGTAACCCACACACGCTCTACCAACGTTTCATAAAGTGCAATGTGCAATTTCATGGGTTAGCATCAAATTCACATTTTTTCTAAAGTAACTAGATTGGGAATTATTGTACGGGTTCTAGTACTTTGATCATTATACTTTTAATGATTAAGCGGTCCTATCAAAACTGTTCGGCTAACGACCCTCCACTGATCAGGTGAGCGGTGGGTGAGCCCATTAGACCGCCATTTTATAGGCAGTCTCCTTATACCCACTTTTTAGACCAGCTTCGTGAATGAGGCCTACTAATGATTTGACTAACCAATTTATCTTATACATATAGTATTAACTTTTAATAATATATATATATAAGATGTATTTTAAATCTTTTAAAATATTCTAGGATTTATCCTTTAATTTTCGAAATTTAACCATTAAATCAAAATTAAATTAAATCCCTTGAATTATCTTTTAATTAAACAATTAATTAAATTAATTCAAATGTAGATAGGTTTTTCCAAATTAATCAAATCAATTTAAACCTATCTTAAACCCCTAATTATCGAATTCAAACAAACTGGGTTTAAGGTTATACATTTAATTAACCAATTAAAGTTACCAAAAATAGAAAACCTCCTAAAACCCTAACCAGGAAGATCGAAAAAGAAGGGGGGAAGGGCTAGGGTTTCAAAAACCCCAAACCCCAAAATCGAAATCAGGCCCAAAAGATTTATAAACAATAAACCCTAATTAGGAAAACTATTACAGCCATTCAATAAGAAAACAACCTTGCTCTGATACCACTGAAAGGTTTTCCGCAACCATGAACTAAATAACCTAAGTTCACATGCAACCTAGAAAAGATCTATGTTTTCTTACTTTGAACATGTAACTAATTCCTAAAGGCCAAACAAAAATTAACTAAAAGAATAAATCAGAAAAACTAACCTTTAGTCTTAATCTTGAAGCTAAGCAGCACAAGTGTCCTACCTCAAATGAGATCACACCCAGGGAGCCAGAGGAAGGCCACGAAAATTCCAGAGAGAATAATAGAAATGAGCACTGATAATGAGGTCTAGGGTTCCCTATTTATAGGGAAACAAGAAAGCCTAGCCGTCATCAATTTTCCGGATTATACGTACGCGCGCCGCGCCAAAACCGTTTGCGCGCCGCGCGCCGTAATTCAACTATTGAATTCGTACGAATATGTACGCGCGTCGCAGCCTTTACATTGGCGCGCGGCGCGCCGCAATTCAACTATTGAATTTGTACGACTTTAATCCCTGACCTCCTGATTAATCTAATTAATGCCACAGAAATTAATCCAATTAATTTCTGATTAATTATTAATCAATCAATATAGTTTCTAATTAATATATTATCACTTTAATATATTAACAAACCATATCTTTTATTTTTATTGATTTATTAATCCCATAATAAACCAACCTTTCTCTCTACCTAACTTTCTCCCAAACCTCTAGCTATGAGGGCAACCCAAATGGACTTTGCTTCTATTAATTAGGTAAATACAAATTATTAGTCATGGCTTAGACACCTAATCCAACACAAGCTGCATTGAATTCCTCCTCAATCAGTTCGTTGCTACATTTACACCTTTAGTGATCAATAAGAGAAGCAAAGAGTCAAACTCCAGTTCCAGTTAAAGTCAAATCAAAAGCTGGATGTGCTGATTCAAGACCTATTCTGAAGCCTGTACCCAATGTGCGTTCAAAGTCAAATCTGAAGACAGTACAATACCGAAGATGAAGTTGTCTCTGCAACATGCTGAATGCTATTAACAACTACACCTGTTACTCGTTTAGGAGGAGATTGTTAGAATTCGTCTGCAGTGCACAACTGAAGCCAAGATCAATATAGAGCTCGAAGTCAAATGAAAGCATTAAACCAAGGGGGAGATTGTTATGACATATTTTAGTTTGTTTAATCTTTGCATTTAAAAGGTCTTAAAACGAAAATATTAGGCTTTATGGGGTTTTCAATTGTGGACCAAAAACCACCTTGATTTCGATGGTCATGATCCAAATCCACCTGGATTTCGGTGGGCTGGGCTTAGAGATTTCGGTTGGGTCTTGGTGTCGATGGTGTTAGTGCTAATTATCGTTGACCAACTCGTAGTTTGATAAGTTTTGGGATTGTATTATCAAACTTTCTATATTGATGGAATGAACTTATTTTCACTTGAATGCTTTTAAGTAATGAACAATCTTTTATCATATATGTTGCCTCGGATAATCTGTACTCTGATTACTTGTCTATCCGAAATTTAGTATTGAATTTCGGACTCCGTCCTTTCGGAGAAACTCAGCAACAGAACGTAATCCATTCAGAAGATTGAACTCAGAAGTTCATACTCAGAACCAAGTCAGAAAGTCAGAACACACATAACTATTTCTAGATACACTCTGATAACATCAGCCAGGACTCCGAAATCCACACAGGATTTCGGACTATCAACATAAATATATCATTGGAAATATCACACTTAAGCATTCAACAAAGAAGACTGAAGAACAAAGAATATCTAAAAGATAAGGCAAAGGATAAGCACGTCAACTTATAGGATATGATTAGACTAGATCAAGCGTGGTCATCTAGAGGCATGTCTATTGTACTTTAGAGCATTATTAAATTATAGACAAGCCACCCTAGTCTGACATTGTATTATAATAATAGATTTACCTTTCTTATCTGACTGAAAGAGAGACGTGTTGTCTCCTCTTCAGTCCATAGGTTATTATCAGAAGGTCCTCCCTTAGTCTATAAAAGGGAGACCAAGTTCATCTTCAGTCCTCATGGTTTTGAGAGACTTTATGTAATACTTTCTCTTATTAATACATTCTCTCATTCCATCAACTCTTATGTTATCATCTACATTTCTCATCTCTCTCTCATTTCTAGTACTCTTACTTTAAGTCTTTATATTTCCTAGTTACTTAAATGTCTATATTTACTATTTATTGTTGAGCTATTAAGATCTGTTCTAAGTATTAACTCCTATTTATAATTCCGCATCCATCTCAAGTCTTCGGACTTGTCCCTCTCCGAAACTCATAATTTCGGACTCTCAATTTCCGTAATCTTTTATTCCACACTTACTTAGAATATTTGGCGACAACAATTGGTATCATAGCCAGAATAGCTGTCTATAAGGTTATAAGTGTCCAGTTTGCTCAAAACCCTGGCTGAAGCAACAACCTTAGAATCCTCTGTGGATCTTTGCATGATATTGTAGCTCACTCACAATTCTCGTAAAAACATTTAGAATTTCTCTTCTCTCACAATGCAGTTGAACTACTCTTTGAACGTTGCTAACAGCGTTGGAAGCTCTAATCGAGCCCCCATACTCATTCCTACTGAGTACAATGGTTGGGCATCTCGTATGCGCAACTATCTCAAAACCAAAGGCAAAGACATTTGGCGCTCGGTTGAGGAAGGTCCTCATCTTCCAACCTTCACTCCCAGACCGAACACAGCTGAAGAAGCACTAGGTGGCACTTCTCAACCAAGGCTAACCCCCTTGGACATTGAGAAAATGGACAATGACCAAATTGCCTTCACTGAAATTCAATGTGGAATACCACCAGAACTCTTCGATCTCATACAAAACTGTACTACAACTCAGTAGATCTGGGTTCTTCTTCAAAACATGTTCTTAGGAACAAAAGAGGAAAAAGATCAAAAGTTGGTGTCAAGTGTGTCAGACTACACGCACTTTTCAACATTTACCGGAGAATCTCTAAGTCAAGCATTCACCCGGTTCTCCATAATCGTTACCAAACTCCTAAGTTCAGGAGCAGAAAGAACCAATCAAGAAATTAATCTCCGATTTCTTGAAGGGTTAGGAAAAGACTGGGTACTCGTCAAGATGATTCTTCAAGATTCTGGCAAATTAAAAACATTCAACATGTACCGACTATACAACAATCTTATCGGACAAGAACGAGATATCAAAGGTAATCAGCAACTCCAACTTGGAGGACCTCTAGCCTTAATTGCTGAGCACAACCATCAGACAAAGAACATTCCTCAGCAACAAGCCAATTCAAATATCACTAGCCCTCGGATCATTCTAACCCAAAATACCGAGTCTCAAAAAACAAACTCCATACCTTCATACCATCCATCTCAACCACAAATCTCTTACCCATCAAACTTCCAAACTCCAACAAAGCAACACAAATCATCTTCAATCTCCCAACCATCCATCCAATCCAAATCTCTTACCCTTGCACTACCAGCACCAGTACAAACTTCTGACTCTCACTACTCAGAATACGACGAAGCCGAAGAAGCAGCATACCAACATGAAATCGCATTGATCAGCCAAAAATTCAACAGGATACCATCCTACTCTAACACCAAAAAGAACTATCGTCCCACCAACCAAAATGGAGGATTTCAATCCAGAAACAACTATCAAAGAGGACATCAGAATCCCAATCGTTATTACCAGAAACCGGAAGATGCCTTAGCGGCATATCAGCGGGTGTTGGAAGAAAGAGATGATGGGTATGACAAGGTGTTAAAGTTCAATCTAGAAAATATATCTAACACTTGTGCAGATGCCTTAGCGGCATATCAGCGGGTGTTGGAAGAAAGAGATGATGGGTATGACGAGGTGTTAAAGTTGAAAAGTAGACTAGAAGATAAAAAGCTATTTTGTGACAAGCTTACTGCTGATTTGAAGATCGAACAAACCTCTAGAACTTTGTTAGAAAACTCAAATCAGCTTTTGACATCACACAGGGATTTAGCCCGAAGTGATAATGTAAGGTTAAACAAATTAATAGATCAGTTGTATCATGCAACTGAAATTTTCAAATCTCCTGCCAATATTAATTCTTCAGAAAATACTTTCAATTGGGGATGGGCAAGAAAAACCACAAATAAAAATTATTCTATATACAACAGAAAAAGTCCATTCTTTCAATATCCATCAAATGAATATGATGATAAACACGATAAAGACACAACCATGAACTTTTCTGAAACTCCAGATTTTGAATTAGAAAATGCCACTTCTGAGTCAAAAATAGGAGTCAACATTCCCTTCTCATACTTTTCAGAAGCAGACACTGCCGAAATGAGTAAATTGTCTATATCTTCAGTCCCATTCATGCCTAGACAAATGACCACGGTCACAAATAGCTCATCATCAAACTCTCAGCAACTCTGTCTTTTAGAAGACGCTTCCAAAAAATTGGAAAACTCAGACCAAGAGAAAGTTGATGAGAAAATTGAAATGGAGAAGTCCCCAAGCAATATCATTATAAATAAAAATTTTGAAAAAATAAAAATCAGAAACCCTAATGCTGGTGACAACTCCAAGATGACTTCTGAACCCTTGTGTTCCGAATCCAAGTCATCCGAAGATACATCTCAACATAGTCTTTCAGAAAATCCAATCAGAACTTCGCTCAAAAATCTTAAAGTTAATCATGAAGAGATAGACTCTTTAAGTGATTCTTTATCTGACTCTTCCCCAAGAGAAATTTTTCAAAGAGAAAAAGGAAAGAATCTAACCAGACAAGGAATAAAACCAACCCTAAACAGAAAAGATCTACGATCACCTCGATCACATGCTCGACTTGAACAGCAGAAATGCTTCTACACTAAGAAGCTATCGGAAGCTAATCCAACTCTCAACATTCCAAGTCATACTCAGAGATCTACTTCTTCCACATTCCGAACGTATATCCACAAGGGATTACTTCCGACTTCAAAATCAAACCCTTTCAACAATTTCAAACCATCAGAAAAAAGGATTACAAATCAGAATTTCCGAAACTAACAAGAAACTCAAAAATAACTCAACAAGATCCATCCACTTCTAAGCAGCCAGTGAATGAATTCTTGAAACCAAAAATATATTTTTCAAAAATCTTCAAAAGCAACAAACAAACGACAACTGTCATCGGAACTAGATCTCAGAACTATCATCGTTCTGATATCACTCCGAAAATTTTAAAACGACAACAAAATAATACTTGTTGCCATTGTTGCAAACACTATTCTAAACCAATTATGGCTAGCACTTCAAAAACTTTCAAAAATACAAATATCTACTCCTCAAAACCATTAAAAAGATTTGTTCAAAAATGGATCATAAAATCTCCTGCCTTAGAATCAAATTCTTTCTCTAAAACAGAAACTCTCACCAAATCTTCCATGCCTACTAAAACAAATGGGACCAAACAAGTTTGGATGCCCAAACTAACTGTTTAACTTTTCAGGCTTTTAGCACGAAAGAGTAGGATGATGAATGGCTAATTGATAGTGCCTGCTCAATGCACATGACCGGAAGATTGGAGTTTCTAAGGGATTATAGAGAAGTCAATTTTGGTGGATATGTTACATTCGGAAACGACGCAAACGGCATCATCAAAGGCTATGGTGTACTGACAAATGGAAACTTTACCATTCAGAAAGTTGCCTACGTCCTCAGACTAAAACATAATTTAATAAGTGTAGGTCAACTAGTCAGTACTGGTCTCCGAGTTGAATTTGACAATGAATTCAGCTATATTATGACTGGTACCAGAGACAGATGTTTAATCCGATCACCAAGACAAATCAATATGTTCCCTCTAGACATCACTATGTTTCCTGGAAAACCAAGACTATGCTTACTAACAAAAGCTCACTCCGAAATCAATTGGTTATGGCATCGGAAACTGGCTCATCTCAACTTCCGATACATGAATCAGTTGGTAACTGGAGAAATGGTCAGAGGATTGCCACTTCTGAGGTTTGACAACGAAAACTTATGTGCAGCATGCGCATTTGGCAAGCAAAAGAAGAAACCTCACAAAACAATCTTCGATTCAGGCATTACTCATCCACTAGGACTTCTTCATATGGATCTCTGCGGTCCATCAACAGTTGCTAGTATAAATCACAAGAAATATATCCTGGTCATCGTGGACGACTACTCCCGATTCACCTGGGTGTTCTTCTTAAGATTAAAATCAGACACCCATTCAGAACTCAAAAACTTTATCACCTCGATCGAACTTAAGATTCAACTTCCTCTAAGAAGAATCCGAAGTGATAATGGAACCGAGTTCAACAACAAGCAAATCGAAGAATTTCTGACATCCAAAGGAATAAAGCATAATTTCTCCGCACCATACACACCACAGCAAAACGGTGTAGTCGAAAGAAGAAACAGAACTCTAGTAGAAGCAGCCCGATCAATGCTAAACTTTGCAAATCTTCCTCTAACCTTCTGGGCAGAAGCAATATCAACTGCTTGCTTTGTTCAAAATCGATCCATCATCAACAAGAGGCTACAGATGACTCCCTATGAAGTTTTAAACAAGAGAAAACCCAATGTTAAATTCTTTCATATATTTGGCTGCCGATGCTTCATTAAAAACAACAAAGATCACTTGGGAAAATTTGCACCCAAAAGTGATGAAGCAATATTCATGGGATATTCATCAAAATCAGTAGCCTATCGAGTCCTAAACAAAAGAACACGAGTTATAGAAGAAAGTTTTGACATAGAATTCGACGATTAATACCAATGGAGGAAGAAGAATCAAGATATTCTATATGTAATGGAAAATGATGTTCCAGTGGGACATCGACCCATTCATACAGTTGAAATTGATTACGACTTACTCTTTGATCCATCAGAAACAACAAAAGAAGCCGAAGTTGTCTATTCTCCTGATGCAATTCAGCAAATCATCTCAGCATCAGGACCAACCACTTCCTCATAACCTACCACATCTGAAAATCAAGCAAACCCTCCGATAAACTCTCCAATAATCGAGGGGGAACCTCAGTACCCCTCTCCTAGTCATCAGAATCAGAAGGAACCTTTTCACTTAGCAACCTCTGAGGGGGAGTCGAAACTCCCTACACATGTTGATGGGTTTCCTCAATCCGAGGGGGACCATCAACCATCAGAAGACACTTCATCAGCAGACATCCTTTCAGAAAATGTCATAGCCCACTCTTCTGATGCTATAATCAATAATTCACCGCTCCTTATACTTGAAACCGATGAAAATACATCAGTCGAAGAATCACAAATTCAAAACGCATCTACTGATGACACTGACTTCATCCAAGAAATCTCTCCTCCTATTTCCGACCCATCATCTCTTCCACGCTTACACAAATGGACTCGGAGTCATCCTCCGAACCAAATCATCAGAAATCCTTCATCCAAAGTTCAAACAAGATCAAAGAAATCAATTCAGGATGAATGTCACTATGCCACTTTTATCAGCAAAATCGAACCTAAGACAGTCCTTGATGCCTTAGACGACGACGATTGGATCAAAGCCATGCAAGAAGAACTGTCAGAATTCAAGAGAAATAAAGTTTGGGATCTTGTTCCGAGACCCTTCAATCACAGAGTCATAGGTACCTGATGGGTCTTCCGAAACAAACTCGATGACATGGGCACTGTAGTCAGAAACAAAGCCAGATTAGTAGCCAAAGGTTACAGTCAGATCGAAGGACTTGACTATGACGAAACGTATGCACCAGTAGTAAGACTAGAAGCCATTCGGATCTTCCTAGCCTATGCCGCACATAAAAACATCATTGTACATCAGATGGATGTTAAAAGTACATTTCTTCAAGGTGATCTCCAAGAAACAGTCTATCTTCAACAACCTCCTGGCTTTGAAGATCTATCTCGACCCAACCATGTGTATCGTCTGAATAAAGCTGTATATGGTTTAAAACAATCACCCAGAGCTTGGTATGAAACACTATCAACCTTTCTAGTTTCATCAGGATACAGAAGAGGAGTCATTGATCTGACATTCTTTGTCCGATCCCATCAAAATCACATCATGATCATACAAGTTTATGTGGATGATATTATCTTCGCATCAACTAATCAAGCAATGGTCGATGAATTTGCAAAAGTGATGACAGACAAATTTCACATGAGCATGAATCGAGAAATAAACTTCTTCTTAGGCCTTCAAATCAAACAAACAACACGAGGAATTTTCATACATCAAGAAAAATACACAAATGAACTTCTGAAGAAATTTTCTTTTGAAAATTGCTCTACTGCCAAGATTCCAATCTCCACAAATCACACACTCTTTGCAGACCCCGAAGACGAGCCGGTAGATCACAAATTATATCGGGGAATGATAGGTTCCCTACTATACTTAACTGCCAGTAGGCCCGATATCATGTTTTCAACTTGCTTATGTGCGAGATATCAAGCTGCTCCAAAAGCATCCCATTTGTCAGCAGTTAAACAAATTTTCAAATACCTAAAAGGAACTAAAGCCATGGGACTATGGTATCCAATCGGAGATAACTTTAAACTTCAAGCGTTCACCGATTCAGACCATGCTGGATGTAAATTAGATCGGAAAAGCACATCCGGAGGCTGTCAATTCCTTGGTGGAAGGTTAGTCAGTTGGTCCTCTAAGAAACAAAACTGTGTTGTTCTATCATCAGCATAAACCGAATATGTTGCTGCATCCACGTGTTGCTCACAGGTCCTCTGGATGAAGACTCAGCTATTAGATTACGGCTACCGATTCCCTCAAGTTCCGATTTATTGTGACTCCAAGAGTGCTATTGCTATCTCTCATAATCCTATTCAGCACTCTATGACAAAGCACATTGATCTAAGATATCACTTCATTAAGGATCAAATTTTAGAAGGTAACATCGAATTATACTTTATTCCTACTGATGATCAAGTAGCTGATGTCTTCACAAAAGCCTTAGATTCCACTAAATTCAACAATTTTCTGGACAAATTAGGTATGCTAAATCCTGACTCTGACTTCTTTCGAGAATGATTGATTCATTCCTGATTTTCCTCAGAAACCTTCCGATTTTTTCTCAGAATTTCTAACCCTTCCGATTTTTCTCAGAATTTCTAACCCTTCCGATTTTTCTCAGAATTTCTAAACCTTCCGATTTGTCTCAGAATTTCTAAATCTTCCGATTGTTCTCAAACATTCCGATAACTCTCGTGATAACTTTATGAAAACACATTATCAACACACGCATAAAACACCAAACTTACGATTCATTTATATATAAGCATTACATTAATTGAATCAATTAAGTCATATTTTTAAACATCCCAAAAGTATATGACTTAAGATTCCACTACACAAAGACGATTACAAAACATTAAAAAAAAAGATGATCCATTTCCCCTTCCTCCTAATGTTTGTTGTACTGCCACTTTGGAGGATGTCCATACACAAAGCTCTGTGTGATTCGTACAGACAAATCACACACCCGAACCATCTTCCCATCCAGCAGCACAATGTCATAAACATCATCGCCGATCACGTTATCAACAACTCCAGCCCACCACCCCTGGTCGATCCCATGCATCGACATAGTCACCAACCTTATACTCAACTACCACAGTTGGTGGGATAGGACGAAGGAGACCATATTTGACACGCACAATCATCATCTTTCCAGTAGTATTATCCAACAAGCATCTCAACTGCACTTCACACCGCCGTTTCCAAGTCCTTGTAATTACCCCCTCATAGAAACCACCAGCAAAATCTCCAGTTGTCAACTTCACCTCTACCTCATCAAAACATTTGAAGAAGAAACGAGCCATGATTGAAAGCAAGAAAAGATAAGCTAATTTACGTGTTAAGTTTGCGTGGTTAAACAATTGGATGAAAACCCCTTTTTATAACCAACCAACGTGCCCATTCGTTTACCCTAATTCATCTACTTAGAGGTCATAATGACCCTAGTGGGCAGTTAATGCACCCATCAAATCGGCATCATGGCCAAAGCGGTTGATAAGACTGTTTGGCGACTTGAGCAGCGTAATGGATAAAACCATCCTTCACCCCATGCTGATTTTCGAGAACTGACACACATTCACCTACACACATTTACCTAACCCTCTTTCTACACATTTCTACCTTTATTTCTTCACAAAACGACAGAAATCCATTCTCTCTCTGATAATTTTCTTCTGATTAACAAATATTCCGATAATTAAGTCCAACAAAAATATCAACTCATAACAAAGTTCAGTTTCATTCATACATAGTCAAAAGGCTTACATACCTTGCTCAAAGAAAAGATACAACTATATCCAGAAAAATACAAATCTAACCTTCAAACACAAAAGACATTCTACCCACAAAATAACTAATCTCCCCCCCTTTTCTACCTCTCTTCATCAGAGTTTATAGTACTGCCACATCGGAGTCTCTCCGAGATGGTACCTCTGATGAATCCTTCGTTCGGATTCATCTACAAACAACCTAGTTCCATCCACCAACACCACATGGAACTGGTTGAATGGTGTCTTCCTTGAAATAGCAGCTGGCCACCATCCACGACGATACCATACCTCCACAAAGTCATATTGCTTGAACTCCACCAAAACCCTTGGAGGCACCGGTTGAAGATACGCAAAATCAACGTGTACACTCAACGGACCACCAGTAGATCCGTCAATCAAAGTTGTCATCTTTACTTCATATCGATTGTTCCATACAGACTTGATCACACCACCATAAACAGCACCCACAAACTCCCCGTCTTGCATCCTCACTTCAACTTTCTCATCACGACTAAATGGACGTCTCCCTGCCATACCTAACATCTAATCCCCTTTCGAATGACTTACATGTTCATCTCAAACCTTCTTTTATAATCACTCAAACTTCCTCATCTCACGACACATCATCACTTCGAGATTAACAACATAGAGATTGATACATGATTTGACTAATTATTACAGACAGACAACACCATTACCCCTCTTTACAGCACTGATGTGACAACTCTACAGTTATCTTTTCCACAAGTCTTCTCCGAACTTCATATTCAGACACTCAATCATCCTCTGACTCTCACTCTTCAAAACATAATCAGAACCCTCCTGTACATACTTCTTCTGATACCTTTTATCAGAAATACCAACTTCTCCAAAACATGATTCGACTCCAAACTCCACATTCCTTTTTCTGATCTAATCTATCAGAATTCTCATTCATTTCTGAACAAGTCAGAACTCTCATCCGTACTCACGACATCACGTCACGACACATTTAATAGTGGAATAAAAATTAAATACGAAATACATTTATTTCCCAATTATTAAAATCCACACGATCCATTTTTCTCCAACAGATATTCTCTCTGTCACACATGTCCGTCCTTTAATGGACCATCCTCTTTCATCATTTCCTTGCATTTAATGTCAAGCATACCATTATCTGACACAACTGTTCACACGTCCCTTCTTTTTCGCAAACCGACAGTTCATTTCACTTTTTCGAAATGTTATAACCGTTCCCTTCCTTTTGATCTCTCACACTCTTCATATAAACACCCTTTCTCATTAATCCTCTCTCACCGCCGTCTACAATCCTTTAACCCTAAAAAAATCTCAAAACTTCTCCATCCGATCTATCCTCAAATCTCTTCAATGGCTTCCATTCCAGAAGCGATACCGACACTGTCAATATCGCTGTATCCAATTGTAATACCTTAATTTTAATTTTAATTTATATTGAGTTACGTTAAATATATATATATATATATATATATATATATATATATATATATATATATATATATATATATATATATATATATATATATATATATATATATATATATATATATATATATATATATATATATATATATATATATATATATATATATACAAGATTTGATAAGTTAAAACATGAGTTAAGATATCTAGAAACTATTCTACTAAAAGTAGGATGCTAAAAAGAGTAAAAAGAAACAACTTGGATGTTTAAAAAGGTCAAAGCCGGGTCGAGTATAGCAACCCGGGTCGAGTTAAAGTGAAATAAAAATGGAAAAGTATCAAACCGGGTCGTGTTATACAACCCGGGTCGTGTTCGACTGGAGCCCGGGTCGGGTCGAGAAAACCGGAGCGGGTTGCGATAAAATCAAAACGGAAGTTTGCGTATTAAAACCCGGGGCGGGTTGATCAGCCCGGGTCGGGTTGCGGGTAAAACCCGGGGCGGGTTTGACAGCCCGGGGCGGGTTTCGGTGCAGCTATAAATAGCAATTTCGTCTCATTTGAACCATTTTACGAACCCTAAACACTCCTAGGCGATTTTTGAGAGCAAGAAGCATAAAATTAGCCACTTTGATCGAGGGTTTCACTTAGGAAAAGGTGGGGGAAGTTGGATTAACACCCGAATCACGTTTCTAAGTTCTTTATTTCAAGGTTAGTGAGTTTGATTTCTAGGGTTTCAAACCCTAGATACTCAAATCCGAGAATATACTTTGAATTAGCTTATATATTGTTAGTAGGTTGTTATTGTATGTTGAATTGAGTCTATGTTGTGATTATTATGAAGTTCCAACGGTTGATTTAGTAAAAAACCCGCAAAGCTTGAGGTTTTGAGTTGATAGTGCGTGATGTTCATAGTTTGTGATCTTTATTAGCTATGATTCTTGATCTAATGAGTTAGATGTGGTTAAATTGTTTTGAGAATGTTGAAGTATGATATGTGATGTTGTTTTGAGCAGATTCACACAGGAGGGAAAGAGATACACGAGGCACGGGTGGACCACAGATTGAACAGACATCAGGTGAGTAGTTATAATTCAATATAAATAGTTTGATTATAACTAAATTGACTTATTGCAAATCTTAATTGGTTGAGACAACCAATTATCATGAATTAAACTAGATTGAGGAATTCTTGTTAATCTGATTGCTGTACTTGATTGAGTATACCAAATGACTGAGATAGTCATTGAAATAGAGAGCAGTAATTTGAGTTGTGGAAATTGTGATAATTATTAGATTGATTTCTAAACTTTGATAATTTTTCTCACTGAGCTTAATTAGCTCATGTAAATAGTTATATGTTGTGTTATAGGTGACAGAGGTAAGAAGATTACTGAGGGATGATCCGACTGGACATGGGACTTGACTTTTGGACTAGTTGTAAACCAGGATATACTTTTTGTATAATTTTGTAAAAACAGTCTTTTGTAACCCAGTTTTTGGGACACGTTTGTTATGTACTTGTTCTTTTGATAACTACTTGTACTACTGTTGCTTAATCTTGATTACACCATGAACCATTGTGGTTATTTTGAGTAATTATTGGTGTAATTCAGAGATAAGAAACTGGGTGTTACAAGTTGGTATCAGAGCAAGAGTTTGAGTGAATTAGACTTTAAAGAGTAAACTCTAAACTCAAACTATTAAAGAGAAGTCCCATTTTGTCCCTTTGCAATCACCCTTAAAAAAAAACACACATTATGAGTATGTGTGTTATTTCGAGAATTTTGATGAGATATGTGATACGAAAAGAGAAATGAGATAAACGAGATCATAACGAGTTAAATTTCTTTTCAGCCTCATTATGAGTTCTGGAAAAGAGAAAGAGGGAGGTGATCACCGAGATGAGCATTCGGGATCACAAGATCAAAGACTGGGGCGCCAGTCTGAAGGCGAGAGACCGCCTGAGTTAACATCATCGTTACAAGAGTTTATTGCTGCGGAGGTAGCAAAGGCAGTTAAAAGCTTATTGCCTACCTTAGTGAGACCTCAGACGGAGGAGACGAATAGAGATAATCGAGACCGACCTCCTATCACACCTGTGGTTGGGAGGGGACAGAGAGAGCCGGTTACTTTACATACTGAAGTTGGAGGGTCAGGCGAACCAAAAGGTTGCAGTTATGAGATGTTTCGCAAATGTAAACCAAATGATTTCTTCGGTACTGATGATCCTGTTGTTGCACGAAATTGGCTGACACATATCGAGAAAGTTTTTCGTACGAGCAAGTGTGCGGAAAAAGATAAAGTTGAGTATTCCACAAATTGTTTACATAAAGATGCTCAATTCTGGTGGGAGAACATAAACCTTGATATAGAGAAAGGATTGGAGACAGAACCGACGTGGGAGGAGTTTAAAATGAAGTTTATGAAGGAGTATTGCTCAAATACTGCGATGAAAAGTTTAGAAGAAGATTTTCTGAGATTGCAGCAAGGAACGCGGTCAGTACAGGAGTACACGACAGAGTTCAACGAAAAAGCCAGATTTGCTGCTCATCAGGTGGATACTGAAGAAAGGAAGATTGATAGGTATCTGTGGGGACTGAGGACCCAGATACGAGAGTTTTTATAGAGTTCCAGTTTTATAACTTATCAGCAGATCGTTGAGGCAGCTAAATCTCGAGAAAAAGAACTGCGGAGGCAAGATAGTGAAAGGAAGGGGGACCAAGGAAGCGGAGGCCAGAAGAGGAAATGGGAAGGAAAACCCGAGGGTAGTTCCCAAAAGCAGCCAGTTACGAGTTATCAATATCGAGATGATCCAAGAAAGACTGAGAACAAGTGGTGTGAAAAATGTCGTCGAAAACATGCTGGAAATTGTGTTACGAGCACCCCGTCTCTTATGTGTTATCAATGCGGGAAGACAGGGCATATGGCTCGAGATTGTTTGGAGAAAAATCGTGTGTGTTTCAATTGTGGGGAAAGTGGTCATATTCGCCCGGATTGCCCAAAGCCGAGAACTGATTCGTGTCGTGAGACTCCGAGGGCGGGACGAGGAGATAATCGGGGTGATAGACGAGATAGAGGCGGTGGGAATGTTAGAACTCGAGCTTTCCAGATGACAGTGGAGGAGGCTAGAGAGCGACCAGATGTGATTACAGGTATTTTTAACCTGAATTCTCTTCGAGCTCGTATGGTGTTTGACTCTGGTGCATCGATTTCTTTTATATCTGTACCTTTCGCGTCTCAAATTAATATACCGGTGTCTAAAATGAGTGAGAGTCTGATAGTTGATATTGCTGACGGGAGAGATGTTATAGTAAACACTCAGTATACAAATTGTCGGCTTGAAATCAATGGGATTTCTTTCCTTATTGATTTGAAGCCGATGAATACTCGTGCGTTTGATGTAATAGTTGGAATGGACTGGTTAGATAATAATAGGGCAAATATGGATTGTCACGGAAAGATTATTTCCGTGAGAACTCCGAGCGGGTCGCAGACGTTAATACGAGGTGAACGCCGTTTTCAACATATTCCGGTTGTATCTTTCGCGAGAGCGCGAAGGTATACCGAAAGAGGTGCTCTTTTGTTTATGGTACATGTTGCCCCAATTGAAACCGAACATCCCACTGTGAAGGATGTTGAGATAGTAAGAGATTTTGTTGATGTTTTTCCTGACGATCTTCCGGGCTTACCACCAAATCGTCAATTGGAGTTTGTTATCGATTTAGTTCCTGGAGCGAAACCAATAGCTCGAGCACCCTATCGATTGGCGCCGTCCGAGATGGAGGAATTAAAGAAACAACTACAAGAACTTTTGGATCGCGGTTTTATTCGTCCTAGCTCATCTCCGTGGGGTGCGCCGATACTATTTCTTCGAAAGAAGGATGGTTCTATGCGTATGTGCATAGACTATCGTGAGTTAAACAAAATTACTGTGAAGAATCGTTATCCCTTACCGAGAATAGACGATTTGTTCGATCAATTGGAGGGAGCAGAGTATTTTTCGAAGATTGATTTGAGGTCGGGATATCATCAGCTAAGAGTAAGAGAATCTGACGTCCCGAAGACAGCATTTCGCACCCGGTACGGTCATTACGAGTTTTTAGTAATGCCGTTCGGTTTGACGAATGCCCCGGCGGCTTTTATGGATCTGATGAATCGAGCTTGTCATGCATTTTTAGACAAGTTCGTGATAGTGTTTATTGACGATATCTTAATTTATTCCAAGAGCCGGGAGGAGCATAAACAACATTTACAGTTGATTTTAAATCTTCTTCGTAAAGAAAAATTGTATGCAAAATTTTCGAAGTGCGAGTTTTGGATGCAAGAAATCCAGTTTCTTGGTCATGTGATAAATAGAGAAGGAGTTAAAGTGGACCCTGCCAAGATAGAAGCAGTGATGAGTTGGGCACCACCCAAAAATCCGACTGAGGTTCGGAGCTTTTTGGGATTAGCTGGCTATTACCGACGATTTATTGAGAAATTTTCGAGTATTGCCTTGCCCTTAACAAAGCTGACCAGAAAGACAGAGAAGTTTATCTGGGCTGAAGCACAACAAGAAGCTTTTGAAAAATTGAGACAGGCGTTATGCGAAGCTCCGGTGTTAGCTTTACCTCAAGGTGTGGAAGACTTTGTCCTTTTTACCGATGCTTCACAGATCGGTCTTGGATGTGTATTAATGCAAAGGGGACAAGTAATTGCGTATTCGTCTCGACAGCTGAAGCCTCATGAGCAAACTTATCCAGTACACGATTTGGAGTTAGCCGCCATTGTTTTTGCACTAAAAATCTGGCGACATTACCTTTATGGCGTGAAGTTCCAGATATATTCAGATCATAAGAGTTTAAAATATCTGTTTGATCAAAAAGAACTGAATATGAGACAACAAAGATGGATGAATCTTTTGAAAGATTATGAGTGTGAAATACTTTACCATCCTGGTAAAGCAAATGTAGTGGCAGATGCGTTAAGCCGAAAAGAACCACCTATTCAAGTCGTTTCAGCTCGGATAGGAGTGGTTAGTAAATTACCAGAAATGATTCAATGTGCTCAGAGAGAAGCCAATGACATGAAAAGTGAGAGAATGGTTGGCTATGTAGATAAGCTAGTTGAAAATGCACAAGGAGTGAAGACTTTTCAAGGACGAGTGTGGGTCCCGAGACACGGAGAAACGAGACAGCTGTTACTTGAAGATGCACATTGTACACGATATTCAATCCATCCAGGAAGTACGAAGATGTATAGAAGTTTAAAGCCGTTTTACTGGTGGCCGGGAATGAAACGTGACGTTGGGAGATATGTGGAGAAGTGTCTGACTTGTTTACAAGTCAAGGCAAATCATCAGAGACCATACGGGTTAGTTCAACCACTACCTGTACCGAAGAAAAAGTGGGATGAGATTTCTATGGACTTTATCACCAAGTTACCCCGAACACCACGAGGGTTCGATTCTATATGGGTAATTGTTGATAGATTGACCAAATCAGCGCAGTTCATTCCTATACGAGAAGATTATCAAGCGTCCAAATTAGCAGAGATCTATCTTAAGGAGGTGATGAGACGACACGGAGTACCAACCTCTATAGTCTCCGATCGCGATAGTCGTTTTACTTCTCATTTTTGGCAAGGTTTTCAAAAACATTTGGGAACTAAAGCCTTAATGAGTACGGCTTATCATCCGCAGACTGATGGTCAAACCGAAAGAACTATACAGACGCTAGAAGATATGCTTAGAGCTTCGGCGATTGATTTTGGAGGTAGTTGGGACGACCATCTACCTTTAGCCGAATTTACATATAATAACTCATATCATTCTAGTATTCAAATGGCACCCTTCGAAGCGTTATATGGGTCAATGTGTAGAACACCATCATGTTGGTCAGAAGCGGGAGAAAAGCCACTAGCGGGTCCCGAGATTATAACAGAAACCGAGGCAAAGATAAAAAGCATTCGCGAGCATATGAGAGTTGCTCAACAGCGTCAAAAACAATATGCAGATAAACGAAGAAAACCATTGGAGTTTCAAATTGGAGATATGGTAATGTTAAAAGTGTCTCCATGGAAGGGAATTATTCGCTTTGGTAAACGTGGCAAGCTAAGTCCACGGTTCATCGGACCTTTTCGTGTAATTCAACGAGTAGGAGCAGTAGCTTATAAACTCGAGCTTCCTGACGAACTACGGGGAATTCATAATGTATTTCACATTTCACATCTTCGTAAAACCTTACATGATGAGTCGACACGAGTTTCTTTGAAAGATATCCAGTTAGATCGTAAACTTCAATATCAAGAGCAACCGGAGAAAATTTTAGACAAAAAGATCAAGAAGTTGCGAAATAAAGAGATCGCAGTAGTTAAAGTTCAATGGCGACATCATAGAGGCACAGATGTTACTTGGGAAGGTGAAGAAGAAATGCGGTCAAAGTATCCCTTTCTTTTTCAAGAGATTCCGAGGACGGAATATTCTGAAGGGGGTAAGAACTTGTAATACCTTAATTTTAATTTTAATTTATATTGAGTTACGTTAAATATATATATATATATATATATATATATATATATATATATATATATATATATATATATATATATATATATATATATATATATATATATATATATATATATATATATATATATATATATATATATATATATATATACGAGATTTGATAAGTTAAAACATGAGTTAAGATATCTAGAAACTATTCTACTAAAAGTAGGATGCTAAAAAGAGTAAAAAGAAACAACTTGGATGTTTAAAAAGGTCAAAGCCCGGTCGAGTATAGCAACCCGGGTCGAGTTAAAGTGAAATAAAAATGGAAAAGTATCAAACCGGGTCGTGTTATACAACCCGGGTCGTGTTCGACTGGAGCCCGGGTCGGGTCGAGAAAACCGGAGCGGGTTGCGATAAAATCAAAACGGAAGTTTGCGTATTAAAACCCGGGGCGGGTTGATCAGCCCGGGTCGGGTTGCGGGTAAAAACCCGGGGCGGGTTTGACAGCCCGGGGCGGGTTTCGGTGCAGCTATAAATAGCAATTTCGTCTCATTTGAACCATTTTACGAACCCTAAACACTCCTAGGCGATTTTTGAGAGCAAGAAGCATAAAATTAGCCACTTTGATCGAGGGTTTCACTTAGGAAAAGGTGGGGGAAGTTGGATTAACACCCGAATCACGTTTCTAAGTTCTTGATTTCAAGGTTAGTGAGTTTGATTTCTAGGGTTTCAAACCCTAGATACTCAAATCCGAGAATATACTTTGAATTAGCTTATATATTGTTAGTAGGTTGTTATTGTATGTTGAATTGAGTCTATGTTGTGATTATTATGAAGTTCCAACGGTTGATTTAGTAAAAAACCCGCAAAGCTTGAGGTTTTGAGTTGATAGTGCGTGATGTTCATAGTTTGTGATCTTTATTAGCTATGATTCTTGATCTAATGAGTTAGATGTGGTTAAATTGTTTTGAGAATGTTGAAGTATGATATGTGATGTTGTTTTGAGCAGATTCACACAGGAGGGAAAGAGATACACGAGGCACGGGTGGACCACAGATTGAACAGACATCAGGTGAGTAGTTATAATTCAATATAAATAGTTTGATTATAACTAAATTGACTTATTGCACATCTTAATTGGTTGAGACAACCAATTATCATGAATTAAACTAGATTGAGGAATTCTTGTTAATCTGATTGCTGTACTTGATTGAGTATACCAAATGACTGAGATAGTCATTGAAATAGAGAGCAGTAATTTGAGTTGTGGAAATTGTGATAATTATTAGATTGATTTCTAAACTTTGATAATTTTTCTCACTGAGCTTAATTAGCTCATGTAAATAGTTATATGTTGTGTTATAGGTGACAGAGGTAAGAAGATTACTGAGGGATGATCCGACTGGACATGGGACTTGACTTTTGGACTAGTTGTAAACCAGGATATACTTTTTGTATAATTTTGTAAAAACAGTTTTTTGTAACCCAGTTTTTGGGACACGTTTGTTATGTACTTGTTCTTTTGATAACTACTTGTACTACTGTTGCTTAATCTTGATTACACCATGAACCATTGTGGTTATTTTGAGTAATTATTGGTGTAATTCAGAGATAAGAAACTGGGTGTTACACTAATCTTCAACTTTTAGACGATCTCAAAGCCTACAAGCCACACCTGCAAGTTCTAATTCATGTACTTTCGAGACACACACTAGCACAAGCTTTCTTTCATCCCCCTCCATCCATTCCACTCTCTCTTTTACAGGAAGTAGTCTCCTCTGCCACAAAATGTGACAGCGGTTATGCCATCGCCCTGCACAACGATCACCGTGTCGTCCTCGACAAGAAAACCTTCGCAAAAGCCCTAAACCTCCCCTACCATACCTCCACCTTTGACCAACCAACCGATGGTGATCTTAAGTCTATGATCTACAACATGGGTTATATGTATGACTTGCCAAAACTCTTTCATATGTCTAAAGGACACATCTCCCCTTTATGGCAATGTCTCATACACTACATCATTAAGTGCTTAACCGGTAAAATGGGTGGTACAGACCAATTGAACAAACGTCTTATGACACTTCTTTGGAGCCTCTACTCCGGTCGAAAAGTCAATTACGCCGGAATACTGTTTGATGACTTCATCAATTATGTACCTTCCTCATTAAAACCCACAGGTCAAATTCACTCTGCACGTTTTTGGGCTATATGCATCGAGCACATATATCAGAGTCTTGACCTTGCCTTTCCTGATCCAAGATCAGCAGATGACAAACTGGTCATGATTAAGGCTAAACCATACACTGCCAAAACGGACCCTATATTCCGGGAAATACGAAGACTGCCTAAAGCACTCCTGAATTTGGCGGATCCAGCACACCCTGCTGTCATCTCTCACATTACTTCTACTGAAGGAGTCGATGCTTATCCTCCTCACTCTCTTAAACGATGTGAGGCCCCTAAGAAACTCAAGAAGAAAGCTTCTGAATCTTCCCCATCCAAGCAACCACCGAAAAAGAAGCAACGAAAAGTCAAAACGGTATCTCTTTCTCTTTCTTTGAATCAGACAGGACTTACTTCTGATAATGCCCCTCAACCCCCCCCCCCCCCCCCAATTTTTTTTTACCCCTCTTTCTAAACTTCTCCTTCTCTTCAGTCAGAAGTCTCTATCCTCTGACAACCCCTCTTTCTAAACTTCCCATTCTGAATACTCCCTCCTTCTTCTCACTTCTCCGAACTTTTCTACTTCTGATACCCCCCCTTCTCCCTCTTTATAGTTTATCGATATATCATCTCCCCCGATTCATATAGTCTTCTCTAATCATTCAGCAGTTTCATAATTATGCCTATTTTCTGACATACATCTTTCTTAACTCCTTTCTATGATAATATGATAAAACCAACAATTAGTATCACAACAACTTGATTATTTAAATCTCACTTCATGATTTCAAATTAAGCACCTCATCTACACATCATACTCTGCACTTCAAACATTTGTGATTATATCAGGTATGAATTCCATCCAGTATCCATGTTCAATATCTAACTTACGTTCTTTATTGTTAGACTTCTGAACCATCCTCAAAAGATTCCGAGTCAGAACATTTGGAGGAAAGACAGAACTCTCCAGACTCGGAAAATACTCCGGATGACACATTCATGGAAGTAGACCAAAATCAACCCCCACCTTCCCCACCTAAAAAGAATTCACCAACCCCCACACAGACTCCCCACACTAATCTCCTTCCAAACCTCACTCAACCTCCTCCTGATGCATCTGAATTTTCTAAATGGAAATTCAAACAAGCAGTACGAGACCAACAAGTATTGGTTGAACGTCTTCGAGATCAATTCGAATATAAACAAAAGGAAATTCAAACTCTGTTTGTCTTTGGTCCCCCATCTGACAAAGACTCTGACTATGTCAAGGCAGAAAGAATTCGCATCAATGCTCTCATTCAACAACTTGATTCCCTCCTCCACTCATCACTTGAGCCACTGGTAGACTCCTCATTCTACCTCTTTGATACTACCGAAACTGACTGGTCCAACATTGCATCCACAATAATCCCTCTCACCTAGGACAAATTCTGTGCTCAAGAAATTCAGAAAGAGCAACAACGAAAGGAAACATTGGAACAACCTACTGAGTCCGACTCTCGCGTCCTAATCTATGAGACTCAATCTATTCCAATCAGCACCCCCAACTTTGGTACTGATCAAGAGGTGGATAAACCTTCCTCGTCCCAAATGCATCTGATCGATCTAAGCGACACCAATTCCTCCTCAGACAAAGCTGCCAAAGCGTCTCAGCCTCAATCCGTCAACTCCTTACTTAAGGATGAATCTCTTCATCAGAAAGTTGATGCTCTGACAACACTCTTGACTGACTTCAAGTCCTCACAAAATCAGGAGCCCTTGATCAAAGAAATCGCTGAACTCAAGGAAAGAATTGCTGCTTTAGAGAAGAAAGACACCGAAATTCTTCTCATTTGCGACACTAATGCTGAAAGGATCATCAATGATGGGCTCGCAAACCTAGATGCTCAACGCGAAACCGATGCAGCAAACATGATGAAGACCGCACAGAAGATGCTGACCGACATTGAAAAATGCCAACAACAAGTCCCTGAGCTCCTGACAAATGTGGAACTCAAACTCAAGGAAGCCATGGACCATTTTGCCAAATACCTAAATGGCGTTCTGGCTGAAAACTTCTCTCTTCGAAGAACCAACACTGTTCTTCTTCAGATGGTTACTTAAACCATGAAGAACATTACCGGCACTATGTCAGGTCCCATTGAACAAATCAAACTCTGCACCAAGCTAAATATGGAAGTAATGGAGGCTCTCCAGACCATGTACGATACGCCTCTTCCTGATTGCATCAAGAAGGAAGTCACCAAAGTCTCTGCCAAGATTGATTCCATTTTGGCTCGCCTACCTGTGACCCCTTCCGTTCCTACAGGAGCCCCAGGAGGGGGAAAGGCGAATGATAAAGCAGAACCCGACCAACCAACTGCCATGTTAATAGATTCTGCTGCTGGTCCAAGTGGAACAAAAGACCAAGAAAACATTCAACAAAAAGAAACAAATGAAACTGTTACTGATACCGGAACCAATGAAGACGAAAATCAGAACAAGGAATCAGAAAACATCCAATCTCCAACTCCGAAATCTCCTACTCCGAAATCTCCAACTCCGAAATCTCCAACTCCGAAATCTCCAACTCCAAAATCTCCAACTCCGAAATCTCCTACTCCGAAATCTCCAACTCCAATCCCCTCCTCTCCGAAATCTCCTCATCAGAAATCCAATCATTCAGACGAGGAGATCTTTGTATACTCACCAATCAAGGATTCTGATCCACCAGAGATTAAGGAAAGAAAATCAAAATTCTTTGACGATCAAGCCAATGAACATGCTAAAGAATTCAGCAACGAGTCGGAACATGATCAATATCAAGCTGATCCAACTGGTCCCAGCAATTCCATTTACTCAAACACCAATTATCGACTAATAACCGACTCAGACTTCTAACCCTTCAAATCATACAATCCTCCCCCATCAAAAGAATACAACTGGGATCTTCCTCTGGCCCCCAATGCAGAAAAATATAAGTATACTCTAAACCTCTCGGCAGTTTCAGGACCTTTCAAAGATCTAGCTGCCCACGATAGAAACTTTCAATTCTTCAAGAGATGGACCAAACCTCAAGAAGAAACTTGGTCAAATGAAGTCGTAACTGCAGTCCAAAGTATTAAAAGGAAACATTTTCAGAAAGCAGAATTCTTTGAATTTGAGCTTGTCAGAAATGGTGACTACAACAACACATCTCGGATAA
The DNA here is from genome assembly GCA_023525715.1 of Cichorium intybus. Classification (NCBI taxonomy): domain Eukaryota; kingdom Viridiplantae; phylum Streptophyta; class Magnoliopsida; order Asterales; family Asteraceae; genus Cichorium; species Cichorium intybus. The sequence continues at coordinate 97,080,877 of CM042012.1, forward strand.
CAGAAGCCGACTTCAGAAATATGAACCCAGCCGACATTTTCTCGATAACCATGAAGCTGTCTCATAAAAAAGATCAAGTCGCCAAAGAAGCTTACGTTACGGCGAGAAGATTTCTACATCGTTTAGTAGAGGAATTCTGCTACAATGATGCAGAAATGTATAAAATCATCAAAGATCATCCGGAACCACAGATCATACCAAAACCTGACTTGTCTATGCCAGACAACAGAACTAACTGGAAGAAAGGTGCCACCTTCGATCCAGAACTTGGCCTAGTGTACAAGAATGAAAAAGAATTTCTTTTTCTTCGTGCTGACCAACCCAGAAGAGTTACCAATAGTATGCTAGACAAGTACATCATAGCTGTGGAAAGATTAAAATCCTCAGAACCAGAAGCCAAGAAAGAACTCCTTATCAGAATGAAGTGGCTTCTGGAAGTCAGAAAATTTTGGAGATTTGCTGCAAAACAAGGAATACTGGATCAACGATACTGAATCAAAACCCTCGTTTGGTCACCGAAGGGGGAATTGTTAGTGCTAATTATCGTTGACCAACTCGTAGTTTGATAAGTTTTGGGATTGTATTATCAAACTTTCTATATTGATGGAATGAACTTATTTTCACTTGAATGCTTTTAAGTAATGAACAATATTTTATCATATATGTTGCCTCGGATAATCTGTACTCTGATTACTTGTCTATCCGAAATTCATTATTGAATTTCGGACTCCGTCCTTTTGGAGAAACTCAGCAACAGAACGTAATCCACTCAGAAGTTCATACTCAGAACCAAGTCAGAAAGTCAGAACACACATAACTATTTCCAGATACACTCTGATAACATCAGCCAGGACTACGAAATCCACTCATGATTTCGGACTATCAACATAAATATATCATTGGAAATATCACACTTAAGCATTCAACAAAGAAGACTGAAGAACAAAGAATATCTAAGAGATAAGGCAAAGGATAAGCACGTCAACTTATAGGATATGATTAGACTAGATCAAGCGTGGTCATGTAGAGGCATGTCTATTGTACTTTAAAGCATTATTAAATTATAGACAAGCCACCCTAGTCTGACATTGTATTATAATAATAGATTTACCTTTCTTCTCTGACTGAAAGAGAGACGTGTTGTCTCCTCTTCAGTCCATAGGTTATTACCAGAAGGTCCTCCCTTAGTCTATAAAAGGGAGACCAAGTTCATCTTCAGTCCTTATGGTTTTGAGAGACTTTATGTAATACTTTCTCTTATTAATACATTCTCTCATTCCATCAACTCTTATGTTATCATCTGCATTTCTCATCTCTCTCTCATTTCTAGTACTCTTACTTTAAGTCTTTATATTTCCAAGTTACTTAAATGTCTATATTTACTATTTATTGTTGAGCTATTAAGATCTGTTCTAATTATTAACTCCTATTTATAATTCCGCATCCATCTCAAGTCTTCGGACTTGTCCCTCTCCGAAACTCATAATTTTGGACTCTCAATTTCCGCAATCTTTTATTCCGCACTTACTTAGAATATTTGGCGACAACAGATGGGCTTAGGTCTTTGTTAGGTATAAATAGCCTTTTATTGTGTCATTTGTGGTTGTTGGTCGAAATTGGGAGCTTTAGAGAGAGAGAACTATTGTTCATTCGACCTTCAAGAAGCTTATGTACCTGTCTGTTAATCATTAATAGAGTGCATTGAAGGTTTGTAGTATTTCATTTTCTTGATTCATATTGATTGTTTTGTGTTATTCACTCGTTTTGGATTCCGCAGTCTCAAGTGATTGATTGATACCAAGTAGATCTAGGATTGTTTCGGGACCTACACGACGGGTGAAATCAAAGGCTACGACATGATCCCGAATGGTGGATTTTCAATTTGCAAAGTAGCTTATGTGGAAGGCTTAAAACACAACCTCATCAGTGTTTCGCAACCGGTGGTTGGATCTGGTCTTAAGGTATCCTTTGATGAAGATGGTTCGGAAATCATAGAAAAGAAGACTAATACGACATTCTGAAGTCTAAAAGAAAGGGCGAAATGTTCCCCTTGGATATGAAATCGATCAAAGGAAAGCCTGCTATCTGCTTACTCACGAAAGCAGCTAATGATGATAGTTGGCTATTGCACAGACGTCTCTCCCACATGAACTTCGGAGACATAAACAAACTTGTACTTGGTGATCTAATGCGAGGATTGCCCCTGCTAAAGTACGATAAAGACCACCAGTGTGATGCTTGCGAACTCGGAAAACAAAGCAGAAAGAATCACTACACTATCATCAACACGAAGATCGTAGAACCCCTTGAACTGTTGCATATCGATCTTTGTGGTCCATCTGCAATCGAAAGTGTAGCTCACAACAAGTACATTTTCATTATCGTTGATGATTTTTCTTGTTTCACGTGAGTTTTATTTCTTAAATAGAAATCTGAGGCAACACCAAACTTGATCAACTTCATCAAGCAAGTTGAGCTGCTACTCCGAAAGCCAGTTCAAAAGATTCAAAGCGATAATGGAACGGAATTCAAAAACCAGGTGTTTGAAGAATTTCTAGTCAACAAAGGGATTTCTCACAAATTTTCTGCTCCTTACACTCCAAAACAAAATAGAGTGGTATAAAGATGAAATAGATCCCTCTACGAAGCAGCTCGCACAATGCTCTCATTCGCAAGACTACCGTTATATTTCTTGGCTGATGCAATCGCCACTGCATGCTTTACTCAAAGTCGCTCAACAATAAACAAGCGATTATTACTCACTCCTTATGAGATTCTTAACAAACGAAAACCAAATGTGAAATTCTTTCACGTTTTCGGTTCGAAATGCTTCATATTTAATTCTAAGGAGAAAAGAGTCAAGTGGGATGAAAAAGCCGATGAAGGAATTTTTCTGGGTTATTCCTTGACATCGAAAGCCTATCGAGTTCTGAACAGCGATCTCGGAAAATAGAAGAAACGTATTATGTCACCTTCGATGACAAATACATGACAAGGACTCAGAACAAAGAAAATCAGTCTGTAAAGATCTTCCCTGCGTCAAATCAAACAACGATTCCTCTCATGAACTTATATAAGGAATTTATGAACTTGTTCGATGAACCGGAGACTGCCAAATCTTCCGAATCAAATGCCAAAGACAATAAGGAAGATGAAGTGCTCAAGATAGTTGAAGATGCAGCAACTGAGGCTGAAAGAACTCCAGAACCAGAAGAACCAACTCCCTCTCCAGAAGCTCCGACACCCACTTGAACTCCGAATGAACCAGAAACTGAAACTTCCGACACTCAAAAGACTCTTCCGACTCTCATGTCCAGGGGGAGGATACAACACCAATCCACGGGGAGAGCACTACACCAATGCAAGGGGAGAACATTCCAACATTTGAGGGGGAGGGTCCATTACATATTGATGGATTACATGCAAATTTCCAGGGGGAGAATGAAAATAATGATGATGATACTCAATCCGAAGCTCAGTCGGAAATTGAGGAAGTTTTTGCAGAAATCAATCCGGAATATGATCCAAACTATCATCCGATGGTGAAATGGACACGAGATCATCCACGATATCAGATAATCGGAGAAACGTCAGCAGGAGTTCTGACAAGAGCACAACAAAAAGCAAAGCAAACTGCTTTATTTTAAAAAGTGGAATTTTGCATGTTTAATTCGTTCATCTGAAAGATGAAACTCAAAACGGTTAAAATTGCTCTTGATCATGCTGACTGGGTCTAAGCAATGCAAGATGAGCTCAATGAGTTTGAACTCAACAAGGTCTGCAGATTAGTTCCGACTCTAGAAATGCATCCGTTCTCGGAATGAAGTGGGTTTTCAGAAATAAGATGGACAAAGAAGGAAACATCATTCGGAACAAAGCACGTTTAGTGATCAAAGGATATTGTCAAGAAGAAGGAATCGACTACGAAGAGACTTTCGCACCCGTTGCAAGATTGGAATTGTTTGGATCTTTCTTGCCTATACAGCACACAAAGGTTTTGACGGTTATCAAATGGATGTGAAGTGCGCTTTTTTGAACGGTGAATTGGAAGAAACAGTGTATGTCGAACAGCCTCCAGGTTTCGTTAACAACAAGCATTCGAGTCACTGCTATGTCCTGGATAAGGTTGTATATGGTTTGAAGCAAGCTCCCAGAGCATGGTACGAAGCATTGACTCGCTTCCTCAAGCAGTCAAAATTCAAGCAAGGCTCAGTTGATTTAACCTTCTTTTGCAAAAAGGAAGGCAACCATCTTATGATAGTTCAGATTTATGTTGATGATATTATTTTCGGATCTACTCACCTAAGCCTAACAGCCGAGTTCCGAAAAATAATGGAAACTACATTTGAAATGAGTTCGATGGGAAAAATCAACTTCTTCCTTGGCCTGAACATCAGACAAAGCTCCGAAGGGATATTCATCAATCAAGAAGCCTATACAAAATCTCTTCTAAAGAAATTCGGAATGGTGGGCGACTCGAAAGTTAAAGTCTCAATGGCATTCGGAACCAAGCTTACTCCTTCTTTAGACAAACCAGCAGCAGACATCACACTTTATCAACAAATGATTGGTTCGCTTGTCTACCTTACTTCTAGTTGACCTGATATCATGTTTGCTGTTTGTTACTCTGCTAGGTACCAAGTTAATCCAAGAGATCCACATATGAGTACAGTTAAGAACATTTTCCGATATCTGAAACGAACAACGTCACTTGGGTTATGGTATCCATCAGGATCAGGTTTCTTTGTATAAGCCGTTTCAGATGCAGATCTTGGTGGATGTGGACTCTATCGGAAGAGCACTTCTGGGGGATGTCAACTACTGGATGGCAAGCTCGTTAGCTGGCAATCTAGGAAACAAACTTGTGTTTCGCTTTCAACAGCTGAAGCTGAATACATCTCAGCTGCATCATGCACATCTCAGATCATTTGGATTCAAAACCAACTGAGAGATTATGGGATCAACATGAAACGTATCCCACTCTACTGTGATTCCGAGAGTGCAAATCAGATCTATCATAACCCAGTGCAACATTCCAAGACAAAGCATAATGCCCTTCGTTATCATTTCATTAAAGATCATGTTGAAGATGGCCACATTGAAGTGCATTTTGTTTATTCTGCAGACCAGCTAGCCGATATCTTTACCAAGGCTTTACCTGAACCCACTTTCAATCGCATCTTACAAGGGCTTGGTATGATAGAGGCTGAATTAGTTCCGAAATCTACTTAATGGTCGGAAGTCATTGATCATATTCCGAAAGGTTCCGAGACTCGGAACGACTAGGAATGGTAACAAATGCATAATAATCTCGGAACGACTCTGTATATCCTTTTTGTATATTTGTTTTTAGTTTTTAACTCTATTTCTTTTTCAAATATCAAAAATCACAAAAATACTTTCAGTTTTTATTATTTTTTCAGAAAATAAAAAGTCCAAAGTTTTATTTTATATTTTATATTTTTATTTAACTATAAACTTCAAACATTATTTTACTTTATTTTGTGTCTAGTTACCATTTTTTTTGTTTCTCACTTCACAGGTTGATCAAACCCAAAGCAAATGAAAACATTTTTCATTCATTAGGAAGAAATTACAAAAGAAAAGATGAAATACATGTTCTTCCTAAAGCTTGTAGTACTGCCACATCGGAGGGTTTCCCATGTGATACATCTGATGGATACGCAACTCACTTTCGTCTACGAAAAGCTGCGTTCCATTAATCAGTCTCACATGAAACTGGTTGTGTGCGGTCACCCTAGAGATCGCTGCAGGCCACCATCCCCGACGGTACCACACCTCCACCAGGTCGAACTGTTTAAATTCCACCAAAACCTTTGGTGGAACTGGTTGCAGTGCAGTAAATCCCACGTGGACCACCATGGGTCCTCCAGTTGCTCCGTCAGTAAGAGAGGTTAACCTAACTTCAAACATCTGAGCCCATACCCTGATGATCACACCGCCATAGAAGCCTCTGTTGAAGTCACCCTCTGATAGCCTCACCTCAACCTTATTAAAACGCTTGAATGGAATGTCGACCATTTTTTCTTATGGTTGGTGATTGTGTAAATTTTTGTGTGCTTTGAACAACTAAGTTTCTTTTCCTTTTATAGGCAGGTGAAGACCGTTTGCATTCCCAATTTTGGAGACGTTTAATTTCTTTGTAGTAATTATGGTTTGACAGGTTTTTAATGCCCTCATTAAAACCAAATCCTGTCAGAGATCTTCGACGAGACGAGTTTTCACATCCTCCTGCACACTCATACTTTCTGCAGAGTATTTGCCACCTGTACCGGAGATTACGGCTCTATAATCATTACAAGGACCTGACGTTATTTTCTTTATTTTATTTCATTTTTTTTCTTCATGAAAAATACAAAAATATTTTTTCTTTCAGAATGCAACTATGTATTGACGGAAACTTTCTTTGTATACCTTCTTGTACCAAAAATGCAGTCCTATGATTATCGAAATCAAACCAATTTCGGTATATGGCTACATCAAATCTAGTCTGTGATTGCAAATCATTATCACCATGATTTGCTGTGAGACTCTCAACCTTTCTTAACCAATCTTAATTCTCCATCATACTCATTTCCATGTAAACGTAACCCTTATGAAGATTCTCAGCAATACCACTGAGAGTTGATGGTTACACAACAACTCAGTTTATGATCTCGAAATTGTTATCACTACACTTCCGAGTGAAACCCAAAATTCCGAACAACCTTTGTGAATTGACGGCTATACTCGTGAAATCTCAAAATTTTCATTTTTGAGTGATCTTAATGAAATGTACTAGACCTAAGTCATTTCTTCCCAAAAGATCCAGTTTTTATTTTTAATGAGATTTTCGAAAACAAACAGTCACTTTCAAACAAAACCAACCTACTTATTATTAATGACTACACTGGTCAAACAAGTACTTTCTTGCGATTTCGGGCTTATGTCAAGTTTCAGAATTCGATTTAAAGCAAAGCCACCCATGAAACCTACATTTAAAAGATGCCTATCACTAGCTCTTAAAAACTATGTGATCGTAATTCAACGGGAAACCACGCAAGCACTTCTGAATCTCTCTTGATTCCGAAGGAATAGATCGTTTCCCGAGATCCATCTGCTTTCATGTCAATTCCGACATCACAGAATCCCAAAAAATTAATTTTCTTTATTTTTTTTCTTTGGCACACTCTTGCACAAAAATCATTTTGATTTTTCTAACTCTGGCTTTATTACGAAAGGTTTCATTTGGCCTTTTTCAGAACATTAAAATGCTGCATCATCATTTTGAGGTTTCTTGGAGACAAAGTTTGACTAGGCGCGAACTTTTGAATTTTGAATGACGTCATCCACACGCATCCTTTTCAATGTCATTATTACTGTTGCTGACTTATCGGTTCTCACGCACCTGACAAGCCGATTTTGGGGGCAACTTCTCATCATGAGGCGAGATTTGGGGAAACTGAAACGATATACTTGGGATTCTCTCTCCTCCCATTAGTTCCCAAACATATAAAGATGATTTTTGACGGTACATTCTCTCACCACTGCTCATACTCTTCTTCATTGCATACACAATTCTCTCGTGTGTTCTTCTCTCTCAAGCTTCAACAATGACGGAATCTTCTTCTCACAATGAAAACTCTGCTTCAACCATCATGCTGATTGTCAAACAGAACCGGAACTTGATTATCGATCTCGATTTCTCTCGCTACAACGAGATTCTTCTTCCGATGATTGAGTGTTTGAAACATTCACACATCTGTGTGGCATTGACAAGGTATGAATCTGTGCCTCTGGTTCATCTTTCTTCTGTTTATGCCACCGCCACCTACAACAAGCAAGACGAAGTTATTCACTTTGAAGTTGCTTCACACAAAAATTCTGTTTCAAAATCTCGATTTTTCAAATTGCTAGGGTTTACTGATACATAAAACCTAGTTAATCCTGATTCCATTCAACCAGTGGTTTTACATAAACTCTTCTTTCAAATGGGTTATCGGGGGGATATTGATCTTTTATAAAAATTCACAAAGAATGCTCTTCCTTCTTACTGGAGTGCCCTCTTTACCATTCTTTTTAAGAGTTTCTCGGAGTAAGTTACAGGAACCGACAGTGCAAGCAGGCTGTTCTACTCAATTATGTATGGTGTCTATCAGGATCTGAACCTCGACTATGGTTCAATCTTGTGGATTCAGTTCATTGAGATTCTGACCTCCAAGACTCGACTTTCTGAGATTTCTTGTGCTCGTTTCTGGTCTATTGTAGTTAATCGAGCACTCATTCAGAATAACGTTCACATCATGAAAGATTCTGCAATGGCTGTCATCCCCACTCTTTCTACAGGTACCTTTCTATCACTAGATTCGAAATCTTTTAATTTCATCGGGTCGATCTCTGAAGAAATGTTGGCTAAAGTGCCTGTCAGTATTGAATGTGTTGATGCCTACCGACTGCTACCTCCTTCTGGAATCCGGCCTATTCCACCAAAAGTTCAGGAGGGTTTCGATAAACTTGAAAAACCAAAGAAAGGGGGTAAATGGAAAGGGAAGGGCTCGACTTCTGAAACGGTCAAGCAACCAAAACCTCAAAAGAAGATCAAGAGAGCCAAATATACGACTCCACCTTCGAAAAATAAGGAATCAGAAGGTCGAACTCTCTCCGACCCTGCGAAAGGTGATCAGGGAAACAACGAAGAAGAAGATACCGGTAACATTGGTCAGAAACCCCCTTCTCCACCACCTAACCCTTCACCTAAACCCTCTCCCAAAAATACTCCATCCCCTTCTCCGAAAAATTCTCCTAAACCTACTCCTCAAAACTCCCCTTCCCAATTACCAAAGAACACCACCAAATATTCTCCAAACCACCAAACCCCTCCTTCTGACGAAGAAGAAATCTTGTATTATGATGAAAAGAATGAGATCACTGGTTTTGTTGAATCCCCTTTCAACATTCGATTCAATGTTGATGATGATAGTGCCCCGATGACGAAGGGGCAGTTTAAAGAACTTTCTGCAAAATTGGATTCGCTTCTCCAATCCTTGAAGGCGCCCGCCTCTTTCGACTGGAAATCCCAGTTGGAGGCTCATAAGACATCAGTGGAGACCTTGATAGGCGACAACGCCAAAGTTCTTGAAAATCTTCTTAAGCTTATTGAAGCTTCTGAAAAGAAGATGGCTGATTCGACCGAAACTGTCACAAAACTACAATCCGAAGTTCTCACATTTCTCAAAGACTTCCGAGAGGCCCATGAAACCAACAATGTCAAGATGAATAAGGTGATTTATGGGTTCAGAGATTCTTTAAAGGCAGAGAAGGAGGCACTCTCTGTTCTTCGCGCAGATCTGGAGAAGGAGAATTCCGATCTTGCTTCCTCTCTTGATGCAAAAGTGGAACAATTGAAGAAGGATCTGGCCATGGAAAACGAGGTCATGAACCAACTCACTACAAAAACGATAAAGATCCAAGTTCTCCAAGCTGAACTCAAGCACACTTCAACAATCTTGGCCTCTACCGTGTCTCAAAAGAAAGGTCTCCGAGGTTGTGCTTCCGACATTGATTCGTATCTACGACGAATAGTGGAAGAGAGCGATCTGATCCTCACTCACAATGTTTGTCTTCATCTCACGAATAAACTTCATCCCATACTTACTTTGTTAAGTAAACTGAAAGGTGTTTCGGAAGGTGATGGTACTCCGAAACAAGGGCGAGACGAGAACATGGAAACTTTGAACGAAAACGTGGATACTTCGAATGTGTCCAAGGAAAAAACTGACCAAGCCAACCTTCACAAAAATCGACAACGTGAATGAACCAGAGACTAATTAACCCGTCTGCCAGTGAGACGAACCAGGAGAAGAAAACTAACTGGTTCACTAGTGTAACTAGTGATAAAGCTGGTCCGTCGACACGAAGAGGTAAAAAGATTGGTGATGATGATGTCAAAGAAGAAGAAGAGCTTAACGATGCAGCAAAGTCAGCTAAGGAAGCTAGAGACTAAGAGCTTGATTACTTGAAAAGGCTTGCTCGTGATCTTGATGCTAAGGAAGCAGCGGCCAGGGATGCAGAGCTTTTGCTAAAAGCTCGCGAGTCTCTCTTCCCTGGTTGGCATTTCAAGCGGATGACAAAGGAAGCAATCATTGAGCCTGTAGAAAACTGGTTGCAGCCTGTCTGCTCTTACGATACGAGTAACGAAGTGGAGTATCATCTCAACTTTCCGATCACACCTCGAGCATTCTTATTCCGAAGCTTTGAAGAACATGTGAACACTCCACTTAACAACTCGGATGTAAATGATCAGCTCTTCAATTTCTATCTTGACAACTCCAAGCCTCAACACTTGTCATGGAGCCTGAAAAAGATTGTTGGGCTAATTCCCAAGCTTCTTGTAATTATTACTCCGTACAAGAATTCTAGATTCAAGCTATTTAGGGGTGATAAGGAAGAAGTAGATGAATTCAGATTTGCAGAGTTACCATTCATGAATCCATTTGATTGGATTCGCGTGCTCAATATTTTGTCAAGAAAACAGAAAAAGCATGAACCCCTCATCAATCATCTCAAAAGAATGATTGCCTGTTACATTCATGTGGTTGCAAAACTGGATGTCGAAGTTGCACTCGTCTGAATTCCAGTCCCTTGTATCGAGTTCAGGGTCCACCCTCCAATCTCAATAAATGGAGTATCGGAAAGATAAATCATAAGCATTGGAATGCGGCCTATCATTTTAAGGAAGGTGGTATGGTTTACAAGAAGATGTTTTATTTGACAGATAAGCATCTGTATCGGACTTCAGCCTTGGAGGACATTCTCCATATCATCAACCAAAACACGTCCAACTCAGTTAATGATAAGAACTGCTTCACGGACATGCTGAACTTGTACTTGCTTTTTCGAAAGAGGATTTTGCTGATCATGCCGAAAGTGTTAAAGAGGGCGGATTCGGAACCAAAGCCTGAAGAGTGACTGCTCTCTTTCGCAATTTGACTCAAAGGGGGAGATTGTTAGGTCATTTATTTTGATTGAGTCAATTGCATATGTAATTTAGCCTTTAGATTAGCCGATCATTAAATGGATGGGCCTGTCCATTCCATAATTAGTTTAGACTATATAAGGCATGCACGTACCCTAATTAGGGTTAACGTTTTTGTAATCTCGTTCATGGCTCTCATACATAATAGTTCTCTCTGAATTGTTTTTGAGAGTTTTCAATATAATGATTCAGCTATTGTTCTTCATATTGATCTTGTTATTTATTATTCTACATTTGAATCTTTCGATCTACACTTTTATAATCTCACAAAAACATAAACTGAGAAAATATTTCACAGTTCTTCCTCCTGCAAGAACATTAATGGTTATAATGTATCTTAGGGAAGAGAACCGAGCATTGGTCAAAACAGTTTGATACTCGACGTATTAGATACACTTCCAACAAGTTTCGATAAATTAGACTTTCATCCAGTCAGACCGTAAAACCATATTCCGACCACATCTTAGACTAAGTAGATTGCACAAATACCGTCTAAAGTGTAAAGCGGGGTTTCACCCCACTTGTACACAGAAAGGGTCCAGGGTCATGTTCTGTTCATCCGAACCACATAACTAGTCTGAACCTGTTCGGTAGTGTCATTTCATTGGTCATCCCGCCTGTACCTGTAAATGTGGAGTCCTTTTAGAAAGAACTCACATTCTAAGGAAGCAGTGGAAGTAAAACGATCCTGAAAGAGTTTAAGGATCAGCCAAAGTGAAAGAACCTCTAGTCATCACTAGGACTTGACCAGGGATCAGATTTCCGTTATAACTGACATACATTTCTCTTTCATACCAGTAATATTAGTCACCATCATAAGGTGTTATGATATCGGTAACATACCGATTAGTGCTAAAACACTAAGATTGGTACGAATAAGAGATCCTACTACTTGGAAGCATTGGTGTGCCCCGATGCCACCGAATAAGAGAACCTAAGAGCGAAACTCCGTCTATGTGATAATTTGATTGATTTTACACATGGCCTGAAAACCAGTGAGAGTAATTGAACTATCAAAGGAAAGCAACATAGATTGAAATGTACCTATATTCTAAAGCAACAACAGTTAAGTGATGCAACACTCAAAGTCATGTGATTGATTTTGAGAGAGACGCTCTCAACAGAACTAAAACGAATCTGAAAAGACATTGTTTGCTATAACTGCACATCGCGAGTCATAGCAAGATTAGATGATCTAAACCGCTTTCCTTAAATGGAAAACACAAGGGGTTGCGTGTAAGACATAACCAAAGGGGTTTAGAACATGCCAATACAAAAGGTACATAGCTCCGGAGATTCATGTAACGGGCACCTTGCACGAAAGGATCTTCGGATTCTCAAAAATATGCCAAAAGTTTGGATTTTATGAATAGTCTGAAAGAGTCCTATGATTATGTCAGAAGTTCTGGACTTTGGATTCTCAAAACATGCCAAAAAGGTTTGGATTTTGTGAATAGTAAAAGAGTTCCCAACTATGTCAAAGCTTCATCCCGCAATTCCTCCAGTTCAGAAAGTTGCAGTTTCTGCTCTTTTCCAGCTGCATCATAATCCATGTTGACCTGCTTGATTGCCCACAGTGCTCGATTAGCCAGCTCCACAGGCAAATGACATCCCTTCCCATAAACCAGCCGATAGGGTGTAGTTCCAATCGGTGTTTTATAGGCAGTTCTGTATGCCCACAGTGCATCATCTAGTCGTTGTGACCAATCCTTTTTGTCCGTCTTGACTGTCTTCTGGAGAATCTCCTTGATCTGTCGGTTAGAGACTTCCACCTGGCTGCTTGTTTGTGGATGATATGGCATGGCAATTCAGTGGTTGACCCCGTAATGCTTCAACAACCGACCAAACTTGAAATTCTTGAAATGCGACCCCCCGTCACTGATGATTACCCATGGAACTCCATGACGAGTGAATATATTCGTCTTAACGAACTTGCAAACCACGTGATGATCATTTGTGCGGGTCGCCTCTGCCTCGATCCATCTGGAAACATAATCAACAACAACCAAGATGTAGGAATACCCATGTGAAGTGGGGAATGGTCCCATAAAGTCGATTCCCCATACATCGAAAATGTCTACCACTAATATCGAGTTCAGTGGCATTTGATCCGTTTTCGAGATATTTCCCAGCTGCTGACAATTCAAACATTCCTTGGCGGTCTTATGTGCATCCCTGAATATCGTTGGCCAGTACAATCCTGACTCTAAAAGTCTTATATCCCGTCTTCTTTCCACTGAAGTGTCCTCCACAGGCTGACGCGTGGCAGTGCTCCAATACATCATTGATTTCGTTATCGGGTATGCAACGACGAATTATCTGATCTTCCCCAACCTTGAAAAGGTCGGGATCATCCCAAATAAACCTTTTAGCATATGTGCAAAACTGTTTCTTCCTTTGCTTCGTCCAGTGTGCCGGCATTACTCCTGTGGCCAGAAAGTTAACGTAATTCGCATACCATGGTGCACCGGTAAGTTCCAACAGCTGCTCATCAAGAAATGTGTCTTTTATGCCTGCTTCCAATCCTTCTGCCGGCAATCGTGAGAGATGATCAGCTACCACGTTCTCCGTTCCCTTTTTATCTTTGATCTCCACATCAAATTCTTGAAGCAACAGTATCCATCTTATCTGCCTTGGCTTCGACTCCTTCTTTGCGAGCAAATGGCGAACAGCGCTGTAGCCAGTGAAGACCACCACCTTCGACCCCCATATGTAAGATCTAAAGTTATCTATAGCAAAAACTATAGCAAGCAATTCCTTTTCTGTTGTAGTATAATTCAGCTGAGCTTCAGAGAAGGTCTTACTAGCGTAACATATGACTACTGGCTTTTTATCGATCCTTTGACCTAACACCGCACCAGCGGCGTAATCGCTTGCATCACACATGACTTCAAAAGGTTGGGTCCAGTCGGGAGGTTTTAGAATAGGTGCTTCGACCAGTTTATTTTTCAAAATGTTGAATGCTTTGACACATTCTTCATCAAAAATAAATGGCGCATCCTTCAACAGAAGGCCACAAAGAGGTTTGGAAATGGTGCTGAAGTCCTTGATGAACCTTCGGTAGAATCCTGCATGGCCTAAAAATGATCTCACCCCTTTCACTGATGTTGGGGGTGGCAGTGTAGAAATAACCTTGACCTTCGCTCGATTCACCTCAAATCCTGTCTCGGAGACTACGTGACCTAAAACAATTCCTTCCCTAACCATAAAATGACTTTTCTCCCAACTAAGCACTAAATTCGATTCCACGCATCTTTCCAAGACTTTTTCTAACTGATTTAAACACGCATCAAATGAGGAACCAACAATCGAAAAGTCGTCCATGAAAATTTCCAGTGCATCACAAATCATATATGAAAATATTGCCATCATACACCTTTGGAACATTGTTGGAGCATTGCACAGGCCGAATGGCATCCTTCGGAACACGAAAGTGCCATAGGGGCAAGTAAACGTCGTTTTAGCCTAATCCTCTGGATGAGTAGCAATTTGGTTATATATAGAGTACCCATCCAAGAAACAATAATATTTCTGTCCGGCTAGCCTCTCCACAATCTGATCAATGAATGGCAACGGGAAATGGTCCTTAGAGGTTGCAACATTAAGCTTTCGATAATCAATACACACTCTCCATCCAGTCACGGGTCTCGTGGATACCTTATCACCATCATTGGTATCCACCACAGTAATTCCAGATTTCTTTGACACAGTTTGTGTTGGACTGACCTACCCACTATCGGAGATGGGATATATAATTCCCCCATCTAACCATTTCAACACTTCTTTCTTTACAACCTCCTTCAAATTTGGATTTAATCTACGTTGCGTGTCCCTTGCAGGCTTGGCTCCATCTTCCGTGATGATACGATGCATGCATGTAGTTGGGCTGATCCCCTTTAAATCTGTAATTGTCCACCCGATGGCTTCTTTGTGTTTGGTCAAAATTTCAAGCAAGGCTTTCTCCTGCTCCTTTGTGAAGTCGGCTGACAAAATTACAGGTAAAGTTCCCTTTTCCCCCAAAAAAGCATACTTCAGATGAGATGGTAACGGTTTCAACTCCAAGGTTCGTGGCTCCTGTAAAGACGGCTTCAATGTTTTTGGGATCTCCGTTGGCAGTTTCTCGATTTGCATGCATTCCTCGTGCTTCACACCTTTTTCCTTCCCTTCTGCCTCTTCTTGATCTTCCTGCTCAGCATCTTTCTTTTCGAGAATGTCCACTGCTTCTTGTTGCAATACTTTAGGCGTGTATTGTTGCACCAATTTATCTATGATATCCACCTGATAGCATTCTTCTTCCTCCATTGTACTTCTTTTTGCATTGAAGATGTTGATATTAGTCTATTGATGCCCAAATGATATCCCCATCTTTCCTGTACGACAGTCAATATTTGCGTTGGCTGTAGCCAAGAATGGTCGTCCAAGAATGATTGTAGGTTGCTCCCCATTGGCAGCCTGACAAGTATCCAGAACTAAGAAATATGCTGGGTAATAGAAGTTCCCCACTTTGATGATAACATTAGAAAGCATTCCCATCGGAATCTTTGTAGACTTATCGTCAAGCTGTAAGATCACATCCGTAGGTCTCAAGGTACCGAATTCGTGCTTGTCGAAGAGCTCACCTGGCAAAATATTTACACTCGCACCTAGATCTAATAATGCCTTCTTAATATGCACATCACCCAAATCGACAGAGATGAGAGGAGCTCCAGGGTCCTTCAACTTGGAGGTAATGCATCCATGATTATTGAACTGACATACTCAGTCAATTCAATCTTCTTGGGAAGATGCGATAAAATATGCTTCTTATGAATGCACATATCTTTTAAAAGCTTCGCATAAGTAGGAACTTCCTTGATGAGCCTGACTAATGGTATATTAACTTTGATCTGACTGAACAGATCCCACATCTCCTCTGCTTGCGGTCCTTTCTTCCCATATGGTCTCTTTTCTGGCTTTTCTAAAGCCGTAGGAAAAGGAGCGGTTCCACTAGTTTCTCCTTTTTTTCCATTTGCTTGCAGGTTCCTTTTTCTGCTTTTGTCCTTCTTTTTCCCTTTTCTCCTCCTTTTCCAATTCTTCCTTTTCATCGAATACTATTTCCACATCACTATCCTCTTCTGCTGGTGGAGAAATAACTTTATTGTCTACCTTCTTTCCACTTCTGAGCGTAATGACTTCATTCACTTGCATCTTTGGTGTTTGCACCTTCTCTTGCTCCCTCTCCTTTTCTAACTTCGTAAGCTGATTCCCTAATCATAAAATTGCTTGGGTATTGGCATCTTCAGCTTCCTTGAGTTTTTGCAACATTTTATAAATCTCCTTCATGCCAATGTTTGTATTTCCTACTTGTGGTGCTGGTTGCACGTTCTGCTATCTTGCTTGTCGTTGCCTTACATCCCTCTGCTGATTGTTTCTAAATGGTCATGGTGTATCATGAAACTGACCATATCCATGCACTTGGCTAATCTCCTCGTGTGTCATCGAACACTCGCTATGGTTGTGACCTAACTCACCACATGTATTACAAATGATCTGCCCATGTAATACATATGCTCCTTTCTCCTTCTGAAATCTTGTGAGCATCTGTATGAATTTCTTAGTAACATCAGTTAACTCTTTTTGAATCTCATTCTTCCACTTGTTTTTGGCCTGTATGTTCGCCACATACACCGTGTTGTCCTTCATGGATCCACTAACCTTTGAACCTAAACTTAACTGCTCTAGGAATCTCCACGCATCTTTCGACTCTTGCCACATAAACGTTTCACTCGATGAAGCATTGATATCGCTTGATGCGTTTCATTCACCCCTTCAAAAACTAACTTTACCAGCTGCCACTTTGGAATTTCATGATGTGGTCATTACCGCATCAACTCCTTCAAACGCTCAAAAGCCTCATGAAATGCCTCCCCCGGCTTCTGTTGAAAGTCTTGAATGACTCGTCTTATCTCAATGGTTTTACTAGCTGGGTAGAACTCTTGTAAAAACTTGGCCTTCAGTTGATCCCAAGCAGTGATACTATTAGGCGGTAAAGATGTGAACCAATATTTGGCTTTGTCCTTTAGGGTAAAAGGAAATAATCTTAACCTAAAAATATCTCTATTGGTGTTCCTAGGGGTATTGGCATTAGCTATGGCTAAGAATTCATATAAGTGATTATATGGATCGTTAGTTTTATACCCTCTAAATTGTCTCAACACTCCTATCAATTAATGCCTAATTCTACTTGAGTATCTACATTATCAGGAATATAAATGGGCGACGCATCATCATACTCCCGCGGTTGGAAGTGTGACGCAACTGATTACCCTCTCGGTTGTGCAAGATATAAGGGTGGAATAAAGTTACTGTTGTGATGATCATTGTTATTGTAAAATTGTTGCCCTTGATGTTGCTACGGTTGTCGCATTCTTCGTGGAGGTCCCCGACCTCGGTTCCATTGTTGTTGCTGCTGTGGAGGAATCCATCCTTCATCCTCCTCGTCATATCCTTGCTCTACCTCCTGGTATTGATATTGTTGTGGTGGTGGCTGTTGTGGTTGTAAATGTTGTTGTGTTTGTTGTGGTAGGTTTTGAAAAGCGGGTTGTGGTTTAAGTATGGTTTGTTGGTACTGTGCTTGTAACGGTTGTGATTGTGGTGGTTGAGAAATGGTTGCTTGCTGACGTGGCGATGGGTTGCCATCTCGGGTCGGCGCTCCCCAAGCCAACGTAGCGGAAAAAGGGTTGGTGGTGGTTTGTTGTAAAGGTGGAACTGACGGCGGAGTGCATGCTGGTATTGATGCGGGGGCTGAAACCGCACCACCAGTAGCACTCATGCTACCAAAATGAAATTATGACACTGGGGGTATAAATGGAATTCCCCCTGTTACCTCGCCCACATGCTCATGGGTAACATCCTCTATAGTAACACTACTAGGACTCATTCTATCTAGACGCCTACGCACACGATTCTTGCGCGTGGTTCGTTCGATTTCAGAGTCAAAAAGAAAGGGTGATGTTTGCCTACCCCGACGGGTACGCATGCACAAATGCAACACGCCTTCCAAAACCAAAACAAAAATACTAACCAAACTCAAATCTCAAAACTAAAACTAAAACTAAAAATCAGAAAATATCTGCCTACAGATCGTGGTCAGGACAAGACGATAGCTTACCAACTATAGTATCACGCTACAACCAGAGGGACTAACTTCCACTTTCCCAAAAACAATCCAAAAACACAATTCTAAACACAAGTCCAAATCCAAATCACACATAAACTAAACTAAGATCCAACTAATGTACTTACTGAAATAAGAAATAAGATTCAGAATCCAGAAGCACACAAATCAACAGTTGCATTCAAATACCAAAATGCTAAAATACCGAAAAACATCCAAAACAGTAAAATATGAAATTAAATAGCTTTAACCTACTGCTACTGGTTGTCACTATCCAGAAACACCAAGTTACAAGCAAAGAACAACTAAACTAATATTGAAACTAAAGTAAAAACATGAAAATACCACAAAGGGCTGCTGAAATATCGAAACTTGAGTCAAAGTCGCCGTAAGTCCACCTTAGGATCTGATCTTCGCCTGCGGAATTCGACCTAATGGCCTCTATTTATACTTGTGGAAAATTAGAACCCGCGACACACAAATCTTATACCCGCGTCGCGCGAAGAACCTTATCCCCGTTTTCTCGCAGTTTGAATTTCTTCCACCGCCTTAGATTTTTGACGTGGCGCGTCGCGAACGCATACACTCCCGCGGCGTGCGTGTTCAAAAGAATGAAATTGTCTTTATCTTCAAAACTTCTTCATTTTGTCCGTTTTTACCCCCTGTTTATAACTTTTCTTTGCAAACAAACACTAGCACAAAAAGTGAGAAATACCAATGCATATATGATATATTTTCACCAAGAATGGGGCCTAACAACAACTAAAATACTTGATATTACTAGGAGTTTCCATTAGACATGGCCATGGTATTGCTGCAATGTTCATGAGTACTCTGAAATGGAGTTTTGAGTATTTGATAAACCCATGCTCAGAGAATTAATTCATGGGTTATATCACGAGTAACTCTGAGACGATAATATCTTATGGTCTTGAAACAAAGACATATGAGTTGAAATTTACAAGTCAGTTGCCCATTGATAATGCATAAATGTATCGGTAACCTGATGTTATAAAACGTATTGTTGTGCGCAATTCGATGAGTAAAAGACACAAGCATATGAGTCGAAGTTTATTCGTTCCTTTTGCTCTAACGGGAAAAGCGATATATGTGGGCCCCTTGGTGATTTGGTGTTGACTTAGTGCTGACAAGCCAGGACTAGATTGATGTATTCAATTAGAAGTCCTATGTCGTTACAAATCATGAATTGGGAAACATAGTATCAGACTAAGATTGATTCTAATCCATGTCTCAAGTCTGAATGATATCTTGTAGAATGAAGGATCATATGATCACTTATCTTAGGACAATAACTGACTAGGTCAGAGTTCAACAGCAGCTTTTGAAAGCTACAATTTGTTGATCAATTCGGAAGCCATATTATATTATAGTTATAGACTTATCCAAGTGGGAGTCTGTTGGTTTAAGGTGTCTAAGCCATAACTATAATTGATACATATGCTTGAATTGATAGCAGCACAGTCCTTTTGGTTTGCCCTCATAACCTAGCAGAGGACAAGATTGCTTGTAGAGAGAGAAATTAATATATTATGAGGATAATATATTAATCAGAAAAAGGAATATTCAATTTGTTAA
Organism: Cichorium intybus; assembly: GCA_023525715.1. Lineage (NCBI taxonomy): Eukaryota > Viridiplantae > Streptophyta > Magnoliopsida > Asterales > Asteraceae > Cichorium > Cichorium intybus. Next base: position 97,100,664 of record CM042012.1, read on the forward strand.
TATATTATGAGAATAATATATTAATTAGAAATTATAATATCTAATTGATGATTAATCAGAAATTAATTTGGAATTAATTTTGGGATTAATTGGATTAATTAGATATGCAGGGGTTGAAGTATAACTGTTCAATAGTTGAACAATATATATATATATATATATATATATATATATATATATATATATATATATATATATATATATATATATATATATATATATATATATGGGAGTTTTGCTTATTTATGGTAATGATAAGTGCATTAACTTGTATGATAAAAGGGTTATCATATCAATGGTTCAAATATGGCAGCTATAAGGCATATGACTTATCAGTTTGAGACTATAAATAAAGGCCTCGCCCACCCTCTCATTCATGCCAATTTGAGGAGTTCCTCCTCTTTCTCTCTTACTTTCTTTCTTTCTAAGTCTTAGGTGTGAGCCATTAGAGGCATTACAATTGTGGTGCTTGCTTCCAAAAGATCCAATGATCAAAAGGTATGTTTTTCTTTATAAATTTTGAATATACCTTTAGTGTTCTTGATATGTTCTTAGTTATAGGTTGAATAGTGAAAACATAGATCCTTTTAGGGTGCATGTGAACTTAAGAGCTTTAAGTTTATTGTTTTCTTAAAACCCATCAGGAACCTCATACAGATATTGGCTCTCGTTTTGTTGTCGTAGAAGGTGACGATGCTGAAGTTCTTACAACTGCTGATCTAAAGAAAATCGAAAACGATGAAAGGGCCATGAGAGAATTGCATAGTGGTCTTGGTCCTGATGTTAGACACCACATCTCTGGTTCTAAATCTGTTAAGGAAATCTAGGATCGTTTGGCAATACGATTTGCTGGTGACAAAACTCTTCAATTGAGCATAGTTCAAGAAGTTCTCACTGATTTTGGTAACTTTCAACAACAAGAGAATGAATCTCTTGGGCAGACTTACGAACGATACAATAGCATGATCTATACTCTTGTAAAGTATGGTGAAGTTCGTAGTCAACAAGAATCAACATCAAATTCCTGTATAGTCTGCGGAAGGAGTGGAGACCAATCTTGCTGATGGTCAAATCTCATTAAAACATCAAGGAATATCAACTCGCAGCACTATACAATCTGATTAAGTCACACGAACCTGATCTCGTTGGTCGAAGGAGTGAGAATGCTGGATCTTTAGCTATTGTTTCTAAGATTGAAGAAGAAGAAACCGAAGACGAACCAGATGGTTACATGGTGAATGACAATGGTGAAACGGCTGCTCTGTACGCTGTAAACAATCGAAAGTTCAAAAAGTCTTTTGTGAACAAACAAAGATCTGGAAAACCATTTGTGAAAACCTTTAACAAGCCTTCATATGTACCAAAACCCAAGCCTGAGATCTATTTCATATGTCCTGCAGAGCTGGTCATGAAGTTCATCACTCTTATTGAAAATTAAACGAATCTGAAGACATAGGCCATCCGATGCGACAATGGAACTGAATTCAAGAATGTGGTGCTTAGTAAGTTTTGTGCAGATAAAGGAGTACATTTTCAGTATAGTGTGGCTCGAACACCTCAACAAAATGGTGTTGCTGAGCGTCGAAACAGAACTCTGATTGATGCTGCACGTACCATGCTGTGTGATTCAAAGTTACCAGTGATCTTTTAGGCTGAAGCGATTAATACAGCCTGTTATGTCCAGAATTAGGTCATCATCAACAAAGCTCAAATGAAGACTCCATATGAGATTCTCTATGGACGTAAACCAACCGTCTCACATTTCCGTACCTTCGGTTGTCCTTGCACCCTTCTTCATCTTGAAGCTACTCCGAAGTTCAATTCCAAAGCAGATGATTGCTACTTTGTTGGATATTTAAGTAAAACTGCATATCGGGTGTACAACAAGGTGACCAAACAGATCATCGAATCATATGATCTGAAATGGCTGGAAGAGAACGAGACAGATGCTCACGTTGGACCCGACTGGCTGTTTAACTATACATAATTGTTTAAACCTTTCTATGTGTTTTCTGGTGATGTTTAAGGTACAACACAACCAGACCCAAGAGGAGTTACCAGAGATGATGATGTAGAAATAATTCCTGATCTCATCAACCTGTCAGTGATTCTTCAAGAACCTGTTTTAAATGACGGTGAATCTCCTGCCTCTGCCAGTGTCACTGAAAATGCTCCTGCTGACTCATCCCAGGTTATTGGCGAACCTCCAATTGTTGATCAATCAGCTTCTCATGAAGATGTTTTCAATTCTGATCCTGTTGACCGTTTTGATTCCACTCTCATGGATTCCCTATTTCCTGAGAGAATCCCTGATGAGTATGTTACAAGTACCTCTCACGACATTAGAGATTCTGACAGAGGTGCTTCAGGCTCAGGCAGTGTTGACAACATAACAAATCTTCTGGTTTCTACTGCTACGGTCGAACATGTTGTACCGTTTAGAATACAACGAGATCACCCAATTGACAACTTGATTGGCTCGTTGGATGAAGGAGTTCAAACTAGAAACCAAAGTGGTCCTGTAAATGAGTGTCTTTATTCTTGCTTCATTTCTCAAATAGAGTTGAAGAATATTTAGATGGCTCTTAATGAACCAAGTTGGGTTGATGCTATGCATGAAGAGCTTAATCAGTTCAAGAAATTGAATGTCTGGCAATTGGTGGAACTACCCGAGGGCAAGAAATCTCTTGACACAATATGAATATTTCACAACAAGCAGGATGACTCAGGAGTCATTGTGCGCAACAAGGCACGTCTGGTGGTTCGTGGTTTTCGATAGATTGAAGGCCTTGACTATACTGAAGTCTATGCTTCGGTAGCTCGTCTTGAAGCAATTCGGATTTTCCTTGCTTATGCATCTTATATGAACTTTACTGTCTACCAGATGGATGTCAAGACTGCTTTCTTTTATGGTGAGGTGAAAGAAGAGATTTATGTTGATCAACCTCATGGTTTCGTCAACTCTATGTTTCCGAATCATGTCTACAAACTGGATAAGGCTCTTTATAGCCTTCATCAAGCTCCCCGTGCCTGGTACGCAACATTGACGGATCATCTGTTGCAGCATGGTTACACTCGAGGAATCATTGACCAGACTTTGTTTATCAAGCGCCAAGAGAATGACGAAATTGTTTTCCAGATCTATGTGGATGACATTATCTTTGGTTTTACAAGTGAAGCTTTATGTCATGAGTTTGAGCAAGTGATGAAGAAGCGATTCGAGATGAGTTCGCTGGGCGAAATAACGATGTTCCTTGGGTTACAAGTAAAGCAAAGTTCAACGGGTATAATGCTTCATCAAGGCAAATATGTCGAGGATATTCTCGAGAAGTTTGAATTCATGGACGCAAAAGCTGCCAATACCCCGATGTCTAAGAGACCTCCGCTATCCTCAGACCCAGATGGTGAACCTGCTGATCAAACGCATTATTGCTCTATGATTGGTTCCCTTATGTATTTGACGACAAGCAGACCGGATATCATTTTTGCAGTCTGTCAGTGCGCTCGACATCAGGCTAATCCTAAACACTCTTACTTAACTGCTGTCAAACGGATCTTTAGATACCTTAAAGGGAGACCTAAATTAGGACTCTGGTATCCAAAGAACCGTGAATTTGATCTTTATGCCTTTTCAGATAGCAATTATGGGGGTTGTCACATTAATAGAAAATCCACTAGTGCTGGATGTCAATTTTTAGGAGACCGACTGATTTCCTGGCAATGCAAAAAGCAACAGACCGTGTCAACTTCTACAGCTGAGGTTGAGTATGTTTTTTTTAGAACGGCAAATCTATCCAACTCCTACTCCTAAACTACTCATTGTTATGTTAGTGCCAGGGTTTGAACCCATGACCTCCTTGTTAGTATATCACCTTGTTAGCCAAGTGGGCTAGCCCCAACTTGTTGAGGCTGAGTATATGGCTGCCTCGGCCTGTTGTTCTCAGGTCATCTGGATGCATCATCAACTCCTAGATTATCGTATGAACTTTCTTGACACTCCTATCTTTTGTGACAATGAGGCGGCTATCCAAATCATGAAAAACCCTAACCAACATTCTAAAACCAAGCGCATCGACATTAAAAATTTATTTTATTCGAGATTGCTATGAACGAAAATTGATTCATTTGGAATCAATCCACACATATAACAATGTGGCGGACTTGTTTACAAAACCTATTGCAAAAGCTCGTTTTGATGTGCTTGTGGCTATGCTTAAAATGATACGCTTCGATGACTGTTAAATCAGTTTTGTACATACTTTACTATATTTTTGTTAAATTTGTTCATGGTTTATTTTCAACACTCTCTCCCATGCACAAATTTTTTTAGGGGGAGAAGAAAAACAAAACAAAAATTACAAAACTTCAAAAATACAAAAATAATATTTTCCTTTAATTTTCATATATTTCCTTTCAGAAAATCTAAAAATTCAAAAATATTACCTACCGACGACGCACCGAGTAATACCACTCACTGCTGAGGTAACACTTAAGTGCTAGTGATTCTTACTATTACACCATAGTAAGTATGAAGCACCGAAAACCGTTTCTTAACCAAATCTATAAGTATTTCTTCTACAACACGAACTTCTAGACACTTTGAGTAAAGCCACTCAGATTCGAGAGTTACAAAGTCTGTGCCGATGGTTAGATTGCATACCATAATCTATCACATGCACCAATCCATTCTCAACCACCTCTTTCTTTCTGTTTCAAGGAATAGACGACTCATCACTTTAAACCAAGTGGTGATGATATTTCGAAATTCTATGCCAGTGATCTCTGCTACAACACCAGTAGTAGATGTGAGGCATCAATAACCACTCTTACCTACAAAGCTTCTAATTCAAGAGTTGGATGACTCAGTGTAATAAACCATGCACTGATGACAATTCGAAAGTCTAGTCGATGGGTATGTCTAGTAACCAAGACATATTACACGCTCATACCACTCTTGACCAAATTCTTCTTCTATACAAGATGTTCGTGAGTCAATGTGATATTACATTACATTGATGAAACATCGAAACTCTGGGTCAGTGATTTTGAGACCCCAACAACTTCACCGGATTCAAATTGGCACTAGGATGGTACACTCCGCAAAGTTTGGATACCATTGAACGTCTTTCCAAGAGCCAAGTCAACTTGTTGACTTGTCAACTGCATTGAGATCTTTGATCAAGGATATGCAGGGGCCGAAATCAAAACGGCCATGAGTAGTTCTCCGATACTCAAACAATCGCAGTGCGTTCCCCCGGGTTCACACAGATACTGCGAGAAGTTTCATTCTGAGCCAACGATGAATCCTTGAACAACTGTGGTGAGAGTTTATAACTCCATGACCCACAGGACTTGCGGTCATCGTTCGTATCGAGAAGCGTCAGCAAGAAGTGAAGTTTGAAGGTTTCGACACGAAAATTTGATTCCCGAAGAAGGCAAAGCTTAATTCCATGTGACAAGCTGCTTGAATTCATCCTCAGTCAGTTTGTTGCTACATTCTCACCTTCATGTGATCTAAAGTGAAGACTTGAAGATTCAGACTCTAGTTAAAGTCAAAGTCAAATCAAAAGGTTGGATGTGCTGATTCTTTATCTATGTAGAACATCGGATCGCTCAATGATCTTACAAAGTTAAATCTGAAGACCTTTCAATCCAAAGATCAAGTTACTGCTGCACATGTGCTGAATTCTATCAACATCTTCTCCTATCACCTGCTCAGGGGAAGATTATCATGCCAAGGGAGAGATCGTTGAAAAGTTCTGCAGCATACATCTGATTCAAGTTCAAGACAGACCTCGAAATTAAATGAAAGCATTAAACCAATGGGGAGATTGTTGGGACCAATAATGTGGTTTAATCTTTACATTTCAGAGCGTAAAATGTAATATATCAATGTCGAAGAGGTCTGCTTGAGGATTTCGGTCTGGGCTGAAATCCATTGGGTTTTCGGTCATGATGACCGAAATCCAGGAGGATTTCGGTCTGGTCCATTAGGTTTTCGGTCAGGTGGACATAGGATTTCGTTCAAGTCTATTTGCGTATATATATATGTGTGTTTCGAGTCTTTCATTAGGTTGGTTGTTTTGGAGCTCTAGGCAAACATTGTGAATTCTTGTTAGTTCAAGCAACCTTTGCAATCTTATGTACCCGTCTATTGAAGATTAATAGAGTGCATTGAAGATTGTGATAATTCTTGTTCATATTGTGTGATTGATACCATTTAGATCCGTTCTTGTGTTGATTTGGGATCTACATATATACTCCAAAAGAATAAAACACTAAACCTTCGACTCTGAAGACTTCAGATCTGAAGGCTTCCGAAGCTCAAAAAGAGAAAAATGAGGAAAAGAAGGTTGCTGGAGATTCAGGTTATGATTGTAACTACTGTCAAGGGAAAAATCACTTTGCAAAGGATTGCATGCTTCGCAAGAAGAATGAAAAGAAGTCTCAAGTCAAAGGCGAAGCCTATTATGCAATGAAGATGAATGAGGCAAGAGAAAATTTGAAAGATCTCGCTCTTGTGGCTTTGGAAGACAGTATGGGTACATATCAAGTGTTGTCTTCTGACTCGGATGATGATGAAGTATGAAAGTCAACCCATAACGCCTTTGTCACTGTTGATGATGGTAAGAGCTTTTGGAAAGATGCTTCTGATGAGGACGAAGATGAGGATGGTGAAGGATGCAAAGGGATGCTGAAGAACATGGACAAAGCTTCGGATGATGATGACTTCTGCTTGATGGCAAGGGATGCACGTCCAACAATTCTAGAACAGGTATCAAAACTTCCATCTTCTTTTAAAATTCTTGTGTCTCAATATTCATCTAATATTGCTGAAATTGCTCGTAATTGTTCTGTCATGAACAAAAATGCTAATTGATGCTAATAATAGGGCAAATATCAGTGATGAGGAGATTCTTCGGTTGAGAGGGAGAATATAAAATCTGAAGTTGTCCCTACAAAAAAGCCAACCTAAGAATCTCTATTCTAGAAGAGAATTGGGAAAAATATTTGAACAATGGTGATGTAATTTTGAAGCAGACAAACATATTTTGTGAGACTGCTAAGCGATTGTATTCACACATTACTAGGATTTATCACTCAGCTGATGTTTGTACTGATACGCATAAGAAACTCATGCCTTTTATTGAATTTGATTTAAAGAGTGTTGATGACATTTCATATGAATGCGAATTAATAATTTCCAAATCCAAAGTACCGGATACTTCGTATAAGCATGGTTTAGTTTCAGTAGAAAAATTATTTACTGCTAATGATCTATTGAAATTATTACCAAATGAAGTGCCAATTCTCAAGAAATCCATTCCTCAAATTGAAACTGAACAAGAGGTTGATGATGAAACTGAATCTGATATTGATTCGGATATGGAGGAAGTTGATTTTTCTTCTTTGACTACATTAAAAACATCCTCCTGTATCCGCATCACCTTCCAAAGGTATCTCACAATTACCTTCAGATGACAAAGGCAAAGCAAAAATTGATTCTGAATGTGAAAGAACTGAAATTTCAAATAAGAACAAAGAAATTATGAAAGCCAAAATCCAAATTTCAGATGAATGTGTCTCTTACGAAGATTATTCCAAAGACAGTTTAAAGAAACTAGTAAGTGTGGCTTGTATCCACGCAAAGGTTTCTTATTTCAAAAACTCAATCTTTGTACGACATGGTGCTTCGCTTTTAGTTGACAATGATCTAGTTAAAATTGTTGAGAAGGATAATTCAACTGTTACTGAGGAAGGATCCTTCACATCTTCGAAAATCATTGAAACAATTTAAACGAACACTTGAAAGTAAGAAATCAATGTCAGAAAACAAGATTTGTATGATCATAACATATGCAATCATTTGTGCTATGAATAGGACAAAATTCCAAAACACATAAATTATCTTTTGAATTCTAAAACTAAGAATTATTCGGAGAGAAATTACAAAGAAATTGAAATTATGAATGAGATTGTTAAACCAAAGATGGATGTGTTTGAACTAATGGAATCAAATGAATGTGTTCAAATAAAAAAATCCTTTGAAAATGAGATTTAAAAACCCAAAATTACAATTTCCAAACCAATGGTACAAAAACCCACCATTTTGAAAAATCATCAAAATATGGCATCTACTTCAAAAACAAAATAGCTGTTGCAGTCTCTAAACCAAAACTAAAATCAGCAGTTGTGATTACAAAAGATAAACAGTCAACTTCTCTATTGAAATCAAAACCCATGGATACGAAAGCTTCAACCTCCGGAACAAACAAATTTTCAAAACAAGTTGATACGAAGGCTTCAACTTCAAAAAGGAATCAATATTCAAAACCCATCTTCATACCAAGAAAACCAAATTTCCCTAATCCAAAATACCAAAACCTTCAAAGAAAATTTTCTCAAAAGGAAACAATTTGGTTGATACATTTCATATGTGGCTAGACAAAAATTTAGATATGTTTAAGGATAAAAATATTTCATTAAACGATTTTAAACTGGCCTACAAAGAATACTTGTGTACTTCTACACTATGTAGTTCTTTGTCCAGAAAATCGACAATTGAAAAATCAAATGTGAAAAGGGATGACTTGAAGAAAAAACTTACTTCAAAATCAAAATCTTCCAAGTCATCAAAGTCTTCGAAAACAACAAAAACGAAGAAAACTTCAAAAAAAATAATTCCAAACATCCAAACAAGTTTGGGTTTCGAATATCACATGTATTTCAAAATCCATTTTCTTTGATTCTTCAATGCTTACTAAAAGTTCATCTGATTCATCTTGTTCTTCACTTGAAACATCTGAAAACATGATCAACTTAACTGCAAATGAAATATCCGACGAAGCAGTAGAAAAATGGATTCATGAATCCTTTACTTACCCCGAGGACCCACGATTGATTGGGTACCAACTTCTCATTGACTGATTGCAGGTTATGTCAAACGAGCAGCACGATTCGAAATTGTATATGGACAGTGGCTGCGAGAGACATATGACTGGGAATAAGGAGTATCTAAGGGACTACCAAACTTTGGATGATGCTAGAAAGGTACGCTTCGGTAATAATGAAACATGTCCAATCCGAGGCTACGGAAAAGTTACAAATGGAAAATTTACAATAAATCGTGTCGCATATGTTGAAGGGTTGAAACATAATTTGGTGAGCATCTCTTAATTGGTAGTTGGAACTGGCAATGCTGTAACATTTGACATCGCAGCGGTCGTTATGCGGTCAAAAATAAGAAAAATAACCTCACTCTCACTTAGCACAGTGGAAGTCAAGGTCGATCCACAGGAGTTACGTGGTCGAGACAGGTCACAGATTACCAACTGCAGTGTCACGCTACAGTCAGAGGACCTAGTTCCTAACTTTTGACTATCAATCCCAAAAGCATAAACTAAACTAAAACTATCAACCAAACCTAGTCACTTACTGAAATCAGAAGTACATCTCCAATTCAGAAGCAAACAAAGGCAATCCAATCATCAAACACAAACAAAGCATACTCTAAACCAATAACTAAAGTTCAAATGAACAGTCACTGGCTAAGTTCAAACCAAAAAGCTAACCCTAGTTGGTCACTGAAATCAATAAGGGAAATCAGTCCAATCAAGGTCACTCAAGCATCCAAACACAAAATAAACATTCACAATCCAATAACAAGCATAAATACAGAAAAACCAACACCTAACATAAACTGAATGATTATTATTAACCAAAACAGACTCCAAGGTTCCAAAACAGTAACAAACACTGGAAAACTAAAACTAAAAGACTCAATGTCAATGGTTGTCACTCCCAAGGACACTAGCCACTATCACTAACTATTGAACTAAATGAAAATTAAAGATAAAAACATAGAAATACCAAAAGTGGTTCTTGAAGCTGAATCTCGGAGTCAAAGAGCCTTGGGGGTCGATTTTACACCAGGTCTTCGCTCGTTTTTTCGACCTAAAAGCCTCTATTTATAGTTGCAAAAATCTCGAGACCGCACCGCGCTTTTATGGATCCCGGGTCGTGCGTAGGGGCTTATCCCCGTTTCTTCGGAATTTGAATGTGTTCCACCGCCTCATCACCGCGTCGCGCCTTGATGATTTCCGCGGCGCGCGTACGTATTTTCCTGATTTTGCCTAGATCTTCAAACTTCTTCCAAATTGCACGCTTTTAGTCCCTGTTTCCATTATTTCTTTCCAAACAAGTGCTGGCACGAAAAGTGAGTAATACAAGTAGATATGTGATATAATTTCACTAAGAATAGGGCTCCACAACGACTAAAATATGTGATATTACTAGGCGTTGTCAAACACCCCACACTTGTGCCTTGCTTGTCCCCAAGCAAGAGAGTTTTTAATAGATTTTAACTAAGATTCAAACAATTTTTAACTGTGTTCAGTTTCAAAGCTTATTGCCTTATGAGTTAAAGTGGAATAGTTCGTGAAAACATAATCGGAATGTTCTTTGGAATTCATGGCTTTCTAGAGAACCCTTGATTACAAATTTTCTGTCCATAACGAAGTGTACGTACTCATTCAGATTCTAAAGGTCATTAAAGAATTGTCCATGACATTCGATGTTGTCCGTGTAGCGAGCTTTCGGCAATACCATCCCAGACCAGACGATCTTAGGTGGCAAGGTACGTAAGGCCTACCCATTTTAGACCTACCGACTCGAACAACAAAGGCCACTGATTGATAATTCCTTCCTAAATTCTAATCCTAAAACAGTCCAATCTTCTAACTCCTAAAACTCAACTTATTGAGTCAACTAATAGCATGATCACAACTACATAGTATCTCTTGAAAAATACCAGTGCTATAAACAATCACAAACTATTCATTTCAAAATTATAATCTAATAAATTTTTTTGAAAAAGTTGCTAAAAATTTTGAAAATCGGTCATTTCTGCAAAAATTTCAAAAAAACTAGTCTTTTGACCGTCCACACCCCACACTTAAAATCGTACAACGTCCCCGTTGTACAAAAATTATTTAGAACAAGGGAGAAAGAGTTACCCCTTAGGACGGTAGATCGCTTGGTTGGTACTCGGTATCACATGTACAAAATACGAACAAAAAGGTCCTCGATTTCGCGTTCTGGAGTTGTAGCGCAACAGTGAACACGCCGGTAGTCAAGACAAGTGGAGGGGGCACGGTGACCCCACACTTGCTTGAAACAACTCCTCCAATTTATGGTATAACATGCATGACTCAACAAAAACATCAAATGCAACAGAATAAACAAATAAAATATAAACAACTAAAAGATAGTAGTGTCATAGGTACAATATAGATATCCAAATAGAAAAAGAAACAACATCAATCGCCGCCTGGTGGCCTGGAAGAACCAGCCTCATGATCATGAGCTCGGGCTGGGAATGGTCGGGGGCGCTGTTCCAGCTGTGTGGCTAATTCCAAAAGTACCTCCCCGATCCACTCCAGCTGGTCCTCCATCTTGGCGACTCGATCCTGCAGTCGCCTCATCTCTGTCACCTCCTCCTGCTGTGGCTGTGGTGCTGGATCTGCTGGTGCTGCCGGCCTCCGGTGTCTCCTACCCGGCTGGGCATATGCTGGCTGTGGGTCCTGGGGTGCCACAGTCGCCACCCTCACAAACTGGCCCGGGCGCTGCTGCTCAATAAGCCCCATCTTATCCAGGGCTCGCGCCGTAGTGCGAACTGGAGGTAAAGCGGTCAAGGATGCCACAACCGGAGCAGTAAGAATCCGATACGAACGGGCCAAGCGGGTGATGAAATACCCACGGCCCATAGGACTGCTGGCAGATGCACCCGTCGCACGGGTGGAAAGGGAGACAGCTAAGGCAAACGGAAGGTGAATGAACCTGGAGGGGTCAAGGAGAACCCAGAGATAAGTCATGTCCTTGCCGGACACCTTCTCGCCCCCCTCCCGATGCATGATGGAGGTAGAGACGATGCGGTGCATGAGTCGGTGAAGTGGATCGCGAAGACGACTCTCTCTGGATGTCCCCGCCTCGTAGAATACATTGGACAATGGTGTCCAAACCTCCATATTGGTAGCTCTCTCGGGTTGCCCCTGAATGCACGCCGTAAGGAACTGCGCAAAGTGGCGGTGCTGGAGATCCGCCTCTGTGTAGATGCCAGTGCGCCTCCCAAACTCCCAGAGGTTCCACTCCCTGTGCACTCCCCCCAATCTAAACCGTACGAGCCTGGAACGGGCCTCCTGAGAACCAGGTGCAAACGGACAGTAGATAGGAATTCCAACAGAAGCTCGGTATATACCGTGTCCTCCTCGGTGGCCATGAGCCTGTCCCAGCCTCGGCATGTGAACCTGGCCTCTCCATCAACCCATGTACGGTGCAAAATTGGCTCGATCTCTCCCCAAAGCCCAGCGTCTCGCAGAATATCCCGATCGATGATCGTCGCCTCTAGAACCCGGCGACCAATGAGGGCATCCCTCAGTGAAATATACTCCACTGAACTGTCCAGCTCAGCGAGGAACTGAAGAAACTGGTGATCTAATCTGAACGACATCTGCATAAAAGGAAAAAATTTTGCAATTTAGGTCCTTTTCTTCTCCACCGCACCGCGGCGCGGCCCAAGAACCAGGACGCGGCGCGGCGAGCGGCTGTTTCCAATTCCAAGTCCAAAATCCACGATTTAACCTGTTTAAATTCAATCCAAATACATTACAAGGTAGCCTAAGTGCCGACTAACTCATCTAGGGTCATTATTTGGCAAAATAAACACCCTACGAGTCAGCATTGGCGATTTCTAAGTTTTTGAGTTTTTGGAGAAATCAACCAAATCAACTGCATAATCACTAGTTTTAACAAGTAAAAGCTAGTTAGAATGACGTGCCTTGGTAGTAGGAATGAAATGAGCAAGAAAAAACACGAGAAATTTTTCGATGATCAGAGCTCCGAGGTGTGGTGTGTGTGAATAGTGTCGCGGCTTACCTTAATATCGAAGGAATCCGACCGATCAATTCCCGCGGCGTGGATATGAGCGAACCGCGGCGCGCGTGCTCTCAAATCAACCCCTGCGCATCGGGTTGGTTTACGATCCCGCGGCGCGCAATTTGCCTGACCGCGGTGCGGTCATCAGAAAATTCAACTTTTCTTCAAATCAACCCCACACTTGCCTTGGACCAATAATACCTGCAAATGACGATGATATAATTTTCTAATTACTCCTAAGAATACAGTACCTAACCTATGAAAATATGGGTTGCCTCCCAACAAGCGCTAAGTTTAACGTCTTCAGCCAGACGTGCTCTTCCTTCTCCTATTCTTCTTGAATTCCTGATGGCATCTCCTTGTGATTTGGTGCAAAATTATGGGCCATCATTGACATCAACGAAGTGAGCTGAGTCATCCTGTCACTAACCCCGCTAATCCATTGTTGCTGGGCTTCCAGGAGCTGAAAGACCTTTGCTTCTCTTTCCCTTGCATCCTTCTCGTACTGTTGGTGCCTTGCTTCCAACATCTCCATCATGTCCAGCAGCTGCTCTTTATCAATGGTGGACAATGGATGCTCCTTTTTGTCCTTCAAGGCTTCCTCTTTTCCTCCTTCTCCCGGTCGCGTCCATATTGTTCTTTTGTCCCTAACCCCAGGCTCCATCAGCAAGTTGCTGTCCAAATTCTTATCGTCATACCCTTGAGGTAGAGATATGGGACTTCCAAACATATTTAACCTTCTTTTTCTTGACCCGAAGAAGATGTCCAAATCTCATGTTTTGCAGTCGATAATACGCCAGCTGTAGCCAAGAACGGACGTCCTAATATTAACGCGGGCGCATCCTCCTGACTCTCATACTCCATGACTAAAAAATCCACTGGGTAAAAGAAGTCCCCAACCTTTACTATGACATTAGTAAGCTTACCTCGGGACACTCTAGTTGACTGGTCAGTCAGCTGTAACACAGTCTTTGCTGGCTCTAATTCCTCATTCTTGTATTTATCATACAAGTATCCCGGTAGCACATTCACACTTGCTCCCAAATCCAGCAAGGTGTTCCTAATGACCACATCTCCTACAGTAGCAGTGATCAGTGGTGACCCAGGATCCTTTTCTTTCTTGGGCAGTGTTCCCAACAGTGCCTCACTAGCCTTAATAGTCAACCTCACAGTGTCAGGTGTGGGAGTATTACTTTTTTCATTTTTTTCGCACATTTCCCGAAGAATTCTTGTATCCTCGGGAGCGTTCTTAAGTTCATCCCACAAAGGTTGGTTCATCGACGGCACTGTCGATTTAGATGCTTCTTGCTTTGTCTTCCCCTTCTTGTCCTTCTTTCTTTGTTTCATTCCAGCTATTGTCGGCTGCTTTTCCTCCTGGCCATCCGTATTCTCCTTCGGTTGAGCTTCCATCTCAACAGGAATTTCCTTTAATTCCTCGTCTTCCCTATTTTCCTTTTCAATTTCCACTTCTTCCTTAACTTCTTCCTCTTTACTCTCTGCCTCATTTCCAGATTCTAGCAGATCTTCCAGAGTGACTTTCCTCCATTCAGCATCGACAGTGTTGACGTGTTCCTTTCCGGCCCGCTCACCATGGGTCGGATTGACTTCTGTGGTACTTGGCAGCTTCCCATTATCTCTTTTCCGTTGGTCTTCAGCCATTTGGGCGATTTGCCTCTCCATGTTGACGATGGCTTTCGCATTGGCCTGCGACTGCTGCTCTGTTGTATTGAACATTTCATACATTTTCGCGACCATATCCTCCTGCGTCCCTGGGGCATTGTTGATGGAATTATTAGGCCCCCTATTGTTGCTGCTACCATTTCCATTGACATTACTATTTGCCTGTTGATGCTGCCTGGGCGGGTTGGATGACTGCCCTTGGTAGTTGTTCTGCCTCTGGTTACTGAAATTCTGCTGACCTTGGTTATATGGTCTGTAGGGTTGTCCATTGCCATACTGTCCTTGACCCTGACCATAGACTTCATTCGCTTCTTCAGTCTTTGGTCCTCCTTGATCTCCTTGTGGCTGACTCTAAGGTCCATTCTACAGAGTAGACACAAGCCTATCAAATTTCCTATTGAGCTCACTTATCTCCTTCTTTACATCCTTTTCCAGTCGGCATCGGCTCCTATTGCTGCAGCAGTGCCTACCGTCTTCCTTGTAGAAAAATTCGCCTTGGAACCATTACTTAACTATTCCAAAAACCGCCAAGCCTCCTCCGGGTCTTGCATCATAATAGTGCCACTAGATGACGCGTTAATCATAGCTTGGTTCGTCTCACTTGCTCCTTCAAAGAATACCTTGACCAGTTGCTACTTGGGAATATCGTGATAAGGGCATGACCTCATCAGCTCCTTTAGACGATCCCATGCTTCATGAAAAGTTTCTCCAGGCTTCTGCTGGAAATCCTGAATAGCCCTCCTGATTTTCGTCGTTTTGCTTGTCGGATAGAATTCTTGTAAGAACTTAGCTTTTAGTTGATCCCATGTAGTGATGCTATTCGAGGGTAAGGATGTAAACCAATATTTGGCTTTGTCCTTAAGAGTGAATGGGAACAATCTTAGTCTCAAAAGGTTCTTATTAGTATTCCTAGGGGTGTTAGCATTGGCTATGGCTATAAACTCATACAAGTGATTGTATGGGTCATCCTGTTTGTACCCCCTAAATTTCGGTAGTATCCCTAACAACTGAGGCCTAATTTCTACTTGAGATTCTATATCCTCAGGAATGTAAATGGACGACAAGTCATAGTACTCCCGTGGCTGGAAGTGCGATGCAACCGATTGCCCCCTCGGTTGTGCAAAATACAAAGGTTGAACAGGATTATAGTAAAAGTGATTATCATTATATCTCTGCTGACCTTGTAGTGGTTGATGCTGCTTTGCTCTTCTTGGAGGTCCCCGACCTCGGTTCCATGGTTGCTGTGGTGCCGGTGGAACCCATCCTTCGTCTTCTTCATTATATCTCTCCTCAGCCTCTTGATACTGGTACTGCTGCTGAGGTGGTTGCTGGTATTGTTGTTGCGGTGGTATAGGTTGGAATGTGGTTTGAGGTTTAAAAAGTACTGGTGCTGGTTGAGAAATGGGTTGGGAAATAGGTGTCTGCTGTCTAGATACTGGGGTGCCATCGCGGGTCGGCGCTCCCCAAGACATGGCAGATGTAAATGAGTTTGTGGATTAAGGTTGGGATAAAGGTTGAAATGGTGGAATCGACGGCGGAGTGCATGAAGGTATAGGTGCAGGGGCTGAAGCTGCACCACCAGTAGCACTCGTGCTCCTAATGTGAAATTCTGAAACCGGAGGAATGAATGACATCCCCGTTGCCTCACCCGAGGGTTCCTGGGCAACACTTACCATACTACTACTGACATTACTGAAACTCATTGTATTCAAATGCCTACGTGCACGGATCTTGCGCACAGTTCGCTCAATCTCTGAGTCAAAATGCAAAGGGGATAATTGCTCACCCCTACGGGTACGCATGCACTAATGCAACACGCCCGAAAAATAAAAAAAATAGAATTTTACTAACCAACTAGAAAGAAACTAAACTAGCAAGTCCTACAAATCACCTAATCTCAAGCTCACAACTCCCCGGCAACGGCGCCAAAATTTGACATCGCAGCGGTCGTCATGCGGTCAAAAATAAGAAAAATAACCTCACTCTCACTTAGCACAGTGGAAGTCAGGGTCGATCCATAGGAGTTACGTGGTCGAGACAGGTGACAGATTACCAACTGCAGTGTCACGCTATAGTCAGAGGACCTAGTTCCTAACTTTTGACTATCAATCCAAAAGCATAAACTAAACTAAAACTATCAACCAAACCTAGTCACTTACTGAAATCAGAAGTACATCTCCAATTCAGAAGCAAACAAAGGCAATCCAATCATCAAACACAAACAAAGCATAAACTAAACCAGTAACTAAAGTCCAAATGAACAGTCACTGGCTAAGTTCAAACCAAAAAGCTAACCCTAGTTGGTTACTGAAATCAACAAGGAAAATCAGTACAATCAAGGTCACTCAAGCATCCAAACACAAAATAAACATTCATAATCCAATAACAAGCATAAATACCGAAAAACCAACACCTAACATAAACTGAATGATTATTATTAACCAACACAGATTCCAAGGTTCCAAAACAGTAACAAACACTGGAAAACTAAAACTAAAAGACTCAATGTCAATGGTTGTCACTCCCAAGGACACTTGCCACTATCACTAACTATTAAACTAAATGAAAATTAAAGATAAAAACATAAAAATACCAAAAGTGGTTCTTGAAGCTGAATCTCGGAGTCAAAGAGCCTTGGGGTCGATTTTAAACCAGGTCTTCGCTCGTTTTTTCGACCTAAAAGCCTCTATTTATAGTTGCAAAAATCTCGAGTCCGCGTCGCGCTTTTATGGATCCCGCGTCGCGCGTAGGGGATTATCCCCGTTTCTTCGAAATTTGAATGCGTTCCACCGCCTCATCACCGCGTCGCGCCTTGATGATTTCCGCGGCGCGCGTACGTATTTTCCTGATTTTGCCTTCATCTTCAAACTTCTTCCAAATTACACACTTTTAGTCCCTGTTTCCATTATTTCTTTCCAAACAAGTGCTGGCACGAAAAGTGAGTAATACCAGTAGATATGTGATATAATTTCACTAAGAATAGGGCTCAACAACGACTAAAATATGTGATATTACTAGGCGTTTTCAACATTCAACAATCAAGGGAGTATTATCACCAAGGAAGAAACAAAGGAAGTTTTGTTGAAGTCCGAAAGGAAGGGATCAATGTTTCCCTTAAATCTAAAGCTAATAACGAGTGGACCTTCGTTGTGCCTTTTATCCAAAGCTGATTCAGATATCAGCTGGTTATGGAACCGAAGGTTAGCCCACTTGAACTTCAAGGCAATCAACAAGTTAGTGGCAATGGAAGGTCACCGAACCTCTTTCACTTCTATACATGGATATTTGTGGTCCATCAGCGGTTGAATCAATTGGGAAAAAGTAATATATCCCTGTTATTGTTGATGACTTCTCACGATTCACATGGGTAATATTCTTAATAAATAAATCTGATGCTATAGAAGAAATCATCAACTTTATCAAGAATATGGAAGTTACACTACAAAAGACTATCTGAATGGTTCATAGTGACAATGGATCTGAATTCAAAAATCAAACCCTGGATGGTTTTCTGAAGAAAAAGGGGATTACACACAATTTCTCAACACCATATACACCACAAAAAACGGTGTCGTGGAACATCGTAATCGCTCCTTATGTGAAGCAGCTAGAACAATGCTTAATTTTGCCAATCTACCCATGTACTTCTGGTCCGAAGCCATCTCAACAGCTTGCTCTACTCAGAATAGATCCTACATCCACAAGCGGTTCAACATTACACCTTACGAAGTTCTCAACCGAAGAAAGCCAAATGTCAAATTTCTTCACATCTTCGGTAGTAAATGTTTCATTCTAAACTTGAAAGATTACTCATCAAAGATCAATGACAAGACAGACGAAGGCATATTTCTTGGATATTCTTCAAATTCTAAAGCTTACAGTGTCATGAACAAAAGAACACGCAAAATTGAAGAAACCTTCAACCTTTCGTTCGATGACTACTATATCAAGAAATCCCAGCATGCCTTTCCAATGTCATCCATCTTTCCAGAATCTGCTTTGGATGCACTGACAATCTTATCCTTTGATGCTGATTTCAAACTTCATTTTGATCCACCAGTATGAGATATGGATTCAAAAACAAAGGCACCAGACAATAATATGTCTGAACTATCCAAGCTCACTGATGGTCCCGAAGATTCACCTTCAAGAAGTATACACAAACCCTCTTCGGTTGAGGGGGAGTCTTCCAATTGGTCTGAAGACCACTCTGGGTTCGAGGGGGAGCTCAACAATACAAATCTTAACAACCCTTCACATGAGATTTCTCACATCATGTCCCTATATCCAACTGTTCAGGGGGAACTAGAAGCTTCAACGCCAAATTTATCTGATCATGGAAGAACTACCTCCCCAAATGCTGCAGTCGAGGGGGAGCAAATTCTAAACTCAACTTCCATTTCGTCAAACAAAAATTCTCCTGAAACAAATGCTGCAAACACAACAAATCAAGAAAACATAACAAATGATGATTGTTCGTCCACTTCAGGCTATCCTTCGGACACTGAGGATATCAATATCGAAGGACCTCCTGAATTTGATCCGAATTTTCCACCTTTGGAAAAATGGACAAAAAATAATCCTCCATCACTTGTCATTGGAAACATTCACGATAGAGTCATGACACGTGCACAACTTCATCAAAAACAACAAGATTTAAACAAAAATTCAGAGTTGTGCATGTTTAATGTTATCATTTCCGAAATTGAACCGAAGAACGTTAAAGATGCATTTGATCACCCTGACCGGATCGAAGCAATGCAAATGGAATTGGAAGATTTTCAAAGAAACAAAGTCTGGAGACTTATTCCAAAATCAGCATATGCTTCGATCGTTGGTCTTAAATGGGTTTATCGTAACAAACTTGACACCGAAGGTCTCCCAAACTCTTACTGTTCATCATATTCTTCGATCATCATCAATGGCTGCTCCTACAACTGAAGCATATTCACAGAGTCCGGAAGAAATGTCGATTCCCATTCTCAAACCCCAATCATCCAATTTCCTTCTTCGACCTGATATCAAGCTTTACCCAAAACCCATTGACGCCATGGTTGAATGTCTGAAACATTCAGTTCTCGGATTTTCCCTAACTGCTAGCCTGACTATTCCGACTACACTGGTTTATAGAGCACACTTTACTTCGATTTCTGTCAATAACGCTGACAACGTTATTGATCAACGAATTGATCAACGATTTCTGTCAATAACGCTGACAACGTTATTGATCACAATTTACTTCGATTTCTGTCAATAACGCTGACAACGTTATTGATCAACGAATTGTACCTATGCTGACAACGTTATTGACCAACGTTATTGTTTACTTTGATTTCTGTCAGTTATGAAGTCCTCAATGCGGACAAAACCACCAGACGAATCAACCTCACTAAATCGCGATTTGCAAAAGCCCTCCAAATCCCAATTCCTGATCAACGAATTGTTCCTACTGCTGAGCAAATCGTGGAGAAGTTTAACTCTATGGGTTATGACCATGAACTTCAGAACATTGGTGCCTTCAAGAAGAAAAATCTTCCTACTCTATGGAAGTTCTTCTTTGGAATTTTTCTGCGATGTCTCTTTGGCAGGACATTGGGCTTGGATTCAGGAAGCCAAACCTTCATGGGACTTCTGTATGGTATTTTCTACGATGCGAAGGTGGATTTTGCATCTATTCTATGGATCGATTCCGGCTCACATGTCAACCATACTAAGAAGGGAACTGAAATCACAAACGCCAAGTTCTGTGCCATCATTGTCCATCAAACATATCAGAATCAGGTTTTCCCTATGATCCAACTCTTCAGCTTATGTCCTATGGAAATATTACTATCCCATCTGCAGATGAGAATCCTTCATGCTTCTGTGCCTAAATTCCTCAAGCTATGCTTGCAAAAGTTCCACTTCTGACCACCGTTGTTGATGCTTATCTATCCACTATTATCATGCCCTATCCGGTTCGCAACTCGACTATGGAAGTTCAAGCTAAAGTTCCTTCATGCCAAAATGGTAAAAAGAAAACAATCGGTGGACCAAGTGGTGCGAAGGTCACTAAGAAGAGAAAAGCCTCAGAACAGAACCAATCCAAAAGAACCCAACCAAGGAGAACCAAGCAGAGGGTGGTTGTTGAAGAATCTTCGGATTCAGATAGAACCATATCTCAAGATATTCAAGTAGAAGAAGAAGAAGAACTTCAATCCTCCCCAATCCATGAAATCAGAATTCCTTCACCACCACCAACTATTGCTCCTTTAACTTCAACCATAACCTCAGAACTCATAACTTCTGAACCTCAAACCTTAGAAGCCATACCTTCTGAACCCATGACTTCTGAACCTATTCAGACTGAACCCTTAACCACTTCTGCTCCAATAACCACAACCATTCCAACCACATCTTCGGATTTTCCTCCACTTTCAACAACATCTAAAACACCTATTACCTCCACCATTCACACTTCAGAACCATTTATAACATCTTCAGATCCATTGTTCAATATTCCAATCTCTGGAATGAATACATCATTACCAGATTTTGACATCCCAAAAGGTTTTGGGTTTACATCAACTTCATGACCCCAGCAACCCCTACTTCAGAGGAAGAATACAATGCTTACCACATGGCTCCTATCATTGTACATGATTCAGATGATGAAAACTTAAATGATGAGGATTTGTACTCATAAAACAGTACAAAACTCTCAACACCAAGCTTGATGTTCTTTTACAAACTCAAACCGGGTATGATCCGAGGAAACCCACAGAAGTTAATGTGATTGGTAAAATTGAAGAAACAACGAAAGAAATTCCTGAAAAAGTCAATCTGTTAATTCAACAGTCGGAGAAAATGATATTAGATCAACAGGTTCGCATCCAAAGCATCCTAGAACACAAATCGAACATGGCAATAACCGAAGTGGAAACGAAGCACAGACTGCTTCCGGAGGAAATAGACAAAGAGATAGCTAACTTGGTTGATAGAGTTGAGTCTTCAAATGCTGTTATGATGAAGTCTCTTAGGGACTTTCAGACTGAGGCTCAATCCTTCAACAATCATTACAAAAATCACTTAGAGAAGGAACTTGAAATGGCGATTGCCAAGATTGATGAATTGACTGCTGCTCAGTCAGCCTCTACGGTAGAGAAGTTTGCTGAGGAAATACGAAAGACAAACTCTACCTTAACCAGCGGTCTCATCAATGATCTCAGGGTTGCACTTTAGCCTCTGATAAATGTTGCTCATCGCATGGGTCATCCTCAAGCTGCCCAATCGAGACCAAGAGTATCTGCTCAACCTGACCCTACGGTTCATCCTTTGCAAGGGGGAGAAGCCAGCGGTTCACGGTCTCATGCCTTAACCTCTGCGATGACAACAATAACCATAATAACAACAACAAGTACAGCAACAACGTCATCTATAGCAAAAACATTTGCCACCCTTACCACAATATCTACTACCTTCGGACGACCACCATTGCCAAATCCGAATGTAACAAAAGGTATTTTCATCATCCCTGATTCTTCGGGTCCTACCTTCTCGACAATCATATCTACCAAGGGATCAGGATCTTCAAAAGCAGATGGTTTAGGATCAAAGTCTATTGACAAGGGAAAGGGTGCACTCATTGAGTCTAGCAAGAAACTAACTCAACAAGAAAGAGAAGATGAGTTTAATAGAATGTTACAAATCAATGCTATGGCTCAGAGCAAGAAAGACGACATGGGTCCCATTGACAAAACTTGGAATGCTGAGACCATCGAAGCTTATAGCTTTGTAGATTTTGATGTCTTTAATCGACTTCCTCTAAAAAGCTACTCAATAGAAAATTCCATTGATCATCAGCTCGACATCCCATAAAATCCAAAAACATTTTCATTCTTTCATTTTGTTCGAACCGTGAAGGATAGTGAGTTAGAAGCTTTTAAGACAAGAAAGATACATTTTCATGCGACATACATACAAGAACCGCAAGCAGTATGGAGCATGAAAAGAATTGTTAAACGCATATTCATTAAAGAAGGAGAATTATTTGAAGACTTCCAAAATATGGATTTTGTTGTACTCGGAGGTTTGGATGAAGAAGAATCAAGATTCACAGTGGCCGATTTTCCAATCATGAACCCCCATGATTTCATTGTGATTCTTGATCTTATGAAGGATGCTCCAGCCTATGTTGCTCATTCTCCAATCATCTTCAACAAGGCCAAGGATCTCGTTTCTAGATTCCTTCTTAATTATATGAAGCGTTTTGGCAAATATGATATGGAAGTGGCAGACTGCTTCGAAAAGTCTCTTGCTCCCCCAATATGCATAATTCAAAATCTGGATAAATATAAAAATGGGGAGATCCTTGAAAAACCCTGGGGTGTGGTGTTTAAAGGTCTTTCAAGAGATGAAGAAGTTGTGAGCAAATTTTTTGAAGTTGATTTCAAGGGTCTTTACCCTTCCAAAGTAAGAAGGGACGTCATTGCTCGAGTGAATGCATGTGCGGTCAACTCATACACAGAAAAGAAGTTGATCAAAGAACACCTCGAATGGTGGTTAGCTGTAAGGTATTGCTTGATAGATGCTTTCAAAAAACATTTAAAAAAGGCATTCCACCTAAAGGCTTCGGATGTACTTCACACAAAGGGGGAGATTGTTGAAGCTAATTTTGTGATGAAGCGTGATCAACCATCCGAAGCTCTTTTCCATGCGAAGCTTAAATTTTGTACCTGAAGATCCAAAGACTATGCTCTGGAGGATCTGAAGGTTTTTGTGTAACAAACTATATCTTGAGAGCACGTTCGATGTCAGACACGCCTACAATAATGTTGCTCTCCTATTGGCTAATAGTGATATGTAATTTGTTAGAATATTCCTTGTACTATTAGTCAGATATTTTGTACTATGGTATCTTTGATCACGTATAAATATCAAGGATACCTCACTGGGCCGAGCATGCGTTTTATCACTATCATTGTAAAACCCCAAAGTTAAATAAAAGCATTCGGCGCCCTGTTTCCTCAATTCATTTGTTCTTAATCAGTAACGCCTCAAAATTTCTTCTTTTTGTTTTCAAAAGCGCAATAGCGCCAAAAGCGCATATCGCTAAAAACGCATTAACGCTGGAAGCGCAATAACGTTATTCCATAAAGCGTGATAATGCTATCGCTTTAGCATAGTTGCCAACTTCAAGTCTATAAGACATGAATATCAAAAATACGGTCTCAACAATAACATTTAATTTTTGAAAATATTTAAATCACTTTGGGGTTACAACTCCATATCATACAAAACCACAGTAAGCAAGTTAGGATTACTAACCATTCCATCTTTTTTTTGGATCGGCAAATCTATTCTACTCCTACTCTAATCACCTTAAATCCACCTATTCCCCTAGTGGGGATTGAACCCTCATGTCATCTACTTCGGGTCATCTACTTGCTTCTAACCCTCGTATCTAGAACCTGGAATACATGGCATAAAATAAAATACGTAAGAAGAAAACTTCTCGTGAGCTACATGGGTTTGGACACAAATAATTTATAAACATATCATATATTATTTTCAAAACTTTTGTAGTCAAATCATATCATAACCGTTGTTAAAAATCATTATAACTGAATCATATCATCGTTTTGCTTTTAAAGCCTTTCATAAAAAGTTTGTCATAATAAAACTTTCATTACTTAAACTTGACTCGTATTCAAACACATTTGGATTTTTATACTTAGGGTCTTAATCACTCTTGGTGATACCCCAAGTCTATCATGAGATGGTAAGAACATAATCAAACCACCTCAGCATCTTATCACATGTTTTGACTAGTATCTTAGCATGCTTGCTTTTTGTACTTATGGCAATAATCACTCTTGGTGATACCCCAAGTCTAGACTAGGATGGAAAGAACAAAATAAGTCCACCCTAACATCTTATGCTTTTAGGACATCTACTTCACGACAGGGTCAGTACCACCCTAGTAGATTTCTCTAGTTTCCATTACGGGAACATAATGGCTCGGGCACAAAGAACTATGTTCTTTGTTCATACTGCTTTACATTTCTTTGCTTGCATTAGACACCAGTCATTCATACAATAGCATTGCTTATCATCAAAACATTCATTTACAAATACATTAAGGCTAGATGCCAAAACTTTCTTTGATAAACATTTGTAAGGCTAGATGCCAAAACTTTCTTTCATAAACCTTTGTAAGGCTAGATGCCAAAACTTTCTTTCATAAACATTTGTAAGGCTACATGCCCAAAACTTTCTTTCATAAACATGTGTAAGGCTAGATGCCCAAAACATTCTTTCATAAACATTCATAGGCTAAATGCCAAAACATTCTTTCATAACTTTCATAGGGTAAATGCCAAAACATTCTTTCATAACTTTCATAGGCTAAACGTCAAAACATACTTTCAAATCATTATGGCTTGATGCCAAAACATACTTTCAAATCATTATGGCTTGATGCCAAAACATACTTTCAAATTATTATGTCTTGATGCCAAAACGTACTTTCAAATTATTATGGCTTGAAGCCAAAACGTACTTTCAAATTATTATGGTTTGATGCCAAAACATACTTGCAAATCATTATGGCTTGATGCCAAAACGTACTTTTAAATCATTATGGCTTGATGCCAAAACGTACTTTAAAATCATTATGTACGACTTTTATAATCATGACATAGATAGATAAACTTGCATATCATTTCATATCTAAAAGTCATATAAAACAATATAAACATTTTGCCATGTACCCCATAGTGGGAAAAAGCCACATGTACTCACCTTAGTAGATAGGTACGTCTAGCTACACTAATCCACATAACTCTAGCATTTCGTTGCGTCCAAACGTCCTTCAACCTCTATTAATCAAATAGAAGATTAGAACTTATTAGCCAACTAAACATATAGTAATTGTCTAATCATTCTTGAACTACTACTAACCATTATCTAGTTATATTCTAATGGTTAAGAAAAATTCTTAAAACATAATGACCATTTTGGACACATTTACCCTTTTTGTCCCATTTTGACCAAAAATAGTATTTTCGGGTTCTACAAGGTTATTTTAGAAAACATATGAGTTTCGCTTCTTTTTAAATTCACATTAATGGTTAGATGTCAAAACGACATTCATTTCACTTGTTTACGGCATTTAGGCAAACTTTGATAATTAAAGTTTCTAAATATAGAAACCGTCGTAAAACATGCTATTTTCAGGTCATTGAACACAATACACTTCATAATATCATTCCAATCAAATTTTAGGTTCACCTTTGTGCTATTTTTCTTCATACCAAAATTGACCCATTAAACCTTGGAATACATAATTCCGTTCCTTTGTTCTTATTTCCAAATTCCAATTGTAGAGCTAACCAATTCAAATACCATCTTTCTCTCAAATACATATTTAAACTAAATTAGCATTTCTTTTTAATAACAACTATGTACCATAAGTCTCTCAAAAAATTTCCCGTTTCCAATTCAATGAAAAATCCCAATGTTTGACTAATATTAAGCATAACATTTATAGATTCCAGCTCTAATATTAAGCATAACTCATTATATATAAAGTTTGTCGATCAATTCCACATTCCCATTAGCTCTTGATAAACATCAACAACTTTCTTAAATCCATAAGATTTAATAAGTGTTTGAACATACCCTATTTAACTTGATTCAAAGTTGAACTCGTGGTTATCTTTGCTTGCTTATTCAGACCACAACACCACCATCATCAATAATTCTTATTGTCACTATCTTCGGTTGCTACGGCACTAAAAGTGGCTGTTTTGTCTCTCCAATAAATCCGGCAACAACACAAAGTTGCTGCTCCGGGAGTTCCAGCTCATGTCCTTCTCTTTCTGTTATCTTTTTCAGTTCAATTGCTCGATTCTCTGCTTCAATTCACACATAGAAGTTCTCAAATTTTAAGCTTTTATTTCCAGAAAATCAGACTCATGAACTCTTAATTCAATAAGCACCCAACCCAATATTCGGTGCTTATGAACTCAATCTATGGTAATACATAACAAATTTCAGTTCTACGGTCCAATCCAATATGGTTTAAGAATTTTTTTACCTAGATTTGGTGAAATCACAGAAATCAGAAGCATTGGGTTCTAAATCATTGCTTGCCCACGAAATCTGACCATCATAGAACCGCCTCCAGTCACCAGCTGAATCATCACCGACCTTCTGTACCACCACCGCTTCAGGTCACTACGACCATCGGCAATTGCGTCGGACATCGCTAACAGCAACAACCCTCTGTTCATCTTGTTCGTTCTTTGCTTCACACAAATTGATCCTCCCTTTTCTCATGTTGTTGATCGCACAGACCCACATACACCATCGATGATTGTGTGTGTGTGTGTGTGAGTGTTCATCTTTCTATCGTGTCTACCTTGCTGCTATTTCCTTCCTTCTCGATCTGTTGCTGAATCGTAATCCATGCACACACCAATCAAGGATTATGTGTTCTCTTTTCGTTTTATTCTCGATTTCCTTCTCCCGATCTCTCTTGTTGCAGCATACGATCACCCATTCATGCAATCGGGGGGGGGGGGGGGTGTCATATTTTTGAACGAATTCTAATTTTGTTTCCCGATTTCAACTTTTACGCAACCAAGCACCTGCCCACAGGAAGAATACGTGAACCTGGTTTCTTAAAACCATGACTTGGTCAAAACCATGTGAAAATCACCGAAATGCCCTTAAGTGAAATACTTTGAAAATTTTTTAGCTTTATTACAAATCCTTGGCTGCCTTTAACATCACGTAACTCTTTCATATGATTTCAGAATTTCAAAAATGATATGTCTTTAAAAACTTGGGAATGAGCTTAACAATATCTCCTCACTGACTTAATTCTAAATCGAATCATATTTTTCGTTACAGACCCTTGAACATGACCACTTGGCCATTTTTGTCACTTTTGGGCCATTTTGAAACCTTCCTAACTTCTTTGTTATAATTCCAAATGGCCTTAATCTTTTTCCTATATTTTTATTATCTCAAATATTACCAAAGTGTCTTTGAGGACTTTTTCTCAATTCCTTTTAGATTTTGAGATACTAGTTTTTAAAGATTGTTCAATAAAATTTTCACTTTTGGTCCTTTATTACCATTTTTCGTTTTAGGTCGCTAAAACCAAATTCTAATTGAGATAATGTCTCATCATAGCTTAATAAAAGGTTTTAATTCAATTGCATTCAATTGCTCTGGGTCGTTTCATCGAGCACCGTAACTCATACATTTCCATGCTCTTACCTCTTTTGACCTTTTTGTCCATTCATAACAAAGTGACAAATCATATCGTAAACGCGTAAAACTTTTTGGTTGTCACAATTATCTACCCCTTAAACAGATTCTGTCCTCGGAATCACTAACATGATAATGGGATTAACTTAAAACTTCATAGTCCATCATAAAGTAGAACTTCTTACTAGGTCCTTAACAAGCAACTGTCTTCTAGTCCTCGTTGCTTTGCGAAATACTTGGCGATTTGATATCACTTAGTTTTATTTCTCGTGCTTTCTTTACTTATGCATTAGCATTAAGATGTACTTCCATTAAAACCATTAATCAACCTTCTTACTTTATGTGTCATAGGAAGGTTGACTTTTCCAAAAGTAAACATGTGCTCCATTCATTTCTTATTGGTCACTTGCACCTAAAGTAGTGACAACGCCTAGTAATATCAAGTATTTTAGTCATTGTTGAGCCCTATTCTTAGTGAATTTATATCATATATGCTGTGGTATTTTCACTTTTTGTGTCAGGGGCTAAATGTGTACAAAATGGAATAAGTTTGGAGATAAAGCCAAAAAGAGTCGAATAAGCACGCACGCCACGGAGATGTACAAGGGCGCGACGCGCTGAGTCAGCAATGAGGCGGTGAGAATAATTCAAATGCCGAGAAAACAGGGATAAACCCATACGCGCGTCGCGGATTTTAAGTGTGCGCGACGCGGCCGCTTATTTTCCAAAACTATAAATAGAAGCTTCTAGGTCGAAATCAGTAGCAAAGAACTAGCAAAGGAACGACACCCAAGGCTTCTTTGACTTCGAGTTTCAGTTTTCAGTCGACCATACGTGGTATTTATGTTTTCTTATTTAATTGTCAATTAGTTTAGTAGTTTCAATAGCCTGGCTTGGTGTTATTGGGTGTGACAACCATTAGCATTAGGTTTTAAGTTTCTGAATTTTATGTTTACTGTTTTGAACAAGTTGGATCTGAGTTTTTTATGAAGTTAATCATTCAGTTATGTTTAATTGCTTCTTTTTGCTTTTTAATGCTTAGAATGAGTTTTGATGTTTGATTGTCTTGGCTTGATTTGTATTACTTCTATTTCTGAATTGCATTTCTAATTTCAGTAAGTAATTAGATTAAGTTTTGGTTTAGATTTTAGTTTAAGTTTATGCTTGGATTGGAATTTGTTGGTTTTTGTGATTTTGGGATTGTTTTTGGTAAAAGTTGGAAACTAGATCCTCTGGTTGTAGTATGATACTACAATTGGTAATCTGTTGCCTACCTTGACCATGTAACTCCTGTGGATCGACCCTGACTACCACTATACTAGTGAGAGTGAGGTTTTATTATTTTTGACCGCACGACGACCAAGGCGTGTCAAATTTTGGCGCCGTTGCCGGGGAGTTGGGAGCTTGAGAGTAGGCGATCTGTAGGACTTTAGTTTTTGATTTTTGATTTTAGTATTGAGATTTTTAGTTGTTTAGTATTTTTCTTTTTGGTTTTGACGGGCGTGTTGCACTAGTGCATGCGTACCTGTCGGGGTGGGCAGTTATCACCCTTGCGTTTTGACTCGAAGATTGAACGAACCGCGCGCAAGAACCGTGCACGTGGGCGTTTAGATACGATGAGTTTTAGTCATGTTAGTAGTACTTTAGAGGATGTTTCCTAGGAACCTTTGGGTGAGGTAACGGGGGGGATGCCATTTATACCCCCAATTTCAGAATTCCAGTTTGGGAGCATGAGTGGTACTGGTGGTGCGGTTTCAGCCCCCGCATCAGTACCATCATGCACTCCGCCTTCTGTTCCACCATTTCAACCACAATCTACAAACCCTTTTACATCTGCTATGGTTTGGGGAGCGCCGACCCGTGATGGCACCCCAATGCCTAGGCAGCACACTACCATTTCTCAACCACAATCACAACCATTACAACCACCATTAATCTTTAAACCACAAACCACTTTTCAAACCATACCACAACAACAATATCAACCGCAACCTCAACAGCAGCAATACCAATACCAATACCAATACCAATACCAGGAGGTTGAGCAGGGATACGAAGACGAGGAAGAAGGATGGGTTCCACAAGCACCACAACAACCATGGAACCGAGGTCGGGGACCTCCACGAAGAGCACCACAACAACAACAACTGCAAGGTCAGCAAGGGTACAACAACGATCATCACTATAACGGTAATTTTGTTCAACCTTTGTACTTTGCACAACTGAGAGAGCAGTCGGTTGCATCGCACTTCCAACCGCGGGAGTATGATGACTCATCGCCCATTTTTATTCTAGAAAATGTAGATACTCAAGTAGAGATTAGACCACAACTTTTAGGAATATTGCCTGAACTTAGGGGTTATAAACAGGTTGATCCATATAATCATTTGTATGAGTTCATAGCAATAGCGAATGTCAATACCCCTAGGAACACGAATAAGAATATCTTTAGGTTAAGATTGTTCCCGTTTAGTTTGAAAGACAAGGCCAAGTATTGGTTTACGTCTCTTCAGTCCAATAGTATCACTACATAGGACCAACTTAAGGCTAAATTCTTGCAAGAGTTCTATCCGGCGAGTAAGACGATAGAGATTAGGAGAGCTATCCAGGATTTTCAACAGAAGCCTGGAGAAGCATTTCACGAAGCTTGGGATCGTCTGAAGGAGTTGATGAGGTCGTGCCCTCCTCACGATATTCCGAAATAGCAATTGGTCAAGCTCTTCTTTGAAGGGGCAAGTGAGACGAATCAGGCGATGATCAATGCATCGTCTAGTGGCACTATCATGATGCAAGATCCTGATGAAGCTTGGCAGTTTCTGGAGCAGTTGAGCAACGGGTCTAAGGCAAATTTCTCTACTAGAAAGACGGTAGGCACAGCTGCAGCAGTGGGAGCTAATGGAGATTGGAGGAAGGATGTCAAGAAGGAGAAAAGTGAACTCAACAAGAAGTTTGATAGACTGATGTCTACTCTACAGAACGGACCTCAGAATCAGCAACAAGGAAGCCAAGAAGGGCAGAAGACACAAGAAGCAAATCAGGTTTATGGTCATGGTCAAGGTCAATACAATAACGGACGACCTTACAGACCATACAACCAGGGTCCACAAAACTTCAACAACCAAAGGCAGAACAACTATCAGGGTCAGTCACCTAATCAGCCTAGGCAATATCAACCAGCAAACAACAATAGCAATGCAAGTGGGAGCGGTAACAACAACAGGGGGCCGAATAATTCCAACACCAATAATGCCCCAGGAACCCAGGAGGACTTGACTGTAAAGATGTATGAAATGTTCAACACTACGCAGCAGCAGTCTCAGGCTAATGCCAAAGCCATCGCCAACATGGAGAGGCATATCGCTCAGATGGCTGAGGATCAAAGAAAGAGAGATAGTGGAAAGCGACCTAGTACTACGGAAATCAACCCGACCCATGCTCAGCGAGCGGGAAAGGAACATGCCAATGTCGTTGAGGCTGAATGGAGGAAGGTGACCGTAGAAGACTTGCTAGGTTATGAAAGTGAAATTGAGGGTTAGAGTGAAGAGAATGAAGTTAAGGTTGAAAGTGAAAGTAATGATATTAAGGAAAAAGTTGAAGTTGAAAAGGAGGAGGAAATTCAAGTTGAGAAGGAACCTCAAGTAAAGGATGACAAGGATGTCCAAAACGAGGATCAGCCAATGGTGGCTAGAATTAAACAGAGGAAAAAGGATAAGAAGGCGAAGAAAAAGCAGGAAGTGCCAAACAAATCAACTGGGCCATCAATGAACCAACCTTTGTGGGATGAGCTAAAGAATGCTCTTGAAGATACAAGAATTCTTCAGGAGATGTGTGAGGAAAATGGAAAGAGCAAGACTCCCACACCTGATACTATGAGGTTGACAATTAAAGCTAGTGAGGCATTGTTGGGAACACTGCCTAAGAAGGAAAGAGATCCTGGATCGTCGTTGATTACTGTCACGGTGGGAGATGTGGTTATTAGGAATACCTTGCTGGATTTGGGGGAAAGTGTTAACGTATTACCAGGATACTTGTACGACAAATACAAGAATGAGGAGTTGGAGCCGGCAAAGACAGTATTATAGTTAGCCGATCAGTCAACTAAAGTCTCACGGAGCAAGTTAACGAATGTGATAGTGAAAGTTGGTGATTTCTTCTACCCCGTGGATTTCTTAGTCATGGAATACGAGAGTCTGGAGGACGCGCCCGCACTGATCCTGGGACGTCCATTTTTTGCTACAGCCGATGCTATTATCGATTGCAAGATGGGAGATTTGGATATCTCCTTTGGGACAAGGAAACGAAGGTTGAATATGTTTGGGAGTCCCATATCTCTACCACAAGGGTATGATGATAAGTATTGGAGCAGCAATCCACTGATGGAACGAACCAGGGACCAAAGATAAAGGAAAGATATGGACCCAAACAGGAGAAGGCGGAAAATAAGAGATCTTGAAGGAAACAAAAGAGCATCCGCTATCAACCATTGACAAGGTGCAGCTGCTTGACATGATGGAAATGATGGAATTAAAACATCAACAATACGAAAAGGATGCACAATTACGGGAGGCAAAGGTCTTCCAGCTCCTGGACGCACAGCAAGAATGGATTAGCCAAGTAAGTGATCGAATGACACAGCTCACATCCTTGCTGGCAACGATGGTCCACAACTTCGCACCAGACTATAAGATGATGCCACAAGATGATCGAGAAGAGTAGGAGTAGGAAGTACGTCTGGCTGAAGACGTTAAACTTAGCGCTTGTTGGGAGGCAACCCATCCTTATAGGTACGTACTGTATTTCTTAGGAGTAATTAGGAAAATATTATCATCGTCATTGCAGGTGTTATTGGTTCGAGGCAAGTGTGGGTTCATATGAAGGAATTTTGGAAAATTGAAGACCGCGCCGCGGTAGGGCGTATTGCGTGCCGTGGGATCGCAGAACAACCCGATGTGCAGGGGTTGATTTGGAAACACGCGCACCGCAGTTCGCTCATATCCGCTGCCGCGGGAAATAATCGGTCAGATTCCTCTTTATAAGGTACGTCGTTTTCACTGTTACACACACAAACCCACGCCGCGCCTCAGAGCTCCGATCAACCGAAGTTTTTCTGGTTTTTTTCTAGTCTATTCTATTCCTACAATTGAGATATGTCATTCTAACTTGTTTTTACTCGTTAGAACAAGCAATTAGGCCGTGAAATTGATTGATTTCTCCAAAAACTGCAAAACTTAGAAATCGGCAATGTTGGCTTGTAGGGTGTTTTGTTTGCCAAATGATCACCCTAGAGGAGCTAGTCGATGCTTAGGCTACCTTGTAGTGGTTTTGGATTGAGTTAACAGGTGAAAATCAACGAGTTTGGGTTTGGATTTCGAAACAGCCACTCGCTGCACCGCGCCCTGGTTCTTGGGCCGCACCGCGGTTCGGTGGGGAAGGCAAGGAATTATTTTGCAAAATTTTTTGTTTTGTGTGGTTCGTTTATGCAGATGGCTTTCAGGCGCAACCACCCTCTTCTCCTGTTTCCTGATGATCTGGAGAGTTCGGTCGAGTACACGCAGCGGAGGGACGCACTGATCGGTCGCCGGGTTCTTGAGGCGACGATTTTGGATCGAGATATTCTCAGGGACGCCGGGCTCTGGGCCGAGATCGAACTCATTCTTCACCACACTTGGTCCCATGGAGAGCTTGCATTTACATGTCGTGGCTGGGACAGACTTATGGCCAACCAGGACGATGTCGTCTACACGGAGCTTCTTTTGGAGTTCCTCTCCACGGTCCACTATGCACCAGCCTCGCCGGAGGTCCGATCCAGATTGGTCAGATTTCGATTGGAAGGAGTCACCGGGGAGTGCAGTCTCCGGGAGTTCGGGAGACGCACAGGGATATACACCGAGGAGGATCTTCAGAGCCGCCACTTTACTCCGTTTCTGAGGGCGTATGTTCAGGGGCAGCCCGCACGGGATGCCAATGCAGTTATTTGGGCCATGTTGTCCAATGTCTTCTTCGAGGCGGGGTCGACCAGGGAGAGCCAGCTCCGCAACCCACTTCACTAGCTCATGCACCACATCATGTCCACTTCTATTATGCAGATGGAGGGGGTGAGAAGGTGTCCGGTGAGGACATGACATATATATGGGTGCTCCTTGATCCCACCAGATTCCTCTACCTACCATACACTTTGGCGATCTCCCTATCCAGCCGAGCTACGGGTGCGTCAGCCAGCAGTCCGTTGACCGGTAGGCACTACGTTACCCGCCTCGCCTGATCTTTTGGGTTGCTCACTGCTGCGACCATGGATTCCCTGACGGCGATACCTCCTGTTCGCACATCGGCGCGAGCTTTGGAGAACATGCACCTGATCCATCAACCACAGGCGGGGCGATTTATTAGAGTGGCGACGGAGGCCACGAGGGCACCATGACCAGCCTATGAGGAGGGACCGCCGAGGCATCGCCAGAGGGTTGCACCACCAGTTCCACCACCACAGCCACAGCAGGAGTAGACACTAGCCATCCGCCGATTGGAGGATCGGGTGGCTAGGATTGAGGATCAGTTAGAGTGGATTGGGGAGGTCTTATTGGAGATAGCCACACAGCAGGGACGACGCCCCCGACCATTCCCGGCCCGAGCTCATGATCACGAGGCAGGTCCTTCCAGGCCACCCAGGGACGATTGATGTATTTTTCTTATCTTTTTGGGATATATGTACTGTACCTATGACACTATCTTATTTTTGTTTGTTTATAGTTTATTTGTTTGTTCTGTTTGCATTTAATGTTTTTTTGTGATTGATGCATGGAGTACCCAAATGGAGGAGTTGTTTCAGGCAATTGTGGGGTCACCATGCCCCCCTCCACTTGTCATGATCACTGGCATGTTTTACTGTTGCACAACAACTCCTGAATTCTGAGTCGAGGAATTGTTCGTGTTTTTGTACCTGTGATAACCAAGCACCATCAAGCAATCTACCGTCTAAAGGGGTACCTCTTTCTCCCTTGTTTTGAAATTATTTTTGTACAACGAGGGCGTTGTACGGTTTTAAGTGTGGAGTGTGGACGGTCGAAAGAGTGTTTTTGAAATTTTTGCGGGATATGAGTCAATTTTCAAATTTTTTTGCAATTTTTCAAAAATTTTAATAGATTTTAATTTTGAAACGAATTGTTGTGAATGTTATAGCATTGTTATTTTTCAAGAAATGTTGTTTAGTTGTTATCATGCTATGAGTTTAGTCAAATAAGTTGAATTTTAATAGTTAGAAGATTGGGATGTTTTAGGTTTGGAATTTAGGAAGGAATTGTCAATCAGTGGCCTTTCTTGTTCGTGTCGGTAGGTCTAAAATGGGTGGGCCTTATGCACCTTGCCACCTAAGATCGTCTGGTTTGGGATGGTATTTCTGAAAGCTCGTTACACGGACAACATCGAAAGTCATGGATAGTTCTTTAATGGCCTTTAGAATCTGAATGAGTATGTATACTTCATTGTGGACAGAAAATTTGTAATCAAGGGTTCTTTAGAAAGTCATGAATTCCAAAGAATATTTCGATTATGTTTTCACAAACTATTTCAATCTAACTCCTGAGGCAATACGCTTTGAAATTAAACGCATTCAAAAATGTTTGAGTCTTAGTTAGAATTTGTTAAAAACTCTCTTGCTTGGGGACAAGCAAGGCACAAGTGTGGGGTGTTTGACAATGCCTAGTAATATCAAGTATTTTAGTCATTGTTGAGCCTATTCTTGGTGAATTTATATCATATATGCTGTGGTATTCTCACTTTTTGTGTCAGTGCTTGTTTGGTAAGAAAATATGTAAACAGGGGCTAAATGCGTACAAAATGGAAGAAGTTTGGAGATAAAGCCAAAAAGAGTCGACTAAGCATGCGCGCCGCAGAGATGTACAAGGGCGCGACGCGCTGAGTCAGCAATGAGGCGGTGAGAAGAATTCAAATGCCGAGAAAACGGGGATAAACCCATACACGCGCCGTGGATTTTAAGTGCGCGCGACGCGACTGCTTATTTTCCAAAACTATAAATAGAGGCTTCTAGGTCGAAATCAGTAGCAAAAACTAGCAAAGGAAGGACACCCAAGGCTTATTTGACTCCGAGTTTCAGTTTTCAGTCAACCATACGTGGTATTTATGTTTTCTTATTTAATTTTCAATTAGTTTAGTAGTTTCAATAGCTT
This sequence comes from Cichorium intybus, assembly GCA_023525715.1. Taxonomy (NCBI): domain Eukaryota; kingdom Viridiplantae; phylum Streptophyta; class Magnoliopsida; order Asterales; family Asteraceae; genus Cichorium; species Cichorium intybus. The sequence continues at coordinate 97,136,717 of CM042012.1, forward strand.
GCCTTGGTGTTATTGGGTGTGACAACCATTAGCATTAGGTTTTAAGTTTCTGAATTTTATGTTTACTGTTTTGAACAAGTTGGATCTGAGTTTTTTATAAAGTTAATCATTCGGTTACGTTTAATTGCTTCTTTTTGCTTTTTAATGCTTGGAATGAGTTTTGATGTTTGATTGTCTTGGCTTGATTTGTATTACTTCTGTTTCTGAATTGCATTTCTGATTTCAGTAAGTAATTAGATTAAGTTTTGGTTTTGATTTTAGTTTAAGTTTATGATTGGATTGGAATTTGTTTGATTTTGTGATTTTGGGATTGTTTTTGGTAAAAGTTGGAAACTAGATCCTCTGGTTGTAGCGTGACACTACAATTGGTAATCTGTAGCCTACCTTGACCATGTAACTCCTGTGGATAGACCCTGACTATCACTATACTAGTAAGAGTGAGCTTTTATTATTTTTGACCACACGACAACCAAGGCGTGTCAAGTAGCATTCTACTTTGTCATTCCTACTTAGATGTCAGTCATAAGACTTTTATCTCTGGAAATCTTTCTTTCCTTTAAATCCTTTTGTCTTAAGTGACTTTGACTAATATATTAGCCATATCATAATAGCAGTTTATCATGACATGCTTGTCACTTACATGCTGTCCTCATTCACCCCTTTAATCCTTAAACTTTACTAAGTTCCAAATTTCCTTGACCATTAGAATTGGTCATCATATTTCTTGCACTACTGCAGTAATGCTACTGTAGATGTTTAAGGATCCACTTATTTCCTCACATACAGTGCTTGTTCTGTTGCTGAAGCGGCCTTGTCATAGTTCAGTCACTATCCATGCCTCTTGCATCAATCCTTATCTTTAAAATTTTTAATCATCCTTCATGATTCGAGGATTTGTAGCTACTTGACTCTCAACATCCTTAAGCAAGCTTCCATCTTCTAGATGCATCCGTGATAACCGAGGATCTTGCTTGGACTTTTTCAACCATCTAAAGTTGACAGTCAAATCCTAGTCAACGATCTCAGTCGAATCAACCACTAAGCGTGCAATGCTCACGTGGTTCGAGCAACAACCTATTTCAATACAAGGGTTTAATTCCAAGCATCGCCATAATTGATGACAAATGCGCTTTAAAGCATCTTATTATATCTTTCGTCAACTCCTAATCTTCTGTTGCATTCATTCATCAAATCTTTAGATTTGCATTTACACTAGTCCATTAACGTGATCATTCATATAACCAAACGTCGTAAACCTTCCCATCTACCCCTTAAATGAAAATGAAGGGCATTTTCGTTTAAGGTCCAATTCTTTATAAGATTTTTACATGATGGAACATATATTCCATCTGTCCATTCTTACGGTTTGTTATCCCTTGATAACCTTTTGACACCATTAAATGTTAGTTTCCCTTAGTTCTCAACTAACTCTACTTGATGACATAAGTCTACTATGTCATTTGAATCGATTGACTTTCCAGTCAAAATATTACCTTTGTGATCATCATCTCATAATGAGGAAATACTAGCCTCATTACAGCCCATGAAGTACTTTCCTAATTATCATCCTTCATGTGCTAAATCTAGCACAACGATCATGATAATCTCACTTGTCCAAAGATCATATCAGTGATCTGTATAAGTTGGAAATCGACATCTTGCATTTCGAAGCCTTGTCACTACCCTTGGGTAGACACGTCATACCTTCGTTGACTAAAATTGTTAATGCATCACCTTTAACTTAAACCTAGCTTCTTGCAATGAGGAGTCCCTTATGAACAATCAAGGAGCTTTCAAAAATTCACCACATCCATGACTATAACTCAGTATAGCCAATGTGTCACTATCGTCTGAAATCGCATCGCGTCCACCTAAGCATCGTGCCCTCTCCATTTTAGCATTGCTGCAATGAAGAATTCTTTTAAACACCAACTTATGCTCAATCATGGCATCATGACTTCCACATGGACGCATTGTGACACTTATTGGCCGATTTAAATGTCGGTTCCTCTGCACACTAGCTTGGGCTGTCAACTTTCAGCCCTATATGCTACGATGGCAACCAACTTACCATCTCGTAGTGATTCTCGTATGATTGCATCGCGTAAATCAAGGCATAATATCCTCGTCTTGGTTGAGTCTTCTATCCTCTAAACCGCAGCGCTTTAAGCTGCTTAACTTTAACTCCATGCTTAGAAACATGTCATGACATATTTAGTCATTCCAAAACATGAAACCTTTAGTATACTTTCACATAGCTTAAGTCCATATAGACACTGAAAGAATACTAGAGTATAATACCATTGATCTCATACCTTAGTTACTCTTTCATTTTCATTTCTTTCCCCCTTTGGGCATTTAACTTGTCATCTCACCTGTTAAGTCATCATATTAATGACTTAATCCCTTGTCCAGCCTTTAAATACTTTTAATCGACCTACTTCTTTAGGTCTGGAAGCCATAGCTTTCATTTCTTAACTACGTTGCTCTTCCTTATCTTTATTCTTTACTATCATCTTGGGTTCTCCAAACTACATGGCATATACCCATTAAATTATTCTTAATACTCTTCAATCATACTTTAATATTTTCAATCATTCTTGACCTTAACACATAGGTATAACAATCCTATGTTATTCAAACTCTCTACATGAATCCATTACCAGATTCCAAAGATCCCGTCATGATTCCAACAATCTCAAATACATATCATGTGATTATGATAATACGGGACCATATTATCATAACCACCTATATATATTTGATTCTGGCATCACCACTAAGTCTCATGGTTCACTAGTTCAAGTTAGCTTAATACATTACAACATATATATTGTTAACATCTACCAGGGAATCTTATTGCCCATAAGCAACTACTTGCATAGCTATAAACAATTATGGAACATAATCACATAATTCCCTAACAGTTCAGCCTTATCTTAGACTCAACAATCTCATCATTCTATAGGCATGTAACCTACCTTAAGTTCTTAGGTTAATCAACCTATCTTACGAAACATCTTATCATAGCCTTAGCTTTCTTGCTTACGGTCTTATCTTAAGTTTGTATTCTCACTTAATCCTCATACAGTTTAAGCCTAGGTTCGAGTCCCGACACCTAATTCACTTAAACTATGGCTCTGATACCAACTTGTAACGCCCTAAAATTTATTCTTCTTCTTTTTTTTTCTCCAAAAGCACAATAGCGCCAAAAACGCAATATCGCCAAAAGCGCATTAACGCTGAAAGCGCAATAACGTTATTCCATAAAGCGTGATAACGCTATCGCTTTATCATAGTTGCCAACTTCAAGTCTATAAGACATGAATATCAAAAATACGTCAACAAAAACATTTAATTTTTGAAAATATTTAAATCACTTTGGGGTTACAACTCCATATCATACAAGACCATGGTAAGCAAGTTAGGATTACTAACCATTCCATCTGCCAAGCTCACTCCATCTAAAATCACAATTCCTTCGGGTCATCTACTTGCTTCTAAGTCTCGCGTCTAGAACCTGGAATACATGGCATAAAATAAAATACGTAAGACGAAAACGTCTCGTGAGCTACATGGGTTTGGACACAAAACATTTATAAATATATCATATATCATTTTCAAAACATTTATAAATATATCATATATCATTTTCAAAACCCTTGTTAAAAATCATTATAACTGAAACATATCATCGTTTTGCTTTTAAAGCCTTTCATAAAAAGTTTGTCATTATAAAACTTTCATTATTTAACTTGACTGGTATTCAAACACATTTGGATTTTTGTACTTAGGGCCTTAATCACTCTTGGTGATACCCCAAGTCTATACTGAGATGGTAAGACCATAATCAAACCACCTCAGTATCTTATCACATGTTTTGACTGGTATCTTAACATGCTTGCTTTTTATACTTAGGGCATTAATCACTCTTGGTGATACCCCAAGTCTAGACTAGGATGAGAAGAACAAAATCAGTCCACCCTAGCATCTTATGCTTTTCAGACATCTACTTCGCGACGGGGTTGGTACCACCCCAGTAGATTCTTCAAGGTTCCGTTACGGGAACATCATGGCCCGGGCACAAAGAACTATGTTCTTTGTTCATATTGCTTTACATTTCTTTGCTTGCATTAAACACCATTCATTCATACAATAGCATTTCTTATCATCAAAACATTCATTTACAAATACATTAAGGCTAGATGCCAAAACTTTCTTTGATAAACATTTGTAAGGCTAGATGCCAAAACTTTCTTTCATAACCCATTGTAAGGCTAGATGTCAAAACTTTCTTTCATAAACATTTGTAAGGCTAGATGCCCAAAACTTTCTTTCATAAACATTTGTAAGGCTAGATGCCCAAAACTTTCTTTCATAAACATTCATAGGCTAGATGCCCAAAACATTCTTTCATAAACATTCACAGGCTAAATGCCAAAACATTCTTTCATAACTTTCATAGGCTAAATGCCAAAACATTCTTTCATAACTTTCATAGGATAAACGCCAAAACATACTTTCAAATCATAATGGCTTGACGCCAAAACATACTTTCAAATCATTATGGCTTGATGTCAAAACGTACTTTCAAATTATTATGGTTTGATGCCAAAACATACTTTCAAATCATTATGGTTTGATGACAAAACCTACTTTTAAATCATTATGGCTTGATGCCAAAACGTACTTTTAAATCATTATGTAAGACTTTTATAATCATGACATAGATATACAAACTTGCATATCATATCATATTTAAAAGTCATATAAAACAATATAAACATTTTGCCATGTACCCCATAGTGGGAAAAAGCCACATGTACTTACCTTAGTAGCTAGGTACATCTAGCTACACTAATCCACGTAACTCTAGCATTTCGTTGCGTCCAAACGTCTTTCAACCTCTATTAATCTAATAGAAGATTAGAACTTATTAGCCAACTAAACATATAGTAATTGTCTAATCATTCTTGAACTACTACTAACCATTATCTAGTTATATTCTAATGGTTAAGTAAAATTCTTAAAACATAATGACCATTTTGGACACTTTTACCCTTTTTCTCCCATTTTGACCAAAAATAGTATTTTCGGGTTCTACAATGTTATTTTAGAAAACCTATGAGTTTCGCTTCTTTTTAAACTCACATTAATGGTTAGATTTCAAAACGACATTCATTTCACTCGTTTACGCTATTTAGGAAAACTTTGATAATTAAAGTTTCTAAATATAGAAACCGTCGTAAAACATGTTATTTTCAGGTCATTTAACACAATACACTTTATAATATCATTCCAATCAAATTTTAGGTTCACCTTTGTGCTATTTTTGTTTATACCAAAATTGACCCATTAAACCTTGGAATACATAATTCCATTCCTTTGTTCTTATTTCCAAATTACAATTGTAGAGCTAACCAATTCAAATACCATCTTTCTCACAAATACATATTTAAACTAAATTAGCATTTCTTTTTAATAACAACTATGTACCATAAGTCTCTCAAAAAATTTCACGTTTCCAATTCAATGAAAAATACCAATGTTTGACTAATATAAAAGTCAAATCTGACAAATTCTCAAATTATCAACACCGAGCAACATTTATAGATTGCAGCTCTAATGTTAAGTATAACTCATTATATATAAAGTTTTTCGATCAATTCCACATTCCCGGTAGCTTTTGATAAAGATCAACAACTTTCTTAAATCCATAAGATTTAATAAGTGTTTGAACATACCCTATTTAACTTGATTCAGAGTTGAACTCGTGGTTATCTTTGCTTGCTAATTCAGGCCACAACACCATCATCATCAATAATTCTTATTGTCATTATCTCCGGTTGCTATGCCACATAAGTGGCAGTTTTGTCCCTCCAATAAATCCGGCAACAACACAAAGTTGCTGCTCCAGGAGTTCCAGCTCTTGTCCTTCTCTTTCTGTTATCTTTTTTAGTTCAATTGCTCGATTCTCTGCTTCAATTCACACATAGAAGTTCTCAAATGTTAAGGTTTTATTTCCAGAAAATCAGATCATCAACTCTTAATTCAATAAGAACCTAATCCGATATTCGGTGCTTATGAACTCAATCTATGGTAATACATATCAAATTTTAGTTATATGGTCCAATCCAATAGGGTTTAAGAATTTTTTTACCTTGATTTGGTGAAATCACAGAAATCAGAAGCATTGGATTCCAAATCATTGCTTGGCCACGAAATCTGACCATCATAGAACCGCCTCCGGTCACCTGCTGAATCATCACCGACCTTCTGTACCACCACCGCTTCAGGTCACTACCACCGTCGGCAATCGCGTCGAACATCGCTAACAGCAACAATCCTCTGTTCATCTCGTTCGTTCTTTGCTTCTGACAAATCGATCCTCCCTTTTCTCATGTTCTTGATCGCACAGACCCACATACACCATCGATCAGTGTGTGTGTGTGTGTGTTCATCTTTCTATCGTGTCTATCTTGCTGCTATTTCCTTCCTTCTTGATCTGTTGCTGAATCGTAATCCACCCACACACCAATCAAGGATTGTGTGTTCTCTTTTTGTTTTATTCTCGATTTCTTCTCCCGATCTCTCTTGTTGCAGCATACGATCACCCATTTATTTAATCAGGGGGGGTGTGTATCAGTGTATGTGATATTTTTGAACGAATTTTAATTTTGTTTCCCGAATTCAACTTTTACGCAACCAAGCACCTGCCCACAGGAAGAGTACGCGAACCTGGTTTCTTAAAACCATGACTTGGTCAAAACCATGTGAAAATTACCGAAATGCCCTTCAGTGAAATACTTCGAAAATTTTTGAGCTTTATTCCAAATCCTTAGCTGCCTTTAACCTCACGTAGCTCTTTCATATGATTTCAGAATTTCATAAACGATATGTCTTTAAAAACATGGGAATGAGCTTAACAATATCTCCTCACTGACTTAATTCTAAATCGAATCAGATTTTTTGTTACAGACACTTGAACATGACCACTTGGCCATTTCTATCACTTTTAGGCCATTTTGAAACCTTCCTAACTTCTTCGTTATAATTCCAAATAGCCTGAATCTTTTTCCTATATTTTTATTATCTCAAATATTACCAAAGTGTCTTTGAGGACTTTTTCTCAATTCCTTTTAGATTTTGCAATACTAGTTTTTAAAGATTGTTCAATAAAATTTTCACTTTTGGTCCTTTATTACCATTTTTCGTTTTAGGTCGCTAAAACCAAATTCTAATTGAGGTAATGTCTCGTCACAGCTTAATAAAAGGTTTTAACTCATAAATTTTCATGCTCTTACCTCTTTTGACCTTTTTGTCCATTCATAACACGTTTAAGTGACAAATCATATCTTAAATGCGTAAAACGTTTTGGTTGTCACATAATCGTTCTTGTGTGTGTTGATTGTTTGTTGAATCATTTCTTCGAATAACTTGTTCATTTTGAATTATAGATTAAATTTCTTTTCAAACACTTGTGCTTCTCCATTTCCATCAAACTATACTTCGTACACGGGCCAACTCTTCCTTCAAGAAAGAACTTTTTTTCCGGACTTTGCTTCAGTTAGAGGATACTGCAGATTTATCTTCTCGTGCTGTTGATGCGTTCATTCCCGTGACCATAGCACAAGCTATTTCTATCACGATGAACTACGATCTGCATGAGACACTGATGAAAGGCTTCCTCGGATATCGCCCTTCGGTTTGGATGAAGTTATCTCTTTGTCATAATCCTTTAGTCTAGTAACCAGTCTGTCACCAACTGACTTCTGCTGTCAATCTTGTATGCCTTTATTATTTGCCTTACAACCAAGGACATGACTCTTGATCCGGAAAAAGCAACAACTTCGGTTCTGCTGATCTTCATGCCTTCGGTTTCAACCTTGTGCTGATCTTCTGAAGCATTACCTCCTTCTTATTTCAGATCCGCCATGGTTGATCTGATCAAAGCAAAGGACTCCCACTCAACTGGAAGACTGGACTTGTCTAAGATGTACACCTTAACAACACTGGCTAATCCCGCCTCTTTTTCTGGTTGCTTCGGACATTAGGTCCTCTTTGGTTGTCTTGGATCTTCCTCCGGTTCGGATTAGACTCCACACTATCTCAACAATCTCCTACTTGGAGACTGATCCGAACTGATATTCCTGTCTACCAAGTTTTCTTGGCTTCTCTCTCTCTTGATCTCCGCCTTCTTCAAAGAAAGGTTGTTAAGGACACTTTTGCCTCAACGTTTGCTTTGAAAGTGAATAACCTTCAAAGGGGGAAATTTGTTGGTCTTCAGCAACTGTCTGATGAACTTCTCCTAGGACTTTCAGGATACACATCGACTGAAAGGACCTTCGTATGTCTTACCTCATGCTTTGGCTGATTACTCCCACTTAATCATCTAAGTTGTGCCGAGTTCTGTAACACCCAGTTTCTCATATTCAGGATACATTGATAATTTAATCAAAATAACTATCATTTAGATGCAATCCTCAAAGATGAGTAACAAGTTTTACAAGATACTATCAAAAGTATAGTTTAAGTGCTTAATTACATACAACAAGTTTCATACTAGTTTTCTCAAAAACCGAATGTTTACAAATGACCAAGTCTATCACAAGAAAGTAAGTCCAAGTCCAAAGTCCATATCCTTTCCAGCTAACCCTCCATGATGCATTTCCCACGATCTGCACTTCCAGAACCTAACACAATTAACATTAACAAACAATATATGAGCTTTGAGAGCTCTATGAGTAATTAAAGTTTAATTGGACAGCAATTGCCCATCATCTCTTTCACATCTTTCTCAATGAACCATCTTGATCCTCAATATACACTCATAATGAGGTTCATCTATCCAAACACTCATAATTGGTATACTCAACCAATTTCAAAACAATTCAAGTCATACTCCTTTCTGCAATAATCATCAAAACCAACACATAATTAATCTATTAATAACTACTCACCTGTTGTGGAATCGATATGTGGAACTCCTGCACCTCGTGTATGCTCCTGCCTAGTCTTAGCTGTAGCATAACAACTCATTTTCATTACTTCAAGTTAAGAATAATCTTAATCACACTCATTATTCATTCTAGTCAAGGAACTTGTATCATTGAAGCAAAGAACCAAGTCTCGTTCTTGTCAAGCTGAGCATCTCTTCTTTTTCTAGCCATGTTACACTATATGGAATCTTCATCCTCATGGCTCTAGATGAGTTCATTACTGTGACCAAAGCACAAGTTATTGTTGTCACGATGAACTACGATCCATATAAGACACTGATGAAAGGCTTCCTCAGATATCACCCTTCGGTCCAGATGAAGTTATCTCTTTGTCACAATCCTTTACTCTTGCAACCGGTCTGTCACCAATTGACTTCTGCTGTCAATATTGTATGCCTTCATTGTCTGCCTTACAACCAAGGACATGACTCTTGATCCATATGAAGCAACAACTTTCGTCTTGTTGATCTTCATGCCTTCGGTTTTAACCTTCTACTGATCTTTTGAGGGATTACCTCCTTATTTCGGATTCGACATGGTTGATCTGACGGGAGCGAAGGACTCCCACTCAACCGGAAGACTGGACTTGTCTGAGATGCACACCTCAACAGAATCGGCTAATCTCGCCTTTGTTTCTGGTTTCTTCGGGCATTAGGTCCTCTTCGGTTGTTTTGGATCTTCCTCCGGTTCGGATTAGGCTCCACACTTTCTTAACACATTTCATACAATCTATTTAAATGACAACCTAAATATGATGAAAAGATTATTCTTAAGCCAAAGTTCCATCCTACAAGTGATTTGCATTTTGGATGAGAGTATATGGATGTTTGTGTGGCTGTTCACAAGCACCTAGTTACAATGGAATGGTATAATGTTTTCGTTTAGACCACCAATGTGAGAATAGACTTAATTAGATGGACTTGGGATTTGGGTTAGTTGCATGTGCAATCATCACACATATGACTTACCCCTTATTTTTAAGATGAAATTATGTTTTGATGCAAATAATGATTATGTTGACAATGTTGACTACATTGATTGGGAATAATTCACTTAACTTATGATTATGATGATTCTGTATTTTTAAGAAGTTTTTTTTTGGGGGAGGGGTGACTCGAGTATGGTTATTGACGTCACTTACTCTAAAAGAGTTGACCTCTACTATTCTCTCTAGGCTAACTCATTGCCTAACTTATTTTGACATGTTTTGAGAAGGCCACAAGAGGAGTGGTACTTGAACCTATTTTTTCTTTGCCTAAATTTGATATTTCCTCACCATTATTAACTAAATCACTTTTTGAACATAGTGTGTGTTACGTAAGTTTTCCTCAAATGATGATAGATGTTTTGGTGGAATTATTAAAGGTGTAAAATATTATTTTACAAAATACCGTTGGCGAGGAGTGTTACAAACAACATTCATCTTTTGTATGATGCAATTGCATCAATACATGTATTTTCTTGTATGCTAGGTAGCATTGATTGTACGCATTAGGATTGAATGAATTTTTTAGCGACCGAACAATGATACTTCAATTTGTCGCGCTGCAAGATTTGTTGATATGGAATGGATTTATTGGTGTCGCTGGTGGCAACAATGACCTAAACGTCCTCCATCAATCAACACTATTCAATGACACACTATTTGGGAAGGCCCCAAAATGTTCATTTATTTTGAACGGAGAAGAATACACGCATATATACTATTTTGTGGATGAGATATACTTAAATTTGGAAATATTTGTGAAATCATTTACGTATCCGGTTATCGGCAAAAAAACGGTTCAAGACGGCAGAAGAAGCAACAATAAAGAATGTGGAATAGGCTTTTGGCATACTAAAAGCTCGACAGAAGCGGACAGGTGAAAATATATAATGTATGCTTGCCTTATATTATACAATATAGTACTAAAAGATGAATGTGTTGTTATATGTCTAGTACATGATACCGATCTCTTCATCGAGGTAAAATAAATGAAGATATGATTCTGAAAATGCACGACTCAGGAACCCACCACCAACTACGATCGGATCTTGTTGATCACATTGATTATGCCTACATACTTATTTGGATAACTACTTTATTTTAATTATCGTATTTAGGTTTTAAATTCTAATTTGTAGTTGTGTACTTTTTTTAATGAAATATTATTTTTAATGTTAGTTTTATTTATTTGATTTTAAGTTAGTAAATATTTTAATATTTAAAAAAATGATCGATAGAAGTAAGAGGAGAGAAAAACACTAATATGACACATATGTGACAAGTGGGTTAAGAGTGTTCCCAAAGATGGGTTCCCTCCACCCTATGAATTTAAAATTTCTATAAATAACATTAAAATTTATGGAAAAAAAACAACACGAACATCATGTAAATATCATGTGGGTAAGTTCTGCAACACACCCACACAAAAACTAGTGCCGTATCAGTACCCCATTATCACCACTTCCCCACTACTTCATCTACCAAATAATCACTATTTCACATCATATTTTTATTCTCTTTTTAATTATTGAAATAGAAAAGTTTATAAAATAAATTTCCATTAGGTTTAATACAAAATAAATTAATAATTAATAAAAATTACATTAGTAAATTTAAAAAAAATACATTAATAACTTTAATCAAAAAATACATTTAGATTTATATTTTCGCATTGTCTATTCACCATTAACATGTTTTTAAATAAATTTCCATTAGGTTTAATACAAAGTAAATTAATAATTAATAAAAATTACATTAGTAAATTTAAAAAAAAATACATTAATAACTTTAATCAAAAAATACATTTAGATTTATATTTTCGCATTGTCCGACGCAAGATTATTTGTCTGCATCATTAAATAAATTTTGTTCATGTCTTATTGACATCATACTTTGTGCAACTTCTATTTTGAGCTCTATTTTATCTTTTGACGTTCTAGATGTTTCTAGTAGTTTTAAGCAAAGACGATGCAGCTCGCTTTCAATTATCCGTTGCAAACGGTCGTCGTCGAAGGGGTTCTTCCGATGTAAGCTATTTGACATCATCGTTGAGGTTGATCGACGTATGGCATCCAAAATTTGCATGTTGTCGTTTGATTTGGATATTTTTCTAACATTTGTTGGATTCAGGTGATTACTTAAATACGTGTAACTTAAGTGCCCACTTCCGACCAATGTTGAGAATATCCTAAACTTTCAAATGGTTAAACGGTTTATTACCATGTTCAACTCAACATTGTGGAGAGTGGGATTAATTTAACATGAGAAAATCGTTATATATATATATATATATATATATATATATATATATATATATATATATATATATATATATATATATATATATATATATATATATATATATATATATATATATATATATATATATATATAAAGTGTTAGGTTCATATGAGACCATTATATTTCGTGAGACCGGAAGACGCATTCTTAGCTACTCATTTTGAATGTAAAACAAAAAAAAAATTAAAAAATGCAAAATAAATGAAAAAAATTGACAAAAATATATTTATTTATTATTTTCGTCATTTTTTAATTCAAAAAAATTAAAAAAATAAATAAAATTAAAAAATTAGCATTTTTTCATATTCTAGTAGAATATTACACTAGTTTGTGTAATATTCTATTAGAATATGCAACATCCAGCAACATTCTATTAGAATATTCTTTTGATTTTTCAAGGTTTTTTTTCGAATTTTTTGTTATTTTTTTTAAATTTTTTTCAGATAGAATAAATAGCGAAAATTAGTAGAAAAACTTTTTTTAAAAAAATTCTCATTATTTTAGCCTATTTTAATTTTTTTTATTTTTTGATCTCCAAAACGAGTGGCTAAGATTGCGTCTCCCCGTCTGACAAAATTTACATGGTCTCATTTGAACTTATATATATATATATATATATATATATATATATATATATATATATATATATATATATATATATATATATATATATATATATATATATTCATTTAAGATCCTAAAAAACTATGAGATCTTGAGAACTCCAAGAGCATAATTTTTTTAAATGTAACTTAATGCATTAAGCGACTTAGTGCATTAAGTAATTTTTTAAAAAAATAAGAATTAGTTTAAAAGATCTCAAGATCTCACGAATATTTGGGATCTCATAAGATCCTGACCATATAATACTTTAAACCATTTTTTTTGGAGTTCATAATTGTATAAGTTTCCAAATGATCCTAACCATATCCTAATATACTTTACAAAAATTCAATATCGTTTTAACGAGCCTTTATACTATTCTATCCAAATGATGGACACGATCGAAAAAATGTGTAGTTAACGTACTTTTTCTACTCATATATGCATAAACATTTCTGACCCACGATACTTGAACCCATAATTAGCAGCCGTATAATAATACTCCTTCGCCTCCTCCAATATTCTAACGCCATTTGTGGTTTGTTCCCTCGTGGATAACTTAGTAATATCGTGTAGGCCCGTCGCATCCCAATAATTGGATTCACATGCATTCTTGGTCTACAAACATTAATATATATATATATATATATATATATATATATATATATATATATATATATATATATATATATATATATATATATATATATATATATATATATATATATATATATATATATATATAGAGTAAAGTTCAATTGAGAACCTAAAAAAGCCTAGGAACCTAAGAACCCATTTTATGAACTTTTTTTCTACACAATATTTTTCAAAAAAAAATATACCAAAATTTTTGTTATGATTCATCTAGAAGATATCAAAAAAAAATTTCAAAAAAAATCATTTTTTTAATTTTTTTTCATATGGGTTTAGGGTTTAGGGTTTAGGTTTAGGTATAGGGTTTAGGGTTTAGGGTTTAGGGTTTAGGGTTTAGGTTTAGGGTTTAGAAATCTCTTAGACACTTTAAATAAAAAAAATTGGATGCAAAAAAATCATTTTTTTTATTTTTTTTCATATGGGTTTAGGGTTTAGGGTTTAGGTTTAGTGTTTAGGGTTTATGGTTTATGGTTTAGGGTTTAGGGTTTAGGGTTTAGGGTTTAAGGTTTAGGGTTTAGAAATCTCTTAGACGCTTTAAATAAAAAAATTGGATGCAATTTTTTTTTTAAAATATTGTGTAGAAAAAAAGTTCCTAGGTTCCTAGGTTTTTTTAGGTTCTCTCATGATCTCGACCCTATATATATATATATATATATATATATATATATATATATATATATATATATATATATATATATATATATATATATATATATATATATATATATATATATATATATATATATATATATATATATATATATATATATATATATATATATATATATATATATATAGGGCTAGGTTATAATAATAATGACAATTATTGTGTTACCTTGTAACCAAATCCTGGCCATCAGATTTCATTCTCGTAAGAATGAAAAAACTGAAAAATTTTCATTCTTAAAAGAATGAACTAAATTTTGTACATCAAAACAACAAGAATGTAACGCATTGTTTCAATTATGACAAAATTACTAGAAAATTTACATCACAACAATAAGAATCTACAAAAATTGTAACAATTTTGGAAAGAATGAAAATATTTTACATAAAACAACAATATTCTAAATGAACAGATAAGTCATCCTTAAAAAAATGTGTTTTAAATGAGTGGTCCATATTGAGTTTCAAGGTTACACAATACTTGTGAGGATATATATGTGAAAACGATTATGGACCAATCAATATATAAAGGCATATTAGTAATTGTATATTTTAATTAAATTAAAACATAATTAAATAAAATTATAATTTCCTAAAATTTAGGGATTTTACTGGCAACTACCTAAAATATCGGATTAATCATTTTTTATTAATGAATGATTAAAATTATTTTTTTATCAATATTTTTTCAAAATAAAAAAATGATCATCTTTTTATGTTATATTTGATTGCATTCATTAGTGTATAAAAAATAAATTATTTATCATCAATGAATATATTAATGAAGGAAAAATTATGTTTATAAATGAATATGTCAAAATTTAATTCATACATTTATATAATTATATTCATAAATGAATGTGTCAATACTGGTTTCATACATTTATACAATTATATTCATAAGTAATTAAAGCATTTTAAATAAGAAAAACTACAAAGAAAAGTCAAATTATGCATTCATGTACAACATTTATATTCATACATGATTAACGTATATCAGAGAAAAATAAAAATTTATACATAATTATATTCGATAATGATTAAATCATTTCAAATGAGAATAAGTTAAAGAATTCATCTCAATGTCAACACTTTTCTTGAATCAATCATAGCCCCCTTTCTTCACTTTGAATCAAATCGCAACCACAAATAATATGTAATTGGTCATCGCTTTTAAAAAAGAATAGCAAATATTATGTTAGCTAGAATCATATAAGATTAGATTATAACAAACACAAATAAATTATTACACTAAGTTAATTCTAATCATATAGAACCTGTCCATAGTTATAATAAAGAAATGATTATAACTTTTATTCTAGTAATTTAACTATAAGAAAAATGACTATATAATCATCAATGATTACTGTGTTATAAACAGATACACAATTATATGTATAATCATCAACGATTATAGTTATAATTATAAATGATTCTAGTTATAGTTATTTATCAAACAATATTTAGAAAAGTACACATAATTGTATTTAGAAATAAATAAATACCTATAATCATAGATGATTAGCCACTAAAATTTTCTACATGTACACATAAATAAATATGACATTAAAAAAGTTTAATGTCTTAATTCTAAATATGCAAATAAAGCATAGGTGTGATCAACACTTTGATTATTACAATGGCATAAATCAATTAGTGATCATCTATATCTTTTCAAATCAAGAATATCTACTATAAACACTGTCCTCTGATGATAATGTTCAGTAAATGCTTTAATCGTAAGTGATTTAGTTATTTAATCATGAATGATTAAACAGTTTAATCATAAATGATTAAATGATTTAATCATAAATGATTAAACTTCCAAGAAAATTATTGTATCATCAACATCGAAGAAAACAAACAAAATTTATTTTTTTCCTCACCAAATATGATTTTTTTAATTTTAAAAGAAATTTGACAAAAAAAGATGACCAAGAACAAGACTTGCCTCTGAGTATAAAATTACCAACCAACCGAACAAACAGAACATCTGAGACAGTCGCATGGTCTACATATCTGATCAAAACAAGCAGTAATAAAAATAAAACCGAAGAAGAATAAAATAAAACATAACAACAAGAAGTTACAGGTAAAGAGAAATGGAAGAACAAAAATAGGTAGAAAGAATACATTCCAAGGGAAGAACACGCACCAAGATGGAAATCTAGTTTCATTTGTAATGGAAATGTAATCCATTGAAAACCATGTGATTCCATGTATATATGATGCCAAGAAAAAGAATTATGGATTAATTTTGAATAAGATTTCATTCTTGATTTATTGTGATTAGATTAACCGTTAAGGACTTTATTGGAAACAATTAAATAAAATACCCATAAGTAACCTAATGTCAACCATGTTAATCCCATCAGTGGCACGTATTATGCAAGACACCTCAATAATTTAGATCAAATAAAATAAAATACTCATAAATAAACTAACATCAACCATGAAAAATAAAAAATTTACCTCAAATACTCAATCAAGCAAATGATCAAACAGTTGGTGGGCAAATAAAATCCAAGATTAACTACAAAATATAAGAAATTGATGCAACCTCCGGGAAATTATAAAGGTCTGCAGGATGTCTGATGTTTGCGTCCGTAGATTTTAAGGACGTTGGACTCTATATCACATCAAATGTAGCAAGGAGAAGGGTTAGAAAGCTAGAGATGAAAGGATGTTGACGGAGGTCTCAATAGCCTTATCGGTATCAATCGACCAATCTTCAAGTCTTTCTTAATGTGGGAATCTGCAGAACCATTTGATGTCTTCAAAATTTTGAGTTGAAGATGACGATGATGGCCAGTGGGTTGTGATTAAGACGAGCGTAGGTTTACCATCGAAGAGCGTAGGGTTTACCATCTTTATATTGATGGCATTCGATCGAGAGAGAGAAAGAGAATGGGAGAAAGAGATATTTCAGGAATGATATCAGAATTGGTTTTTAGGAATTGAAAAGCAAAATTACCTTATTACCCCAATGTTAAATTAAAAGTTACATTTTGGTTTTATTAGTTTCAAAATTTACATAAATGGCAGACTGATATTAGCCTTAGATTTAAGAAAATAAATGGCTCAAATTTGTTCTCATGTTTTCAACCTTTTAGATATTTTTCAGTTTTATTTTTTTATTTTTTTATTTTTCTTGACTAAATATAGGTTCGGGTTTTTAATTTTTAACAAGTATAAAAGTTTTGAATCATAAAAAAAATTAAATATCATAATATTTTGAAGTCATACTACTATTGGATCATATCATTTTGAATCATTTGATTTTGAATCATAAAAATATAATTAAGGATCATAAAATATTTGAATTAAAATATTTTTAGATCATAACAAATTAAGAATCATAAAATGTTGAATGATAACTTTTTTAAATCATAAATATTTGAATGATAACTTTTTTAAATCATAAACATTTAACCTTCGTTGAATTTGTCAAAATATTTCAAATAATTACCAAAATACCATATCATTTCGCGAGATTTTGACGATAAATAAATTGAATCTCGTCCACTTATTTTTTTAATCCTAAGGTTAAAAGTTGTCTTCGAGTCTTCATCAATTCTATATATATATATATATATATATATATATATATATATATATATATATATATATATATATATATATATATATATATATATATATATATATATATATATATATATATATATATTTGAAAAGAAGCAAATTTTGTGAAACAGTAAAACTATTTTTTTAATGAAATTTTTTATATTCTAGTTCTATAAAAATATATTTTACGTAATCCTATCCTAATAAATAAGTAACTTTTGTACACTTGTCATCACCATATTGAATTTGACACATGTCATTTTCTGGTAATTTTGATTTTTTTTAAATTTCTTTTGTAACAATTTAAACTCCATAATGAGCGTGTAACTGGCAGAACTGGAAATTAGGAACCGATGAGCCTAAATCTCGTCGTACCTCGCTGATATCGTCTCTCTAACGGAACAAGAACCTCATGCTTCTTCTTGTATACAAAATCAACAGATATCTCCTTCACCATCGCTGTATCCATCACTGCTTTTCCTCTCCGCCGTTAATGACTCCACATCTGCTTAGCCTCGCCACCATCGCAGCCAACGATTTTCTTTCTCTGCCCCGCCAACATCACCACTTCTGATTTGCCTCACCACCACCCAACTATCGCTGCCCTTCCTACCTCGACGTCACTAGCTACCCATCCAATCGACCGCCATCCCACCATCTTCACCCTCAACAGCATCACCCATCCAATCGACCTCATCCAAAATAGTAACAACTCCAAAGCGGCAAAGCGCCCTAATGCCCGTGCTTTCTCAACTCGTCAGACCACATCTTTTCTAAATTATTCGAACCCTAATTGGACAAATCGTCCCCCAAAGGAGACGATTCTTCTCGATGGTTGCGTTTTTTAGCACTGGCTTGTCGTGGTGGAGACACCCCAAGGCGAGTCGACTAGAGACGAGATAATCGTGTCGTATATCAATACCCTAGCTCAGGTCGTCGACAGGTGAGAATGATTTCACGTTTTTCTTCATTTTATATATTAGCAGTATCGAACTTCTATCACCATGTTTCTTTATTGGAAAATTAAGAACCTCAATCAAATGTTTTGAAGATATTGATATGAACTAATATAATTTGGCGTTAAGTTGCCTTGGTTTTGTAGATTTGATCATGAAGTGCAATAATGGAAGTCGGTATTGGGGGTTTGGGTTCTGGTGTTTCTATTCAAAAGAAAGTTAACCAAGGTATTGCTTTCGGTTAATTATATCTTAGTTTCTATGACTTCGTATTCATGCACTAATTGTTTGTATCTAACTCTTCCCGTTCCTGATCATGTTCCATCTAAATAATTCTTTTTTGTCTAGCCTTTGACCAACTACTTGAAAATATCTATCAACATATCCGAGTAATTTTGATAGGTGAAATATGAATTTGAGAAAGAAGAGAAGTTGAAAAATGCCATGACACAAGAATTTGACATTCACGAATTTTGGAAGATGAAACTACCACCAGACAACGGAGACTTAATGAAGAGATTAAACCCTCTTGCTGTTTATACTACCAAAAATGAACTATTCTCTCTTATTCACAAAGGAATTCTCTTTGATGGCTGTGAATGGGTAAAATTTTCAACATATTCTTTAGATTTCATTAATAATGCATGCGATATATCTGAGTTTTACTGTCTTCTTAAAATACTGGGAGACACACATATTAAAATATTTAATATAATATATCAATTATTTGATGACAGTGGGGTAGCTTAAAGGGTTTTTTAACAGGTCTTTTCATTAAAGGAAGATGGAATAAAATGTGAACTGATATTAGCTAAAAGATTTCTAAACATGAATTCAAGATCCTATATATGGCAATCTGGAAGAAAATTCAGGTTACTTATTAATCCTTTTGTGTATGAAATTTCTTAAAGAATTGTCACTCTTGTTTACTATATGTTGAGTAATGTTATAATATGCATAATTTTAACTGGATGCAGATTTTCAAAGGCGGCTAGATTTCCTTATAGTGAACATCTAAATATTCTTTGCCAAATAAGTACAAGTATGTTACCATCAAAATGATATTTTTCTTTCCAAGGGTGTATCTCAATTCTATAAACTTTTCTAATAAATTCTTCAATTTAATACATAAAACGGAGCCTGGTTCGAGAAACCAATTGGAATTTTACCTTAGTGGTGCTCTTTGCAGATTATTCCAGAACTTCTAATTGGAATTTTCATGTGTACTGGTATCCAAAGTCACCCGGGGTCATGTCGCCATTTTTTGTTGACAGAAATTTGGTATTTATAACGTTAAGGTTCATTGTTTTGCTCCTATTTTTATGATTTATACTTATCTATGCTTTTTGGAAGCTTATATAATATTACTTTTATATTATTAAGGTATAGGGACACACAGGTCCAAGGCAAGAACATGTAAGAATCTTTGGCATTCATTATTCAGTCAATTATATTTTTGGTGAGATTTAGTTTTCCTGGTGTTTGATTAACATTGGAGTTTTTTATAATTGATTTTGGTCCTTATAGTTGAATTTTGCAGTTTTGGTCCCAATAATATAGTCATTTACTTTGATCATGGACTAATAACGTTACAAAAACCTCAAATAAAGACCAAAATGGCAAGTAAATTATTTGGGACCAAAATTAAAAAAAGTAAATAAACTCAAGGACCAAAAATGTAATTAACTCTATCTGCAAAATGTTTACAATCAGGCGTATAGATATTCAGAGGTAGCAGATTGGCGCAAAGGCTTTTATTTGGGTATTCAAATCACGAGGACTTGAGAACGTATTAGAGTGGATTTTTTGACACGACAGTGGGGTAATTTGGTCATTTTGCATATGTTTCGAGTATTTGATATTTATGTTCATGAGTTAATAATTAATTTGTATTATTAATTTTAGGAACAAGAAGGAAATCAATGATCAGGTGTCTCTCAAGTACACATTACCTGCTGTGAGGAACGCAGCTCAAGCTGCTGCACGTATACAAGCTGCTTTTAGGGCACAGTCTTTTAATAAGAGGAAACAGAAGGAAGCTGCTGAAGCATGTGCTGGTGAAGATGAGTATTGTGTTGTTTCAAGTGAGATTCAAGGACTTTCAGCAGCTTCAAAGTCGGTGTTTGGAAATGCATGTGATCATAATGCAGCCTTATTTATCCAGAAAAAATATCGTTGTTGGAATGGTCGTAAAGATTTCCTTGCACTTCGACAGAAAATTGTCAAGATACAGGTTCTCTCTCTCTATCAACAATTCATTTTGCTGTCAACAATTCTCTATGTTTCTCTCCACAATTCTCCCTGTCTCTCTGTGTCAACAGTTGTCTTATTAAGAAATTGCACTTTAAAAATTATACTCAATTATAACAATATACTTTTAAAGTTTTCAGTTTTTTAGACAATGTACATTGAAAATTCTAATTAATTATGACATTTTACTTATAATTTTATTCTATTAAGACATCGTACTTTGAAATTATTACTCAATTAAAATAGTGAGAATTGCACTTTTCTTTGGTTGACTTTAGTAATAGGATAAAATGAAAGTAGGATGCTTTAATACAGAAATAATCAAAAGTAAGTTACTATTTTTTTTGCATTAATCCTCTTTTCTTTGGCATAATACTGTTTAAATTATTTGTAGGTTTTGATAGAAGGTAACGAGAGGAGAATCCGGCTGGACAATCATAAAGCTAAATTAACTTTCCATGAACTAAAGTTACATCCATTATTTTAATTATTATTTTTAGAACTCAGATTTTGTTTATGGATTTTGTAAGCTCAATTGAATATGATTCTATAAAAGAATCACTTTTGGAAGCTAAAAAGTGTGCTGATTTCCGGAAAGTGCCAGTTGGGGTTATTCGTGTGTAGGACGGTAAAATAATTATATATAGTGTGAGTTTCTTTAGTTCTGCGTACTTCTCACTGGAGTCTTCAATTCAACTAATATATGTTTATTCGAGTTTTTATTTTATTTTGTTCAAATGTATTTAGAGAGTGTTGCATACCTCTATTTTGTTTGTTGGTCATGGTGCTTTTTGTTGTACGAGTTAATTATTGATATATGAAATATGCCCTTGAGTGGTTTTTTTGATTGATTGAAATATATGAGTTTTCTTTATATCATCCCGTGTAATACACGGGTCTTACAACTAGTGTTATAATATACATATATATATATATATATATATATATATATATATATATATATATATATATATATATATATATATATATATATATATATATATATATATATATATATATATATATATATATATATATATATATATATATATATAAACATATGAGATGCTATATGATATATATTTACCTAGAATGCTAAATGCTTATAAAAGAGTTATATGATGATTTGCATGCTTTTATGATGAAATTAGGATTTTATTTTCTAGTTGTTATTATATGATGTGTTTATGATAAACATTTTACGATGATTATTGTGACAATTGTAAATTTTGGTCAACAAAAGTCAACTGTAGTCAACCGAAGCGTACGTTAATTTATATGTTGAAAAGTTATTTTCCATAACTTTTGCGATGAATTATTAATATTATAGTATTACGTATGCTAAATCAAAACAATTATCGGTTAAAAGTCGAAAATACGGACAGCAGACTACTGTAGCGTAAAAATTCGATAATCGTACAATTATTATTTTGAGGATAATAATATTCATAAAACTATCTACTCGTAAATACGAACCTGTGGATATATAGAACGTCGAAAACGGAGTTCGTATGTAGAAGTTACAACCATTAAATCGCTGTGAACGGATAAATGTACACAGGGTTTGGACTCAAAATACAAAATGTGGTGCCTTAAACATCATATATGAAATAACAATTCATATGATAAGTGACGTAATAGTATGTAGTATTTAATTCCAAAGCTAAATGCAATTCCCGGTAAAATGCCGAAAATCGCGAAATCGGAAGAATACTGCGCTTAAACGCGTATTCCGACACCCAACGAATTATTTTTCAATCAAAATAAAGGTTTGACAATGTTTTTATACAAAATAATTATTTAGAACTTCGTTTCGTCAAAAACGCATAAAATTTCACTAAAATGTCATACTATTTTATAAAAATCACTCAATTTTATAAGTACATTGTTATTTTTATAAAAACCAACCCCACCCCACCCATTCGACAGCCACAAGCCACCCAAGCCATCAAGACATGATCTTTAGTTACTATTCAAGATCTAGGACGCTTAAAGGCTATAGAATATTATAATGGGAAAAATCAAGAACTAAATCTTCCAAGCAAACTAGCCAATTCACTTACATCAAACCCACTCTCTCTTCTCTTCTCTTCTTCCTTTGCTCTCGGCCTCAAACCACCATCACCATCACCACCTTCAAGCTTCAATTCCAAGTCCATTTCACAAGTCTAAGTGGTGAGTTTCCTTCATCTTTTGATTCTAAACAACATAACACAAGTTTTACATCATTTACACACACTAACATCCATCAAAACCCATTGGATAATAGCTTGGTCCAAAGGTTTTTGAGCTCAAATCTTCATCATCTTCAAAGATCTTTCAAGCCTTCTTGGTAAGTTATGATCATCTAGTGATTTAAGTTCTAAATACCTTCATTTACTCTTTTACACACACATACTCACAAAAATCCATTGGACAATAGCTTTGTCCAAGGGTCCCCCGAGTCCTAGAACCAAATTCTTCAATCTTCTACCAAGGAACCTTAAGATCAACCACTCAAGGTGAGTTCATACCCCTCATTTTTATCTTTTCAAACCTTTTTGGGGGAGAATACAAGTTCTTTTACTATAAATATTGTTTTATTCAAGATTATATGTGATTAAATGTTATATATGTTGATTTACACAAGTTCATAAAGTTAATATTTGTATAAAAATGCTTTTGACATGAAATATGGTTAACCCTTTGTAAGATGTTCATAATAATGTATATAATGTTAGTGTAAAAGTTACTAAACTATATATAAAATGTGTAAAATGTTAGATCTTGGACAAAAATGTTATAAAGTTGAATTTGGCATGAAATATGAATAGATCTATGTATTATGAACATTTTGACATGTTAAGATGTGTAAAAGTTACAAAACTACAAATAAAAGTGTACAAAAACACTAGATCTCGGATAAAAACATTATAAAAACGAAAACTAGTAAAAACTACGTTTTTATAAATAAAAGCACTATTTTCTAGCAAAAATGGTTATAATCAAGATATTACACTATTTTTGTGAGAAATATCTCAAAAGATGATATTTATAATCATTTGAATAAATTACTTCATTATTATTCACAAAAATATGATTATTACGACGCAATACTAAAATAGACTATTATTGGAATAGTTTATGAACACAAGTTATTATGACGTTTGAACATGACAAAAATAATTATATAAAATTATATAATTATTAAACTATACTATATTATCATGGGAAAAATGATAATGGACTATTACAAGAGTTTTTATATACAAAACGTACGTAAACAAGTTGATTGGAATACATACATTTTTGTGAGATGAATCTTCACAGTACTTTTATAAGTACCTACTATAAGTCCTGAACTTTTATAACCAGAGTCTCGGTAAGAGAGCGCGATATTTGAGTATAGATCTATACGGGGCTTGACAACCCCGCACCTGAGCTGCTAGCTACAGCTTGACCGGCAGGTCTGAGGTGTCCAAATGTCTAACATTCCGACGCCTGAAGAACGTCGCAGCAGGCCAACTAGTCACAGTATGGTTATATGGTATCTCACATCGGAAAATAATCAACTTAATATTTTCATAAATTGTTTACGTGGAAATAAACATTTCAACGAGAGTTACACTACAGTTTACATGTTACATTTTAGTCTTACATGTTACATTTTAGTCTTTAGGATTTAAAGGCTTGGACATTTTTATGAGAAAATATTGGATTTTCTTGGTTTCCAACACTATTGCTTACAAACAAAGGACATTTCTTATAGAAAAATCTTATGAACTCACCAACTTAATTGTTGACACTTTTTCAACTACTTGTATTCTCAGGAAATTGATATAGTAAGTTCAAGCGCTACAAGATGGGACGCTATGACGTCATTTTTGTCCATTTTTGATATCATTTCAATTGTAACTGAAACATGAAACAAGTAAACTTTGTAACATTTGCAATTGATTAAATGATGGTTGTGTACTTGGATTCCACTATTGTGTAACTTTGTTATGATATTGTTCATGAAGTCATCCACCCTTAAACTATTCCGCCAATACGGTTTGAGGGTGTGACAGATTGATATCAGAGCATTGTTTATAGTGAACTAAGTATATCAATCCATTTAAAGATATACAACTATAAATACAATGAGACTAAAACTCTCGAAAACATTTTCGTAGAAGTATACTTTAAAAATTACAACGATAATTTTTATAAAAGTATAAGTACATACATACATACTAGAACGATATCATAACGAAAACATGCAAAAGTAGTAAGATGAGTTGAACACAATGGATAGGCCTAAGTGTTTTGGTAATTATATCTTGGATGAATAGAGCCTGATCAACTGTATTGGTCCAAGATATGATTAACGTATACTTAGGAATAATCGTGGTAAACAACAAGTCTGAACACTTACCGGTAACCAGAAGAACTAAACATGAAATTTAAAATACTATAGGAGTATTTTATGGCGCTATAGAACTAAACCTGAAGTTAAAGTACTATATGAGTATTTTTTATACATTACTTAGTTATATATAGGTGTATTTAAGAATCCCCTTATATATACTTCTTATACCCCACTCCTCGTACAGACACCATGGCCGGACACCATTTACCGGGAGACCCTTACTACCCAGAAGAAGAACCGGAAGAAATGTCGGATAGTGAGGACCAATGGGACGAGGAGGAGTCCGAAGACGAACCCGAAGTCATCAACCCCCGTCACCCAGTCTGCAACTTACATGCACCACCGCCACCACCGCTATTCCAGGTATATCGCCACCCTGGTGGCCCGTTATGGATGCGTACACCTCGAAAGAGGGTACTTCCCATTCACCGCCCCTTACTAATAGAAGAACCTCTTCAGGGCCTGACGCCAGAATGGGCAGATCAAATACGCCGCTGGAGCCGCGAGCAGGATTTGCGACCCCCGTATGACCTACTCTACGACCACTACAACATCAGCAGAGGGGGGCTATGCAGACTGAGCTTTACCAATCATGGTCGGATGCATCAGCCGTCAGGAGGAGCGGATTAGGGCAACCTCCAGTCAGGTCATGGACGTGGGAGCTACTGCCGAGGTCACTGCAGCACGCCTTCGACGCGTAGACGAGGCCTATGACCATACCTCCGGGCGAGTCGACTCACTCGAGGAGGACGGACGGACAGCTATGGGGATGTTTCACGAGGCCTTTGTAAGGATATCTGAGTCTGAGGAAAGGATACGAAACATAGAGCGGAGAGCCGAGGAGGCCGAGCGAGAGGCTGCCAATCTGAGGGCACAGGTGGATGCACTACGCAGAGCTGGGGGATCCAGATCACCATGAGTGGTACTTTTACTGCTCAAATTTTGTTATAGACTAGGACTTTACGAGTAGGCACTATACGCTACTCGCTTTATATGTAGGCACGACCCTATAATTAAGTGATTACACTCTTTGTGGGTCGTTACGCCGCCCATTTGTTTTTGCATTGTAGACCTCTGCGCAGGTCAAATTTTCCATATTAAAAATCATGTAACGCTACAAATTATTATTAATATGATGACGTGATTTACTTATAAAACGTTGTACAAATATTTGATATGTATGTTTGGTACTGGTTTATGGTTACAATCTACGAAAAGAAAAAGACAAAGAGAAACTTAAAATATAGTCAGCATGTCCTAACGACAACATACTTATAATAGTCCTTACAGAAACTAACCAACGTCAAATCTTGAATCCTTGTGGCAGAAATATGCCACCCCGTAGAAGAAACGCTAGGCGAGCACCGATCGCAACTCCAGAGCCACCCATGATGGACTCAGCTACTTTCCAAGCAGCTGTTACTGCTGCGGTAGCAGCTGCTATCGCTCAGATAAACCCGAATGGGACGAATGGAAACGGAAGCAGAAATGGTACCAACGACTCCACAAATGGAGAAACATCAAACCAATCGCGAGTATGTTCTTACAAGGACTTCGCGAATTGCAAACCAGTAACTTTCCATGGTACCGGTGGTGTCCTTGCTCTCACGAGATGGATTGAGAAAACAGAATCAATCTTCGATATCTCCGCCTGTCCCGAGGAATTTAAAGTCAAATACGCCGCTTGTACCTTTGCCGAGACGGCCATGTCCTGGTGGAAGGGCCACGTTAAGGCTCTGACACTTCCCGTGGCCAACTCGATGCGTTGGGAGGAACTGAAGACCATGCTGATGAAAGAGTACTGTCCTAAGGGGGAGATCCAAAAGCTAGAACAAGAGCTGTGGAACCTTACCATGAAAGGTTCAGATCTAACCACCTACACGAACCGATTCAACGATTTGGCAACCCTCTGCCCTACTATGGTCACACCAGAATCTGTGAAAGTGGAATGTTACATCTGGGGGCTATCTCCTCTGATTCAGGGGAATGTAGAAGCGGCAAGCCCCGCTACTTTCGACAGCGCAAAATGACTGGCCCAACGATTAGTCTAACATGGGTTTCGCCAGGGCACCATGACCTCTAAAACTGAGCAACCAAGAGAGAAGGACCACAAAAGAAAGCCCTGGAACAGGGGGAGGAATCAGCCGAACCAAGAACATGCCAAGAGACAACAGATTGTGGCAGTCCGTGCAGCCACTGTCCCGACTAACCCGACAGCAACCAAACAGTATAATGGAACACTACCCAAATGCAACAAGTGTAATTTCCATCATACCAGAGCCTGTAGAGAAATGCATTGCTTGAACTGCAACAAAAAGCGTCATACCGCCCGTTTCTGCAAGACGCCAGTTCCACAAACCACCCAAGCCTCTAATGCTGGGGTGAGTCAAGCTTGTTATGGTTGTGGTGAGACGGGGCATTTTAAGCGTGATTGCCCAAAGAAAAAGAACGTGGGGAGAAATGGAAAAGTCCTAGCCATGGGACGCGCGGAAGCGGTAGAGAATCCTACCGTGGTTACCGGTACGTTCCTCGTCAATAATTCATATGCTTGTGTACTATTCGATAGCGGTGCGGAGAGGAGTTTCGTAAGCCACGAGTTTAAATACTTACTAAAACAAAAACCACAACCACTCAATGAAACATTTATAGTAGAAATGGCTAATGGCAAAACAGAAAGCACAAACGACATATACATAGGCTGTACACTTACCCTGGACGATCACTCCTTCCAAATCGATTTAATGCCTGTTAAAATAGGACGTTTTGACGTGATTGTTGGTATGGATTGGTTAATTCCCCATCATGCCAACATCATGTGTTACGAACGAGGAATCCGACTTCATCTGCTGGATGACAAGACCTTTGTTGTCTACGGTGATAAACCTAGTACCAGCCTCCGAATCGTGTCTTGCATCAAAGCCCGAAAATACCTACAGAAAAGATACCATGCCTTCCTAGCCCACGTTGTTGACGAGAAGAAAGAAGTAAAGAGTATCAAAGAGATCCCCGAAGTCTGCGACTTTCCCGACGTATTCCCAGAAGACCTTCCAGGAGTACCACCCGCACGACAAGTCGAGTTCAGAATCGATTTGATCCCAGGAGCCACCCCAGTAGCAAAAGCGCCATACCGATTAGCCCCGGCAGAAATGCAAGAATTATCAAGCCAACTAAATGAACTGCTAAGTAAAGGGTTCATCAGGCCGAGCTTCTCACCTTGGGGAGCGCCGGTCTTATTCGTGAAGAAGAAGGATGGATCATTCCGTGTGTGCATTGACTATCGGGAGTTGAACAAGCTCACCATCAAGAACCGATACCCGCTACCCCAAATTGACGACGCGTTCGATCAACTCCAAGGATCGAGTTATTTCTCAAAAATCGATCTGAGGTCGGGATATCACCAACTCAAGGTTCAAGAAGAAGATGTTCCTAAAACGGCATTCAGAACTCGCTACGGTCATTATGAATTCGTTGTGATGCCCTTCGGATTAACCAATGCGCCCGCAGTGTTCATGGATCTGATGAACCGTGTATGCCGACCTTACCTACATAAATTCGTGATAGTATTCATCGACGACATACTTATCTATTCACGAAGTAAGGAGGAACATAGCCAACACTTACGACAAGTTTTGGACACATTAAGAGCAGAGAAGCTGTATGCGAAATTTTCGAAATGCGAATTTTGGCTTCGAAAAGTGGACTTTCTAGGCCACGTAGTCAGCAAAGAAGGGATACATGTGGATCCCTCCAAAATCAAAGCCATCGAAAGCTGGGAAGCACCAAGAACTCCGACAGAAATTCGTCAGTTTTTGGGCCTTGCTGGCTATTACCGAAGATTCATACAGAACTTCTCCAAAATTGCAAAGCCACTTACTACCCTGACACAGAAGGGTGTAACATTCAAGTGGGGAGATAGACAAGATGCCGCCTTCCAGACCTTAAAGAAAGCTTTGTGCAGCGCTCCTATTCTATCCCTTCCAGAAGGAACAGAAGACTTTGTAGTCTATTACGATGCATCAAACCAAGGTCTGGGCTGTGTACTCATGCAGAGAGGAAAGGTCATTGCTTACGCTTCAAGACAACTTAAAACTCACGAGGTCAACTACACTACACATGACCTCGAGTTGGGAGCAGTGGTGTTCGCATTGAAAATCTGGAGACACTACCTGTACGGCACAGAATGTACGGTATACACCGACCATAAGAGTCTCCAGCATATCCTCAACCAAAAAGAACTCAATATGAGACAACGACGATGGGTAGAGCTACTAAGTGATTACGAATGCAAAATTCGTTATCACCCAGGAAAGGCCAACGTGGTGGCAGATGCCCTTAGTCGGAAAGAGTACTCGGGCCGCCGAGTAAAGTCTCTGTCAATAACAATCCATTCCCATTTGTCCACTCAGATCAAAGAGGCACAGCTAGAAGCCTTAAAACCAGAGAATGTCGCGAGTGAAGCCCTGCGAGGGATGGATAAAAACCTCGAAGTTAAGGAAGACGGAGCTCGTTATCTCATGAACCGAATTTGGACCCCAAAGTTCGGCGGATACAGAGACATTGTCATGAATGAGGCCCACAAGACTAGATACTCCATTCATCCTGGGTCCGACAAAATGTACCTGGACCTCAAGAAACTGTATTGGTGGCCAAACATGAAGGCAGAAATTGCTACTTACGTGGGCAAGTGCCTGACTTGCGCCAAGGTTAAAGTAGAATACCAAAAGCCCTCGGGTTTGCTACAACAACCAGAAATACCCGAGTGGAAGTGGGAGCGAATAACCATGGACTTCATAACCAAATTACCAAAGACAACTGGTGGGTTAAACACTATATGGGTAATCGTCGATAGGTTAACCAAATCCGCTCACTTCCTGCCAATCAAAGAGACTGATAAGATGGATAAGCTGGCAAGGCTCTACCTCAGAGAAATTATAAAATTGCATGGTGTGCCAAAATCAATCATCTCGGATAGAGATAGCCGATTCACTTCATACTTTTGGCAATCATTACAAAAGGCTATGGGAACCAGACTCGATATGAGCACAGCTTACCATCCGCAGACGGATGGCCAAAGTGAAAGAACCATCCAAACGCTGGAAGATATGTTGAGAGCCTGTGTGATAGACTTCGGTAAGGCATGGGACACCCACTTACCGCTCATCGAGTTTTCATACAACAACAGCTACCACACTAGCATCAAAGTTGCTCCATTTCAAGCTTTATATGGACGCAAGTGCATATCCCCTATGTGCTGGGCTGAAGTGGGTGATACTCAACTAGCCAGAGGTCAAGTACCTAACAGCACTCTCACTGGTCCGGAGATCATACGAGAGACAACGGATAAAATCGTTCAGATCCGTGAACGATTGAAAGCATCTCGTGACCGACAAAAGAGCTATGCAGATAAGCGACGCAAGCCCTTGGAATTCCAGTTTGGTGACCGAGTGTTGTTGAAGGTCTCGCCATGGAAGGGAATGATACGCTTTGGAAAGCGTGGGAAGCTGAACCCTAGATACATTGGCCCCTTCGAGATCCTTGCTAGGATCGGCCCAGTAGCCTACAAACTTCAACTACCGCAGGAGCTCAGCAATGTCCATCCCACCTTTCACGTATCCAACTTAAAGAAATGCCTGTCCGATGAAACCCTTATCATCCCGCTCGACGAAATCGAAGTGAACGAGAACCTTAATTTCGTGGAAGAACCCGTAGAGATCATGGACAGAGAGATCAAGAGAACGAAACAGAGCCGCATACCAATAGTTAAGGTCCGTTGGAGTGCCAAGCGTAGACCCGAATTTACTTGGGAGCGTGAAGACCAAATGAAGCAGAAGTATCTACATCTCTTCCCAAACCCTTGAGGATCCACTCAAGAGCTAAATTTCGGGACGAATTTCTCTCTAACGGGTAGATGATGTGACAATTGTAAATTTTGGTCAACAAAAGTCAACTGTAGTCAAACGAATCGTACGTTAATTTATATGTTGAAAAGTTATTTTCCATAACTTTTGCGATGAATTATTAATATTATAGTATTACGTATGCTAAATCAAAACAATTATCGGTTAAAAGTCGAAAATACGGACAGCAGACTACTGTAGCGTAAAAATTCGATAATCGTACAATTATTATTTTGAGAATAATAATATTCATAAAACGATCTACTCGTAAATACGAACCTGTGGATATATAGAACGTCGAAAACGGAGTTCGTATGTAGAAGTTACAACCATTAAATCGCTGTGAACGGATAAATGTACACAGGGTTTGGACTCAAAATACAAAATGTGGTGCCTTAAACATTATATATGAAATAACAATTCATATGATAAGTGACGTAATAGTATCTAGTATTTAATTCCAAAGCTAAATGCAATTCCCGGTAAAATGCCGAAAATCGCGAAATCGGAAGAATACTGCGCTTAAACGCGTATTCCGACACCCAACGAATTATATTTCAATCAAAATAAAGGTTTGACAATGTTTTTATACAAAATAATTATTTAGAACTTCGTTTCGTCAAAAACGCATAAAATTTCACTAAAACGTCATACTATTTTATAAAAATCACTCAATTTTATAAGTACATTGTTATTTTTATAAAAACCAACCCCACCCCACCCATTCGACAGCCACAAGCCACCCAAGCCATCAAGACATGATCTTTAGTTACTATTCAAGATCTAGGACGCTTAAAGGCTATAGAATATTATAATGGGAAAAATCAAGAACTAAATCTTCCAAGCAAACTAGCCAATTCACTTACATCAAACCCACTCTCTCTTCTCTTCTCTTCTTCCTTTGCTCTCGGCCTCAAACCACCATCACCATCACCACCTTCAAGCTTCAATTCCAAGTCCATTTCACAAGTCTAAGTGGTGAGTTTCCTTCATCTTTTGATTCTAAACAACATAACACAAGTTTTACATCATTTACACACACTAACATCCATCAAAACCCATTGGATAATAGCTTGGTACAAAGGTTTTTGAGCTCAAATCTTCATCATCTTCAAAGATCTTTCAAGCCTTCTTGGTAAGTTATGATCATCTAGTGATTTAAGTTCTAAATACCTTCATTTACTCTTTTACACACACATACTCACAAAAATCCATTGGACAATAGCTTTGTCCAAGGGTCCCCCGAGTCCTAGAACCAAATTCTTCAATCTTCTACCAAGGAACCTTAAGATCAACCACTCAAGGTGAGTTCATACCCCTCATTTTTATCTTTTCAAACCTTTTTGGGGGAGAATACAAGTTCTTTTACTATAAATATTGTTTTATTCAAGATTATATGTGATTAAATGTTATATATGTTGATTTACACAAGTTCATAAAGTTAATATTTGTATAAAAATGCTTTTGACATGAAATATGGTTAACCCTTTGTAAGATGTTCATAATGATGTATATAATGTTAGTGTAAAAGTTACTAAACTATATATAAAATGTGTAAAATGTTAGATCTTGGACAAAAATGTTATAAAGTTGAATTTGGCATGAAATATGAATAGATCTATGTATTATGAACATTTTGACATGTTAAGATGTGTAAAAGTTACAAAACTACAAATAAAGTGTACAAAAACACTAGATCTCGGATAAAAACGTTATAAAAACGAAAACTAGTAAAAACTACGTTTTTATAAATAAAAGTACTATTTTCTAGCAAAAATGGTTATAATCAAGATATTACACTATTTTTGTGAGAAATATCTCAAAATATGATATTTATAATCATTTGAATAAATTACTTCATTATTATTCACAAAAATATGATTATTACGACGTAATACTAAAATAGACTATTATTGGAATAGTTTATGAACACAAGTTATTATGACGTTTGAACATGACAAAAATAATTATATAAAATTATATAATTATTAAACTATACTATATTATCATGGGGAAAATGATAATGGACTATTACAAGAGTTTTTATATACAAAACATACGTAAACAAGTTGATTGGAATACATACATTTTTGTGAGATGAATCTTCACAGTACTTTTATAAGTACCTACTATAAGTCCTGAACTTTTATAACCAGAGTCTCGGTAAGAGAGCGCTATATTTGAGTATAGATCTATACGGGGCTTGACAACCCCCGCACCTGAGCTGCTAGCTACAGCTTGACCGGCAGGTCTAAGGTGTCCAAATGTCTAACATTCCGACGCCTGAAGAACGTCGCAGCAGGCCAACTAGTCACAGTATGGTTATATGGTATCTCACATGGGAAAATAATCAACTTAATATTTTCATAAATTGTTTACGTGGAAATAAACATTTCAACGAGAGTTACACTACAGTTTACATGTTACATTTTAGTCTTTGGGATTTAAAGGCTTGGACATTTTTATGAGAAAATATTGGATTTTCTTGGTTTCCAACACTATTGCTTACAAACAAAGGACATTTTTATACAAAAATCTTATGAACTCACCAACTTAATTGTTGACACTTTTTCAACTACTTGTATTCTAAGGAAATTGATAAAGTAAGTTCAAGCGCTACAAGATGGGACGCTATGACGTCATTTTTGTCCATTTTTTATATCATTTCAATTGTAACTGAAACATGAAACAAGTAAACTTTGTAACATTTGCAATTGATTAAATGATGGTTGTGTACTTGGATTCCACTATTGTGTAACTTTGATATGATATTGTTCATGAAGTCATCCACCCTTAAACTATTCCGCCAATACGGTTTGAGGGTGTGACAATTATATACTTAGATGGTAAGTTTTTATTATTTGAGATTGTGTGCTAAGATATATTAAAGAATTATGTGCATGATTAGGGTTCTTGTGTGGGGGGACTTTGTCTGGTCTTGACATCTTAGAAGGTTAAATGGTGAAAGACTAAAGAGTATATAGTAAAAATTAAATTCTAAAGAGGCGTTGGCAATTCTAGATAGTTTTCACATTAAAGAGTAGTCTTTAGGTTAGGTACGCTTAGGTTGGTACATGTGGTGTGTTGGTAAGAAGGGCCTTGTAAGGCGTTCTTGTATCATTTGGTGTGATGATATTACCATAATTTCAGGACAGGGATGAAAAATGCCCGTGCATGCATGTGTCACTAGAGTACCTCCCACCCATCAATTGACTAATACATGTAGTACGAAATCTTGAACCCGTGCATGATGTTTATGATGTCTTCTGGACACTGTGCTAAATTATAATTATGTGCAACGTGTGTTTATTTAGAGTTTTACTTTTGTAAATAATTGTTATTGAAAATTTTTATTGTGAGTTAACCCCTTTGTATCTTATCAGAGTTTCCAGTCTGTCGTTGTATTTTGACATGTGTCTCAGATGATGGTTTTTAGTTGATGCTTAGATAATGATTTATGATGAAATTAGGATTTTATTTTCTAGTTGTTATTATATGATGTGTTTACGTTGAAAATATTACAATGATTACATGCTTAGATGGTAAATTTCTATTATTTGAGATTGTGTGCTAAGATATGTTAAAGAATTATGTGCATGAATAGGGTTCCTGGGTAGGGGTACTTTGTCTGGTTTAGACACCTTAGAAGGTTAAATGGTGAAAGACGAAATAGTATAGAGTAAAAAGTAAATTTTAAAGTGGCATTGCCAATTCTAAATAGTTTTCACGTTAAAGTGTAGTCTTTAGGTTAGGTACCCTTAAGTTGGTACATGTGGCGTGTTGGTAAGAAGGGCCTTGTAAGGCGTTCTTGTATCATTTAGTGTGATGATATTACCATATGTTCAGCAGAGGGATGAAAAATGCCCGTGCATGCATGTGTCATTAGAGTATCTCCCACCCATCAATTGACTAACACATGTAGTACGAAATCTTGAACCCTTGTAGTTCATTGGTGATAAGGTGATGAGTGGACTATCATGACTTGGATTGACTTATATATATATATATATATATATATATATATATATATATATATATATATATATATATATATATATATATATATATATATATATATATACATATTTGTATATGATGTTTTCTGTACAATGTGCTAAATTATGATTATGTGCAACGTGTGTTTATTTAATGTTTTACTTTTGTAAATAGTTGTTATTGAAATTTGTTATTGTGAGTTAATCCATTTGTATCTTATCAGAGTTTCTAGTCTGTCGTTGTATTTTGACGTGTGTCTCAGGTGATGGTTTTTAGTTGATGCTTAGATATTGATTTATGATGAAAATAGGATTTTATTTTCTAGTTGTTATTATATGATGTGTTTACGATAAACATTTTACGATGATTACATGCTTAGATGGTATGTTTATATTATTTGAGATTGTGTGATAAGATATGTTAAAGAATTATGTGCATGATTAGGGTTCCTGGGTAGGGGGACTTTGTCTGGTCTGAACACCTTAGAAGGTTAAATGGTGAACGACGAAATAGTATAGAGTAAAAAGTAACTTCTAAAGAGGCATTGCCGATTCTAGATAGTTTTCACATTAAAGAGTAGTCTTTAGGTTAGGTACCCTTAGGTTGGTACATGTGGCGTGTTGGTAAGAAGGGCCTTGTAAGGCATTCTTGTATCATTTGGTGTGATGATATTACCATATGTTTACGAGAGGGATGAAAAATGTCCCGTGCATGCATATGTCACTAGAGTGCCTTCCACCCATCAATTGACTAATACGTGTAGTTCCAAATCTTGAACCTGTGTAGTCCATTAGGTGTTAAGGTGATGAGTGGACCATCATGACTTGGATTGACTTTATATATATATATATATATATATATATATATATATATATATATATATATATATATATATATATATATATATATATATATATATATATATATATATATATATATATATATGATGTTTTTTGTACAATGTGCTAAATTATGATTATGTGCAACGTGTGTTTATTTGGTGTTTTACTTTTGTAAATAGTTTTTATTTAAAAATTTTATTTTGAGTTAGCCCCTTTGTATCTAATTAGAGTTTCCAGTATGTTGTATTTTGACATGTGACTTAGGTGATGGTTTTTATTTGAGGCTTAGATAATGACTTTAGCAATTCTAAAGAGATTGCATATTTCAAAATTGAGACTTTTTAAGTCTGTGTAGTATGTTTGACTATATTTATTATGATAATTGACATTATCATGTTTTGAAATTTACATTGTTTTGGAATTTTTTATTTGTAATCTTGTAATATGTATTGTCAAATAAAGTGTTCTTTTACAAAATATATGATAATCTTTTTAAAAAAACAATCAAACTTGGGAATGTCACCCACAAAATTGAAAGAGGAGGAGGGAGGGAGGGGGGGGGGGGTGCAGGGAGTGGTGGTTTAGGGATTTTGACGTTTTGAGAGAAACAAGAAGGATGAGATTAGTGTTTGCTTGATACCGTGAAGAAGGGTTCTATTAATAATGAAGGGTATATATACAAAATGAATATATATATATATATATATATATATATATATATATATATATATATATATATATATATATATATATATATATATATATATATATATATATATATATATATATATTATCCTAATAAATAAGTAACTCAAAGCCACATGTCACCACCTCATTCATTTGGCCACATGTCATTTTCTCATGATTTTGAATTTCTTAAAAAAATAAAATACTTTATTCATTACTTCTCCTTAATGATCGGTTACAATTGGCCGTTACAATTCTATCTCCCCTAATTACGCTTTTATTAATACGAAACTGTCAATTAAATGTTTAACCTCAAATTTTGTCTTACGATTTCAAAAATCAAATTCCAATTGTGAATATATGTTAGGTATTTAGTATTTTCCCAATGATAAATCGAGATTTTTAAGCACTAGTTTCAAGATAGCAATGTACTTCAATTTATTTGTGTATTATAGCATTCTACTTTTATATATTTCTATTACATTTCTATATTCTCAATTTTGTGTGTTTTTATTTATTTTTAAGATAATATGCTATTTACTTTAAGTTAGTACAATGCTTGATGTTTAGATGTTCTTATTTAACATTTTCTTTTAATCAGCCCGTGCAATACACGGGTCTCACAAACTAATATATATATATATATATATATATATATATATATATATATATATATATATATATATATATATATATATATATATATATATATATATATATATATATGGGTTTAATGCAGAACCAAAATATATTGTCTAACTGCAGAACCATATTTTTCATCGTTGATCTAGTTTTGATGATAAAGGGTATGATGGTCCAATTAACATCCATAACAGAAGATACCGAATTAAAGATACCGAATTAAAGATACCGAATTAAAGGTACGTATCCTGATATGCAATTGCGCAGATTTCGTCAACAAGAAGGACCATAAACCCATCGTCGACAATAAGGAGCATAAACCCATCGAACCCTCAATTTCAATTGAATCGTAACATTCATCAAATCTAGTAAAGTTCGTCTAAAATTAGTTGTTTCAGTCATATAGTGGTAACAATATACATTGAAATACCATTTTGTTGATGGATTTACCTGCATAATTGTTTGATCGTATGACTGCTGTAATGTTACGTGATCGTATTTTCATTCTTAAAACATTATGTTCGCTGATGAACATACACTTATGAACGTATGTTCACTTATGAACGTATGTTCATTAATGAACATCAATCTATTCTCATATTTTGATAATGTACGTATAACGATCGTATTAACACGTTAGTCCTCTATGTTCATCCATGAATGCAAGTTTAATATATTCATCAATGTACGTATAACCATCGTAATGTTACGTGATCGTATTTTCATTCTTAAAACATTATGTTCACTGATGAACATATGTTCACTTATGAACATATGTTCATCAACGAACATA
This sequence comes from Cichorium intybus, assembly GCA_023525715.1. Lineage (NCBI taxonomy): Eukaryota > Viridiplantae > Streptophyta > Magnoliopsida > Asterales > Asteraceae > Cichorium > Cichorium intybus. Next base: position 97,174,963 of record CM042012.1, read on the forward strand.
TGTTCATCAATGTACATCAATCTATTCTCATATTTTTTGGGCGGACTCGAGGACTGTATTTGCGCAATGGAGATGAATGGTTCGTTAATTTCTTCGCAATGGATTTTGGATTTTGATTTTGATCGAGATGAGGGTTTCAGATTTTGATCGAGATGAGGATTTTGGGATTGTAATCGAGAAGATCATTCGAGAAGGAAGCTATTTTTCCTCCTTGATTTTGGGAAAACTAAATCTCCTCTCCAAAATTAAATGAAAATCCCTTATTTACCCTTAACTACCCTTACCTAGGAATAATCACCTGCATAAGGTGTATAATTTTATGGCGCATCCTTTTTAATCTAAGACGTTGATATAATGATCTAACAATTTTAATGGTTGTTCTAGGGTTAAGTGAATTAATTTGGTTTTATATTGAACCTTTCTCTCTCTCTCTCTATATATATATTGACAACGCAGCGGTCGTCGCGCGGTCAAAAATAAAGAAAAAAACCTAACACACACTAGTACAGTGGTAGCCAGGGTCGATCCGTAGGAGCTTCGTGGTTAGACTAAATGACAGATTACCAACTAGTAGTGTCACGCTACAGTCGGAGGAATCAGTTTCTATCTTCTCAATCACTAACACCCTAAGCAATGATCAAACAAACTCAAGCCAAGCTAAGCTAAGCTCAAATGAACCTAGTCACTTTCTGAAATCAGAAGTGCATCTCTGAATCAGAAGCAATCAAAGGCATCCAAACTAAGCAAAACCAAGCAAAACATAAACTAGCCACTAACTAAAGTTCTACTGAACAGTTACTAGCCAATGTTTAATGCCTAAAAATTAACCTAATTAGCTACTGATTTCAGCAAGGGAAAACAGTCCCAACAAGGTCAAAACAAGATCCAAACACAATCCAAACATCCAAAACCAAACACAAGCATAAAAACACCGAAAAACTAAGATTACTTGTAACCAAATGCTTCTCATTCATCAAACTCAATATCCAAACATCCAAACAGTAACAAAATGTCATAGAACAGAAACCTAAAGTTTGGTATCAATGGTTGTCACTCCCAAAGACACAAACCAAAGCTTACAAATATCTAACTAAATGAAAATAAAATCCAAAACATGAAAATACCACTTGAGGAGTTGCTGGAACGAAATCTTGGAGTCAAAGAGCTTCAAGGTCGATTTTACACCCGGTCTTTGCTAGGGTTTTCGGCTGAAATTGCATCGATTTATATTTGCAAATTTCCCGCAGCCGCGCCGCGCAGATGAAGAATCCGCGGCGCGCGTACTAATCTTTTCCCGTTTCTTCGGCATTTGAATGTGTTACACCGCCTTAAGCCCGCGTCGCGCGTATCATAGATCCGCGGCGCGCGTACGAGTTTCATTGATTTTTCATTCTTTTCCAAACTTCTTCCTTTTGCATGCTTTTAGTCCCTGTTCCATTCTTTTTCTCCAAAGAAGTCCTGGCACGAAAAGTGAGAATACCAAGATATATCTGATATAATTTCATCAAGAACAGGGCTCAACAACGCCTAAAATACTTGATATCACTAGGCGTTGTCATATATATATATATATATATATATATATATATATATATATATATATATATATATATATATATATATATATATATATATATATATATATATATATATATATATATATATATATATATATATATATGTATAGGGATGGGTTCAATGCAGAACCAAATTAAATCACCTAACTGCAGAACCATGTTGTTAACCGTAAGATTAAAATCTAAGTAAAAGGGTACGATCGTCAAAAAACTTAAATTGCTATGTTCATCAATGAACATATGTTCATCAATGAACATACATCAGGAATTAACATTCTCTATGCTATAGACTAACTAATTTCAATATCAAAAGTGACTTTTTCTACATCATATAACATATAAATCTTATTGCACTTCATTTGACAACCACAGCCTAGTAGCAAAAACAACAAATAGTAATACATTCCAGAAAACCTAGATGATCAATGGAGAGGTTTGTGTTTACTGATTATAGTATGTTCATCTATGAACATATGTTCATTAATGAACATACGATTACAGGGGTAAGTTTACAATCTTCGACTACATACGTATGACCAAACCAACATTACATACGAAGAAACTACAAAAGAAAAGTTTATAACTCAACTAAACGCTAGCAGAGATGAACTGATTGGAGCGATAAACCCTAGCCGATATAAACCACAACTTACAACAAAATAGTCCTTGTTGGCATTTTAACAAGCACCTGGTGTGCACCTTGAGTATCCATGTTTTGGTCAATCATAGAAAGGGTTTTAGTACTACATCAATGTTGATATGTTAGGATAAAACAGATGAATCAAGAAAAGATTAAAGATGATGAAGTTGATCTGTTGACTTGTTGGCTAATTTCAGTCATGAAATCGAACCAATTGGAATGAATACCTTGAAAAGTTGGGTTAAGAAAAGATCGACGGTCCATGGAGTTCGATGCACCAGCAGAAGGATCGATTTTTCTCCGAGATGAAAACCAGTTAACGATGGCGGATTGGGAGCGTGATTAGGAATGATGGTGGTGAAATCGACAGTACCAAATGAATTCCGATGGTGGTGATGGTTTTCTGTGATTGGTAGGTGATCGTGATTCCCTATTATGCCCATGGATGTATGTTATTCACTGCACAACACATATAATGTTATGGTACACCTATTTTTAATCTAATCCGTAGATGTAGTGATCTGATGGTGATAAAGATGGTTCTGTGGTTAGCCAGTGTTTTTTAGTTCTATATTGAACCTCCCTCTATATATATATATATATATATATATATATATATATATATATATATATATATATATATATATATATATATATATATATATATATATATATATATATAGAGAGAGAGAGAGAGAGAGAGAGAGAGAAATTCATGGTTTTTTGGATAGAAATATGCACGTGGGGGACGAAGGAGCCATCACAATTTTGACCCCTACCATTCGTGGTTCATGTCTTTCAGCTTTTTCATAATTACGTACGGTCGTGCTCGTGTACACGTAATCTATGAAATTATATGTCTATTTATTTGCATATACTATATGGACCAAACATAAATTATATGCATATATAAAATGAAGCTCTGTGTATATGACGAAACATCATATACTTTTTCATGTGCTAGCAGAGGAGAGAGACAGCAACATAGTTAAATGTATGAAACTGAAAATTATTCTTTTATCTAGTATTTTTGCCATTTAATGTCCCTTTCGATTGTATTTTTTCACAACTTCATGATGTCATTCAATGCATATGACAGGCTATAGTCATATATGGATCGTGATGCATTTAATTAAAATGGTCTTGTTCTATTTAGTAAAACTCTACGTATTCACTTTTTTTGTGGTTGCATGGATTACTGCCGTGGGAAAGGACAGCCATAAAATTTGCTAAAATAGGGATTGAAAGGCTCGTATATGATACTAGTTCTTAAGTGTGGCGTTTAGTCTTAAGAGTCTATTAACATGTATGAGTTTTTGGGGATGTACAATCGGCATATGTGGAGGGTTGTAATATTTTGGATGCGCCTATTACACCTTCCGGAGTATCTTTCACTGCCAAGCCGTGATGCTTACGTGGAGCCCTCTCACGGATGTGTACACCATCTCGGATGCACCATCATGAGCGTGATCATGAGGGAGTGTGACCGGGAGCAGGGTGAACCACGACCAATGAGAGCCTTTTAGCCGTTGAACAGCTAGTTTAAAAAAATTACATTTTTTAATTTACCAATATTTAACCTATATAAATACCACTATTTACATCAACATAACACACATTCAACAACTTATTAATCTATTGCATACAAATATTTTACTATTGATCAACTTCAAACCGCAACCGTGAGTATGATCCATTTTGATTAAACTCGACCCCTCGTCAATACCCGAACCTTGAATCACCGCAGGGTGGTTTCTTAAATTTACTTCAATCCGGGCCCTTTATCTCACAACAACCCCTTTTTCAACAACAATTCTCACATTTTAATCCGTATAAACATGGATTCCAACCGGCTTTCGTATTCCAACAATGATTCCAACAGCAAGCATCACAACCACCACTACAACCGAATCTGGTGTCTCCGAAAACCGTTGAGGAGACACAACAAGTAGACCACCCACGCCACCGGGCCACGAAGAGGAAAGGAAAAAACCGCAAGATGAGGGGGTTAAGACACTTTGGACAAAAGACGAAGAATTAAATTTGGTCAAGGCGTGAATTTCGGTTTCTGTTGACCTGATAGTAGGAGACTCTCAAACCCAAGAAACGTTTTAGATAAAAGTTCAATCAACGTTTTATGATTTAATGGGAAGAGAGAGTCGAAACATGTATCAAATAACATCCAGTTGGCGTGAAATGAGAATCAAACTTAATCTTTTCAACAGTATTTACAACAACCTCACAAACATGCACAAGGGTGGGGCGAACGATTTTGACGTCTTCAACGTGGTGATGCAACAATATGAACAAACTACACCCACCCGGAAAACATTTTCGTATGTGAAGGCTTGGACGGAGGTGAAGAAACAACGAAAATGGCTTCGTACCGAAGATTCGCAATCTTCAGAAATGAAATGTTCGAGGTCGGTCCGTTAAAACACATCACAACAATCGGACGGACGTACACAAATCGACGTCAATGACGAGCCGGTGGATCTTGAAGACGAACAACCGATACGTCGACCGATTGGGCGAGACAAGGAGAAGAAAGCGGCTTCCGGTTCGAGAGCCAAAAGCTCGAAGTCAAGCGTCATGCATTTATTTGGAGAAAAATTTGTTCGCTACGTGCAACTACAATCCGACAAGGTCGGGATAATGAATCGGGTGGAAGAAAAAATCATCGAAACACAACAACAAATCGCCTAAACGCAAAGTTTCTTACAAAGGAACGCCGATATCGAGTTGTTGCAAAAAAACCCACCGATTTCGAGGGTGAAGATTTGGAAATTCTCCTAGCGATGCGAGAAAGTGTCCGAGCTAAATATCACCCTAGGAGCTAGTTTAGTTTTATTATTGTCATGTTTCATTTTTTTCGAAGTTACTATTTTTTCTAGTTATTTTTTTTAATATTAATGTAAAGTTTTTTAATGAAAAATTAGGTTTTTATTTATTTTTGAATTTTTTTAATTAATAAAGTGATGTGGTGTGATGAAATGTGTTAGGTATTTCTAGTGTGGTGTGATGAGAATGTAATGGTGTGTGATTGTGTTGTAGCGGTGATGTGACGCCCATCACATGTGATCATGTGAGTGATCATGTGATGAGTACTCCCCTTAGTCTTATTGTGAATGAGATATGATTGTGGGCGAAACGCGTCGCTTGTTTATACACAATCTCATCACATGAAATATAAACAACACTTTGTTTTTTCTAATAAAACTTTTATATAACCAAAATGCATGAATATGCTTATATAACAAGTTGCCAAAAATAACAAATATGGATATTTCTTAGACAAAAGAAATCCATCATTGTTTTTCCAAAAACCAAAGATTATCAAACATAATAAATCATTCTTACATATAAAAGATGGCTCTGATACCAGTGATGAGTTTTGATAAATTAAATAAAACGTTTTACACTAAAACAACAACGGAAGCCTTTAAAAATAACTAGTTCATTTAATATCATTTTAAACAAAACCATCAGGGATCCATTTACATGGGTAAGAATGATTTTAAAAAGATACATAGGATGTTTTAGAGAGATAACATTTGTTACCTTTGATCCCTCTTAGAATTGGGGAGTTGAAGTAGATGGCAAAAATCAAGGAGCTTGATTTCTCTACAAGTATCCACCACCAAGGTTGAGGCACTTGGAATGCTAGTTCCTTCTTGTATAATTTAGAGAGGGAGAGAAAAAACACTTTGCAACCTTTACATAAGACTCTCTTTTATACCCATATGTGAGTCCCATGAGCCATACTTTCATTAAATGCAAAGGTATAGTCTTTTAAGAGGCATGATATGTGTAAGGTAAAGGATGACAAGAAAGCTCAACCCACAACACCAAAAATTTGGCCAACATGGGGCAAAAAGGACACAAGAGTCAATCACTCTTCCTTTACAATTATTAGTTTGTATATGACTTAATGTAACATGGGGCACCATCTTAATGTAACCCAAAGTGTCCAAAAGTTTGTACATAACTTAATATATCATGTCATATGATATAATTATTCGTTTAACTCCTTATACTTATTATTTTCCAAAAACACTTTATTTTCTAATTAAATACAAGAGTTGAATTTGTTTATTAATTATCAAATACTTAATAAATATTCAATAAGTTTCAATTTGATAAAGGTGTGACCCTATATGATCATATGTTATTAGCAATATCATTTCATGAGGGTTCTTGAGAATATAGATCCAACAGGATCCAAACTAGAATCCCTCTAATGCTTCACATCCAAGAACACCAGAAAACCAGTCTGACAGAAGTTCTACAGGGAAGGAGGCAAGAGGCAAAAAACCCTAGCAAGGTTTTGCCAAAATCGCCAAAGGGAGGAGGGGGAGAGGTGGTGGCAACTTTAGGGTGAATGGGATGCTTAGGGATTGATCCTTAAGCCTCTATTTATACTGGAGGGCTCCTAGGATTTCAAACTCAAGGAGACACCTTACACATTGCCCCTAGACTGATTTAATTGATTAAACTCTTAAATTAATCACAATCTAGTCCCTGTAATGAATTTCTTCAAATTAATTCCAAATTAATTTATCAATTAATTAACAATTAGTTTCTAACTAATTTATCATAACATGATAAATTAATAACTAATTTCTCCCAACCTTTTTTTGTCACTATTTGTTTTTACTAGGTCATGAGTGTAACCCAAAAAGACCCTGCTATAATTAGAAATATCACCAACACTTAATGACATTGGACACTATTTCCAACAAAGGCATTATGTTAATGTAAATGCCAAAGATGTTGAGTAATTGAGGTACAATCAGAACTTAGGAACTCTCAGTAGTTGAGGACCAAACTTGGAGAATCCAAGTTTGGGTCAGAAATTACAAGCCCGAAATCTACACCCATGTGATGGCTGATCCGAACCTGGGTCAGAAAATGAGATATCGAACCAGATGGTGGTACCGAAGCTAGGAGCTGACCGAAGTCAGCAGCAGGTTCCGAACCCTGCATTCCTAAATGCTGTGTACCGAACCCTATACCGAAGATGTACTTGACAACGCCTAGTAATATCAAGTATTTTAGTCGTTGTTGAGCCCTATTCTTGAATTTGTATCATATATGTTGTCGTATTCTCACTTTTTGTGTCAGTGCTTGTTTGGAAAGAAAAGATGTAAACAGGGACTAAAAGCGTACAAAATAGAAGAAGTTTGAAGATAAAGACAAAACAGTCGCATTCGCACACGCGCCGCGGGTATGTACAAGGGCGCGACGCGCTGACTCAGCAATGAGGCGGTGGAGAAGATTCAAATGCCGAGAAAACGGAGATAAACCAGCACGCGCGCCGCGGATTCTAAGTACGCGCGGCACGGTCTTTTATTTTTCAAAACTATAAATAGAGGGTTCTAGGTCGAAAAATGCAGCAAAGACCTGGCATAGTAGTAGCCTTGGTGGATTTGGCTAGTGTTATTGGGTGTGACAACCATTGGCATTAGTTCTTAGTTTCTGAATTTTATGTTTTCTGTTTTGGAACAAGTGGATCTGAGTTTTTAATAGTTAATCATTCGGTTAGTGTTAAATGCTCTTTTTATGGTTTTTATGCACTTGGATGCATTTGGATGTTTGAATGTGTGACTATGTTGATTTGATCTTGATTACTTCTGAGTTATACTTCTGATTTCAGCAAGTGATTAGGGTTAGTTATTGGTTTTGGTTTTAGTTTAGTTGATGCTTGTGTTGGATTTGTTGGATTTGTGATTTCGGGATCGTTTTTGGTAAAAGTCGGAAACTAGATCCTCTGGCACCATTGCAGGGGAGTTGTGAGCTTGAGAGTAGGCGATCTGTAGGACTTTTAGTTTCTGATTTTTGGTTTTGATATAGAGATTTTAGTTGGTTAGCATTTTTCCTTTTGGATTTGACGGGCGTGTTGCACTAGTGCATGCGTACCCGTCGGGGTGGGCAGTTATCACCGTTGCGTTTTGACTCAGAGATTGAACGAACCGCGTGCAAGAACCGTGCACGTAGGCGTTTAGATACAATGAGTTTTAGTCATGTTAGTAGTAGTGTTGAGGATGTTGCCCAGGAACCTTTGGGTGAGGCAACTGGGATGTCGTTTATTCCCTCTGTTTCAGAATTTCAGTTTGGGAGCACGAGTGCTACTGATGGTGCAGTTTCAGCCCCTGCATCAATACCATCATGCACTCCGCTTTCTGTTCTACCATTTCAACCACAATCTACAAACCCTTTCACATCTGCTATGTCTTGGGGAGCGCAGACCCCTGATGGCACCCCAGTGACCATGCAACACACTACCATTTCTCAACCATAATCACAACCCTCACAACCACCCTTAATTTTCAAACCACAAACCACTTTCCAAACCATACCACAACAACCATATCAACCACAACCTCCACAGCAGCAGTACCAGTATCAGGAGGTTGAGCAGAGCTATGAGGACGAGGAAGAAGGATGGGTTCCGCAACAGCAACCGCATCAACGATGGAACCGAGGTCGGGGACCTCCACGAAGAGCACCACAGCAACAACCACTGCAAGGTCAGCAAGGGTACAACAACGATCATCACTGTAACGGTAATTTTGTTCAACCTTTGTACTTTGCACAACTGAGAGGGCAGTTATATATTGCCTGAATTTAGGGGATATAAACAGGATGATCCATACAATCACTTGTATGAGTTCATGGCGATAGCAAATACCAATGCCCCTAGGAACACGAATAAGAATATTTTTAGGTTAAGGTTGTTCCCGTTCACTTTTAAAGACAAGGCCAAGTATTGGTTCACGTCTCTTCAATCCAATAGTATCACTACTTGGGACCAGCTTAAAGCTAAATTCTTACAAGAGTTTTATCCGGCAAGTAAGACGACAGAGATTAGGAGAGCCATCCAGAATTTTCAACAAAATCCTGGAGAAACTTTTCACGAAGCTTTGGATCGTCTGAAGGAGTTGATGAGGCCGTGCCCTCATCACGATATTCCGAAGTGGCAGTTGGTCAGGCATTTCTTTGAAGGGGCGAGTGAGACGAATCAGGCAATGATCAACGCATCGTCCAGTGGCACTATCATGATGATGGATCCTGATGAGGCTTGGCAATTTTTGGAGCAGTTGAGCAATGGATCCAAGGCAAATTTCTCTACTAGAAAGACGGTAGATACATCTGCAGTAGTGGGAGCTGATGCAGACTGGAGGAAAGAGGTCAAGAAGGAAATAAGAGAGCTAAACAAGAAGTTTGATAGACTGATGTCTACTCTACAGAACGGACGTCAGACTCAACGACAAGGAGGCCAGGGAGGACAAAGAATGCAGGAGGCAAATCAAGTTTATGGTCAGGGTCAAAGTCAATACAATAATGGACGACCATATAGACCATACAACCAGGGTCAACAAAATTTCAACAATCAAAGGTAGAACAATTATCAGGGCCAGTCGTCTAATCAGTCTAGGCAGTATCAACCAGCAAACAACAATGGCAATACAAGTGGGAGCAGTAACAACAACAACAGGGGGCCGACTAATGCCAGCAATAACAATGCCTCAGGAACTCAGGAAGATTTGACCGCTAAGATGTACGAGAAGTTTAACACCACGCAGCAGCAGTCTCAGGCCAATGCCAAGGCCATTGCCAACATGGAAAGGCAGATTGCTCAGATGGCTGAGGATCAACGAAAGAGAGATAGTGGTAAGCTGCCTAGCACCATGTGTAACACCCGGCTTTTAAAACAAAACACCCCTGAAAAATTTTTCATTTAAAACCAAAGTTTCAATACATAAAACCATAAACAAATGGGTATATTTTAATAAAAACGGGTACAAGCGTATCAAGGAGAGTATAAAATACCGTAGTCTCCTTTGAAGCCGGGCTGCTACAGATAGCATCTACAAGTCCACTTCTTGAGTCACGGACTTTATCTTTACCCTTATCAGGGTTATGCTAACCTGCAGGGACATTTAACAAACGGTATGAGCTACAAAGCTCAGTGAGTAATCGTATCTGCAAATAACATGTATCAAAATACATTCATATATAATTTCCTATATATGATAAATCTATTAACCGTATATCTCTGTCCGGATATCGGTCCCAAACGCCTAGCCGTTCTGGCTAACCATATATGTCTTAGGATTGCCCGTCCTATCGTATAGTCTTACGGGTTGTTATTTGCATACATTTCTGTCCCATATTTCTTAGTCATAATTGACCATATCGTATTTCATGGCTATGTAAGCCGCACCCTGTGTCATAGCTATATAAGCTACAACAAAACATTATCCATATATAAATCATAGCCCGCAGGCCGCACCAGCTGGGTTTAATAACCCGATGTCCATGTATAAGAATAAAATTCTCTATACAAAGTCAAATATGTATTATCAAGAAATACATAATCAAATATGGCTCACGGGTTAGGCCGCTGTTGCCTAGACTCACGGCTTAACCGGTCTTGTCTATATAAGTTTGACTCACAGCTCCGTTCTTGTCTATTAAAGACTCACGGCTTATCTGGTCTTGTCTATATAAGTTTAGATGGATATATTGACTCACAGCTCCGTTCTTGTCTATAACAGACTCACGGCTTATCTGGTCTTGTCATATCATAGTGTATATATATATGTATTGACTCACAGCTCCGTTCTTGTCATCGCAATGACTCACGGCTTATCTGGTCTTGTCTTTTACATATATTTTTACACTTGTCATTTTCGTCCCTCGAAGCCGTTTCAACCTGTAACAGTTCAATCATCATATATCATATATGATATCAGTGAGATTACTCACCTGGATGCTAGCTGCATTTACATTCCGGTTGTTTCTTGCCATTGCGTGCACCACAACCATTTTGTCCCATACCTATATATTCATTTATATACCAAATGATAATAGGTTAATAACCATTCCAATTAACTCTAATACAATAGAGTTCAATACATTATCATTATAAACAATGCCTAGTTAATAAACTTTCCGTTTACTAACTTTTTATGAATTTTACTATTCACCGAGGCATTCGAATCGATCTACAGTGCCCCCGAGGGGTCGAAAACTCAATATAAAAATTTTCCCAAACTTTTCAGACCATAACGAGCCTACGGTTCAAGTTTGAGCTAAATCGGACAAGCCAAACAAAAGTTAGCGTTTTTGATTCCCTGCCTGGCCCCTGCTTGGAGGCGCACTGCGCCTAGGACAGGGCGCACTGCGCCTGGGCGCACCCCGCCTGGGCGCACCCTGCTGGCTCGTGGGCGCACTGCGCCTGGCGCCAGTGCAGGTCTCCTGGCCAGTCGCGATTTGTGCACTGTAGCACGCAGTTTTGGCCCATTAAGTCCTTAATCCAGTCCTTAATCGTTTGGGGTTTGTTTCTAGGCTAAAACCTTATATTAAAACAAGGTTTTCAACCATTAAAACCCACTCAATCAATCAAAGGAAGAATTAGGGTTCTTAGTTCCAAAAACCCCAAAACTTCAAATTCATCCATAATAGCAATCTACTTCCATTTTCTTGAATTAAGTCCATTTAGCATGACTTAATGGAAGTATTAAACCATTTAAACTACATAATCATAACTGAAATTTACAAATTTCAGTTTCTATAAAACACATTAAGAACTTCTTCAAGAACTTGTCTAAAAAGGCAATCTACTTACCTTAATTGCTTGGAAATCACCCATTCCAACAATTGTTCCAAGTTCTTGCTTCAATTTCATGATCTCCTGCAGAAATCGCACCTTCAATGCTTCTCCCGTTGCTGCACAATGATCAGTCAAAGAAGAGAGTCAACTCTTCTATATATACTTCCAATTTTTACAAATTTAGTCCCTAAGTTCCATTTCTTGAACTTTTGGCACCAATATCAAGTTTTATCACAATAAAACTTTCATTTCTTATACTTTTGCCACAAGGAGCAATATTTTTACACAATTGGTCCTTCACATGGTCAAATGACCAAAATACCCTTTTGTGGTAAAACGACCAAATTTCAGTTTTTTATAACATTTTAAGTCCAAAACTCAAAATATTATTTCAAACCAAATTCTTTTCTGTCCAAAAGACCAAATTACCCTTCTAAGGTATAATGACCAATTTACCCTTTTTATTATATTTACATAAAAGGAGTGTCTTGGCGTTAGAAATTCTCCCCTCCTTCAAAAGATTTCGTCCCCGAAATCATACTATCAAGCGAGGGTATTTCTTTCTCGTTTCAATTTCGGTTTCCCATATCATATGGAAACCTTTATGGTATTGCCTAAGCACTTAACCATACTAGTCTTCTTATCTCGTAATTAGATCACAATTTGCATATCATTCCTCCGGTTGTCCCGGGCACCTTAATCACTTATCTACCTCATTTCGACATGAGGGATTCGTTGGAATTCATCAGTCTATGTTCTCAGAACTATGAGACCCATAGAAATCATTACTAATATCTCGAAGTTCATCAAGAATCTTCAATCGATACATCCCGGTTTTTACTCTTTGGGACCTATGGAAAAGTCCAATAGATGAGGACTTAATTTTCCTTTCGTCCCAAACAGATTTTTAGTCTCTCCAAGGAATATTTTGATTACCTTGTCATTCCTCATTTGGAATTTCAACAGTTCTACTCGGCAATCCGTATACTACTTTGGTCGACTTTTGTCTATTTCCAAGCTTTCTCGAGTTTGCCTAATCTTTTCTTCTTTTTGAAGTAAAATCTCGGGTCCAGCCAACGGCTTCTCCCCAACTTCAGTCTAGTAAATCTGCGTGCATCACGATATTCTATACTAAACATTATACAGGTTATCTAAACGTTGATACGAAAACTGTTATTATCTACGGGTTCTACCAAAGATAGGCGATCTTTTCATCTTTCACCAGGGTCTATTATGCAAGTTCAATGCATATTTTCTAAAGTCTGTGTCATTATTTCATCTTGTTTATCAATCTGCAAATCTCATACAGTACTAACTAGTACTTTTGAGCTAATTATTCTTGGAATTTATGCCAAAATCAACGAATAATTCTAGTTTCTCGACTCGATACAGTCGCTACCGGTAGCGCACGTCGGCAAATTCCTCCTTCTATGTAGTTTTTCACTACTTTTTGTTCTTAATTTCTTCCCTAGTCGGTATACATTTGCACTGGTTTCATCAACCAATCTGTAATTACTCATATGGTGTCATACCCATATAATATTTGCGGAGACTTTCTTATAAAGTCTATAATAATATCGTCCCATTTCTTCTTTGGGACCGACAACGGCCAAATTTTTCCGTATGTTTCTAATGATTTGACTGTAGTTACACACTAGTCAAACACTTTTCACATGTCTTTCAATGTCTTTCTTTAGTCCCGGCCACCAATGCATAGGTTATATCATCCTACACAGTTTGGTACTGCCCCGGGCATTTTACATATCTACCCCAATATATATCTTTTAAGGGTAAATCCCATATTTCATTTTGCTTTGGAACTCACATATACAACCCCAAGGGTTTTCAATCGCCGTGAGTTTCTAACTAGCTTCTTTCAGCAGCTAATCACTTATTCACTTTTCACGTTTTCAGACTTGCACACTTCTTTCTGTGCTACCCGAATCAACTCAGGTAATCAATTCGCCACACTCACGCATGTGGTTGTATCTTTCAAAAGATACTCTTTCTAATTCAAGGCATCTATAATCACATCCGCCTTTCCGAGATGGTACAAGATTTCATAACCGAAATCTTTAAGTAACCCATCTATCTTTGCTATCTCATATTTAGCTTCTTTTTGATCAATTAAGTACTTCAAACTTATATGATCCATATAAACAGTAAGCTTTACACCACATCAGTAGTGTCTCCAAAGCTTCAATGTCAAAGTCATAATTGCTACTGCAATATCATGTATCCAAAATCAACCCTGGATGCATTTCTATAAAACAATTTATCTTCTCCGCTTAGCGATAATGCTAACACCGGAGCTTCACACAAGGTCTATTTCAACCTTTAAAATATACTTGTGGTCTTTCTACCACTCAGACTTTTCACTTTTTCTAGTCAATTCTGGTCAACTAGACGGAAATCAAGGAGCAGTTTTCTACAACTCTCCTATAATAACCCGCCAATCTAAGGAACTACAAATTTCAGTCAAATTCCTCAGGCGGTTCCAGTTTTATCACATCATCAATTCCACTGGATTTATTTTATCATCTTTGGCACTATTAGTATGCCCAAAGAATTGAAACTTCTTTTAGCCAAATTTTCATACTTGGAGAATTTTACATATCACTTAACTCAGTGAAGTAACTCCAATATCTGGTACAAATGTACCTCATATTCAGTCTGGTTTCGAGAATATCAGATTCTCCGTAGTCAATGTACATACACATTAACTTATCTTTCTTCTTTTCAAACAAGATAGGGCTTCACACGATGACACATTCGGCCATATGAGACCCCAATTCAAAAACAATTTTTTTCCAATTGTTTTACTACTCTGCCATCTCTACAGAGGCTAATCAATATAGAGCCTAAATAACAGGATGGCTCTCAAAATCAGTTTAATCATAAACTTTTCTCGCCAATCTGGCAGAAATCCTGGAAGTTCTTTTCAAAAGAAACATCTGAGAATTTATTTAAAGTTTTACACTTCTGTCACTGCTTTATTTAGCTTGGCCCATACCACGTATGCCAACTACAACATCATTCCTTTACTAACTCTTTTCCGAGTTTAAGCAAAGGAAAAATAACCGATATTCTTAACAACGGTCATTTACCATGGATTTTCGTCCATTTCATTCCTGATTTAAGAACCATAATGTTCTTGTTTCTACAATTCATGTTAGCATAATTCATTGCTAACCAATTCATATGCACAATTTCTTCAGGTCATTGGTAATCATCGGCTTCAGATTTATAGGGAAAAAGGGTCCCGTAAATCCTAGGCAGACTACCTTTCAGGTGTTCAATACCTTGAACATATTTGCTACTTACTATAGCCAATTCCAAACTTTCATCCAATATCATTGATGAAATATTCAGACAAGACATCAACGTCACCGATCCCAAGCATAGCTTCATGGATCAAATATAACGTATACGGGGAGTATATTCAAAACAATTATATTTGAGACCATATCAGTCTACTCACGAGCTTTTTCCACAGTCTACTGGAATGCTCAAGGTATCACTGATCCTTTTCGACCATTCATTTCTTCTTTCTTTCCTCCCCCGTTCTTTCCTGGGTTCATCACCCATTACTCCACATTTAGTATGTGAGTATCTCATAAGAAAGTGTTCTATAGCTCCGTGCTAGACACACTTCCGTGCCATCCAACAAGCTCGAGCAATATGCTCCTATTTTCTGCAATTCCAGCATTTCAACGGTAGAGTCTCTACTCTAAAATTTTCTGAGTGCTTTTCCTGTACTTCTCACAATACATAACTGTTCTGTTTTGGTCCCTTCCTTTTAAGGTTGGACCCAGTCTGTGGTAACTTCTCCTGAAGCGTCCACTCATCGTTTTCTAGCTTTTCTTGTAGTCTCAGCTACTTTTCTTTCACCTTGATATCAATCAGGGTGAGCACCCAATTTCTTTCTCTGACCACAGCAACTACTATTGCTTGTCATGTAGATTTTCTGCTACTTGTCTCTGTGCCTCTCGTTCAATGGAGCCTTGAGAAAGGGCTGGTTTGCCTCTTAAAGCTGCACGCCCTAAATTCCTCCCAGTATTATTTGCTGCTTATACTTCTTATACGTTAGAAGTCAGCAATAGTTAGGTTATATATGTATAATAACAACTTATATATACACCTAACGGTACATCGTGTCTACTGTCTCAAGGTTTAAGTCCAGGAATCTACTCTATAGATACCTAGTTCACTTAAACCACGGCTCTGATACCAACTTGTAACACCCGACTTTTAAAACAAAACACCCCTGAAAAATTTTTCATTTAAAACCAAAGTTTCAATACATAAAACCATAAACAAAGGGGTATATTTTAATAAAAACGGGTACAAGCATATCAAGGAGAGTATAAAATACCGTAGTCTCCTTTGAAGCCGGGCTGCTACAGACAGCATCTACAAGTCCACTTCTTGAGTCACGGACTTTATCTTTACCCTTATCAGGGTTATGCTAACCTGCAGGGACATTTAACAAACGGTATGAGCTACAAAGCTCAGTGAGTAATCGTATCTGCAAATAACATGTATCAAAATACATTCATATATAATTTCCTATATATGATAAATCTATTAACTGTATATCTCTATCCGGATATCGGTCCCAAACGCCTAGCCGTTCTGGCTAACCATATATGTCTTAGGATTGCCCGTCCTATCGTATAGTCTTACGGGTTGTTATTTGCATACATTTCTGTCCCATATTTCTTAGTCATAATTGACCATATCGTATTTCATGGCTATGTAAGCCGCACCCTGTGTCATAGCTATATAAGCTGCAACAAAATATTATCAATATATAAATCATAGCCCGCAGGCCGCACCAGCTGGGTTTAATAACCCGATGTCCATGTATAAGAATAAAATTCTCTATACAAAGTCAAATATGTATTATCAAGCAATACAGAATCAAATATGGCTCACGGGTTAGCCCGTTGTTGCCTAGACTCACGGCTTAACCGGTATTGTCTATATAAGTTTGACTCACAGCTCCGTTCTTGTCTATTAAAGACTCAAGGCTTATCTGGTCTTGTCTATATAAGTTTAGATGGATATATTGACTCACAGCTCCGTTCTTGTCTATAACAGACTCACGGCTTATCTGGTCTTGTCATATCATAGTGTATATATATATGTATTGACTCACAGCTCCGTTCTTGTCATCGCAATGACTCACGGCTTATCTGGTCTTGTCTTTTACATATATTTTTACACTTGTCATTTTCGTCCCTCGAAGCCGTTTCAACCTGTAACAGTTCAATCATCATATATCATATATGATATCAGTGAGATTACTCACCTGGATGCTAGCTGCATTTACATTCCGGTTGTTTCTTGCCATTGCGTGCACCACAACCATTTTGTCCCATACCTATATATTCATTTATATACCAAATGATAATAGGTTAATAACCATTCCAATTAACTCTAATACAATAGAGTTCAATACATTATCATTATAAACAATGCCTAGTTAATAAACTTTCCGTTTACTAACTTTTTATGAATTTTACTATTCACCGAGGCATTCGAATCGATCTACAGTGCCCCCGAGGGGTCGAAAACTCAATATAAAAATTTTCCCAAACTTTTCAGACCATAACGAGCCTACGGTTCAAGTTTGAGCTAAATCGGACAAGCCAAACAAAAGTTAGCGTTTTTGATTCCCTGCCTGGCCCCTGCTTGGAGGCGCACTGCGCCTAGGACAGGGCGCACTGCGCCTGGGCGCACCCCGCCTGGCTCCTGGGCGCACTGCGCCTGGCGCCAGTGCAGGTCTCCTGGCCAGTCGCGATTTGTGCACTGTAGCACGCAGTTTTGGCCCATTAAGTCCTTAATCCAGTCCTTAATCGTTTGGGGTTTGTTTCTAGGCTAAAACCTTATATTAAAACAAGGTTTTCAACCATTAAAACCCACTCAATCAATCAAAGGAAGAATTAGGGTTCTTAGTTCCAAAAACCCCAAAACTTCAAATTCATCCATAATAGCAATCTACTTCCATTTTCTTGAATTAAGTCCATTTAGCATGACTTAATGGAAGTATTAAACCATTTAAACTACATAATCATAACTGAAATTTACAAATTTCAGTTTCTATAAAACACATTAAGAACTTCTTCAAGAACTTGTCTAAAAAGGCAATCTACTTACCTTAATTGCTTGGAAATCACTCATTCCAACAATTGTTCCAAGTTCTTGCTTCAATTTCATGATCTCCTGCAGAAATCACACCTTCAATGCTTCTCCCGTTGCTGCACAATGATCAGTCAAAGAAGAGAGTCAACTCTTCTATATATACTTCCAATTTTTACAAATTTAGTCCCTAAGTTCCATTTCTTGAACTTTTGGCACCAATATCAAGTTTTATCATAATAAAACTTTCATTTCTTATACTTTTGCCACAAGGAGCAATATTTTTACACAATTGGTCCTTCACATGGTCAAATGACCAAAATACCCTTTTGTGGTAAAAAGACCAAATTTCAGTTTTTTATAACATTTTAAGTCCAAAACTGAAAATATTATTTAAAACCAAATTCTTTTCTGTCCAAAAGACCAAATTACCCTTCTAAGGTATAATGACCAATTTACCCATTTTATTATATTTACATAAAAGGAGTGTCTTGGCGTTACACCATGGAAATCAACCCGAACCATACTCAGCAAGCAGGAAAGGAACATGTCAATGCTGTTGAGTCAGAATGGAGGAAGGTGACCATGGAAGATTTGCTAGGTCATGAAAGTGAAATTGATGGTCCGAATAGAGAAAACGAAGATAAGGATGAAAGTGAAAGTAAGGAAGATGAAGATGTTGAAGTCGAAAGAGTTGAAGTTGAAAATAAGGAAAAGGAAATTCAAGTTCAGAAGGAACCTCAACTAAAGAAGGACAAGGATGTCCAAGAAGAGGAGCAGCCAATGGTAGCTGGAATTAAACAAAGGAAGAAGGGTATGAAGGAAAAGAAAAAGAAGGAAGTGCCAAACAAATCAACTGGGCCATCAATGAACCAACCCTTGTAGGATGAGCTTAAGAACGCAAGACTCCCACACCTGACACTGTGAGGTTGACAATCAAGGCTAGTGAGGCATTGTTGGGAATGCTGCCCAAAAAGGAGAGGGATCCTGGATCGCCTCTGATTACTGCCACGGTAGGATATGTGGTCATTAGGAATACCTTGCTGGATTTGGGGGCAAGCGTGAATGTGCTACCGGGATACTTATACGATAAATACAAGAATGAGGAGTTAGAGCCGGAAAAGACAGTATTACAACTGGCTGATCAGTCAACCAAAGTATCCTGAGGTAAGTTGACCAATGTCATAGTGAAAGTTAGGGATTTCTTCTACCCGGTGGACTTCTTAGTTATGGAATACGAGAGTCAGGAGGACGCGCATGCGCTGATACTAGGACGTCCATTTTTTGCTACAGTCGGTGCCGTTATTGATTGCAAAACGGGAAACTTAGATATCTTCTTTGGATCAAGGAAACGAAGGTTAAATATGTTTGGGAGTCTCATATCTCTACCTCAAGGGTACGATGACAAGTATTGGAGCAGCAGTCCGCTGATGGAACCAGGGATCAGAGACAAAGGAAAAATATGGATCCGAACAGGAGAAGGCGGAAAAGAAGAAATTTTGAAGGAAACAAAAAAGCATCCGTTGTCCACCATTGACAAGGAGCAGCTGCTGGATATGATGGAAATGCTGGAGACAAGGCATCAGCAATATGAAAAGGATGTAAGGGATAGGGAAGCGAAGGTCTTTCAACTTCTGGAAGCGCAGCAGCAATGGATTAGCCAGGTTAGTGACAGGATGACGCAACTCACTTCATTACTGTCCATGATGGTCCACAATTTCGCACCAGACCATAAGATGATGCCACCAGAAAACCGAGAAGAGTAGGAGCAGAATAATCCGTCTGGCTGAAGACGTTAAACTTAGCGCTTGTTGGGAGGCAACCCATCTATTATAGGTAAGTACTGTATTTCTCAGGAGTAATTAGGAAGATATTATCATCGTCATTACAGGTGTTGTTGGTCGAAGGCAAGTGTGGGGTTGTGATGAAGAAATTTGAATTTTTGAAGACCGCGCCGCGATCATGTGTTTTTACGCGCTGCGGGATCGTAAACCAACCCGATGGTAGGGGTTGATTTGGGAGTACGCGCGCCGCGGTCACGCCTTTCCCACGACGCGGGAATCGATCAGTCGATTTTCTTCTTTAAAAAGGTACGTCGCATTCACTATTCACACACACAAACCCATGCCGCGCCTCAGAGCTCCGATCATCCGACGTTTTTCTCACATTTTTCTCGTTCATTTCATTCCCACTATCGAGGTATGTCATTCTAACTAGTTTTTACTTGTTAAAACTAGCGATTAGGCAGTGAATTTGGTTGATTTCTCCAAAAAACTGAAAAACTTAGAAATCGGCAATGCTGACTCGTACGGTGTTTTGTTTGCCAAATGATCACCCTAGAGGGGCTAGTCGGTGCTTAGGCTACCTTGTAGTGTATTTGGATCGAGTTAACAAGTAAAAATCAGTGAGAGTAGGTTTGGATTTCGCAACAGTCGCTCGTCGCGCCGCTCCCTGGTTCTTGGGCCGCGTCGCGGTTCGGTTGGGAAGAAAAGGACTTATTTTGTAAAAAAAAAAATTTGTAGCTGTTTTGTGCAGATGTCTTTCAGACTTGACCACCCTTTTTCCAGTTCCCCGCTGAGCTGGAGAGTTCGATCGAGTATGTTCAGAGGAGGGATGCACTTATGGGTCGCCGGGTTTTGGAGGCGACCATTTTGGACCGGGATATTTTGAGGGAGGCCAGGCTTTGGGCTGAGATCGAGCCCTTCCTTCACCGCACTTGGGTCGATGGGGATGCCACATTTACATGTCGTGGTTGGGATAGGCTTCTAGCCAACCAGGATGATGTAGTTTACACCGTGCTTCTTCTAGAGTTCCTTTCCACAGTCCGCTATGCACCGGCATCGACAGAGGCTAGATCCAGGCTAGTCCATTTTCTATTGGGGGGAGTCCCCAGGGAGTGCAGTCTCAGGGAGTTCGGGAGACGCAGTGGCATATACACAGAGGAGGACCTCTAGAGCCGTCACTTCACACCATTCATTCATGCATGTATTCAGGGGCAGCCCGAGAGGGAGGCCAATGCTGTTATTTGGGCACCGTTGTCCAATGTCTACTTCGAGGTGGGGTCGGCCAGGGAGAGCCAGCTCCGCAATCCGCTTCATCGGCTCATGCACTGCATCATCTCCACCTCTCTCATGCAGAGGGAGGGGGTGAGAAGGTGTCCGGTGAGGACATGACTTATATGTGGGTGCTTCTCGACCCTACCAGGTTCCTCCACCTCCCATACCCCTTAGAAGTCTCCCTATCCACCCGAGCAGTGGGTGCGTTAGCCAGCAGACCTTTGGCCGGTGGGCACTACATCACCCGCCTGGAACGTTCTTACAGACTACTCACTGCTGCTACTATGGCTTCCCTGACGGCTATACCTCCAGTTCACACGACGGTGCGAGCCTTGGAGAGCATGCATCTGATCCAGCAGCTACAGCCAGGGAGATATATGAGAGTGGCAACAGAGGCTGCCAGGGCACCACAACCAGGCCACAAAGGTAGGTCCTCCCATGCGGCACTAGAGGGTAGCACCACCAGTTCCACCACCACAGCCACAGCAGCAAGAGGAGGCGACAGCTTTCAGCCGATTGCAGGATCGAGTGGCTCAGATCGAGGATCAGCTAGAGTGGATTGGGGAGGTACTTTTGGAGATGGCCACCCAGCAGGGACGACACCCCCGACCATTTCCAGCTCGAGCCCATGATCATGAGGCAGGTCCTTCTAGGCCACATGGTGGCGATTGATGTATTTTTCTGCTTTCTTTTGGGATATATGTACTGTACCTATGACAATATCTTTATTTTCTGCTTGTTTATATTTTATTTATTTGTTTTCTGTTTGCATTTAATGTCTTTGTGAGTGACGCATGTAATACCAAATGGAGGAGTTGTTTCAAGCAAGTGTGGGGTCACCGTGCCCCCTCCACTTGCCTTGACCACCGGCGTGTTTCACTGTTGCGCTACAACTCCTGAATTCTGAGTCGAGGACTTTTGTTTGTGTTTGTGTACCTGTGACAATCGAGCAATCTACCGTCTAAAGGGGTAACTCTTTCTCCCTAGTTCTAAATACATTTTTGTACAACGTGGACGTTGTACGGTTTTAAGTGTGGGGTGTGGACAGTCGAAAGAGTGTTTTTGAAAATTTTTGTGGGAAATGAGTCATTTTCAAAATTTTAGCAATTTTTCAAAATTTTTAATAGGTTGTAATTTTGAAACGAATAGTTTCTGAATGTTTTAGCATTGGTATTTTTTGATAAATACTGTTTAGTTGTGATCATGCTATGAGTTTAGTCAAATAAGTTGAGTTTTATGAGTTAGAAGATTGGAGTGTTTTAGGATTGGAATTTGGGAACGAACTGTCAATCAGTGGCCTTTGTTGTTCGAGCCGGTAGGTCTAAAATGGGTGGGACTTATGCACCTTACCACTTAAGATCGTCTGGTCTGGGATGTTATTTCTGAAAGCTCGCTACACGGACAACATCGAAAGTCATGGACAATTCTTTAATGACCTTTAGAATCTGAATAAGTACGTACACTTCACTGTGGACAAAAAATTTGTAATCAAGGGTTCTTTAGAAAGTCATGAATTCCAAAGAATATTCCGATTATGTTTTCACATACTATTTCACTCTAACTCTTAGGGCAATAAGCTTTGAAATTGAACGCATTCAAAAAATGTTTGAGTCTGTATTAGAATTTGTTAAAAACTCTCTTGCTTGAGGACAAGCAAGGCACAAGTGTGGGGTGTTTGACAATGCCTAGTAATATCAAGTATTTTCGTCGTTGTCGAGCCCTATTCTTGGTGAATTTATATCATATATGTTGTGGTATTCTCACTTTTTGTGTCAGTGCTTGTTTGGAAAGAAAAGATGTAATCAGGGACTAAAAGCGTACAAAATGGAAGAAGTTTGAAGATAAAGACAAAACAGTCGAATTGGCACGCGCGCCGCGGGTATGTACAAGAGCGCGACGCGCTGACTCAGCAATGAGGCGGTGGAGAAGATTCAAATGCCGAGAAAACGGGGATAAACCAACACGCGCGCCGCGGATCCTAAGTACGCGCAGCGCGGTCTTTTATTTTGAAAACTATAAATAGAGGGTTCTAGGTCGAAAAATGCAGCAAATACCTGGCATAGGAACGACTCCCAAGGCTTCTTTAACTCCGAGTTTCAGTTTTCAGCAACCATAATTAGTATTTTATGTTTTTCTCTTTTAATTTCCAATTAGTTTAGTAGCTTTGGTAGATTTGGCTAGTGTTATTGGGTGTGACAACCATCGGCATTAGTTCTTAGTTTCTGAATTTTATGTTTTCTATTTTGGAACAAGTGGATCTAAGTTTTTAATATTTAATCATTCGGTTAGTGTTAAATGCTCTTTTTATGGTTTTTATGCTCTTGGATGCATTTGGATGTTTGAATGTGTGACTGTGTTGATTTGATCTTGATTACTTCTGAGTTATACTTCTGATTTCAGCAAGTGATTAGGGTTAGTTATTTTTTTTGGTTTTAGTTTAGTTGATGCTTGTGTTGGATTTGTTGGATATGTGATTTCGGGATTGTTTTTGGTAAAAGTCGGAAACTAGATCCTCTGGCTGTAACGTGACACTACAGTTGGTAATCAGTTGGCTACCTTGACCACGTAACTCCTGTGGATCGACCCTGACTACCGCTATACTAGTCTGTATTAGGTTATTTTTACTATTTTTGACCGCACGACGCCCGCTGCGATGTCAGTACTCCTAACGAGGCTGTCAAGAAAATGCGATACAGAAGTTGAGCTGCTGCTGTACTAATTCCGAAGCTGGTACCGAGGGTATGAGTTCTGAAGCAAGCATTGAGGTACCGAAATCAGCAGGTACCAAACTGCTGCATACCGAAAGTGGATCAGGACTGGAACACCAAGTGCCAAACCACATACCAAACTGCATATATGTACCGAACCAGAAGTGGAGAATACCGAACTCAAGATGGATCCTAATCAGAAATGGATACCGAAGCAAGCATGATCCGAACCAGAACTTGGGCTACACCGAAATGAGGATCCGAACCTTGAGGATCCGAAATTACAAGGTGCAGAAGCCCAGCTTGGAGTAGTAGTTGATCCGTACTCCATCAAGTGCTGATCCGTCCAACAACGAAAGTCCAACAGCAAATGCAGACTCATAAGTTCAAGAGTTAGACTGTGTAGGCTAGTGATAGGCTATACTTTTGTAATATTTTAATATTATCAGTTGTACTTGAGATCTCATAGAGATCCTCTCTTCCTATAAATAGGAGGCTTGGGTCATAAAGTTAGCGTGAGATTCTAGAGAGAAGTTGAGGAAACTATCACTCCAATGTAGTCTAAAGTAATTGGAGAAGTGGCTGGAGAATTCTCTCCAACCACCATATGAAGTTCAAGAACGTCCTCACTTCTCATCTCTTCTTTTTCTAGATCTTCATATCTATCTTTCTATCTATCTTTTCTATCCTTTCTAGATCCTCATGTAATTCATATTATACTAGAAACTGTGTTTGGGTTAACATTTAATCTGTAACACCTTTTGTTCATCAATGAAAAATTCGAATTACATTATATCGTTTAATTATTGTCTTTTAATTTCCGCACTTGTTCTTTATGATTTATTTAATATTCTGCAACTTTACGTTTCTAGTCATTTATATTTCCGCATCGTTCCTTTACATTTTAGCACTTAATTTATTTATATATCTTCGTTTGTTGTTGAGCGAAAGATCATGGACCGGAAAACCGTCGAGTTTTCATATATACTTTTTAATTTTCAACAATTGGTATCAGAGCCATAGTAGCTGGCCATAAGGTTCTTATAAAGTTTGAAAACCCACTATCGGTACGTTGGATGCTACTGTGCCCAATTTTGTTTTCGCAAAAACAAAAACAAAATTGTAAATGACGAAAATGATTGAAATACGTAAGAACAAGTAAAACAAAATATTTTTCGTTTTTTAAAGCATTAATATGTTTCTAGACGGAAAATCGTTTTGTTCGAGATTAAAAACAAAATTTACGATCGTGATTCATTTTGGCTATCTTTGTTCGAAAATGGTTTTATTGAAAACTTCTATAATAACGTCAAATTTTTGCTGAAAAAATGTTGGTTTTAATTTATATTGCCTTTGATTTTTTGAAATTTTATATATTTGGAGGGATATAAAAATTAATTACGTGTTAAAAGAAAATGTCAGCTCAAACTCTCTCTCTTGTCTCTTTCACCAAAAGTCAAAGCATGGGGAACATACTCATCACTTTGTCCCACACCTTTAACTTTTCAACACCTTTTGTCTAGTGATGTCACTCATTTTTCCAGCATGACAGCATCACCTTTTTCAATAGTGACATCACTTGTTCCTTTTCCCACTAGAAGTCTGAGCTTTTGTATCAAAGCTTTGGTGCTTCATAACACCAAAGTTCAACCACATATCAAACTTCTACCTCCTTTTTCAAGACTTAGATGCTTAGTAACAAGTAAGTTGAGAAATCCCACATTTTGCTCCAGAAGACTGTCGCTGTTCCCTATCGGAGATTTCTGATCCGAAAATTTCATCAAAATTTTCTGATCAGAAAATTATTTCCGAATTACATCCAAAAAAAAATTCAAAAATTTCTAATCAGCTATTCTAATCAGAAACTTCGGAACGTTAAAAAAATTGTTCAGAAATTTCTGATCAACAACATTAATCAGAAAATTTTGGATTAAAAAAAATAGCGGGTAGAGATGACCAACGATGAACCCAAAATCACAAGAAAGAGAGACAAATTCAACTTATAATGCCTTATCAAAAAATTGTGAAGATGAGAAGTTGAAATTGAGATATTACCTTAGTTGGGTGAAAGTAAGAGCTTTTAGCAAGCCAAGACTCAGCAAGATAACTGCTGACAAGGAAACCAAATTGCTGATCACCCAAGACTCAGCAGTTGGTATCAGCACCAAGCAGCATCCAGATCCAGCAAGTGATTTCAGAACTAAAGTCAAGGGTTTGTTTCTCAAAGAAAGCAATTTCTTAGTGGGGGGACTGTAACGATTCAGTTCTTGAGGCGACGTAGGCGCGAGCCAAGTTGTATTCGAATGACCAAGCTCTAGAAGTCTGAAGGCACTCTATGGAGAAGGTTTGCACATCTCCTGGCACCAAGAAGTTTTGGGAATAGCTGATCACTTCAAAGTTTCATCAGGTAGAATCAAAGCAACAACAGGTCATTCAGCACATCATCAACATAACAACAATAGTTACAAAATTTTCATTTCTGTAATTTTTCAATTTTTTCGAACACTTAGCACGAATCACTTCTATCCAATAAAATTTCATGACCAAGAAGATTTTCTTAAAATATTGAGTGTTTATTCAGCAATTCAGCAATGGGATTAAGGAATTAATCATGGACTGTTCAAAAATTACTCAACATCTATCACCATTTAGGGGGATATTGTTACTGTAAATGCCAAAGATGTTGAGCAATTGAGGTACAATCAGTACTTATGAACTCTCAGCAGTTGAGGACCAAACTTGGAGAATCCAAGTTTGGGATAGAAATTGACAAGCAAAATCTACAACCATGTGATGGCTGATCCGAACTTGGGTCAGAAAATAAGATACCGAACCAGATGGTGTTACCGAAGCTTGGAGCTGACCGAAGTCAGCAGCAGGTTCCGAACCCTGCATTCCGAAAGGCTGTGTATCGAACCCCATACCGAAGATGTACTCCTAACGAGGCTTTCCAGAAAATGCGATACCGAAGTTGAGCTGCTGCTGTACTGATTCCGAAGCTGGTACCGTGGGTATGAGTTCCGAAGCAAGCATTGAGGTACCGAAATCAACAGGTACCGAACTACTGCATACCAAAAGTGGAGCACGATCGGAAAACCAAGTGCCGAACCACATACCGAACTGCATATATGTATCGAACCAGAAATGGAGAATACCGAACTCAAGATGGATCCGAATCAAAAATGGATACCGAAGCAAGCATGATCACTTGGGCTACACTGAAATGAGGATCCTAACCTTGAGGTTCCGAAATTACAAGGTGCAGAAGCCTAGCTTGCAGTAGTTGCTGATCCGTACTCCAACAAGTGTTGATCCGTCTAGCAACGAAAGTCCAACAGCAAATGCAGACTCATAAGTTCAAGACTTGGACTGTGTAGGCTAGTGATAGGTTGTACTTTTGTAA
This sequence comes from Cichorium intybus, assembly GCA_023525715.1. NCBI lineage: Eukaryota > Viridiplantae > Streptophyta > Magnoliopsida > Asterales > Asteraceae > Cichorium > Cichorium intybus. Next base: position 97,202,110 of record CM042012.1, read on the forward strand.
TAGTTTAATATTATTAGTTGAACTTGAGATCTCATAGAGATCCTCTCCTCCTATAAATAGGAGGCTTGGGTCATGAAGTTAGCGTGAGATTCTAGAGAGAAGTTGAGGAAGCTATCACTCCAATATAGTCTAAAGTAATTGGAGGAGTGGCTGAAGAATTCTCTCCAGCCAACATATAAACTTCAAGAACATCCTCACTTCTCATCTCTTCTTTTCTAGATCTTCATATCTATCTTTTTATCTATCTTTTTCTATCCTTTTTAAATCCTCATGTAATTCATATTAGACTAGAAAGTGTGTTTGAGCTTAACTTTTAATCTGTAACACCTTTTGTTCATCAATGAAAAATACGAATTACATTATATCGTTTAATTATTGTCTTTTAATTTTCGCACTTTTTCTTTACGATTTATTTAATATTCTGCAACTTTACGTTTCTAGTCATTTATATTTCTGCATCGTTCCATTACATTTTAGCACTTAATTTATTTATATATCTTCGTTTATTGTTGAGCGAAAGATCTTGGACCCAAAAACCGTCGAGTTTTCGTATATAGTTTTTAATTTTCAACACATTCTTGTATGTTTACATTTCAACATTTCCTAATCATCAAAATCAAGTCTCAGTTCCCTTTTTAAGGTCAAGTTTCACCAAGATAGAAAAAGTAAGCTTTTATCAATATTCTTTAACCATTTCAAAACTCACAACTCAATATTTTGAAGTATTTGAACTTCAAATGATGTATTCAATACCTTTCTAACACCGAAACACTTGCTTTTGACCTACCTTTATCATTTCTAATATAACTCATGTCAATAATAAATGTAACTTAACATTAATTTTAAATCATACAGATCAAAGTTTAACCATGGAAAAAACTCAACCATTTAGATCAAATAAACACATCACAAACCCAGTATTCATCTATGAGTTCTAGTAACATTCATAAAATCTGATAAACATCTTACATGTAAGAGTGATTTCAAGTTTCTAAAATTAATTTATCTAGGGTTAAATATTTTACCTTCAATTTCTGAACCCAATTTGAAAATCAGATTCAACGGTTGCTTAAATGCCAAAATCGGACCACTCAACCATCACCTACAACCACAGGCCGCCAATGCCTTTCCTCCGCCGGAAAAAAAAAACACGACAACAGCGAATCGCTATTGTCTCTACCTCTGTTCCCTTTCTCTTGACTACATTTGTCTCCTCCAACTATATAACTCGCAAATTTTTAACAATTGAACCACAAGGACCAAATTGATAACCTCTTTCCTTCTCCTTCCCTCTTAATCACACAAACACGCACACCAGCTCCCCCTTTCTGATTTATTCTTTTGCTTTAATGGTTTAACCCACAAAAGAAAAGAAAATGCGACCCTGGTTCCCTAATTTTGACCAGTCTAACATTTTTGGTAAAAATACCCAAAGTTCCCCTGTTGCTAAATGTCCTAGTAATTTTTTCTACATTTCTGTTTTATTTTTGCAAACTTTACACTAGCACAACTTCTACATATAAAACACGATTTTTACAAACTTTATGTCATTCGAAAGGTGGGAATGAGCTCAACAACTTTCTCTCACTGACTTAAGTCACTTGGGCATTTTTGTCAGTTTTTGGCCAATTTGAAACCTTCATAACTTCTCCATTATAACTTCAAAAGACCCGAATCTTTTGCATGTATTCTTGTTATGTCAAATATTATAAAAGTCTCCTTGATGACTTTTTTTTTCCAATTCTTTATATATTTTTACTTATTAATTTTCAAAGTTTGACAATTAATTTTTCCACTTTTGTCCCCAAATATCCCATTTTAACCTCAGGCCTCTAAAACTAATTTCCAAATAAAGTATAACTTCATTAAAACTTAGCAAAAGTTCTTAAAACCCAAGTTTTCATATTTTACATTCTTTGACCATTTTGCCCTTCCAAATAGATTTAAATATATTTGACCATTGAACTTTCTAATATCGAGAAACTTAGTTATAAATTCTTATTTTAATTATCAAAATTTTAGGTTGTCACATTCTAGCATATGGTATTTAACAAAGAACATCATTTTTGTTGTTAACTATGCTACACTTTAGTTAAAATGGGTTAAGTTAGAGTTCAGAATTACAATTGTACAAAGTTTATCTTCTTAATTAAATAATTGAGTACCATAAGATTGGGAGTCAGGAAAGAGGAAGGACAGTTCAATAAGTGGCCAATGGTATTCGAGCCGATAAACTCGAAAAGGGTGGCCCTTGGGCACTAAAGCACCTCATCACCTAAGATATCTGGTTTGGGATAATGTTGTTGAAAGCTCGTTGCCATGGTACAATAAAAAGCCTTGGAACTTCCTTAACGGCATATGGAATTTGAATGAGTAGGCTCTATACAACCTCAAGCTAAAAATTTGTAATTAGGAGTTCTATAGAAAGTCGTGAGTTCGAAAGGTACGAAGGTCAAAAAGGTAATATCAGTACAACATAAATTAACTTAAACACAAAGTTTTGATAAATTATTTTTTGGAATTGTATGTACAAGGGTAATTCAAGAAAATATTAATAAACCTTGAAAATGGGAATTTTCAGATGTGTACATTTTTAAGGAATGCAAAGTTAGGATTGTTTTCTCAAATATAATTTACAAATGTTGTTGTTTTAAAGGCAAAAGCTCTGGTTTGCTTGGGGACAAGCAAAGTCCAAGTGTGGGGTGTTGGATAACATGTTTTTCTTTAGGATTATTTAAGCATTATTTGGTTTATTTTAGCGGAATAATTGTTATAAATCTATTGAATACACTTACTTTCTTTGGAAGTTGTTTGTGGTAGGAAATGTGCTAAATTGCAGGAATTAGAAGTAAAATGGAACAAGGATAAGCTGGAAATTAGAAGATAAGGATCGAGCAATTAGCGGCGCTAAGGTAGATAGTTCGCGACGACATGAAGAGATAAACTCATAATTGAAATTAATTAGTCAAAGTGAGATATCGGGAAGTTAGTTAGTTGGCGGCACTATCTGAAGCTGTTCGCGACGCTAACAAGCATGTTTTCACCGTTATAATTAGAGGCCTCTTGTCGAGATTTCAATCATCCATCGAGTGTTCTCTGGATCTCAAAGATAGTTCTCGTCCATATTTAGTTTCTTTTCGGTAGTTTCAACTATACGTTCATGGTTTTGGCCTTTTAGCCCTTTATTAGTTCCGATATCAATTTGGTGTTAGAGTATTCTTAATATTTGGAATTTTTCTGATCACTTAACATCTGGTTTTTGATCTAAGGAGAATCATTTGACTAATGTAGTACTTTAGTTCTTAGAATTAGTAGTTGGACTGCAACAAAATGAAGGTACTACAACACCCATAAAGTGCTGCATTATGTCTTAAAAGTGTTGTATTATGCCTAACCCAACACTTTACCAAGTGGTGCCTTTTGTCTCGTTGCCTTAGGCTTAAAGCAACACTTTTTTTAGAAAAAGCCACACTTTTCGGAAGTGCTGCCTCTATTTTATAAGTGCAACACTTTTAATATGCAACACTTTTGTCCAAAAAAATGCAACACTTTTTCATGACTTTCACCACCCTATAGCAACACATTTACCTATCATATCTAAGACTTGTTCGATATCACCTCCAACCTATAGCAAAAATTTATGTGTTAATTGCAACATATATTTTTGTTTCCTATGTTATAGATGAAACACTTTTTTTTTTATTAATTACAACATTTTATTGTATTTGTTAAAAACAATAGGGCAACACTTATTTCATGCAATGCAATATATTAGTTGATTTCTAGCGCTTTGCCCCACGAAATACAAATTATATGATATGCCTTACTAACTTTTTTAACTATAAAAATAAAAATATAGCATAGATAATATCATATTGTAATTCGATACATATGTCCAAACTCGAAAATATAACCACAAAATATATAGTCGACATAAAATGTCGGTCACAATCATCAAAAATATTTATTCCTCCTCCATTTGTATTTTCTTTGTCGTTCCATGTGATCATAATTGTAGTTCTCCAATTATCGTTCACATATCCGAAAACAAATTAACTTGGTATGCATGATAGTAAAAAATGATTATTAGTCCTTCAATGGATCAATAATTATTCAATCGATAATAATTTCCAAATTAAATAATGGTGATCAAACACCATAATTCTATTTGGAGTTAAGGAACTAGAAGGTCAATTCCAACTTCTTTATTTTGTAATTTAGTAGAGTAAAGAGTGTTTAAGGTTAATTGTATTCAAATAAATATAGAAGTCATACCATGTAAAAAATATGGATGAGAACTCATGTTAAGAACTCTTGAGGAACTCCAGTAGGTAGTTTCCTTTCACATATAAAATTACAAAAATGCAAACTAATATGTAAAGAAGTTTACATATGCGACTGTGTTTTTACTCAATAAGTCATGTATAAATAAACTGACTGAATTTTTTAAAATTTTCGAATGGATAAAATGTTGGATATATAAATTTTGTTTTTTTAGACTAAATAGAAAAGGCATAACTAGAAAAAATGGATATTTCTTTTTTTAGGCTTGGCGGTTGTATCTTTTTTTCTGTTAAGACATTTTTATATATATTAAGTTAAAGAGAAAGGACATATCTGCAAGAGGGATCTTAATTGATAACATGTCTACTTTTTCTCTTATCCTGTAATGACATTTTTATACAAAAATATAAAATATCGAAAAATAGCAAGCAATAGCAATGTACTTCTATTTATTTGCTTATCATAGCATCCTACTTTTATTTCTTCCAAATAAAACACTCTAATTCAAAAATCTATGTAATCCATATACAAAGCAACTTTCATATTATTATTTGGTAGAATATTTAAAGTGCAATAACTTGAAAAATGAAAGTAAGTTTCTATTTAACCTAGAATGTATGTTTATATTCCTTTTTTTTTTTTTGAGGTTGTATTAGTATTTACTGTCCAAATTAATAGAAACATATTTTCTTGTAATGCAATATAACTAACTTCTCTAAACTATAATTCCAGATTACTAGTACTTATTAACATTTAAATGGGAATAAAATATGTTGTTATTTAATCTGGAATAAAGTATGTTCATATCACGTTACCGAAGCCCTAATATAGCCTTGCTAGGAGAGAAAATCTAAATAAAAGTAGGTTTGAGACCAAAAGCACTCATAAATCAAGACTTATTCTAGAGGTAAAAGTATCAATTTTGACACATTGAGACCAAGCCCAAGTCTAAAAATAAGGCCATTTTTTATTTCTAACATGGTTCAACAACTATTTTAAGAAACAGACTGATACCCAATTACTAAACCCAACCTGTGAATGGTTTCTTTAAATTTCCTTCCTCCAGAAATTGAAGTATTAGAAGCACAAGCTTTCTGATGAGAGACGACAAAATGTAGACGCACAATCTCTCAAAGTCCAAACAATTAATTTGGAAATAATAAGAATCGTGTATTCCAACAAGAATCGTAATTACATCGTATTTCAACCCATTAAACTCCAATTACCATCATAAACTTTTGATTCAGACTGAGATCTGAGATATACAAAACATGCAGGTCCATATAACTTTTCCTAGAGCACATTAACATTTAAACTTATAGTTCCGATTCGGACTGTGATAGAGAAGAACGATACCAGAATTCATGGAAGAATTTCAAGAGTATTCAGATTGAGATAGATAAAAACGGAAGGAAGTATATTGTGACCAAAATAGATGGAACATACCTAGTGATTGACAGAGTAGGTGGTAATTGGTGGAGAAGACAACAATGAGGTTGATCATTTGGGGAGGAGCGCGACGGAGCCTGTAGAGTAAAGTCCGGCCGCTTATCGCATATGAGGAAATTAGGTGTTCGGTCATTTTTTTAGAATACAGAAAGAAGGATGTCGAGGAGGGTTTTCTAATCAGATGTGTGATTTGGGTGAAAATATGATTAACCAAAAAGGTGAAAATACATATGAATTTATTACAAATAAAAATATTCTTCATATTTAATTAAGTTTGTATAATTAGGATATAAATGACTTAGGGTGGGTTGGGAAGGAAATTAAATTAGCAAAAGTTAAATGTAGGAAAATAAAAATATTGGAGAGATTTAAAACAAATATACTAATATTAAATCATTTATGTATTTAAATTAATAAATTGATTGAAATATATATATATATATATATATATATATATATATATATATATATATATATATATATATATATATATATATATATATATATATATATATATATATATATATATATATATATATATATATATATATATATATATATATATATATATATATATAAGCGATCGGGTGATAACTCTTCTTAAAGTGAGGACTCGTAAAGACAACTTAAAAAATTGGAAAAAAATATAAAAATATATAAATAATAAAATGGGTCATAGTACTATATTAGAGAAAAAAATTCGAAAAAAAAAACTTCTGGATCATTATATTATTTTATAATGAAACAATGATAAAAAAAACGAAAAAAATTGGATCATTACTTTTTTCAATGATCCAATTTTTTTTTCCAATTTTTGTTTGATAATGATATAGTACTATTCTCGATTTTATGATTTCTATTTTTTTTTCATTTTTTTAAGGTGTCCTTACGAGTACTCACCGAAAAAAGAGTTATCACCAGAACGGGACCCAATATATATATATATATATATATATATATATATATATATATATATATATATATATATATATATATATATATATATATATATATATATATATATATATATATATATATATATAAATGCAACACTTCTCCAAACTGTTGGTGTTCTAAACAAAAAATCCTACACTTCAAAATACGTGTTAGATAATTCGACACTTATTTTAAAAATGTTGCTTTAGAACCAAAACCAACAGATTTTTAAGTGCTGCTTCTAAAACGTTGCATTAGACTCATTTTGTAGTATGTTGGCAGTGATAGTTGACGATTTTGGATATTTTGTGGAACAAGTTACGTTTTTGGTTTTAATTGAAGTGAGTTACTTTTGATTTCATTTTGTGTTTGATCTAAAGTTTCATGAGCACTAGAGTAGAGGTCATTTACTTAGTTGCAATTGATTTCAGTTCAGTGGTTTATTGATGTGTTGGCGAATCTCTGGCTATAGAGTGACACTATAGTTGGATGGTTTTCTAGACACAAAGTATCAACCACGGACTCATTGGTTCAGCCCTTACATACCCCAGGTATTAGTGTTATGGAGGTTTATTATTTTTATTGCATTCAATGACTTCGCACGCCACACAACATCAGAAATCCCAACCACTTCATCATCATCCATTTCACAAGATATATTTTCTACAATCAACATTTAAACTCCCAGTAACTTCTGAAGTACCCACAACTCCAATACCTCTAGCTTCTGAACCAATTGTTTCTCAATCCTCATCTCAGGGAATGGATATCCACCACCATATAGTCCACCTGCCTCTCCTCCACAAACATCTACTTCTGGATGTGTTCCCTTCAATTGTCCTACATTCAGTCATCTACTGAATAATCCTCTTCTCAATGAAAATTTTAAGGATATACAAACCAAACAGACCATATCATCTCCTCCTCCTGTCTCTCAAGATGAATAAACTCTTCATGTAGTACCATTCGATTTTCAGGATGATGATGACACTCTTCATGATGATAATCTTGTATCCATGAAATAATACAAAACATTGAATCATAAGTTGAATTTTCTTCTTTGATACCAAACAGGACTTGATCCGAGGTCAGTGGAAATAGTCATTTCAAATGTTGATGTTTGTGAAAAAATTAAGCTTTGTCATAAGAATACTCGTCAATTGTTTACAAAGGAGATTGTTGAATCTGAATAATGATTGATTTACATACAGAAAGAAGTTCTTGAACATGTGGATACGATGATTGATAGTTGTGTTCAGACATTTCAAACTTCATTAACAAATATTTAGGGAATTTGGTATACCGTTCTTGAGGAAACAAGTCCATTTAACAAGGAATATCATTCACAACTCCTCAAGAAACTACACGAAGCTCAGACTCGTGATCGTAAACTCACTCAAAAATATCCTTCCGTAAACAAATCTCATAACGACTCCATGATGGCCACAGCTATTTTAGAATTCAGGAACCAGTTGGGACCTCTTCTCACCTTGGCTTCAAGGATACCTCAAAATGCTCCTAATGTCCCTGAGGGTTATTCATAACAAGGGGGAGAAAGTTCAAATCCAAGGTTCGCAACAACCATTGTTGTATTTACAACTACAATACCTCCATTGCCATCGCTCCAAGTAATAACACCAAATCCTATCCATCTGAATGTTACTAAAGAAACCAACTAGGCTATTCAGGTCCTACATTTTCTACCATTACCACTTCGTCTTTTAGCCCTTGTCTTTATGGTGACAAGGGGAAGGAAAAGTCATTGAATTAAACAGAGAATAGAGAAGACAACATAAAGAAAAAGATATTAAAATGATGAGGCAAATCAACTTTATTGCTCTTGGTCGAATTGGATCAAAACAAAACATAGGCCTAATACGTAATACTTGGAATGCTGAGATTATTCACGACATGGAGTTCATTGAATTTGATGTCTTCAATTGCATTCCATTGAAAAGCTACGATGTATCTAATACGGATGAAAGTCAGTTTGATTTCCCATACAATACAAGGACTTTCTCATATACTTAGTTTGTTGCTAGAGTTGCAAAGGGAAGCGAAGAGAAATTTATGACTTTGAGTATTCGGTTCCACCTAAATGTGATACAATAACCAAAAGATGTGTGGAGTTTAAAGAAGATTGTGGAACCTAAATCAGTGATGAAGTCTGAACTTTTTTTAAAATCTTTTTCAGAATCTAAACTTTGTTGTACAAAGAGGTGATGATCGTGAAGTATCAAATTTTTCTGTTGTAGGTTTTCCAATCATGAACCCCCATGATTTTATGGTTCTTTTGAAGCTGATTGGCAGTATGGATCTAACGAGTACACAAGACTTCCAAAACTTTCAATACTGGAAAAAGATGTGTGTCAGGCTTCTTGACTTATTACATTTCCCAACTCCAAACTATGATTCTATGAAAGCAAGACAATCGAAAAAATCACTTCCTACTCCAGATCTTCTTGACTTATTACATTTCCCAACTCGCAAACTATTATTCGATGAAAGCAAGAAAATCAAACAAATCACTTCCTAATCCAGATCCTCTACCTTGGGGAGTAGTTTTTATTTGAATAATCTCTTTAAAAGGACCATTAGGAATGAAAGTTTTCGATATGGATTACAAAGGCAGATTTCCACTAAAAGTTTGAAAAGTACTATTCTTTGTGGATCCATGCTTGTAAGAAAAATTATGTTGCTAACGTCAAAGCCCTCAAAGAACATATCGCCTGGTGGACAGCAGTTAGAGAATGTATTCTAGATGTTCTTTCATACTATTAACTTTGGTCTCCCATGAACTTTATACAAATGGGGAGAATGTTAAGTCTATTTTTGTTTTGTCAAACTGTTGGTCTTCAATGGGAAGCCCAAGTCATTTACACTCCGAATGGATTTTGTTCTTTGTAGTCTTTTTGCCCCTGAAGACATACCAACTGTCTACCAGCCTGATGTATGCTAATATGCACGATGACGTCTATTTATGTTAGCTAGTGTAGTTTGTTATTACACGTGTTGTTTTTTAATTAATCTTTTTTGTGATTCACTTGATTCCCTTATAAATATTGGGTGAACGAACAGGGTTTTGTATGCTTTTTGATAAGTTATTTTTCATGCATTGCTCATTACAGTCTATGTAATTCTAAGCACGATCTATTATACAAACCCATGATATCTAAGCATTTGGCACCTTTTCATTCAATATATGTTCATTTGTCTGATTATATCATTGTGTTTAATTTCCATTGAATAGAATTCAACTATACAAGAATAAAAAATTACCGATTGTCTAGAATTTCTTCTTCGGTATTTTCTTGAGATGTTCTTTTTGGAAAAAGAGTAAGTCTTGATTCTGCTAGTTAGATGTTTCTAACAACTTTATATGGGGTGTATCGTGATGCTACAGTTAACTATGCCTCAATTTTCTTGAAAGAGTTTGTGGAGAACCTAACCAAATGCACAAGAGGTATTGAATTGACATCTCAAAGATAATGGTATTCAATTGTTTATGGTAGTTACTCACACAACAACATTCTCATTGATCATAATGACAATCCATTGTTGGAATTTTAACGAATGATGATTCATTCACAATTTCTAAATCAATTTTAGTTTGAATTTGTGGGTTTGGTATTGCAAGCGATGTTGAGAAGAGTCCCTACTGACAACTAACTGGTGAATTCATATAGGTAATATCTAGTGGTTCCTTATCTAGTTTTTCAAGTAGCCCAACAGATACAATCTGAAATTAAATCCTATGTTGTTAACCAACCAAAAAAAGAGAAATGGTGTTGCTGAATAGTCAAGTTCTCTTGGACCAAAGAGAAAACCCAAGAGGATTAAAAGAGTTAAGAAGTCTATTTTTATATATGTACAAAATATTGAAGAACAGCCTATTGTTACCAAAATCTTTCAACCAAAAACTTCACTTGTTGATACCTCGCGTGTGAGAGAACTAGTCATTAGTGAGTTGATTGTTAGAGAATCAATTGTCAACGAACAAATCGTTAGCAAATTGGTTCTTATCGAACCCATATCTACCAAACCAATAGTCTCCAATCCCATAACCACTTCACACGTTGATATTTATGTATCTAGTGAAGTCAAAACACCACTGGTTTCTGAACGCATCGTAGCAAAGTAGAAATCCCAATTTCTACTAAACCCATTTCTAAAGTCTCTATGCTGGACCTATATGCCCAAGAGTCGATATAAAATGATATTTCCAATAACATATAATCCATTAGGGTCACACTATAAATCAAGAAAACACCACTTGGATATTTCATGAATTAGATTCATTGAAATATTCATAAACCTTCTAATATTATTTTAGGCAAAATAATAAAGTTACAAATTCATATGGTATGAATTTAATTAGAGAGAATAAATCATTTATTGGTAAATGAATGGAAATATGATGGTACATGTATTTATATAAATATCTATGATATTTATATAAATATGTTTATTTATTTACTTGAAATATATATATATATATATATATATATATATATATATATATATATATATATATATATATATATATATATATATATATATATATATATATATATATATATATATATATATATATATATATATATATATATATATATATATATATATATATATATATATATATATATATATATATATATATATATATATATATATATATATATATATATATATATATATATATATATATATATATATATATATATGCATATCTACTATACCTAATAAATTAAAATAATTTTTGCCACGTGTCATCTTCTAAGGCTTTTTGTACACTTGTCATTTTTATAGAATTTCTAATTTTCTTGTATTTCACATTTTGTTTCACTTTTAAATGCTCGTATTTTTCTCCATCAGTTTCTCTACATACCGCCACCGTTCGAAAAATCAGCCATCCGTTTCCACTGTGTAACTCCCGAATTTGAAATCATAGTTTGTCCACAGCAAATCTCGCATCTTTCCTTTCTCCCTCCTTGAGTTCCTCTTCCTTTCCTTCCCAAATTCTGGCACATGTCAAATCGTAATTCAAACCCTAATCTCTCTCCTTCAACTAAAAATGGAGTTCTGTAGTTTCTGATTTTTGAATTTGCTGCTTTCTCTGCGGACACAAGTTTGGAACATGATGATGGTGTCTACGGCTTCATGATTTGTATGTTCTTTGATTTCGGGTTTATTGTAGGATGGTAGATAAGTTTGAAGTAGTTGTTCATTCGTGATGTTTTCCCCCAATACGTTGCTATAAAAGAGGTAAGTGATTATTGGTTTGTTCTTCATTTCAGTTCTGATGAAAATCCATGCAAAGATGTTGAATATCAGTTGATCAAAAGTTTTAGTGTTAAATGGAATTTGCAGATTTTAGTTAACGGTATGTTAGCGAACTTTATTTTATTCGTTTGTGATATAAGTTGAAGCAATACATGAGCCAAGCCCAATTCTTATTTTCCAATTTCATTTTCTTGAATCCCTAATCGATAAACTCATCTATGTTCTATAATCATTTTCTCGAATCCCTAATCGATAAACTCATATGTAGAAAAGCATGTTATGTAATGTAATAATAATACAATTTCTCTCCTGATAATTACACTAGGCGGATAAAATGGTAAAATGACGGTGGCCATAATACACATTGATGCTTTTTATTGTCAGGTTGTTTATGGATTTTTTTGGGGTGGAAAACCAGTTGCTAAACATGATTCAAAGGTTCCACGTACAACATCCCTTGGGGTAAGTCCTTTGCATATAACACTTATTTCAAAATCTCATATTATGATTTTCCAAATACTTTTAGTAATGGGTTAAATTCACATATCGGCATGCGTGTTATTGTGCTTTCATTCGCTTTTTGGCTTAACTTCTAGATAATTGGCCCCTTCCAACTCGTGATTGATTGTTGTAATATTAAATTATGGCAAACGTGGAGATCAATTTGATAGCGAGATGATTATAAGGCCCTACGAAACGGTGACCATATGATGATGAAGAGAATGTTCAGGTACTAATTACTAAACACTAGAGCGAGTTATACACTCTAGATTATTATTGTGAATTCTGGATAATAAGTGTGGTCAATTTGAACAATCCTAATTTCTAATTGTTGTGCGGTGCCCTTGGGTTATTTTCACTTATTAGAGTTGAACTTCATTTTTTTTCTAGATGGTAGGACTGTTACCAAGGAGTTAGAATGTATAGATTAGTTGTATTACACATACGAAAATTATTAGTATGGCATGATTGGGTAAATAAAACTTGTTTGATAATGTTAACAATGCAAATTAAGAGAATATTAAATAAAATTCATAACATATTTTTATAGAGAATTGAGTTGCTACATATTATTGATATTTCAGTTGTAAACAATGATGGTTTTAGCAATATATTTGGTTATAATAGTTAGTGGAATAGCAACCAACTTTGTACTAAAATTGTAGAATAACAACCAACTTTGTTATCAAAGGAAACATGTGTTAATCGTGGGTGTGGTTACATTAAAATGACTAACATTAAAGTACAAATAATTCAATGAAAATTTCACAGAATCTAAAAACTCGGTGTAAGGGAATACCTAGATCACTTCATTTTCAGTATTATTCTTATTTACTTTTGGTACTTATTTTTAATTTTAATCATATTTTATTTGAACATAGCGTCCGTAATTCCTAACTAAAACCAGCAAAATTTATCATATCATATAAAATATCAAAATATAAACAAAATTCACAAATAACAATTTTATCATCTGCAATATTGATTTTTTTATATTTTTTTATATATTTTGTAATCATCTCGTGTATTACACGGGTTTTTAACCTGGTATATATATATATATATATATATATATATATATATATATATATATATATATATATATATATATATATATATATATATATATATATATATATATATATATATATATATATATATATATATATATATATATATATATATATATATATATATATATATATATATATATATATATATATATATATATGACGGGAGAGAAATTGTTGTTAGAAATCGAAAATGAAATCGATGTATTTGATCGGACTTAGAATATTTTCACTATCAATGGTAATTTGATACATAGATAAATTAGAAAATTACTTACATTCAAAAAGATAAATGTTAGTTTCGTTTATTACATGTTAATCTTTAATATGTTGCTTGCCACCAAGGCGGTGGCTGCATTATATGGCACTGAACGAAATGTACACCAAAATTATGGAGCCTAAAACCTTTTCTCTTTATTGAGACAAAACAAGAATGATAACATGAAAACAGAGGTCCCGAGAAGCAACCATGCCAACAGGAAAATAGAGGACCTAGGACAGAACATGGTAAAAAATCAAAATAAACTACATGTGACTTAGAATCCACTGGCCCGGTAGATATTACAAGCAATATAAATGGGAAAGAATCACCTGGACAATAATTCTCACATATGTCCCCTGAGTAGCATTGATTCAAGGAAAGATATAAAATCGTTGATTAATAACCCCATGAACGAATCATTGTTAAAACAGATTTGACAAAATCAAATGAATTCACCAAAGCACAAATCAAAAGTCAAAAGCAAAAATGTGCAAAAATGTCAAAAGTTTGGTACAAAACTTATACCCGAAGGCTTAAATCTCTTTCTTAAATGGAAATATGAGGAACTCATATAACATAGCCGAGTACCTTATAGAGAGTATGAACATCTTAAGTAATCTGTCTTTAATAACAAAGATAGAGTATTGAACAAATCCTAAAGGCTTTTCATCAGGGAGATGTGTCCAAATATTCTATTTGATGAAATGGGATAAATTTCCAAAATGTTATTCAAAGCTTCAATCAAAAACTTCCACAAATCATTTGATGCTCAATATATAAAAGTGAAAACATAATTAAATTTCATGTAGTAGTTGTTAAACTCATCTTATGAAGGCAATTTTGAATCATTAAAATCAAGATCAAAACTTTAAAACTTCAAAGAATGCGAAATTGGATGTAACATTCGGTGGTTAGACTTACCCAATTTGACTAAAATTTGATCACAAAGGCTTCATATTGAATAACAGACTTCCAACATGATCCGAATGATTCTGAATCCTAATTTGTTAAACTCTTGTTTTTGCAAAATTTCTGAAATCCAATTGGTTGTTCACAAAGCATTTTCAAAGAAAAGTCATGTTATTGCTCACCATAATGCTTATCATAAGCCTTCACAACCTGTCTTCGGATCCTTCATAAAGTGTTCTTTCTTTGTATCTGAAGACCTTTTCAAACTTTTCATCTGAAGGATTGTTACCTGTTTTCACATCATCATTAACGTGTCATACAACATTAAATATCAGCTGTCATTTGAAAACATTCGATTTTTAATAATTATTGATATTTAAGACCAAACAAATTTAAGTGTTAACATATATTCATTTAATATCAAATCTATTGTAATTCTCTTTCCTTAAATTTCGTTCAATCCTAACAACAACATCTCACATCATGACGGTTCATTTTCAATTTCGAAATAATCATTGTTGACATAGTCACGATTCCACTTTTGGAGAGTTAGTGGAACGTTGTCGGGCCGACGTGGCATGCTGTTAGTGGACCTTATATCACGCACATTTAATACTCTTGGGACCACAAACAGTATAATACCAAAACTCAAACGATTACAATCTTTTAGGCACACAACTCTCTCATTTCTCTCTGCAAAATCCTCTCTGTTCATCTTCATACTCGCAAACCTGCAACAATGGCTGCTCCTCATGATGTTACTTCTCAAAGTGTAGAGGAATGTATGTCGGTTCCAAATGTTAAATTGCAAGTTGCCAACTACCTTCTTAGAACCGATCCTGCCCTATACCCTGAACCAATTGATGCACTCATCAAATGTCTGAAACATTCTGTGCTTTCTCATGCCTTTACCGCTTGCCCGACTGTTCTGGCAAGTCTAGTTTACAGAGCTCATTACACTGCCATACTCACTCACATGACTGATAATCAACGTGACATTAATACTTATGAAGTTATTTAGCCAGACAACACCACCAAACGACTCTCCTTAACGAAACGTCGTTTTTGTCGAGCTCTTCATCTTCATGAGATTGAAAATCCGGTAATACCTACTCCTAAGGAAATCATCAACATGAAAATGATTTGGGATATTCGCCATTGCTAAAAACTATCGACAGTTTCAAGAAAAACAAACTTCCGAATCTGTGGAAATTGTTCTTTGGAAATTTTCTCAGATGCTTGTCCGGTCGAACTTCTGGTCTTGATTAAGCAAGTCAGAGTTTCATGGGCTTGTATATGGAATATATAATGATAAGAAAGTGGATTATGCCTCGATTCTCTAGGCACAATTTTTTGTGCCCATATCAATCACACTAAGAAGGGCACTGAAATTTCAAATGCTTGGTTTTAGGAGATTGTGGTCGATGATGCATACCGAAGGGGTTCCATCCCTTATTATGAAGGACTGTTTATGATGACACATAGCCCTTTCCATATCCCTCCTTCTTTGGATAATTCAGATGACGGATTCTGTGCTCAAATCCCACCGACTATGTTCTCCACGGTACCACTTCCTAACATTGTCATAGACAAGTATCGAACTACCCTTATGATGCCTTATCCCGTTCGAGACTTAGCTGTTTCCCTGGCTGCTGAACGCCAAACCGAAGGGGCATTTCGCCCTAGGGGTAAGAAGAAGACCAATGAGAAAGTGGTAAAGAAAAGGAAAGCCCTGGAACAACCACGTCCAAAAAGAACCAACGCTAAAAGAATCAGAAGAAAGGTTGTTGTTCATGAATCTTCAGACTCAGAAAATACCATTTCCGATGAAGAAGAAATTGAGGAGATTGCCCAATCATCACCTCTTCATGGAACACGTATACCATCACCCCCTCATCACTCACAAACCGAAACCCCACCTACCACCGCACCACCTACACCCATAATATATACACCTCCAACATGCGAACCCATTTCATCCAAACCCCTCACTACCTCCACTCCTCTCACTACCACAATATCTACAAGCTCTTCGATTGTACCACCCATCTCCACCACTTCGGATACACCACTAACCTCATCTACAATAACTACAGCACCCATTACATCTACCATTCATACATCTGAACCCCTTGCATCAGAAGCAATTACAACTTCTCCACCCACATCTTCTGAACCACTCATTACCTCCTCAGATCCTTTATTATCAATCTTTTCAACTTATGGTATTGATACCTCATTACCAGAGTTTGAACTACACGAAGGTTTTGGTATTACTTCATCTTCTTTCTGACACCTACCGCCAACTTCAGAAGAGGAAATTGAAGCTTTTCACATGGATCCAATTACCATGGATGATGCAGAAGATGAAAACCTAAACGATGATAATTTTGTATCGACCCCATTGAACTTTGGGTTGCTGAATTTATTAAGTTGAACTTGTCGGATTAATTTCCTTGGACAGCAAAAGATTATTTTTTGGGATGAATTTACGATATCTTCTCTTCTACAAAGTTTATTTGATTTGGATCCGAAGGGTCTCGGATGGCAAAAATTATTTTTTTGGATTCGGATCAAAAAACAATAAATTTATTTTGGGATGAACGGTGATCAAGCGTGGATGAACAAGATCTCAAAAATTATTTTTGGATACAATGATTCATATCTTTTCAATGCAACTTGCCGAATTTTTGGGTGTTGACGGATACGCTCAAATTGAGGGGGAGTTTTTATTAAATTTTCCCGATTGAGCGCATTCTTATATTTAGCGGGTTATTTTACGATCACATTTTTTGAAGACCGCTGATATGTTGAGGGGGAGTTTTTCACGTATATGAGACGATCGGATTTCGATTCCGAAGTGGGTTTACTTGACGAGTGTATGCTTATGTTCATCTTCGGGATTACTATTTGTTGTTTGAGGTTGTGGATATCCTCTATAACACGGTTCTTATCACACCATTATCCTACGACTTGTTTTGTAGATTACCAACGTTTGGGGATTCGAGGATTCGCTTCTACATCCTGTGTTGTCATCATCTTTGGTTCCGCTAGTGCCTATTTGCCATCTTGCGACACATCATCCATTCCGCCCTTTAAGAGGGAGAATGTTGGGGTACAAAGCTATCCATGGAGTGATGCTTGGCAAGCTTGGTCGGCCCATCTTAAATTGTGTTTATTGGGCCTTGCCTTTATTTTGTGCCTACTAATAAATAGTCATGTTTATTTCCATTTTAGGTAGAGCTCACAATATGAGGTGTTTATGCTTTATGCTCATCTTTTGTACATCTCACATATTTGATTATTAATCATTCAACACCTTGGATATTTGTTTCGATCTTTACGTTATTATTATTCTGCACACATCAAATCCACTTCATCGTTTCACTTGACCCCATATCATCATCATCATCATTTGTTCCAATCAACCACACTGATTCAGTTCATTATCTTCTTCGATGAGAGAAATCCCACCATCGAAGGCAATCAGCAAGCAACCACCGAAGGCTTCTGTTCCAATTTTATCCTTCCTCTCCGAAGGCCTTCGAAATCGTCTCTTTCTTTCCTTCTTCATCCCCGATTTCGTCCATCCCTTCGAAGATCAACTATCTTCTTTTCTGATTCTGTTACCTATTCATCATTACATCACTTCTCCATCAACCTTCTTTAAACGTCAAACCTACTCAAATCGTGATCAGGGGTATCCGATTGACATTTGTATCTATCCAAACAGTTCAATATCCTTTACAATCTACGTTAATGGCTTCGCATCATAGAAATATCCGAAGGTGAACAAGGTTAAAGTCAGATACTGATGAAAAACACCAACAAATGGAGTCAAAACATGATTTGAAGATCAAAAGAAGTTTTCGTCAGTTCTAATTCACATCGCATAAGAACACCATCAAGTGTTCTTCATCGTTTACTCATAATGCATCAGAAAAATTTGTGTTGAGTAAAGAATTCGAACAATGGAGATATAATATGATATCAGGAATAAGATTCAAGCAACAAACAATAAAATTAAGAACACATGAATTGAGTAAACAAGGTATCGAATGCTTTGATTTAACTTTGAGAGGTTTTTACAGTAAAGGTAATAACAAGCACACTCGACCTAGTGAGGTATCCTTGATATTATACTTGATCAAGGATACCATAGCATAAAATATCTGACTAATAGTACAATGGAATATTCTAACAGATTACGTATAACTATCAGCCAATAGGAGAGCAGCAGTGATACAAGCGTGTCTGACACACAACGTGCTTTCAGGATAAGGTTTGTTACATAAGCCTTCAGATCCTCTAGTGTGAGACCTTCGGATCTTCAAGCACAAAACTTGACTCTTCAGATGGCTGGACCTTTGGATGGACAGAAAGACTTCAGCACAAACATTTTCTTCAACAATCTCCCCCTATTTGTGAAGTGACATCCGAAGCTTTTAGCAATAATGACTCTTGTGAGCATCAACCATACAAGTTCGGATAGCCAGCCATCAATCAAGGTGTTTTTTACTTTCTTCCTTTCAACCGGAGTGTTTTTGCTGCATGCGTAATATCGACCAATCACTAGTCTTATCACTTCGGTTGGATAAAGACCCTTGTAGTCAATATCGAATTTTTTTTATTGTTCTCCCATCATGACCATTGTCTCTATAGACTACTCCCTAGGGTTAATTAAGAACTTCTCCATCATTGTAATCACCCAGATTTTTAAAAACATATATGGGGGAGCTAAAGATTTTCCAAAGCATTTGGCAATGTCGATGTCATATTCAGCAAGGCGAGTAAGATAGTCATCAAAGAAATCAGATACATACTCCTTGGCCTCGGTGAATATGAGAATTGTTGGAGAAAGAATGGGAGTTGGATACTTTAGCAGTTCCATGAATTGAAAAAAATCATGAGAATTCATGATTGGGAAATTTGCAACAGTGAATATTGATTCTTCATTGTCCGAACCTCTAAGAACAAAGTACTTAATATTTTGAAAAGAGTTTTCAAGCAAGACTCCTTCGGTCATAGAGATTACATTGACGATCCTCTTCGAGCTCTAAACGACCTCAGGTTCTTGTGTAAGATTAGCATGGAAGCAAATTTTTCTTGCTGTGAATGCTTCGATGTTGTTTTCCCTTACTATCTTAACAAATTGAAAGCAGGAGAAGGTCTTCGGATTGTAGCTGACCAGAGGGAGACGATTGAAAACCTTATAATCTCCAAAACCATGGGCTTCGATTTCTTCAGTATTCCATGTTTTGTTGATTGGACCAATCTTGTCTTCCTCTTCTCTCTCTTCGATCACGGGCAATGGAATTGATCACAAACATTTTGGTGAATTCATCCTCTCGTTGTTTCTGTCTTTCTTCTCTACTCTGTTCGATAAGCACACCTTTGCCCTTGTCAACATGACCAGAAGAAGGTGACCAGAAGAAGGTTATATACCAGATGGACCCGAAGACTCTGACCCCATAGGTCCAGTTCCATGGGTAGAGGTGATTGTTGAAAAGGTTAGACCCGAAGACCCTTGTCCGATGACAAGTCCCCTTTGGAGATTAGGATTTTGAATTGGTGGAGGTCTTGGGGGAATTGTGGTTAAGGTGGAAAAGGTTCTTATCGATGTTGTTGCTATTGGGGTTAAGGTGGCAAAGGTTGTGAACGATTCCTAGATTTGAACCGACTTCTACTTACCCCTATAGATTTGAGTTCCCACGCCTTCTCGCACCCCACCGCTCGTGAATAGGCACATTGATACTATAGTTGACAATTGAAAGCGATAGAAAACTCAGCCAATGGAAGTTAAACATCCTAGTTGTCCCTTCACTAGAGTCCATGACTCTACTTTATGCAACTTGCTTCTCTAACTTTATCCCTGACCAACGGTAACCTTCTGTCAGATATTTACACATCACAGCAAACAACACTTACATCGCTATGCATGTCAAGCCATTCCCCTCCGCTCAGCACTCCGAGCCACGCATACTCCGTACGTCAAGCCATGTGTAACGGCTCAGTGCATCTTGTCGGGCATCCTCATTCTGTACCACGTTGCGCAGCGCATCGAGCCACCCTACATCGCTCAGTATGTCGAGCCCACAACATATGTACACTAAACCTAGACTCGTCTATACACATTCTTGCCGTTTAAGCACTTTATTTCACAGTAAATGACTAGTTCTCCCCCACTTGGGTTCAAACCCGATCCTACCATTGAACATTTCAATAAAATGCTACCTACTCCTACAACAATGCTCCACACTCTTTTACTTTCAATCATATCGCGCGTCTCAATTTTGGCAATTCTAGCTATGCCAAAAGCTCAATTCCACTTCTCGTAGTTGCACTCGTCAACTTGACTGGATCTCCCACATAGATTGAACATGACACTTGCCTCAAAGCCTCGAAAAATCCTAAGTAAGAACACTTTACTATCACCTCCCACTTCTTCAACTTCTTTGGAGGATGAAAAGTAAGCCTCCCTTACGAACTCAGCAACTTGCATCGAGGCCAAACACCATCTCAGTACACGTGTTTTAACGATGTAAAGACATTACATCAACCATCATATGCAACTCATCACCCGCTAGCCACTCTAAACGTTACCGGCACCTCCTCGTCTGTGAGCCGTAAAGCTCAACTCCACGCCCTCTCAGTCCCTGCTTGAATCGTCCTTGTAGCACATGACCGCTCCCTCACTTACGTCATCTATGTACTTTCATGTCATCTCAGACACAGTCTCTATCGTCTCCTTCAATGCCAAAAATTCGTAGGAAATCCGCTCCATCTCTATTCGTGGCACGTACTCCTTCTGGAACCACGTCACGAACTCCTCTCATGTCAACACATCGACCTGCTCCGCAGTCATAGGTGTGGTCTCAATTCCTCACTATTCCTTCGCCGCCCCCAAAAAGGATTCATGGTGAAGCCTCTGGCCATCCAAGCAACTGCTAGTGAGATATACGTCATCGACACCCGCCATCCAGTGCATGCTAACGATGGGGTTTGCCTCCCCCGACGACTTAAATTTTATCAATATGTTACTGTAACACGTTCCTTAGCTCCTCCCTGGTCTCGAGAGACATACCCGAGACTCCTCCCTAATCGCCCGTGACACCTCTCTCGCCATCAGATCCTGAAACTCCTGGGCACTCACGCCAGTATCCTAACCACTCTTACTAACCTCATGATCACCATTCAATTACACACGAATGGATAAAGGTTTACCACAACACACTAACAATTAAGTCTACTATGCTAGACAGCCACACACTTAGCTCCTTGGATTCTTCGTGACCAATTCCCGACTCGAACGCAGATCCTGTGCTTTCCATAGTAGGAGCTCTACTACTACCTTCCATACTGATCCATGTCCGATCCGAGACCCGTCCCAAAATCCCCAATTCGCTTCTCACCGATAATACTAAGACATATGCCCGTACTAGCATATCTCATCACTTTTCTTGGTCCGCTAGGAATTCCACCCACTCTGGTACTCTACTATGATGGAATTTCCTCCAGCGTTAACGAATAGCCTTGCAAATGCACAATCATATACAGTCTAGAATTAAATAAGCATTCAAATAAAAGATCCTACCCTAAGGCAACAACCAATCAAGGAACATGCAATAAGGCCAAATCAAGCATTCCCAGACTATTCAGTTCCTACTGTATACAACTTTAATGTCATTCGCTAAACAACTAATCAATACTAGCATACATCCCTAATAGTAAGTAGAAGGTAATCAAAACACTTGAGGTATTCATTCTAACATGCCATCCCCTACACACAAACACATTTTAACTCTTCCTACACCATTAGGAACTCCACGCCACCCTGCTACTCAACTAAGATGGAATTTACTCTGGTGGTGATGAGTCGCCTCATAAATACATAATCATATAAAACATAGAATCAAATAGACATTCGAATAAAAGATCATACCCTAAGGCAACAACCAAACAAGGAACATGCAATAAGGCTAGATCAGGCATCCTAAGACTATTCAATTCCTATTGTATATAACTCTAATGGCATTCACAGAGCAACTAATCAACACTAGCATACATTCCACAAGCCAGCAGTAGAAAATCACAACATCAACAATATTTTTTCTAGCAGTCAACCCAACATCCATACTTCATAAATTCTAGAAAGCATCAACAAAGACTAAACACTTAAACCTTTTCCGCACTGGCGTCGGCTGGTGGTACACACTGCGTCTTTGCTACACCATTCATTAAACCCCTTTCTTGCAAAAATATTTTTAAAGAAAACTTTTGAGCCTCAAACTTGATATCAGAACCCACAAAGTGAGCCTGATTCACTCAAGCTGTGCTCTGATACCAACTTGTAACATCACACATTTTAGATCAATTTAAAATTTTCAATAAAATATTTTCTACAAAAACACGTCATCTTATTTATCATTTTCCAACATAAACATAATATAAATCTTTTAAAACATTCCATTCTCAACACAAGTTATAAACCAGCAGAAGTCAAAATCCAATTAAAGTAAAATTCAAACGTAATCCCAAAAGAAGCTGCACCAGTGTGTATACGTCACGCGTTGCCATCTTCCACATCTAAAGAACCTAAAACAGTTATTTAATCGGGAAAGGGTAAGCACACAGCTAGGTGAATTCAACACATACACCACATGTCCATCACACATACTCTACCCCTATCATAGGCAAACCACACAATAAAGGCACATGGTACAACAAGGCACACATCACAACTATAAGGCACAGTACAACCACACCACACAACATGATCATGGCACCCAGTTGGATCATGGTCCGTAACACAATCATGGCAGCCAGCTCATCATGGCACCCCACTCCATGATGGCACTCAGCTCAATGATTTCACCCAATACAATCACAAAACATAACACATGATGGCACCCAGCTCAATCACGACACCCCACTCCATGAAGGCACCCATCTCAATGATGTCACTCCCCACATTCACACACCTACTAGAAATCCCTATGGCATGTTACTACCCACCTACATCCTATACAGCACACACGAGCTACAATAAAGGATATACAACTTCCATACAATGTAGTGATGAACTCACCTCAAAACCGCACTGTAGAAATCCGTCCAGTGACTCTACGGGTCCCACCAACCTCCATTTGCACACCTTATACTCCTATAAGATATTTTAAGTTACTACAAAGCATTCAAATAGTCTTACTATAAATAGATACTTATAGCTTTAATTATAATTTAAATGTTTATACCTTCCGATATGCACCGTGTCATAACCATGTACCCCCACCCTCTTGTCATTTGATCAACATGAATCAATTAGGTGTTTTAATTAGATTAGGGAATCCCAGACACTAACTATAACATCCATGACCCAAAACTAAAAGAATTGACACAAAAGAAACTCGACAGCAAAGCTGATTTTTGACTCAATTGAAAAGTTTCCTACTTTCAACCAAGGAGGTGTTCAAATTAAAATCTAAGAAAAATCATGCAAAAGAAATGATAATTACACAAAGTTGACCAACTTGATCAGTCCACTCACTAGACCATACTTCAAAGATTCAACCAAGGAATAAAATTGACAATGAGTTAGGTTTACATTTTTGCTGTGCGTAAACTAGACCCTTAAACCGAACATTTACCACTGGTCTTGTCCCTAAATGATTTTTGTACATTTATTTATGAATTTTATCAACACATAATTCACTGTATAACACAGCCTTGGACCAGTCAGTGGATATTTCATTATCCACCGGACTTAGGGCTCTAGTTAGACCATGGACTTCTGGACCAAGCAACTACACATAATGACAATTCTAGGAATATAGAGATCACCCCAAACAGACACTATTGAATTTTACAAACTAGCCCAATTTTGAGAAACTTTAAAAATCACATAAAAGGATAACTAGGGTTAGGGTTTTCACCCACATAACCCATTAAGAACTAAATTAAGACCTTTTAAGGTCTGAAAGGACGTCAATAAAATCACAAAATCAGAATATTAGAAGGAGGCTTTAGAGCAACAATCAAACACACACATACACACACTCTTCACGGTGGAGAAAGAAAAGAATAAGAAACAATACCAAAACCACCCACTAGGAGCTCAATAATCAAGGGTCTACACTTCCTCCTTCTTCCCCTTTCTCCTCGTTTTTTTTCTTCAACAGCCGTTCGTCCACAGCAAGAAGAACGGGGAGAGATGGTCACAACTAGGCAGAAAACAACAAGGATGGATGTTCACGGCAAGGAAAAAGATGAAAAATATGCTATAGCGTATTACACTTACATGAGGGGTGAGGTATCGTGTTGTTGAAAGTCGCAAAATGGGTAGAAGGCCCTATACATGAACGACATCCCACCAAAGCAGCCCCTTGATCACGATCACATCCTTGGTTCTCGGTAGAAGGAAAATCACGGCTTAGGAGAGGGAGGGGATCGATCTAGGGTTGGGTCGATATGTTTGGTGTCAATATGAGGTATCGATAGAAAGTCTTGGGCTGCAGAATCAAAATGAGAAGGCCCCCCTAAGAGTTCCCTTCATCCCGTCGCACATTATAGCCCACACACAACTCCCATGCAACTTTACTTAAATGACAGGTCTTTAAGGTTTGACTAGTTATCTTTCTTTGCCCCATTCACAAATTTGTTTACACATTAAGTTTCATGATTTGGCAATTTCCCCCCTCAAACAACTAAAATTCCTATTATTCTTTATTATTATTATTATTATTATTATTATTATTATTATTATTATTATTATTATTATTATTATTATTATTATTATTATTATTATTATAACCGGGATTTCATGCTTTAATCGCTTTCTGCTCGTATTTCATTCCCTTTTCATAAAACAAGGATACTAACTAATTGACGATAATTAAAATTGGTAACGCCGAAAATGGGGGGTTACACAAGTCCATCAAGGAAAGGAAGTTCATGAACTCTTCGTACTTCAAACTTGAAATTCTCAGATTCGATGAAGTACCCATCGTCATTTCTGTAGCTAATTTCCCAATTGCGAACCCTGCGGATAATCTCGCAATTGGTAAATACATGTTTAAAAAGCTGAAGGCAAAACCCACTCTGGCTGCTCCTTTCGACTACGTGAATAGATATCTGTCTAGGCTGATGACGGACTTTACAGAGATTGATCATAAACTCAATGCACTCTTTCCTTCCACCTTTGGTGTGATACGAGAAAGACCTTTTGAAGGGATTAATGAAGAGAACTTCCAGTAACTGACAATCCAGAGGGGTTGGATAATTTACGCTTTTGCTGAGAATCCGGAAGACAAGCGTTTCTTTCCTCTACAACATAATAGTCACTACTCTAATGCTTTTCTGAAAGAAATAGATATATTCACCCTCACCGCTCTGGATGTTCTACCACTCTTCAAGAAGTCTATCATTAAGAAATTTGGATGGACGATCCAAGTCCGGAAAGTTTTCTACTTTTTGAAAGACACCGAGATGTAAATTCTCTGCATGGTCACTTAAGGGGAGATTGTTGAACCCTGAAAGTAATCAAGTTGCTTTTAATGAGACTTTACTCCCTGTAATCTGGAGTAGTGGTACTGAAGCGAAGAAAGTTAGTTAAGAAGATCAGAATGGAAGCAAAGTTTAGTCAGTGATCCGAAGAAGTTATGATCCGAATATCGACCAAAGGAAATCCTGATAGGCTCAAATGAGAAGATCGACCAAAGGAAATCTTGATGGGCTCAATATCAAAACAGGCATATATTATCAGGTGTTTATATTAGAACTTTTTTTTTATATAACTTGAACATAGTTCCTCGAAACTGCTTGTTGTGAGTACAATATGAGTGTTTATGAGTGTCTAATATGCTATGTTCTCTTAACAGAAATCTGATTTTTCGAATGATCAAATTGGTGATGATGAATTAATATTTTTTTTGAAACCGAAGAAAAAATAGAAATCGAAAAAGGTTGATAAGCCAAAGAAGAAGAAATCGAAGTTATCTTTTGTTGAACCAACTGAAGATGATGCAATTGAGTTTGAAATTCTACAATTCTGGCTCATGCGACAAGCTCGCAACAATGTTTCTCGCCTGTAGAACTCGCATAAAGGCAGAAAGCTCTGAAAGAACAGCTTCAGATGGATAAATAAGAGGAGAAGGCTAAAAAATCTCAGGTGAAAGAAATTGAGGAAAAGCTTCTTTTTGAGCAAACCAAGGCTCAGAATAAAAGACTTCATGATCTAATGAAGAAAATTGCACTTGATGTCATTTAGCCCACGAAGCCAAGGAAAAGAAGAGAGAATCCGAACTCAAACAATTGACTGATGCAGAGAAGGAAAATGTGCCTCTATACATCAGTCCTCTTAAAAATGACACTCCCCCAGCCATGACTAAAGAAAGATCCGGAGAGAACACTGTTGCTCATTTCTCTCTCTCTCTCTCTCCCTCTCTCTCTCTCTCTATCTCTCTCTCTCCAGACGATAATTAATAGGAAGTGATAAATCTCTTTCACCCTCTATCAAACACTCAAACGTCCTCTAACGACTTGTAGCTCTGGAGAAACCTGGTTCTAAGCAATCACATGCGCATTCATCGCCATCTCATGCGCATCCAAAGAATGAACCGTCTTCCTCGGATTTAACACTTCAAAGGGTTGATGAGAAGTTGGATCAGATTTTGTCAACGTTGGATGAAAAGGCACCCCTCCTCTAAATTTTGTAACTGAAACACAGTTGCAAACCGCCTTGGATGTAACTGTTAAAAAGTTAAATGAACAAAAGTCGGTCACCCTTGACAAAAATGACGCACTTTGTAAAGAACTCATTAACGAGTTCTCAAACATCTTTCAAGCAACAGACGATACACAAAAAGAAATAAAGAAGAGTTTTGATGCAGTTGTTAAAACTTTGGCTAAAAGTCATACCGAAGAGTTCAAGAGATATGATGGAATGCTTGAATTCAACAACTCACAGATTACGGCATATGAATTCATAAGTCTAGACCTCGGACGCGTTGCCAATGCTCCAGACACTACGAGTAAACTTGATGATTCTTTGAAAAAATTGATTGAATTCCTTAATGAAACGGTTGTTGATAATGGAGTTGATGCCTTGTCTAAATCAGTACAACCGTACTTCGTCAAACACTTTGACAAACTGGAGGATTTGAAGCTGAAGTTTGTAGACGAGGCTAGACCGTCTTCTGCAAAAGAGGGAGAAGCAAAAGTTGACTTGCATGGTCCCTCCTCTAGTAAATCCGTAGATGATCATTAGAATACCCCTTAATTCCATCGACATTCTGTCTGAATCAGAAAAATCCAAAAGAATCCGATCTATATAAGAAATCCAAACCGGAGAAGGACGATGAACAGAAAAAGCCTCCCTTTCCGGACAAAATCAAAGATTCAGACTTCATCACTCCTCCCCATATCGCAGAAACTTCTTCGCCTAAGACTCCTGAGAAAGATAAAGGGAAGGCAAAAGTTTCGGACGATGAACTTGGTGAAGATCTTGATAATTTCGTTCACGTTAAGGGGTTAGGCAAGAATAAAGACATCACCTTCTTGCCTAACATCTCCAAGCTGAAGAAGAGAGAAGGAGATCTCCTCCCAAGTCTCATCCCAAATCCCCATTGAAAATTCTAGAAGTTACAATTTCTTACAGTGTAGACAAACCATAAGAGAATCTTATTCGACCGTTGACGGATAGGGACTATCGTCCGACCTTAAAGTTTAATTCCCCATCTTTTGCAGGCCAAGACTACGATTATCCTAACACTCCACATGGGGTATATGTTCAGATTTATGATCCAATTGAAGGAGATGTTACAAACCGAGACTATGTTGAGAGATAAAGACAAAAAAAATTCATCAAGTTTCATCAGCACACCGCCTACATCACTTGGAACCGGTCCGCGGTTGTCAGCATCAAATCCACCAAGGAAAGGAAGTTCATGAAGTCAGCGTACTTCAAATTTGAAAATTTCAAATCCGATGAAGTATCCATTATCGTCTCTACTACAGATTTCCCAATTTCAAACCCCCCGGATATTCCTGAATTTGAAAAAAAATTCATCAAGTTTCATCAGCACACCGCCTACATCACTTGGAACCGGGCCATTAGCGACGCTAATGTGCTGAGGTGTGTTATCCCGCGTTTTCACGTCACTAGTTTGCCAGCTATCATTGTGGTTTTGCACGATCGATATTAACGGCGCTAACCTTGGGGTTAGCGGCGCTAATGTTGGATTTTGAGCCAAACCCTAGATTTTCATGCTTGGGTCATATTTGAGGGTTAGGAACCCTAGGGCAAACACCAAATGCCAGTTTTCAGCCTCTAATACGTTCTCTCTCTCTAGACTTCTTGAATGGGTTTTTGATGATTTTGGTGTGTTTGGATAGATTTTTGAAGCCTTGTTGTTGATAGAAGGAAGGTGGTGTTGCTACAAGCTGTTCCTCTTGAGTGAAGCTTCAGAGATCTGCATTTTTCTGGACCATTGTAAGTAAAGTTCTCACCTTTATGAAATTTCATGATTGTTCTTATGATTTAAGCATGTTCTTATGGATTGAATAAGTGTAATGGTCCCTTGTAGTGTTTGTCTATGGTTTGGAAGGATAAAGTTTGAAACTTTATGCCTTAAATTTCTGATTTGAACCTTTGGGATGGCTTAGAGAGTAACTTAAACTCTCTATGGCGATTATGGTTGGTTTTGGACCACTTTGGACTTGAATATTGTTTAGTGATGTTTGGGAGAATGAAGTTAGGATCTTTATGGAATTTGGACTGTTTGGAAGGTCCTTGGAAGGATTAAGACTTTGGCTGAATGGATTAAGAACTTAATGGACTTTTGGACCTGTTCATAGTTAGCGATGCTAACTTGGGTAGTTAGCGGCGCTAACTGTGTCTGTTGATTTTTGATGACTTCGACCTTTGACCGTTGACTTTCTGACCAATTTGACTTTTGGTCACGCTTGAGAGTTCGGGGCACTGATCTTAGAGTTTATCCTGTTTGATATTTAGGAAGTTCTAAGTGTAGTTTATCTTTGTTAGGAAGTGCACGTTGTCGGATCTGTAGATGCGCGTGAGAAGTGCTGTCTAGCTTTGCAGATCAGGTGAGTTTTCTCACTATACTATGGGTGATGTTACATGCATTGTAGGTTTACTTCATGATGTGCAGTGTTGTATGCTAGGGCGTTCGTGTCCTATCTATGTGATTATGTGACTGAGTAGGGGCCTGCTGGGTCCATTTGAATGATTAGGCTTATTTGATCGGTAAGTATGTTTAGTATCGATACGAGTTTAGGAGGGGGTTGTCATGCGATGGCGGATCGGGGTGAGCCCGAGAGCCGGATGGATCGGGGTGAGCCCAAGAGTCGACACATTGAGCCTGCGATGGGTGGAACGGGGTGAGCCCGCGAGTCCTAGTCGAGGCGGATCGGGATGAGCCCGAGAGCCAGGTTGTTCGGGGTGAGCCCAAAGACCATGACCCTAATGATTATGTTGTATATGTTGGATCGTGTGGTATTTTGGGGAACTCACTAAGCCTCATGCTTACTCTTTCACCCTTATTGTTTTTAAGGTAATCGCTGGCTTGAGCTTGGAGCACGGCGCGACTGTACCGCATCTGAGGTTTTTATAATCAAGTCTTCCGTTGGATAATGTTTGTAAATGTTCTTGTTAAATTCGATTTAAATGTGTTAAATACCAAGTTTTAATTTGGATGGTTTTAATGGTTAACCCGTTTTGTATATTTGACCCGTTTTTAAAATGAAAATTTTAATACGGAATTTGGGACGTTACATGAATCGAAAGGAGTAAGTTAAAAAGATCATAACCGAAGCGTAACTGAGTCTGTGATCCGAAGAAGCTATGATACAAAGACTTTTCAAGTGTGGGGTGGGGACGCTAAAAAAGTTGATAGGTTTATGTTAGCTAAATTTAAAAATTTTAAAAATTTTTCAATTTTTTTATCAGGATAATATGCAAGAATATGAATTAAAGTTTATAGGTAGTGGTTAACTGTTCGAATTAAAAATTTGACCTGTAAGTTAGTTAGTCTGAGAATTACAACATGGTTTGGCATTGTTGACGGAATAAACCCCTTTATTAGCACATGGTCTTTTTCGAGGAATATCATTTTAGTTGTAAGCATTGTTAAGTCCTTGTCAAAATAGACAAAGTTAGGTTTTCAGAATTACAAAGGTACAGAGACTATGTTGTCACTGACAAATGAATAATTGTGCAAAACGACTAAAATCTTAAAAGTGTAAGAAGTACCATAAGATTAGGACTCAGGAGGGAAAGTTCGATCAGTGGCCTAGGGTATTCAAGCCGGTAGACACAAAAAGGGTGTCCCATAGGCACTAACGCACCTTATTACCTAAAATCCTCTGGTCTGTGATAATGTTGTTGAATGCTCGTTACACAGATACCATAAAAAGTCATGGAACTTCCTTAACGGCTTATCAATAAGTAGACTTTGTACATCGGTGAGTCGAAAATTTATGATCAAGAGTCCTATAAAAAGTCGTGAGTTCCAAAGATACGAAGGTTAAAATGGTAATACGAGTGCAGCATAGGTAACTTACACACGAATTTTTTGAAAAGTAATGCAAAATGGTTTTATTGAAAGCCGTGAGTATAAAGGTAATTCTAGAATTGTAGCAATAAGTATTGAGACTAGGGAATTTTCAAATGGTATATTCCTCGGGAATGCAAAATGAGCTAAAGACTTGTTACGGGGAGAGGTGTTAATTGTGGTTTGAACAATAAAGTGGTTGATTTACTTATATATGATTTTGTTGTTTATTATCGTTGATATTGATTATTTAAAATAATGATTTTTAAAGGCTAAAACACTTTGGTTTGCTTCGGGACAAGCAAATGCCAAATGTGGGGTGTTTGATATCATGCTTTTATTTTAGATAATTTGCGTGATTTTTTAGTGTGTTTTATACTAATAATTATCATAAAATGTTACTTTACACTTAATTTCCTTGGAAGTTGCGTGAGAGAGAAAACACGTTAATTCACGGAAAAAAATGATACAAAAATGGTACGGGGTTGGACTTTATTAAAGAATATGAAGATCAAGGACGTAGAGGTGCTAAGATGAAGCCTTAGTGACACGAAGTGAGAAGACAGTGAAGCTATGTTTTGCCCAGTCAATGCGATTTATCGGGGAGTTAGTTACATAGTGACACTATGTATCCCTATTAGCAGCGCTATCGCGTCAGATTTCAAAACTATAAATACCAAGTTCCAGTCGTATTTCTGGAGAATCTGGAGACTTTATGCTACAAGAGAGTTCTTCCACGACCAGATCTCATTATCTATCACACTTGGGTTTATATTAATCTTTTAAGGTATTTAAGCCTTTTTTATTTTTAGTGTCATTTTAGTGTTCATATGATTCCTAATCATTGGATCGCCTCTGGATATTCTGATTAGTAGTCATTCATTCCAGATAAATCATTCGGTTCCTGGAACAAACATAGTTCATTGATCTGAGTAGAAGAACAATTTTAGTTGTTTGTTTTGAATATTTCGTTGAACAGTTCTTCTTTATACAAGGTAGTTTTCATTTAATTTAAAGTATGAGTTCAGTTTATGTTATGATTTATTCCTGCGTTTTCCCTACAACGGAAGCATCATTTCGTAAGGGTACTTCTTAGGATGTATGGATGAGACAATGATCGTGGTTTGATTATTACTTTAATGTTGTTTCATCTTGATTATTTTTTGAGTTGAAATTCTGATTTTGAGCATGATAATCAAGTTAGTTTTAAGTTGTGTTTGATTTTACGATTAAGATAGTGTATGATTGTTCACTAATCATGTCGGGTTCATTACTATACTGAATTAAGACGGTTGGTCGAAAGAACATACATTATACCGATTTTTGTGATGTTAAACACATATAAGTTGTAGTTCGTGAACGTAAGAAATTATATTCGTCAATCACTAATTGTGTCGATTCCAAATGATGCAGATTAAGACAGTTAGTTGAGTAACATACTGTGTACCCAAGGTCATCGATCATAACTTAAAGTTATCATAATTGGTGTTAAAGGGAACACAAACACGTGAGTCTAATAATCCAATATTGATCTGAAAGTGTGCTGCTTAGTCATCTTTCAAGTACAAGTTTAGTTTTGTAGTAAAAGTCTTATTCTAGCTTTAATGTGATAGTATTTCTAGATTGTTATTTTCAACGCAATAGTTCAACCACAGACTCTTTGGATCCGACCTTACTTACCCTATCTATTTAGTTGTATTTGAGGTTAATTTTTTTTGTCCGCGTCAACGACTGTGGGTCAGTCGCAAACAACGTAGTAGAGTAAAATGATGATAGAAAAATAAGGTGTATTTTGGGTGATAGAGATGGTTACTAGATGATACCTAAATAATTGGCAAGCCTCCAACAATATAGAATAAAGAAGCACACATGACGATTTCTTGTCAACAAAGAAGACAAAGGCAAATAAGACTAATATAGTGGTGATCTGATGGCGATATGAGTGCGTACAAGGTGGAGAATATGATGGTAAAAATTGTTGGATTAGGTTTCTAAGTCATGACTATAATTAGTATATATATTTAATTGATTGTAGTAAAGTCCATTTGGGTTGCCCTTATAGCTGGCAGTTTACTAGAATAACCTTAAGAGAGAGAGAGAGAGAGAGATTGATTTATTATGTGATTAATAAATCCATATAAATAAAATAAA
Source organism: Cichorium intybus (assembly GCA_023525715.1). Lineage (NCBI taxonomy): Eukaryota > Viridiplantae > Streptophyta > Magnoliopsida > Asterales > Asteraceae > Cichorium > Cichorium intybus. Next base: position 97,235,523 of record CM042012.1, read on the forward strand.
TAGTTTATTAATATATTATGTTGATAATATATTAATTAGAAATAGTATTATTTAATTAATAATTAAGCAGGAATTAATTGGAATTAATTTGGTGATTAATTGGATTAATTAAAGTGCAGGGGCTAAATTGTAATTATTCAATAGTTGAGTAGTGACAGTTTTGGCAGGCTGGAAGTTGGTGATTTTAAGGATATATTTATCCTTGAAATCGATATTAATATAAGGGATAAAAGGAGTTTGAATTAAATGATAAAAGGTTTATCTCATTTGAATTCAAAAAGGTTTATCTCTACGGTTTATCTGGTAACCACTTGGAACCTATAAATAAGGGTTCCTAGCCACCCTCATTCTACGCCATTTTACCTGAACTCTCTGGAATCTCTCTATTGTTCGAACTGCTTGCTTGGTGTGAACCATTTGAGGCACGACACGTGTGGTGCTAGTTTCCAAAGAATTGAACTAAAGGTTAGTATTTTATTTTATTTCTTTTAGCTATTTTTGATTTGGCCTTTAGGTATTTTTTATATGTTCAAATAGTGAAAACATAGATCCAATTAGGTTGCATGTGAACTTAGGGTTTAAGTTTTGTTGATTTGCATAAAACCTATAAAAAATAAGAACAAATAAAAAAAGAGAATTGCACGAATGATCCTGTGGTTTAGGTTACTTCATGTGCTTGGTCCCTAACTTTTTTTAACTCGAACAATCCCCGTAGTTTGTTTTTGTTACGTCTGTGGTTCCTACTGACAACGCCTAGTAATATCAAGTATTTTAGTTGTTGTTGAGCCCTATTCTTGGTGAATTTATATCATATATGTTGTGGTATTCTCACTTTTTGTGTCAGTGCTTGTTTGGAAAGAAATGATGTAAACAGGGGCTAAAAGCATACAAAATGGAAGAAGTTTGAAGATAAAGACAAAATCGTGAAATTCGCACGCGCGCCGCGGGTATGAACAACGCGCGACGCGGTGACACAGCAATGAGGTGGTGGAGAAGATTCAAATGCCGAGAAAATAGGGATAAACCAGCACGCGTGCCGCAGATTCTACTTGTGCGCGGCGCGGTATTTTATTTTTCACAACTATAAATAGAGGGTTCTAGGTCGAAAAATGCAGAAAAGACCTAGCATAGGAACGCTCCCCAAGGCTTCTTTGACTCCGAGTTTCAGTTTTCAGCAACCATAATTGGTATTTTGTGTTTTTCTCTTTTAATTTCTAATTAGTTTAGTACCTTTGGTAGATTTGGCTAGTGTTTTTGGGTGTGACAACCATTGGCATTAGTTCTTAGTTTCTGAATTTTATGTTTTCTATTTTGGAACAAGTTGGATCTGAGTTTTTAATAGTTAATCATTCGGTTATTGTTAATTGGTCTCTTTTCGGTATTTTATGCTTTTGGATGAATTGTGGATGTTTGATTGTGTTGGATGGTTATTGTGTTTCTGAATTTAGACTTTACTTTTTGATTTCAGTAACTCATGTTAGTTTAGAAGTTGAATTGGATTGGAATTAGTTTTTGGATTTATTGGATTTCGGGATTGTAGAAGTGACACTACAGTTGGTAATCTGTTGCCTACCTTGACCACTTAACTCCTGTGGATCGACCCTGACTACCGCTATACTGGTGTGTGTTAGGTTTATTTTACTATTTTTGACCGCATGACGACCGCTGCGATGTCAAATTTTGGCGCCGTTGCCGGAGAGTTGTGGGCTTGAGAGTAGGCGCTCTGTAGGACTTTTAGTTTCTGATTTTTGGTTTTGATATTGATATTTCAGTTGGTTAGTATTTTTCCTTTTGGTTTTGGCGGGCGTGTTGCACTAGTGCATGCGTACCCGTCGGGGTGAGCAGTTATCACCCTTGCGTTTTGACTCAGAGATCGAACGAACCGCGCGCAAGAACCGTGCACGTAGGCATTTAGGTACAATGAGTTTTAGTAATGTTAGTAGTAGTTTAGAGAATGTTGCCCAGGAACCTCCGGGTGAGGAAACGGGGATGTCATTTATTTCCCCTGTTTCAGAATTTCAGTTTGGGAGCACGAGTGCTATTGGTGGTGCAGTTTCAGCCCCTGCACCAATACCATCATGCACTCCGCCTTCTGTTCCACTATTTCAACCACAATCTACAAACCCTTTCACATCTGCTATGTCTTGGGGAGCGCCAACCCGTGATGGCACCCCAGTGACCATGCAGCACACTACCATTTCTCAACCACAATTACAACCCTCTCAACCGCCATTAATTTTCAAACAACAAACCACCTTTCCACCCATACCACAACAACAACCATATCAACCACAACCTCCTCAGCAGCAGTACCAGTATCAAGAGATTGAGCAAAGCTATGAGGATGAGGAAGAAGGATGGGTTTCGCAGCAGCAGCAACCACATCAACAATGGAACCGAGGTCGGCGACCTCCACGAAGAGCACCACAGCAACAACCACCGCAAGGTCAGCAAGGGTACAACAATGATCATCAATATAACGGTAATTTAGTTAGACCTTTGTACTTTGCACAACCGAGAGGGCAGTTGGTTGCATCACACTTCCAACCGCGGGAGTACGATGATTCATCGCCCATTTATATTCCAGATGATGTAGACACTCAGGTAGAAATTAGACCACAACTCTTAGGAATATTGCCTGATTTTAGGGGATATAAACAAGATGATCCATACAATCACTTGTATGAGTTCATGACGATAGCAAATACTAATACCCCTAGGAACACGAATAAGAATATTTTTAGGCTAAGGTTGTTCCCGTTCACTTTGAAAGATAAGGCCAAGTATTGGTTCACATCTCTTCAATCCAATAGTATCACTACATGGGACCAGCTTAAAGCTAAATTCGTGCAAGAGTTCTATCCGGCGAGTAAGACAACGGAGATTAGGAGAGCCATCCAAAATTTTCAACAAAAGCCTGGAGAAGCTTTTCACGAAGCTTTGGATCGTCTGAAGGAGTTGATGAGGTCGTGCCCTCATCACGATATTCCGAAGTGGTAGTTGGTCAAGCATTTCTTTGAAGGGGCGAGTGAGACAAATCAGGCAATGATCAACGCATCGTCCAGTGGCACTATCATGATGATGGATCCTGATGAGGCTTGGCAATTTTTGGAGCAGTTGAGCAATGGATCCAAGGCGAATTTCTCTACTAGAAAGACGTTAGATATAGCTACAACAGTGGAAGCTGATGCAGACTGGAGGAAAGAGGTCAAGAAGGAAATAAGCGAGCTAAACAAGAAGTTTGATAGACTGATGTCTACTCTACAGAACGGACCTCAGACTCAACAACAAGTAGGCCAGGGAGGACAAAGAATGCAGGAGGCAAATCAGGTTTATGGTCAGGGTCAAAGTCAATACAATAATGGACGACCTTATAGATCATACAACCAGGGTCAGCAAAATTTCAACAATCAAAGGAAGAACAATTATCGAGGCCAATCATCTAATCAGTCTAGGCAGTATCAACCACCAAACAACAATGGCAATGCAAGTGGGAGTGGTAACAACAACAACAGGGGACCGACTAATGCCAGCAATAACACTGCCTCAGGAACTCAGGAAGATTTGACTGCAAAGATGTACGAGATGTTTAACACCACGCAGCAGCAATCTCAGGCCAATGCCAAGGCCATCGCCAACATGGAAAGGCAGATCGCTCAGATGGCTGAGGATCAACGAAAGAGAGACAGTGGTAAGTTGCCTAGCACCACGGAGATCAACCCGAACCATACTCAGCGAGCAGGAAAGGAGCATGTTAATGCTGTTGATTCAGAATGGAGGAAGGTGACCATGGAAGATTTGCTAGGTCACGAAAGTGAAATTGAGGGTCCAAATAGAGAAAATGAAGATAAGGATGAAAGTGGAAGCAAGGAAGATGTTGATATTGAAGTCGAAAGTGTTGAAGTTGAAAAGGAGGAAAAGGAAATTCAGGTTGAGAAGGAACCTCAACAAAAGGAGGACAAGGACGTCCCAGAGAAGGAGCAGTCGATGGTAGCTGGAATTAAACAAACAAAGAAGGGCAAGAAGGAAAAGAAAAAGTAGGAAGTGCCAAACAAAACAAATAGGCCATCAATGAACCATCCCTTGTGGGATGAGCTTAAGAACGCTCCTGAGGATACAAGAATTCTTCAGGAGATGTGTGCAAAAAATGGAAAAAGCATGACTACCACACCTGAAAATGTGAGGTTGACAATGAAGGCTAGTGAGGCATTGTTGGGAACGCTGCCCAAGAAGGAGAGGAATCCCGGATTGCCTCTGATTACTGCCACGGTATGAGATGTGGTCATTAGGAATACCTTGCTGGATTTGGGGGCAAGCATGAATGTGCTACCGGGATAGTTGTACGATAAATATAATAATGAGGAGTTAGTGTCGGCAATGACAGTATTACAGCTAGCTGATCAGTCAACAAAAGTATCCCGAGGAAAGTTGACCAATGTCATAGTGAAAGTTGGGGATTTCTTCTACCCTGTGGACTTCTTAGTTATGGAATACGAGAGTCAGGAGGACGCGCCTGCACTGATACTAGGACGTCAATTTTTTGCTACAGTCGGCGCCATTATTGATTGCAAAATGGGAGACTTAGACATCTTCTTTGGGTCGAGGAAACGAAGGTTAAATATGTTTGGGAGTCCCATATCTCTACCTCAAGGGTATGATGACAAGTATTGGAGCAGTAGTCCGCTGATGGAACCAGGGATAAGAGACAAAGGAAAATATGGACCCGAACAGGAGAAGGAGGAAAAGAAGAAATTTTGAAGGAAACAAAAGAGCATCCGTTGTCCACTATTGACAAGGAGCAGCTGCTGGAGATGATGGAAATGCTGGAGACAAGGCATCAGCAATATGAGAAGGATGCAAGGGATAGGGAAGCGAAGGTCTTTCAACTTTTGGAAGCGCAGCAGCAATGGATTAGTCAGGTTAGTGACAGGATGACGCAACTCACTTCATTATTGTCAATGATGGTCCATAATTTCGCACCAGACCACAAGATGATGCCACCAGAAAACCGAGAAGAGTAGGAGCAGAATAACCCGTCTGGCTGAAGACGTTAAACTTAGCGCTTGTTGGGAGGCAACCCATCTTTTATAGGTAGGTACTGTATTTCTTAGGAATAATTAGGAAGATATTATCATCGTCATTGCAGGTGTTATTGGTCCAAGGCAAGTGTGGGATTGTCATGAAGGAAATTTGGAGTTTTGAAGACCGCACCGTGGTCATGTGTTTTACGCGCCGCGGGGTCGTAAAGCAACCCGATGTGCAAGGGTTGATTTGGGAGTATGCACGCCGCGGTCACGCCATTCCCACGACGTGGGAATCGATCAGTCGGTTTCCTTCTTCAAAAAGGTATGTCGCATTCACTATTCATACATGCAAACCCACGCCGCGCCTCAGAGCTCCGATCATCCGAAGTTTTTCTCACATTTTTCTCGTCCATTTCATTCCCACTATCGAGGTATGTCATTCTAACTAGTTTTTACTTGTTAGAACTAGTGATTAGGCAGTGAATTTGGTTGATTTCTCCAAAAACTGAAAAACTTAGAAATCGGCAATGCTGACTCTTAGGGTGTTTTGTTTGCCAAATGATCACCCTAGAGGGTCTAGTCGGTGCTTAGGCTACCTTGTAGTGTAGTTGGATCGAGTTAACAGGTGAAAATCAGTGAGAATGGATGTGGAATTCGCAATAGTCGCTCGTCGCGCCGCGCCCTGGTTCTTGGGCCGCACCGCGGTTCGGTGGGAGAGACAAGGACTGATTTTGCAAAATTTTTGTTTTGGCTGTCTTCTTTTGTGCAGATGTCTTTCAGGCGTGATCATCCTTTCCTCCAGTTCCCCGAGGGACCGGAGAGTTCTGTCGAGGCGACGATCATCGACCGGGATATTCTCAGGACGGTCGGACTCTGGGACGAGATCGAGCCCTTTCTTCACCGTACTTGGGTCGATGGAGAGGCTACATTCACATGTGGAGGTTGGGACAGGCTAATGGCCAACCAGGATGATACTGTTTACACCGAGCTTCTCTTGGAGTTCGTTTCCACTGTCCGCTACGCACCGGCTTCGACAGTCTCGGTCCAGGCTGGTCCGATTTCGATTGGAGGGAGTCCCCAGGGAGTGCAGTATCAGGGAGTTCGGGAGACGCACGAGTATATATACGGAGGAGGACCTCCAGAGCCGTCACTTCACACCATTCATTCATGCGTGTATTCAGGGGCAGCCCGAGAGGGAGGCAAATGCTGTTATTTGGACACCGTTGTCCAATGTCTACTTCGAGGCGGGGTCGGCCAGGGAGAGCCAGCTCTGCAACCCGCTTCATCGGCTCATGCAACGTATCGTCACCACCTCTATCATGCAGAGGGAGGCGGCGAGAAGTGAAAGGTTTTCTGCAAACCATGAACTAAATAACCTAAGTTCACATGCAACCTATAAGGAGCTATGTTTTCTACTATTGAACATATAGCAAGCTCCTAGAGGCCAATAAAAAAAAACTAAAGATTAAAACAGAAAACCAACCTTAAGTTTCTTGGAAGCAAAGCAACAAAAATTTCTTGCCTCAAATGAAAGTCACACCCAAGGAGTAGGAGGTATATGGATCGAAAATTCCAGAGAGAGAATAATAGAATTAACACTGAATATGAGGTCCAGGGGTCCCTATTTATAGGCTACCAAATGACCCTTAGAGATAAACCTCGTTTGACTTTCAAACAAAGATAAACCCAATCTCTAAGCCATTTTCCGGATTTGTAAGACCCATTTTTATTTTGAGATACTTTATAAGGTAGATAGAGTTATTACTTTTTTGTCGGTGTGATTTTTACGTAGGAGTTGTTTGATGAGTGGGAAGAGGTTGAAACCTTATTTTACTAATCTTGTTGTGATTAAGATTAGTTAGGTTGTTGTATGAGTTCGAGTGATTAAAAACCAATCTGGAATATGTTTAAACCTTTAAAAATGTCAAAAGAGGTCACACGGGTCGTGTTAGGGTCACACGGGTCGTGTAGGAGACTTTTGTGATCCTTTTAGGCTTGCAGTAAGTTACACGGGTCGTGCTTTATAAGCACGGGTCGTGTTCAGTAGCGCACCGCGGGTTTTAAGAGGCCGTGTCGCGGTGAGTGAGTCGTGCTTTATAAGCACGGGTCTGGTTTTTAACCACTGGAGCCATACTGTAACTTACACGGGTCGGGTTTTTGGAGCACGGGTCGTGTTTTGACAGCGCGCGTCGCGGTTTTTAAGAGGCCGCGCCGCGGGTCGCGTCAGTGGGGTTAATATGACAGCAAACCCTTATTTCGGGAAAAACATAACCAAAATTCGTTCCAGAGCTCCCTAAGGCGATTTGCTGCCAGATTGAGCCAGGAGATGCGCAAGGAACCGTGGGGAGACTTCAATCTAACCCCGTAAACGCGTTCTCGATTCCTAATTCGTCCAGAGCTCCCTAAGGCGATTTGAAACCCTAGTTTTGATTTCAGTGTTTTAGCTATATATTGTTATATATGTTGTTAGTAGATTGTTAGTGGATGCCTTTAGAGTTATTGGTAAGAGTATTGTCGAGTTTCTACGGTCGAATAAGTAGAACCGCAGATTTGGGGGTTTCGGTAAATATAGAGTTGATATTTACCATTTTTACTCCTTTCTCCTCTTTTGATTCATACATATTTGAGGTAGATGTTATTGAGATGATTATGGATGTTTGGAGAATTGATTTAGACTTTGGTGATATAACCAAGTCTAGAGGACAAGAGCCCGGTACGCGTATATTGGGGGTTCCATGTACTAAGCTGATATCAGATAAGTACTTCTGAATACTTGAGTAAGAGTTATATCTTGTTGTATATACATGTTGAACATATATGTGTGTTATGTTGATATTGTGTTAGCTTAGAGTTAGAGTGCTTTTGTTAATCAATGGATAACAAGAGACGAGTTATAATCTATACTGAGTATAAAAGTAGAGTATATGCTAGAATGAGTGAGTTAAAGAGTCTTTGAGTTTGATTGCTACAATCATGATTGGTGTTATAATTGAGTATAATTGATTGTGAAATGAGTATTTTTGAGTGTGTGTGTGTGATTGAGTTTATGAGTAGTATCAGTTGTGATACTTATTCTTGATTTAACATTATTACTAATTAGCTGGTGTTTGTAAAACTAATAAGTTTGCAGATTTCAGAGTAAGAGGAAGTGAATAATTGCTAATGAGACTAGCAAAGGAGAATGATGAGAGAGTTTACTGGGAGAGATTTTGGAGTGTGATTGAGATTACTCACTAAGCTTTAATAGCTTAGACTTGAGTTGTTTATTGTTTTGCAGGTATCTGTAGCTGTGATAGGGGAAGGCATGTGATAAAGAAAGATGGACAACTTAGAGCCTGTCCTTTTAATTGAAGTAGATTTATTTGTAATGCGTGGTTAAGATTGTAAGGACCTTTTATGTAATTATTGTGATGATAACGTCTTGATGCGTGCTTTAATTACAAGTATACCCATTTTGATGTGTAAATTGTTGAAAATTTTTGGGTGTACTTTGTATGAGAAACCGGGTGGTACAAGTTGGTATCAGAGCATGGTTTAAGTGAACTAGGTCTTTGAGTATAGAGTCCTAGACTTGAACCAAGGAGGAGAGAGCCCCTATCACATGCTTGGAAAAGATACTGCTGCAGATGTTAGAGATGAGTTGAGTATAACTCTTCTGTTATATTTATTATTTGTTATATTCTGTGTGTAAATACAGGTATTGAGTCAGATGAAGAATGAGTTGAGAAATTGGTCACAGTCGGTTGGACCTACAGAGGATGATGAGACGAGATTTTGGTTGATATGAGATATCAGCTAACGAGGAGACAAGAACTTCAGTTGATAATGAGATTTCAACTGAATATGAGATGAGATACTAATTGAGGCGAGATTCCAGCTGATGACGAGATGAGATTCCAGCTGAAGGCGAGATTCCAGCTGATGATGAGATGCGATTCCAGCTGATGGCGAGATTCCAGCTGATGGAGAGATTCCAGCTGATGATGAAATGAGTTTCTGGCTGATGGTGAAATTCCAGTTGAAGATGAAATGAGATCCTGGTTGAGGCAAAATTCCAACCAATGATGACGAAGAGTATGAGTATAAGCTGAGCATGAGTTAAGAGTTGAGACATGTGAGTGTAGCCGAGTACACTCGAGAGTTGAGATCCGAAGTATGCAGGTTTCAGCTAATGAGAAAATAAGATTATGTTGCTATGAGGTATGTAAGTAATTTACTTAAAATGTTAGATGTAACGAGTATATGTGTTTAATTGTTGATAATACATGTGTTAGAGAACTGTTATTATAAAATGTAGTAACCGACATCGAGATGAGAATCTCGCGTCCACTTGAGGTAAGATTTACATATCACATAACGAGTGTTTTGTGATTATATGTAATTGAGAATATATGTGGTTGATTAACGAGTATTTAACAACCATGGAGAACTGTGTATAATAAGAATATACACGGTGAAAAATATATAAATCTTTTGATATTGTGTGTGTGTGTGTGTATATATATATATATATATATATATATATATATATATATATATATATATATATATATATATATATATATATATATATATATATATATATATATATATATATATATATATATATATATATATATGTTGCTTGTTGTTTCACAGATGTGATGAGATTTCTGTGCACGAGTATTTTTGTGGTTGAGACCACATATTCTGTGGGGCCACATGACTAGTGCTTATGATTGATCAAAATAAGTGGCTGAGATAGCCAAAAGAGTATGAGTTGAGAAAGATGGTAAGTGTGTGGATGAATGCACACTATATCCGATTGTAAGTCGGTATGTTAAGTATTGAGTTTTTGTGATTTGAAATAGACACATAATGAGATAATTGTGACAGAGATGTCAGAGGAAATTTGAGTAACTACATAAAGAGTACCTTGTGGTTATAATTGAGAGAACCTAGAGTGGTTCATATAGGTCTTATTGGCCTAGAGATTGAGTTAATTGTCGAGTAAAGTGGTCGAGACCACATATTTTGTGGGGCCACATATCGAGTAAAAGTGGTTGAGACCACATATGTTGTGGGGCCATATATTGAGTAAATGTGATCGAGACCACATATTCGGTGGGGTCACATATTGAATAAGTGTGATTGAGACCACATATTCTGTGGGGTCACATATAGAGTAGTTGAGACTGAAAACACATATTTTGGTGGAACCACATAACGAGTATCTTGTGGTTAGAGTAGTGAAGACCTTTGTAACTCAAACGAAAGGAGGAGTGACGGTGAGTCTATATGGCTCGAGACCGTAGAGGAGACCTACCAGAGTCAAGAGGAGATGGAATGAAATCAGAGGATAGTACGAGGTACCATGATTTGACTAGAGGACGGTATGAGATATCGTGATACAGCGTTGAGTGGTGAGAACAGAGAACGATACGAGATACTGTGAGAGAGTGTTGAGCAATGAGGTCGACGAACGGTATGAGGTACCGTGAGATTTTATTGAGTAGTAAGTTTTGAAGATAGTACGGGGTACTATAAGATAGTGTGAGTAACGAGACAGGAGGATGGTATGGGGTACCATTAGTTGAGCTAGAGTGGTACTGCAGTGTTGTGCTTGTGTGTAGACATGCATATACTTTATGGTGATGCAGAGTAATGAGAAATGTGCTATCCTTGCGTATGGATAGATATGAACGTAGCGGTAAGCTTGTGTGGCTTGAAACCTTGTGGGTTGAGAAGGGGATGAATCAGAGGTTGAGTAACAGTATGGGGGTACTGTGAAATGATACAGTGAATAATACTGTTGAGAAGTGTTGTTGTGAGTAAGTATGTTTATCATGCAGTTGTGTTGAGGATGTGTGAGATTCCTTACATGTTGAACAAGATAGAGTTTTATAGATACATAATGAGAAGATATGAGTTAAAAGAGAAGGAAAGTAATTGTGGTTGTGATTGATTGAATTCGTTCCTTAACAATCAAACCAATTACTGCCAATGAAATAAATACGTGAGTGTGAAGATGACAAAACTATTTATTCATATGAGACGATGAGTAATAAATTTTTCTATAATAATTTTGAATTATTTATTGAGATTAATGAGTAAATCGGATAATGAGATATGATCTCACCGTAGAGATTGCGGTGTTTGATGTTATTATTTTGAATCATGTGTAGAGATTTTGGTGAGTTGTATTTATCACCTATTCTATGTCATTCTGATGAATTTGAGATTTGAGATAATAACGAGGGAGGAATGACGAGAAGAAAATCCTTACTGATGGTGTATCAGAAGGAATATATATGGCTGTGTTGAGAATTTTTTTAATAATAAATTATTGAGTTTAATAGAGTAAATGATTTATTGAGAACATGATGTGGATTATCCACATGATAGATGATATAATAAGTGAGTACATCAAGAGAAACAACATGAAGTATGTTGTGAACTGGGATGAAGAGGAGCCATTCATGGTTGAGGATTGTAAGTTGTATATTGGGTGAAAAACATAATATGTGTGCTGAGATGGGAGCAGAGATAAACAAGCTTTCGGAGAAGTTGTAATCGATTGTGGTGATGAGATAACTGAAACAGGTCTTGAGTAACCGAATTGTCGAGACTTAAATAACAAATCCAGAAAAAAAAAGCGTGAGTGAAACTTGAGATTGTTTATAATATTTTTTCATTTCTGGATTTTTAACCATAGTGTTGGTGAATTGTGTGACATGAGTGACACATTTTAATGTCTATGTCTTTATGCTGTATGAGTATTTCTCCTACCTTGATCGCTGAGAATGTGTTAGTAAGAGAAATCGTAACTGGTATGTTGGGATTGGAGGAATGAATTGAGAGAATATGAGTTGTAAACAGTGAGACCGTTTTTCCCTAATGAGTTAGAGTAAATTATTTTGAGAAAATTTGAAACGGAAATTGAGTTCCAGATGATTTTATGAGACAAGTTGAACTAATACGCGTACATTTTTTTAATTATGCTACTTGGGTTGCTTCTGGATAAACTTGTTATTATCCAGTTCTTGTACATTGTGAATGGTTGTTCACATGGAAATGGTGATAATCAATGTGATTGTAGAGATCACCTTATGAAAAAATGGCGGATGTTGAGATTATGTGGAAAGAGAAGTCGAATGGGAAAGTTTCTAACTGTAATGTTAATCGAGGAAGCTTGAGTTTTATAGCCATACTATGAGTAAATGTGATGTAATGATATATACATGACATATGAATGACAACGCGATCGTCACACGCGTCAAAAACAATTTATAACCCACTATTACTACGTAGATAGGGCAAGCGGGGTCGAGTCCACAGGGATTTAGTGGTTAATCTTTAACGAGTTGTAAAGTAAATATTGATTGTGATGGTAAAAATATTGAAATAGTAACTTGAAAATAGAGAAAGAATTACTTCCGGTTTAGTTATCAACAATTAGGTTCGCATCTTTTACTATAATGATTCCGATATAATTACTTTGACATAATTATAGTTTACTAACAATTGCTATTAAATGGGTAAATACATAACATGTTGAATCAATTGTTTGTCTTTGTCTAACAATTTAGTAGATTAGGTACAAACAATGGTTTGGCAATATTATGTTTTATCTAAATAATAGTAACATTACAACTTATTAATCATATTAATTGGGCACAAAGTATATTAAGCGATTATTCGTCTTAACTCGTTATTTAGAGGAGATAGGCACGAATAATAAGTTGATTATACTATGTCTTGAAAATATGATAACAAGTAGAAGTAGACACAAATGATTCACTAGTTGCATTCAATGATATGAGAGTTTAATAGTTACAATAGTAAAACATTTGGTCGGAATCAAAGTAAAAACATGTTACACTAAAGGTATGATAACATTACCGGAAGTAATCTGAAGAGATTAGCCTTCCATTCGAGTGCTGATCGTGGCGATAGTCTTGGTGTTCCTCGGCATGTAGCTTGGTACTTTTACCCTTCGAATTATCTTGAATTACTACTAGAATTACCACCGAAATGGAGAATCTATTGGTTCTAAACAACTAACTAAGAGAGATTTCGAGATATTACAACTGATTGAGAGTGTTGGAGTATTCTTATGAGAATTGGTGTAAATTGGTTGGTGAATTGGTGTAAATTGGTTGGTGAATTGGTGTTTAAAAATGTCCATAGAATACATCTATTTATACTTGCTGAAACACAGTGCTCGCGTCGCGACCATGTGACCGTCGCGTCGCGAGGGTGCGGCTGAGTGCTACTTTTTGTCGGCCACTTGTCTGGTCAGTGCACCTTGTTGGTAGTCTCGTGATCGAAAAGTTGGTGTTGTCGCGTTGGTGTCTTCGCGTCGCGACCAGTGATGACGTCGCGTCGCGATTGCTGTAGAGTCTGGATTCTTGTGTTTTGTCCTTCTTTGCGTCGCGACACATATACTGTCATGTCGCGATTGCTGTAGCTTTTATGAGTTTTTCGCATTTTTGTTCTTTGGTTCAGAGTATCGCTTCCTCGGGTTTGGTTGTTTTATCAGAGTTTCTTGGGTCTTGGTTCATTCTTGTTCCTGAAATAAAGCTATTTAAAGTTAGCACACAAATCCCTCGTGTTTTCCTCACACCAGCAGCTCTGGAGAACTCTGTTCAAGTTAAACATGAATCGTAATTCATGTTTAGCCACCTGTTAATATAAGCCTGTTTTGATGTTGAGCTTATCAGGATTTCCTATGGTAATTACAATAGTTCTGGCAGATTTGCATCTGCAACACAGCAGTGGGCCGTGATGTGCAGTGTATGAACAAATGAGATATTCTCTCGTTGGCTTGCAATTCAATGAGGATGTCTGGGGACTAAAGACAAATTAATCATAATTCTTTTGAGAGAATAGTGACATCATAATAGGCTTTCCCCGTGATTTGTGAGATGTTTTCTATGCGAAAACAAATGGCTAGCTTGGGCTAATGATGACTCGACAGTAGATCTATTATCACCGCCAGACTTTTGGGAGTTTGTGGTGTGCATCAGGAGCTGCCGTTGGAATGTGAGCTTTTGCCTGGATGTTAGGAAAACATGCATTCTTATTTGAAATATGATCTATTTTGTTAACAGACGAGGTAGGTTAGACGGATCAGTCTGAACCATATCTGTTATAGAGAAGCATTTTGCATGTTTTAAGACAATTCTTGTGTTTCTTCGAGTTACAAGAAAATAAGGTTTTCTTGTGTTTCTGAGGGTCTTTATGCGATAAAAACTGTCTTTTAAGAGAGTGCTTTATTGTAAAAATAAAGCACTATCAATGAACCGACGAGATAATAATGTCATTATTGTATATGATGTGTGATTTTAGTGGTAAGGTGAATATACAGACCATGCCCATTCTAAGAGATTCCGAGGACGAAATCTTTTGAAGGAGGAGAGAGCTTGTAAGACCCATTTTTATTTTGAGATGCTTTATAAGGTAGATAGAGTTATTACTTTTTTGTCGGTGTGATTTTTACGTAGGAGTTGTTTGATGAGTGGGAAGAGGTTGAAACCTTATTTTATACTAATCTTGTTGTGATTAAGATTAGTTAGGTTGTTGTATGAGTTCGAGTGATTAGAAACCCATCTGGAAGAAGTTTAAACCTTTAAAAATGTCAAAAGAGGTCACACGGGTCGTGTTAGGGTCACACGGGTTGTGTAGGAGACTTTTGTGATCCTTTTAGGCTTGCAGTAAGTTACACGGGTCGTGCTTTATAAGCACGGGTCGTGTTCAGTAGCGCGCCGCGGGTTTTAAGAGGTCGCATCGCGGTGAGTGAGTCGTGCTTTATAAGCATGGGTCTGGTTTTTAACCACTGGAGCCATACCGTAACTTACACGGGTCGGGTTTTTGGAGCACGTGTGATGTTTTGACAGTGCGCGCCGCGGTTTTTAAGAGGTCGTGCCGCGGGTCGCGTCAGTGGGGTTAATATGACAGCAAACCCTTATTTCGGGAAAAACATAACTAAAATTCGTTCCAGAGCTCCTTAAGGCGATTTGCTGCCAAATTGAGCCAGGAGATGCGTAAGGAACCGTGGGGAGACTTCAATCTAACCCCGTAAACGCGTTCTCGATTCCTAATTCGTCGAGGTGAGTGATTTTTTCATTTTGGGGGTTTTGAAACCCTAGTTTTGATTTCAGTGTTTTAGCTATATATTGTTATATATGTTGTTAGTGGATTATTAGTGGATGCCTTTAAAGTTATTGGTAAGAGTATTGTCGAGTTTCTACGGTCGAATAAGTAGAACCACGGATTTGGGGGTTTCGGTAAATATAGAGTTGATATTTACCGTTTTTACTCCTTTCTCCTCTTTTGATTCATACATCTTTGAGGTAGATGTTATTGAGATGATTGTGGATGTTTGGAGAATTAATTTAGACTTTGGTGATATAACCAAGTCTAGAGGACAGGAGCCCGGTACGTGTAAATTAGGGGTTCCATGTACTAAGCCGATATCAGATAAGTACTTCTGAATACTTTTGTAAGAGTTATACCTTGTTGTATATACATGTTGAACATATATGTGTGTTATGTTGATATTGTGTTAGCTTAGAGTTAGAGTGCTTTTGTTAATCAATAGATAACAAGAGACGAGTTATAATCTATACTGAGTATAAAAGTAGAGTATATGCTAGAATGAGTGAGATAAAGAGTCTTTGAGTTTGATTGCTACAAACATGATTGGTGTTATAATTGAGTATAATTGATTGTGAAATGAGTATATATGAGTGTGTGTGTGTGTGTGTGATTGAGTTTATGAGTAGTATCAGTTGTGATACTTATTCTTGATTTAACATTATTACTAATTAGCTGGTGTTTGTAAAACTAATAAGTTTGCAGATTTCAGAGTAAGAGGAAGTGAATAATTGCTAATGAGACTAGCAAAGGAGAATGATGAGAGAGTTTACTGGGAGAGATTGTGGAGTGTGATTGAGATTACTCACTAAGCTTTAATAGCTTACACTTGAGTTGTTTATTGTTTTGCAGGTATCTGTAGCTGTGATAGGGGAACGCATGTGATAAAGAAAGATGGATAACTTAGAGCCTGTCCTTTTAATTGAAGTAGATTTATTTGTAATGCGTGGTTAAGATTGTAAGGACCTTTTATGTAATTAATGTGATGATAACATCTTGATCCGTGCTTTCATTACAAGTATACCCATTTTGATGTGTAAATTGTTGAAAATTTTTTGGTGTACTTTGTATGAGAAACCGGGTGTTACAGGATTATTTACACACGCGCCGCGGCCTATACATTGGCGCGCCGCGCGTGTTAATTCAACTATTGAATTGGAACAAGTTCAACCCTTGTCCTCCTGATTAATCTAATTAATGCCACAGAAATCAATCCAATTAATTTCTGATTAATTATTAATCAAATAATATTATTTTTAATTATTATATTATCCCCATAATATATTAATAAACAATATCTTGATTTATTGATCATATAATAAATCAACCTCTCTCTCTTCTTAAGTTTCTACCAAACCTCCAGCTATGAGGGCAACCCAAATGGACTATGCTACTATTAATTAGGTAAATACTAATTATTAGTCATGGCTTAGACACCTAATCCAACAGTCTCCCACTTGGATAAGTCTATGACTATAATTACCAATTTAACCTCTAATTAATCAGCATCTGTAGCTTCCTAGAAACCGCTGCCGAACTCTGACCTAGTCGGTTCTGTCGATAGATAAGTGATCAGATGATCTTCCGTCCCCAACAAGATATTTTCAGACTCAAGACATGGATTAAAATCAATCTTGTTCTGATTCACTATTTCTCGATTTCTGATTCGCATATGACTCTTAAACTACTAATTGACCAAGTCTATTTAGTCCCGGTTGGCCAACCCTTTTAGTCAACTTCAAATTCATCGAGAGGCCTACAGATATCTATTCCCCGTTAGGATCAAGGGACGAATAAGCTTCGACTCATATACTTATGTCTTTTACTAGGCAAATCACTCACAATAATACATTTTATAACACCGAGTTACCGATGCGTTTTCGTATTATCAATGAATAACCGCTTACTAAATCATAACTCATATATCTTAGCTTAAAGATCAAAAGATATTATCTTCTCAACATTGCTCATGATGTAATCCATGAAGCAATCCATTGAGGGCGGGTTTATCCAATACTCAAATCTCCATTTCCAAGTACTCACGAACGTTGCAGCAATCTTATTGCAATGTCTAACTCCTTAGACAATCTACAAACCAATTCATGATAGTCTTACTTCATACTTACTCCCTAAGAGTATGAGCGACTGTGGATATTTAAATAATCCAATTATTTAGGAAGTAAACATGCAAAATGAAACACAATGATAAAGTATTGACAAAAGTAGTAAACCATTACTCATTAATAAATCTCCATTATTAAATCACAAAAGTCAAATACAATTACATTGTTAGAAGTTTCAAAAACCTATCTAATTATAAAAGCTTATATCATCTCTTAATCCAATGCTCCTAGCATGCTGATTATGCTTAATCCTACTCAGAGCCTTTGTCAAGGATTTGCAGGATAATCTTCTGATGATACCCTCTTTACAAGGAGGTGACCTTCTTCTACTCTATGTCTGATGTAGTGGTACTTTCTGTCGATATGCCTGGACTTTCCATGGTCTCGCGGTTCCTTTGTCAAGGCTACCTTCGTTATCGCAGAACAGTTCCATGGGCTCCTGAATGCTCGGGACTACTCTAAGGTCACCGACGAAGTTCTTCAGCCAAGCCGGTTCCTTTGATGCTTCACTTGCCGCTATGTACTCTGATTCGCACGTGGAATCAGCCACCGTCTCTTGCTTGGAACTTTTCCAAGTTACTGCTCCCCCATTCAAAAGGAATACCCAGCCCGACTGAGACCGACCATTGTCTCTATCCATCTGAAAGCTGGCATCTGTATATCCTTCAACTCTCAAGGTATCACTGCCACCAAGGACTAACACCATGTTCTTTGTCCTTCGCAGATACTTGAGTATATTTTTCACAGCTATCCAATGTGCCCTTCCAGGGTTTCCCAGGTACCGACTGACCATGCTCAAAGAAAAAGCCACGTCAGGGCGAGTACACGTCATAGCGTACATGATCGACCCTACAGCCGAAGCGTAAGGTACCCGACTCATGTCAGCTATCTCCTCGTCAGTACTGGGACATTGAGTCTTACTCAACTTTGCATTACTTTGGATAGGTAGCTCTCCCTTCTTGGAATTTTCCATACTAAACCTTTTTAGTACCTTTTCCAAGTATGTACCCTGACTAAGTCAAATTAGTCACTTCTTCCTATCTCTCAATATTCTTATCCCGAGAATATAGGCAGCCTCTCCTAGGTCCTTCATGGCGAAACACTTCCCAAGCCAAGACTTGACATCTTGCAAGGTTGGAATGTCGTTTCCCATGAGCAGTATGTCATCAACATACAGTACCAGAAAGGTGACTATGCTCCCACTAGCTTTGACATATACGCAGGACTCATCCTCGCTCCTAGAGAAGCCAAACTCTTTGACTTTCTCATGGAAACAATGATTCTAGCTGCGAGAAGCTTGTTTCAATCCGTAGATCGATCTCTCAAGCTTACACACCTTATTGGGATACTTTGCATCGACAAAACCCTCTGGCTGATTCATGTAAACATCCTCAGTCAACTTCCCATTAAGGAAAGCGGTTTTGACGTCCATCTACCAAATTTCATAGTCATGAAATGCAGCTATGGCCTGTATTATCCTAATAGACTTTATCTTGACTACTAGTGAGAAGGTCTCGTCATAGTCAACCCCTGGGGTTTGAGTAAAGCCCTTCGCAACCAGTCTTGCCTTGAAAGTGTGTACCTTTCCGTCCATGTCGGTCTTCTTCTTGAAGATCCACTTGCACCAGACTGTCTTTCGACCCGGTACGTTGTCAACCAAGTTCCAAACTTGATTGTCATACATGGACTTGATCTCGCTATCCATTGCCTCTTTCCACTTGGCAGACTTTGGGCCTGCCACTACTTCCTGGTAGTTAGTTGGCTCATCCAAATTTATCAGTGTCCTATCACTGATAAACGTGTCCCCATCCGTAGTTATATGGAAACCATAAAATTCGGGTGGCATGCTAACTCTACCGGATCGCCTAAGAGGTAAGGACACATCAGTCGGACCAACAGGAACTTCTTCCTCATGTTGGTTGCTAGTTGCTCCTAAGGTCACGTCATCTGATGACTCTTGAATTTCTTCAAGATCAATGGCACTCCCACTGTCCTCTTTCACTACTAGAAAAATAGCTTTTAATGACATACGAATTATGACACACGCTAATTTTATGACACACAAAAACGTATGTCATAAAAATAATGTCATCTTTAATAAAATTTGTAGGATTTACGACATATATTTATGTATGTCGTATTTTAACGTCATAAATGAATGAAAAAAAACACGCGTGATGCTTTTTTGTTTTTGTGTGTCATCTTAAAAAAAACACTGTCGTTTTTTAATTTCCCACTTCCAAGTCGATAAAAAGAGATTCCTCGTTCAATTTCCAGTTAATTTTCTCTCTACCCTATTTTTTCTTGGTCTCCCTCCCGACTTCATAGCCTACGCCTCCGCCTCCGGCTTCCTCCGCCTTTCTCAGCTTCTTTCTTCGGTATGTGTGAAATCTGAGAACTGGAATGAAAGAGGGGATGGCTGGATTCGAGAGTGAGAAAGGGATTGATCAGAGAGTCGGAAGGGATGATCTTGGTCCTTGCAGATCGCGATTCTAGGGTTTGGAGCAAAGAAATAGTAAAAAGGAAAGAAGAGATCGAGGAAGGGGTTGGTTCGCATAAACACACACTCGACTATGTGTGTGTCACCTGGCGTATGAATATGATGGAGAAAACGAGAGGGAATCAGGGAAGCAGAGACAGAGGTGGACGGGGCTGCAACCCTCGCTGTTGGTGCGCGTTTTCCGGCGAAATCGCCGCTGCCGGCACCGGTAGCAGCTGTTGGGTGGCCGGCGGTGCTAGGTGGTGGTGATGATGTCTTTTTGGTTCGACTCCAAGCTCAACACAGCCTTAATGTTGCTGACTTCTCGATTTTGGGGTAGAACTGAAAGGTAATTCTTTGAGCCCTAGTTAAAATGAATTCTAAGAGTATGATTTTTTATTCCATTTCGAATAAGTTCTGATTTTGATTCGATATTTGGAGTTTACGGGAGTGTATGTCAATTTTCTCATTTCTTCGGTGCCAGTTTTGAGATTTCCACAGTTTTGGGTCGAATTAGTAATGCTCGATGGATGTGTGTTGATTTTAATGCTGATTTTCATTCCAATTCTTGGTGCTAGCTTTTGTTCTGCTAATATATTTCAGTTTTGTTGTTTTTTAAAATTTTGACACCATTTTGGTTGTGTTTCTGGAATTAATATGGTTTTGTTTATAGTTTGTGAAGATTTGGGTTTTAGATGCTACACCTGGAAAGTACGAGCAGGTAAAGATGGCCTATAAATGTGTGTATTACTTAAATCTTAACAATCTCGTTCTTAATAATCTAAAAGTGGTTATAAATTTATCTGTTATACGTTTAATTATTATTTTTAGTTGACTTCGGTAATGGGATGCCTTGGTGTTATCTGTTTTTGCATTAGAACAACAACTGCATACAAGGCAAGAGCTTAGTCATTGTTTATACCAGGTACACAGTAACTAGCTGTTCACAATTTCAAATAAAAAATCCTGTTTTCTGTTTAAACTTTTAATGTTCAAATTGTTTATATTTATGTACTTGCATCATGATTCAGTTTGTAGGGTGATTGCAAGATTAAAGAAAGAACTTGATGAAGCAAGGACAAATAATCAAATCCTGTTTTCTGTATTGACTTTTGTATCCATTTCACCTCTTCCCATTCTTGACTTATCTCCAAAACTAATCGCCTTTTGATGTTTTTATTTGACATATGTATGAATTAGCTTTGATCGTGGATCACTGGGAGGACCACTATAAAGACCATCAACATCACTCATCAACACAAGAAGATCTGTCTTCAATTCCATTGCTAGCAAAGCTGCCAACCTGTCATTATCCCAGAAAATATCGGAGGAATCCTGAAAGACATAATTAAGTTTTTTTTTATAACTGTGATATGTATATCTAGTCATACAGAATTAAGTATTTTTATAATTCTGACGTGTCAATGAATTGTATTTGTAATTTTGTACTAAAGATATGTCATTTTATATTATTAGAAATTAAATTTAGTGTGATTTAATTTTAGTATTATAATATATATATATATATATATATATATATATATATATATATATATATATATATATATATATATAATTTATTTTAAAAAAATAATAAATTTACGACTTACAATGCGAGTCGTAAATGTATGTCGTAAATGTATGTCATAAATTTATGACATACAAATGTATGTCATCTTTCATTTATGACAGGGCTTTCCTTGACATACATTTGCGTGTCATCTATATCCTTTAATGACACGCATTGCGTGTCATTAAATGTCTTTTTTCTAGTAGTGTTTGAATATGAGCTCTCTCTCTTGAAAGACCGCTCGTCTAGCTATAAAGACCACGTCCTCTCTCGGTCTGTAGAATAGATATCCAAAGGACTGTTTGGGGAAACCAATGAAGAAACACCTTTCGCTTCTTTCTGCGAGTTTGTCTTGAGTTTCTCGTCTAACGAAAGCCTCACAACCCCATACTTTGATGTGTGCCAGCGAGGGAACTTTCCCTGTCCACATTTCATGAGGTGTTTTTGCAACCTTCTTAGTTGGGACAAGATTGAGGATATGGGCGGCAATCTCTAAGGCATACCCCCTGAAGTAAATGGGAAGTGAAGCTCGACTCATCATGGAACGAACCATGTCTAACAGGGTTCGGTTACGCCTCTCAGCAACACCGTTCAACTGTGGTGTTCTGGGAGGTGTTAACTGTGAAACTATTCCGCATTCCTTTAGATAGTCTAGGAACTCGGTACTAAGATACTCTCCGCCTCTGTCGGACCTGAGCATCTTTACCTTCTTGCCTAATTGATTCTCTACTTCGTTCTTAAACTCTTTGAACTTTTGAAAGGTTTCTAACTTGTGCTTGATTAAGTAGATATAACCGTATCTACTAAAATCGTCAGTAAAGGTCACGTAGAACCGCGTGCCATCCTTTGTGATTAATCTGAATGGACCACACACATCCGTGTGAATGATGTCCAGCAGACCCTTACCTCTTTCAAAAGACCCTTTGAAAGGTGATTTAGTCATCTTGCCCAACAGACAAGATTCGCATACATCATCCGACTTGAGGTCGAATGATTCCAACACTCTATCCTTTTGGAGTTGGGCGATGCGTTTCTTGCTGATGTGCCCAAGCCGACTATGCCACAGGCATGCCTTTTCTACACCACTAGTAGAATCAATATAATTTACACTATGTCCTAAATTGTCAACACATTCAACAGTTTCATATACACCATCACAAGGATAAGCAATAAAAATCAAAATACCATTTTTGAAAACAGAAATCGAACCAATTTTATTATCAAATGAAAATTGAAATCCTTGTCTGAATAATGCGTGAAATGAAATAATGTTTCTTGCCATTTCTGGCGAATAGCAACAATTAAACAACTCTAAGCTAACATCACTACTAAGCACTAAACTATATACTCTGGTATTGGTAACAAGGGACGATCTCCTATTGCCTATGATCAGGTTCAGTCTACCATGCTCCACCTCCCTGCTTTCTTTTAGGCCCTGCAAATTAGAACAAATTTGAAAACCACATCCTGTATCAAGGACCCAAGAACTAGAAGATGGTGAGTTTTTAGAGATAGTGTATATACCTGCTGTCGATGGCTTTACTTTCCCATCCTTGACGTCCTGCAAGTATTTGGGCAGCTTCTCTTCCAATGGCCCTTTTCTTTGCAATAAAAACAGTCGGCTTCATTGGGGTTGGCCATACAAGGAATGTGGGAAGACTTGGTTCTCGAGCCATTACTGGACGACCCAACATGAACCTTTTCCCCCCAATTTTTCTTAGGAGGGCCCTTCTGTTTCTTTCCTTTGCCACTTCCAATGGCTAAGATGGGCTGATTAACCGGAGGTACACTTTTACCCTTCATCCCGTCTTCGGCAGTCCTAAGCATGCGATGTAACTCAGCCAAGGTGGCCTGAGAATTGTTCAAATGATACGCCAGCGTGAACTGGTCATATGAACTCGGTAAGGAATTCAGCACTATGTCTACAGCTAAATCCTCATGTACTGGCATCTCAAGCTTCCTAAGTCTTTCCACGTATCCTTGCATCCTTTGCACGTAGCTGCATATGGACTCTCCATCCCTAGGCTTGTCGTTGGTGAAGGCTTTTACTACCTCGCGCATCTTGATGCGCTCCTGCTTATGAAACTTTTCCGCAAGCTCTTTGTGCATCTCGTAGGGCCAGTAGTCTTCATATATCCTTTGCAATTCAGGGTTCATTGTGGCGATCATGATGCAGGCCACTTTGGTCGCATCATCAGAATGTTTTTGGTACGAGGCAAGATCCTCAGGAGTAGCGGTGTCAGGGTCAATGTAAACAAGCTCGGTTTCCAGAACATACTATTTATGTTCAAACCTAAGAGCCATCTTGATGTTACGGATCCATTCATTGTAGTTACTGTCGTCCAACATCACTTTGGAGCACAATGACAAGATAGAAGTGACATTGCTGGAGTTAGAGTGGGGAGCGGATTGATCAGCAGAAGACATCTATAAAAGAAGGTAAGTTTAATTAGATGCTTGTCGGTCCTTATAATAACCCAATATAAAATAAGGCTAGGATCCAACTATAATAATTTACAACATAGAAGAGGGATGCCGTAATTTATTTGCAAATTTTATAAAGGTAGGCGAATGACGATTCAGCCAATTCCACCGTGGAAAATAATCTTATTATAATGGAATTCCTAGTTTCTTTTATGATTTATTGAACTGTTCAATAGCATGTTTTAATCTTGTATATGCCCCACCATTTGTGACTGGGATGCCGAGGATCATAAACCGGGTCTGAATAACCATGCAAATTAGCTTGGTACTCTCGGGGTCCATTATCATCTCAAATTGATGTGCCTGTAAACCATACACGCTCCATCAACAATGATAACACCCGGGAAACCCATTGCCACTCTTTATGAACTCCTATTGGTGTGCCGGTAAACCACACATACTCCACCAACGTTTCATAAAGTGCAATGTGCAATTTCATGGATTAGCATCAAATTAACATTTTTCCTAAATTAACTAGATTGGGATTTTGTAAAGTGTTCTAGTACTTTTGATCATTATACTTTTAATGATTTAGCGGTCCTATCAAACCCGTTCGGCTAACGACCCTCCACTGATCAGGCGAGCGGTGGGTGAGAGTGTTCAACCATTAGACCGCCAATTTATAGGCAGTCTTCTTATACCCACTTTATAGATCAGCTTCGTGAATGAGGCCTACTATAGATTTGACTAACCAATTTATCTTATACATATAGTATTAACTTTTAATAACATATATAAGATATATTTTAAAGCCCTTTAAAATATTCAAGATTTATCTTTTAACTTTTTTCAATGTAACTATTAAATTTAAAATTAAATTAAACCTTTAATAAATCAATTTAATCATCTTTTAATTAACAATTAATTAAATTAATTAAATCTTGATATTTTAAACCTTTTAAAATATTTTAGGATTTATCCTTTAATTTTCGATAATTTAAAATTAAATTAAATCCTCTGAATTATCTTTTAATTAACAATTACTCCCTCCGTCCCAAAATTATTGTCCACTTTGAAAAGTCAAAGTCTTTTTTACTTTGACTTTGACCACGAATATCTATGTTTTTGTTAAATAGTATTTGACAAAAAATATATAAACGGATAGTTTTTTAAAATGTTTTTCTATTGGTACAATTTTCATCAAAAATAATAGAATACAAACGGAATTATTTAACAACAAAGTTGAAGATGAAATATTAAAAAAGCCAAATGTGGACAATAATTTTGGGACGGATGGAGTAATTAAATTAATTCAAATGTAGATAGGTTTTACCAAATTAATCAAATTAATTTTAAACCTATCTTAAACACCTAATTTTCGAATTCAAACAATGGGTTTAAGGTTATCCATTTAATTAACCAATTAAAAGTTACCAAAAATAGAAAACCTCCTAAAACCCTAATAGCAAAATCGAAAATACTAAGGGGGGGGGGGGGGATTCGGGTTTCCAAAACCCTAATCCAAGAAATCGATCCATAATCAAATTAGGTTTATAAGCTTTAAACCCTAAGACAGTTATAACTATTCAACAAGAAAACAAGAACAGGCTATGATACCACTGAAAGGTTTTCTGCAAACCATGAACTAAATAACCTAAGTTCACATGAAACCTATGAGGATCTATGTTTTCTACTATTGAACATATAGCAAGCTCCTAGAGGCCAATAAAAGAAACTAAAGATTAAAACAGAAAACCAACCTTAAGTTTCTTGGAAGCAAAGCAACAAACATTTCTTGCTTCAAATGAAAGTCACACCCAGGGAGCAGGAGGTATATGGATCGAAAATTCCAGAGAGAGAATAATAGAATTAGCATTGAATATGAGGTCCAGGGGTCCTTATTTATAGGCTACCAAATGACCCTTAGAGATAAACCTCGTTTGACTTTCAAACAAAGATAAACCCAATCTCTAAGCCATTTTCCGGATTATTTACACGCGCGCCGCAGTCTATACATTGGCGCGCCGCGCGTGTTAATTCAACTATTGAATTGGAATAACTTCAGCCCTGTCCTCCTGATTAATCAAATTAATGCCACAGAAATCAATCCAATTAATTTCTGATTAATTATTAATCAAATAATGTTATTTTTAATTAATATATTATCCCCATAATATATTAATAAACAATATCTTGATTTATTGATCATATAATAAATCAACCTCTCTCTCTTCTTAACTTTCTACCAAACCTCCAGCTATGAGGGTGTCACACCCCCAAACCACGATGGCGGAAACGTCTGAGGGTGGATGACTTCATGAACAGTATCACAACAACGTTTGTACAATAGTGATCAAAGCAAACACATCCATCATATACATAATTGTAAATGTTACAATAGTTCAAAAGATTGTATGTTTTGAATACAATTACAATATGATATCAAAATACATAGTATGACGCCATAGCGACCCATCGTCAAAGGTTGTAGTTACCCTATCAATTTCCTGAGAATACAAGTAGTTTGAAAGAGTGTCAACATTACGTTGGTGAGTTCATAAGATTTTTGTATGAGAAAATCCATAATGCTTTTTCCATGTAGAAAGATAGTGTTTGAAACCAGAAAATCCAATATTTTCTTATAAATGAGTAGTAGTCTTAAAACCCAAAGACCGAAAATGTATATGTATTTGTATACTTGAAAATAGTATTACGTAGTTTTATTCTTGTATAAAACCGTGTAAATAGATGTTTACTGGTAGTCGAATCGTAGATTTAATTCCACAAAAGTCGTATGTATAAGTAAACCGTACTTATATTTATATCTTTGATAAAACATAGTTTTAATTCCCATAGAATCAGTGTGTATAACTAAAACCATACTTATATTCGTAACTTGTTAAAATGTAGTTTTAATACCATAAACCTTGTATGAGGAATCTCTTTCCTTGTAAAATGTAGTATTGTAATCCAAGAAAATCCAATATTTTCTTATGAATGTATCCAAGTCCTTAAAACCCAATGACTAAAATGTATAGCATAGTTTGAAGTATAAAGCCATTGAAAATGTGTATTTCTACGTAAACAATTTAATAAGTTGATTTCCCATAGAATTCAGTGTGTATAAGTAAAACCATACTTATATTTGTAACTTGTTAAAATATAGTTTTAATACCATAAAACTTGTATGAGGAATCTCTTTCCTTGTAAAATGTAGTATTGTAATCCAAGAAAATCCAATATTTTCTTATGAATGTATCCAAGTCTTAAAAATCCAAAGACTAAAATGTATAGCGTAGCTTGTAGTATAAAACCTTTGAAAATGTATATTTCCACGTAAACAATTTATACAGTTGATTTCCCATGCGAGACGTCCTATAACCATACCGTGACCATGTACGCCTGCTTCGACATTCTTCAGGCGTCAGACTGTTATGACATTTGTCACCTCAGACCTGTCGGTCTAGCTGTAGCTAGCAGCTCAGGTGCGGGGTTGTCAATCCCGTATAGATCTATACACAAATATCACGTTCTCTTACCGAGACTCTGGTTATAAATTTCAGGACTTATAGTATGTACTTAAATAAGCACTGTGAAGACCCGTCTCACAAAAATGTATGTATCAATCAACTTGTTTACGTAAAGTTTGTATATGAAAAACCCTTGTATTTGCCAATTATCATTTTTCCCATGATAATATAGTAATGTATAATAATTATATATTTGTATATAATTATTTGTCTTGTTCTAACCGTTATAGTAACATTTGTATCCACAAACTATTCCTATAATAGTTTATTTTTGGTATTCTGTCGTGAAAAGCATATATTTACGAATATATGTGAAATAACTTATTTAAATGGTTATAAACAACATCTTTTTAAAATATTTTCCATAATAGTGGTGTAATAAATTGGTTATACCCATTATTAATTCCAATATAATATTTCATGACTATCAAATAAAGATCGGCCAGGTAGAAGATCAAATGGGGAGGCAGGACCCTTTTAGCGTATAAGCCTTTCGGAAATCCAACAACCTAGCCCAAATGATCGGCCTAGACACCGCTCTCGTAAGTAGATCATTCGATATTATATTTTGGAACTATAATTGAATTGTTGTCATAATGATGTTTACAAAATTCACATTTTGTTTACTATTGTTACAAATAAGTATAAATAGCTATTTTTATAATATAACTTGTATTCTCCCCCTTAAAACTTGAATAAAGATAAAAAGAAGGGGTATGAACTCATCTCAATGTCGATGATGATCTTATCACCAATTGTTGTTAGATCGCCCGACTCTTACTGCTTCTAACTCGAACCCTCTTTTTCTATCTTTCTACTATATTTTCAAGCTATATCTCTACAACTCTCTCGATATGTGTATATAGCTTTTATTGGTGTGGTTTGATTATGAAAATTTGAGTCCTATTTATAGTAGATTTATTTTCGTATAGCGGCCCTCAAGATACAGGTATTTGACTTTTATAGCTTTTAGAAATTGTTTATGACAAAACATACCCTTAAAATACTCTTTAGATAGATTAATAGTTTTTATATAAAAAGAATGATTTTTGTTTATAAAACTATAATCTACAAAAATCGTAGTTTAATAATATCAACTTTTTAACTAAAAAGCCTTAACGAATTAACGTAAGGGTATTAATTGTATGTTTAATGAAAATATAGTGTTTAAATGTAAATACAATTTCATTTTAAAGAAAAAGAAAATATTAAATATAAAACTGATATCAATAATATTAAATTTTGACGTCACGTTGTTCGTATCGACGATACGGTTTTGACGGTAAATTTTTCGTTTTATAAAAAATCATAATATTTTTGATAAACTTAACAATACGTATTGAATACGTAGTGTTCGAAATAAAAATACGAATTCTTTGGGGGTAAAATATATAAATATGAATAAATAATTATGTGAGGCCCACTTTAATAAAATTATAAAAAATATAAAAAAAATAAAATATGGAAATTTCAAAGTCTTCCCATCCTTTTAGACTTTGAAAATTGTGTTTTTTTTTTCACAAAACACTATTCACACCGGGTTACTGTTCATGTCGGACGCTATTCACGACGAATTTTTTTTTTTTAATTATTTATACCAAAAAAAATCTAACTTAATAGCGTTTGTTCGTATAATTCATTTGAATTAGCGTAAGTAGTATTATAATATCTAATAATATATCGTAGAGGTTATGAAATTTGCATTTCACATATTGACCTAATGTACGCTTTGACTGACTTGAGTTGACTTTTGTTGACTTAATTTGACAGTTGTCACATCATCTACCCGTTAGAAGGAATTTCGTCCCGAAATTTAGCACTTTGAATAGATTCTCAAGGGTTTGGGAGGAGATGTGGGTATTTGAGTTTCATCTGGTCCTTACGTTCCTAGGTAAATTCAGGTCCACGCTTGGTGCTTCCTAGTTTTCAATTGCTTTGATTTTGGGGTGTAATGTCGTGATATTTTCGATAAGTAACTTGAGTTAATCCTAGTATAAATAAGAGTTACTAGGTTGTTATGTGAGTTAGGAGGATTAGAAATTCATTTAGAAGGAGTTTAAATCTTAAAAATAGTATAAAGGAGTTACATGGGTCGTGTAGGAGTCACTCGGCTCGTGTAGTACACATTTTCGAAACTGTTTAGCTTTACAGGAGTTACACGGGGCGTGTTCTAGTTACTGTAGCATCCAGTAGAATTACACGGGTTGGGCTTCGGAGTACGGGTCGGATTTTTAGAAGTTAACAATGCTAACTTTACTGGTTAGCGTCGCTAACCTGTGTTAGCGGGGTTATTTGGGTAGCTTTCCTTCTTTACCCCATTTATGAACCAAAAATTTTCCTAGGTTATTTCCAGAGCAAAAAAGGTGCCAAATTTGGTTATTTTGATCAAGGGTTTTGTGTAGGAAAAGTTTGAGGAGGTTGGATTTAACAACCGAAATATGTTCTCGAGTCCTTAATTCACAAGGTTAGAAATTTTGAGTGTTAGGGTTTCAAACCCTAGATGTCCAGATCTGAAAGTATGCATTGGTTCAACTCATATGTAGGTTGCTAATATTTGTTGTATAGAGTTCGAATATTGTGATGTTTTAACGGTTGACTTAGTAAAATCATGAAATCTGGAGTTTCGGTTTGATAACATATGATATTCTCTAATTGTGATTTGTATTAGCTATTGATTTCTTAATCGTTTGAGTTAAGTATTATGGAGATGCCTAGGCATGTTTAAGATATGATATGTGATGTCATTTTACAGTTGATACTAGTAGGATGGAAGGAAACATGTAAGATACAGGTGAACCACGAGCTTTACAGATGCTAGATGAGTAGGTTCTAGTTCATTATTAATGAATAAACTATTATTGAATTAACTGTTCATTGAACTATTTCCGTTATCAGAAGATATATATATATATATATATATATATATATATATATATATATATATATATATATATATATATATATATATATATATATATATATATATATATATATATATATATATATATATATATAAATGTCTTTTCGTTATCCTGTCCTCATCGGAGTCAAGCCGCGAATTTGGAAAAGATGTCACTTAGGGTAGTGAAAAGATTGCACCTACTGTAGATATTTTGAATTTTGGTAATAAGAACGTGGGTTGTCCTTTCAGTTCCAGCTGTAAGATACTATATAAACGAGTATGTAGTATCATCCATATCTACATCTTTTCAGTCTCATTCTTTGCTACTACCAGTTTATTCTTATATAATCTCAGATTTCCAATCGAGGCATGGAAAACAGATCTCATATGGAAAACTTGTCAGACGCTGAGCGGAATTTCCTAAGGGAAGAGGGTACCTCCCTATCGTTTAATCAGATACCACTACTGGAGTCTGGTAATTATAATATCCTTAACTCCTTTTATTTCTTATTCATTTCTCTAGCGTTTTGATTTTGTTTTAAACTATGTGAGGTATAGATTTTCCAGATATATTACCGCTGGATCAACTTCAAGATGATCCTGAAGTTTTTCCTCTGATGGGTATTCTCCCTGAAGATCCACTGCCTTTAAATCAAAACATCGCTGTTGGACAATCTCAATGTATACCTCCAGGTTAAGTCATTTTCTTAAGCTTTATGTTTGTTTTGCTTAATTATCTAACATACGTTATACACAGATCCATTCGAAGATGATCTTACTAATGATAATCTAAGCATGAACATGCCCATGCTGCATAGTAAAGTAGATTTAACAAATCAGGGGTTTTTAACTGACATTCAAAATCAGGATCAAATACAGTCGATCCATGATGACACTATCGGGCTCGCTTCAGGGAATCCTGAGTCCGTGGGTGGTTTTCAATATCAGGATCATTTTCAATTGATCCAAGGTAACTTAGAAAGTTTCAAGAATGAGAATTCTGGGTTTATGGTTGATTTTGGAAATCAAGAACTATTACCCATAATAGGTAACAATGAAAGTGTTAGTGATCAGGATCATACACAATTGATCCAAAATGAAAACGTTTCAACCTCGATTCCAAGAACCTTTGAAATTCGTAGAAAAAGGGATTCTAGACATGCGTTGAGTAAGGAAACAATATCCATGCATTTTGACAAGCCCATTTTGGAAGCTGCAAGAGAACTCAACGTTGGATCAACACAGTTGAAGCAACGTTGTAGGAAGTTAGGCATCAAAAGTTGGCCTCGACGACAGATTAAGAGTCTACAAACTCTTATTAACCATACTCAGGTTAAAAATTGTATTTCTTTTTCCCTAATTTTAATATCATGAGATTGTAATGACTGAAAGTATTTGTGCAACAGGAGTTGGATAATAATCCTAGTAGAGCAGACATAATACTTAGTCTAGAGAACGAGAAAAGAGCAATAGTCGAGGGTTCCAGTTCGAAGATAACTGATACCACAAAGAGATTGAGGCAAGCTGCCTTTAAGGCTGTTTACAAGAAAATAAAGGTTCAGAAGAGGGAGGAAGCTTCATCAGGGACCCATACACAGCAACAATCTCTGCCTTCTGTTTTTGCTATGAGTGGTTTTAACCATGATTTTCTCAAGATCACAAGTGAAGAGAACCCAGAAGACTTGGCAGGTGACTTAGCCCGCCTTCGGCTTTCAGATTGAATTTCTACCAATATTCGTTTAATGGAACTGTTGATAGGGATGATGGAAGGTTTTCGATAATAGTTATTGGTCAGGTATTATCGAATTGTTAGGTCTACTATGTGAGGATAGGGGTATAAGAGGTACATAAAGTGTCTAGATGTATGGTTCTATAGTATTATAAAATACTCCTGTACTATTTTAGCTTTATATTTTATTTTAGAGTTTTCTTTGTATATGGTTCTTGGTAAGTTTTTAGTCTTGTTGTTCACTACGACTATTTCTAAGCACATGTTAGTCATACCTTGGACAAATATAGTTGATCAGGCTCTATCTGTCCTAGGTATGATCACATAACTACCTAGGCCTACTCGTAGTGTTCAACTCATCTTATTACTCTTGTATTGTTCTGGTTATGACACTGTTCTAGTATGTATGTACTTGTACTTATACTTTATAAAAATATCATTGTATTTTTAAAGTATACTTTGTATAGATTGTTTTAGAGAGTTTTAGTCCCATTGTATTTATACTTGTATATCTTAAATGGATTGATATACTTAGTTCACTATAAACAATGCTCTGATACCAATCTGTCACACCCCCAACCCACGATGGCGGAAACGTCTGAGGGTGGATGACTTCATGAACAGTATCACAACAACGTTTGTACAATAGTGATCAAAGCAAACACATCCATCATATACATAATTGTAAATGTTACAATAGTTCAAAAGATTGTATGTTTTGAATACAATTACAATATGATATCAAAATACATAGTATGACGCCATAGCGACCCATCGTCAAAGGTTGTAGTTACCCTATCAATTTTATGAGAATACAAGTAGTTTGAAAGAGTGTCAACATTACGTTGGTGAGTTCATAAGATTTTTGTATGAGAAAATCCATAATCCTTTTTCCTTGTAGAAAGATAGTGTTTGAAACCAGAAAATCCAATATTTTCTTATAAATGAGTAGTAGTCTTAAAACCCAAAGACCGAAAATGTATAGGTATTTGTATACTTGAAAATAGTATTACGTAGTTTTATTCTTGTATAAAACCGTGTAAATAGATGTTTACTGGTAGTCGAATCGTAGATTTAATTCCACAAAAGTCGTATGTATAAGTAAACCGTACTTATATTTATATCTTTGATAAAACATAGTTTTAATTCCCATAGAATCAGTGTGTATAAGTAAACCATACTTATATTCGTAACTTGTTAAAATGTAGTTTTAATACCATAAAACTGAAAGGTTTTCTGCAACTATGAACTAAAAATCCTAAGTTCACATGCAAGCTATTTAGATCTAAGTTTTTCTCCTAATTAAACATATAACAATTCCTAGAAGGCCAGAAAAAAGATTAACTAAAAGAAAGATCAAGAAAAACCAACCTTTAATGAATCTTGGAAGCAAAGCAACAGAAACCTCTTGCCTCAAATGTAGTCACACCCTAGCTTGGAGTTGTTTGCCGAAAATACCTTCTTAGAGAGCTTCAAAATCGTGGCTTTAGGGTTAGGGTGAGCCTCCCTATTTATAGGCTCCAAATGGTGATCAGATAAACCTTAAAGATAAACCTTTTTGAATTCAAATTAAGATAAGCCTTTATCTTAATAATTCAAACCCTTTTATCCTCATTATCAAAATCGAAAATATATATGTTTCCATATATAATTTCGTTCACCACTCTCACTTACTCAACTGTCACTTACTCAACTATTGAATAATTACAGTTTTAGTCCCTGCACCTTAATTAATCAATTTAACTGCCAAATTAATTCCAATTAATTCCAGAAAAATTTCTAATTAATTATTATAGTTTCTAATTAATATATTATCACTTAAATATATTAATAAACTATTTATTTAATTTCTATTGATTTATTAATCACATAATAAATCAATCTTTCTCTCTACCGGACTTTCTGCCAATCCTCCAACTATGAGGGCAACCCAAATGGACTATGCTACTATTAATTAGATAAATACTAATTATTAGTCATGGCTTAGACACCTAATGCAACAGTCTCCCACTTGGATAAGTCTATGACTAAAATTACCAATTTAACCTCTAATTAATTAGCAACTGTAGCTTCCTAGAAACCGCTGCCGAACTCTAACCTAGTCAGTTCTGTCCAATGATAAGTGATCATATGATCCTTCGTCCAACAAGATATTTTTCAGACACGAGACATGGATTGAGATCAATCTCTGTCCGATATTCTGTTTCCCGATTTCCGATTTTGCTTATGACTTTAGGACTTCTAATTGAACACATCAATTTAGTCCAGGCTGGCCAGCACTTTAGTCAACTTCAAAATCATCGAGAGGCCTACAGATATCTGTTTCCCATCAGGGTCAAGGAACGAATAAGCTTTGACTTATATGCTTATATCTTTTACAAGTCAAATCATTCACAACAACATGTTTTATAACATCGAGTTACCGATGCGTTTTCATATTATCAATGAACAACTGCCTTGTAAATCATAACTCATATCTCTCCACTTCAAGATCATAAGATATTATCGTCTCAACATTGCTTGTGATATAATCCATGAAGCAATCTGTTGAGCGTGGGTTTATCCAATACTCAAATCTCTATTTCTAAGTACTCATGAATGTTGTAGCAATCCTATTGATATGTCTAACTCCTTAGACAGTCTACAAACCAATTCATGACAGTCTTGATTCAATACTTACTTCCCAAAGTATGAGCGACTGTGGACCTATCTGAATAATTAAATTATTCGGGAAGTAAAACATGCAAAAGTGAAACATAAAGATCTGACTGGCAGCTACTCCTGCTTATTACCAAGTCTCCACAAGGTAATCACCAAGTCGGACATTGTCATAAACTGTTATCGGTTTCAAGATTTCTTTTAAACTTTCAATTCTAATTTTACATCTATGTCTTTATCAACCTTACACTCTTTCTATGTATCCAAAGTATCTTATACTTATACATTTTATTGCAGATGATCCAATCGGATGCTCATCCGATAACATCTCAATATGTTATCCTGTCAATTTCTCTTTTAACTCCATTCTGTGTACTGTGACTTCCTATGGTTCTGGGTCTGCACCCTAAGACTATTTCGAGGTGTTATGATGTACCGGTGAACCACACGCGCTCCATCAGAATACCAACGAGACTCTTTAACCATGAAGTCCTTTAACATCATGTCCTGATGTTAATAATTACCACTTTGAAAATCTTTCAAATTAATACTATCACTTTCACCCTAATCATTTCCTAATGAATTCTCACTTGAGTTCAACCAATCCATCCAGTATTCCCAGCCAGGCAATGTGCTGAATCCAACTTACTATGCCCTAAGCATTAAGTTATCAGGACATGTTCATGACTTTATGATCGATCCAAAACTTGTGGAACCCGATTTAATCCTATTCCAAACCCTTTCGAAATCCAAGGATTATTTATAATCCTTTGTGTCATGATTTTCGAAAAACTATTTTCCTTTCAGAGACTTTTCTCGTGCATCTTGAATCTTATCAAGATCATGCTTACAATGGCTAGGTCTATGCTGGCGACTTCATCTTTCCAATAGATGACTGTGAATTACATGAGTATGTTGCACCTTCTTTATTTCTTTCATGCCAAGTCATCACACTTTGCAATGACAAGAAAAACTTTTCCTAAGTCTATGCATCTTGAATCTCATCAAGAACATCTTGGCAGAATCTGGATCTATCTCATAGACTTTTACAACCACCTGAGTATGCCGTATTTCTATTAAGGCTCTCATAGCGATCCGTCTCTTAACACTAAGTCATTACACTTTGTAATGAAAATAGACGTTTCCTAGAAACAGTATGTATCCCACGTATGGAGATAGTAGATAACGGCGACTCCCACTGGCTTTGACATGGTTATAGACTATTCACAAAATCCAGGACTTATGGTACATTTTGAGAATCCAAACCATTCTTGACATTTTAATGGAAGTCTTTCAGCCCTTTCTCAAAATCCAATCATTTGGCAAATTTTGAGAATCTGAATATCCTTTCTTGCGAGATGCCCGTGGGGAAATCCCGGGCCTATTCACCTTTGTACCGGGACTCTCTTTATGAGTCTCTATTAGTGTAACGATTCACAATGTACCGTACAGTATCCTTTCGGATTCCATCCTCTATTGAGATTACTTCTCCCGGAATCAATTACTTGACTCTGAATATCGTCTCACTCAACCAGATGTTCTGAAGGTATGTAACGGTCCATGTTGCTTTCTTTTGATGATTCAGTTACTCCCACTGGTTTTTAGACCAGGTGTAAAATCAATCAAATTTTTCACATAGACTGTGTCTCACCCTGAGGTTCTCTTGTTTGGCAGCAACCGGGCTCACCAATGCTTCCAAGTAGTCGAATTGTAAATCCATACCAACTATAGTGTTTTACCACCAATCGGTGTGTCAGCCCAATCATAACTACTTATGATGGTGATCAATACTACTTGTCAAGAGAAGATTATGTCAATTGTAGAACAGAAATCTGATTTCTGCTCCAAGCCTAGTGATGACTAAAGGTTCTTTCACTCGGCTAATCCTGAACTCATTCAGGACTGTCCCGACTCCCACTGTTTCCTTAGAACATGAGTTCTTTCTAAAAAAGCTATTCTTTTAGAGTTACAGAGGGATAGCCAATGAAACGACAATGCTGATCATGTTCAGACTAGTCATGAGGTTCAGACGAACACTACAAGACCCTGGACTCTCTATGTGCAAGTGGGATAATCCCAGCTTCACATTTCAGCAGTGTCTCCAAAGCCTACTTAGTCTAGAATATGGTCAGAATGTGGTCTGACTGGTTTAGAATTCAATTTATTGGAAACTAATTGACAATGTATCTCATACATCGAGGATCAAATTATTTCGACGAATGCTCCATCATCTTCCCTAAGACACATTATAACTTATTAATGTTCTTGGAAGAGAATGAACTGTGAAACATTTTCCCAGTTTATGTTGTCACTCAGGTTCTGCGGATCTTGTACTCCTTTTGAAGTCCTTGAACTGTTCAAGGTTTCAATTCAATTGCTTATTCTGACAAGCGAAGCCATATTCATCATATCGAAAGACAAATATCGTGAAGTACAAACAATTGTGTTTTATTTGAAGATTCGAGCAATACACAGCAACTGATGTGTCCATTGCTCCTAATCTTAATGCCTTTTACATATCTATGTAAACTTATGACTTTGTTAGTTCTGTTCAAGATTTGCAATCTTCGGTTGACTCTAAGTCAACTGATTCCAAAATCCTATCCTCTGGATCTTTGGGTGATTCATTTCTTGCCATATGCGCTTAATAAAGAACTTAATCATCATCTAACTTTATGTCAAATGATTCCAAATTCCTGTCCAACTGGATCTTTGGGTGATTCATTTCTTGACACATTAAGAACTCAACTCATCATGAGACTCTAAGTCAAATGATTCCAAAGTCCTGTCCAACTGGACCTTTGGTTGAATTGATTCTTACAACATTTGTCTTAACAATCATAAGGGACATAATTCCTAAATCCAAACACTTTGGATGTATCAATATTCAAGTTATTACTAATCATGCATTCAACACAATCATACAACATTTCAAGGATATTTCATACAACATGTGTTAAAAGAAAATTGACAATTTTATTAAAACAAAATCCTTGAACAATGTATTATATGATAGACAATGTCATACGCATCTAATAAGCTAATACCATGATTTCAATATCTAACTAAACTCTAAAACTGCATGAGCTTCAGATCCAGTCTCAACAACATCCCACATCCTACAGAGTCCATGCATACAGAGCAAATGTGAGAAACACATCATGTATCAAGGAATTAAGGATCAGGGGTTCTGAGTTTTAAGATATTCCTGAGTTGCCAAACTGTTCGGCTTCGGAGCATTTTTCCAATCTTTCCGTGACTGTGTCTCGCCCTGTGGATTCCCAGTTTGAAACATCAAGGAACCGGTCCAGACGATCTGGATCATTTCTTGATGTGTCCTATTACTGGACTCAATCCCGAAGCAGCTGAATCAATGGAACTATGCTTCTCTATGAACGACTCATATAGAGTTAATATTGAATACATATCCACGATTGTCTTATCTGGTTTCCCTTCCTGTACATCAGGATGAACGGATCAGCGAGTCGAGCTAATGCTTTAACTCCCGATCAAAAGGGGACCAAATTTATACAGTTCATCTATGTGTCTCTCAGTCTTGAGAACATATGAACTGGTGCTACTTCCTGCACACTTCAAACTCTTTGAAGATCTTAGCTCGTCCTTTCTCAACCAGTTCATGGAACTTTTCCACAACTAGCTGTGTTAACTTATTTGACCCCAGGAATTCTAAATTCCTACGGAACTCGGGGTCAATGATCAATAGTATTAGGCAACGAACTTTCCTTGACTTATCAATCTAGGAGTCATGCTCATCATAAGCTACTGTGTGATGTCATGCTTTGGGGGGCGGACACTCAGTCAGATATGGCTTGCCAGCAAAATAGGGAACTATTCTCTATTTATGAAGCCATACCATATAGTTCAGGCCAGTCAGCCTTTCCATATTTGGCAGGTGCATTCTGATGCTTTCAGAAATGGGTGAAGGAGGAGAAGGAGGAGAATTGACACTTGACATCTATAAAAGAAAATAGAATTTATTAGCTTAATTGGTCCTTTTTAAATAATTACCCAATATGTTATTTAATAAGGCTAGGATCCAAAATACCCCAACTATGGTGTGAAGAGGGATGCTGTAATCACAACATAATGGTCATTAAGGTAGATAAACACTTATCAATTTCATCTTATGAAATTCCTAGATCTGTTGAGATTCATTAAACTCTTCAATGGCATGTTTAATCTCGGATGTGCTCCACTGTTTGTGACTGGGATGCCGAGGATCACAAATTGGATGTGAATAACCATGCAAATTAGCTTGGTACTCTCAGGTTAATTATCATCTCTAATTGATGTGCCGGTAAACCACACATGCTCCACCAACAATGACAATACCCGGGAAACCCATTACAACTCTTTATGAACCCCTATTGGCGTGCCGGTAAACCACACACGCTCCACCAATGTTTCATAAAGTGCAATGTGCAATTTCATGGATTAGCACCAATTCACATTTTTCCTAAAGTAACTAGATTTAGGTTTTATTAAGTGTTCTAGTACTTTGAATCATTATACTTTTAGTGATTATTAGGTGGTCCTATCAAACCTGTTCGGCTAACGACCCTCCACTGATCAGGCGAGCGGTGGGCGAGAGTGTTCACCCATTAGACCGCCATTTTATAGGCAGTCTCCTTATACCCACTTTATATACCAGCTTCGTGAATGAGGCCTACTAATGATTTGACTAACCATTTAATCTCATACATATAAAATAACTTTTTAGTTATAATATATATAAGATGTAATTTTCTAAAACTTTTAAAAAATTGTTTCTGGTTTATCTTTTAATTTATTGTCGATTTAAACTATTAAATTTCAAATTAAATTAAACCTTGAAAATTGATTTTAATTATCTTTTAATTAACCAATTAATTAAATTAATTAAATTTGATATTTTAAACCTTTTAAAATATTTTAGGATTTATCCTTTTAATTTTTGCCAATTTAAACAATTAAATTCTAAATTAAATTAAATACTTGAATTATCTTTTAATTACCAATTAATTAAATTAATTCAAATGTGGATAGGTTTATCAAATTAATCAAATTAATTAAAACCTATCCTT
The DNA here is from genome assembly GCA_023525715.1 of Cichorium intybus. NCBI lineage: Eukaryota > Viridiplantae > Streptophyta > Magnoliopsida > Asterales > Asteraceae > Cichorium > Cichorium intybus. The sequence goes on from CM042012.1 coordinate 97,275,183, forward strand.
ATCCCCTAATTTTCGATTTTTAGGATAAAGGTTTTAAGGTTTATCTTTTAAACAATTTAAAGTTACCAAAAATAGAATACCTTCTAAACCCTAATCATAAAATCGCCAAAATAGAGGGGAGGGTCTAGGGTTTTCAAAACCCTAACCCTAATTGTCGATTTGCCCAAAATTAGGGTTTAGAGACTATAAACCCTAATTACAAGAAAAGCAGTTATAGCAATTTAACAAGAAAAACAACCAAATGCTCTGATACCACTGAAAGGTTTTCTACAACTATGAACTAAAAATCCTAAGTTCACATGCAACCTATTTAGATCTAAGTTTTTCTCCTAATTAAACATATAACCATTCCTAGAAGGCCAGAAAAAAGATTAACTAAAAGAAAGATCAAGAAAAACCAACCTTTAGTGAATCTTGGAAGCAAAGCAACAGATACCTCTTGCCTCAAATGTAGTCACACCCTAGCTTGGAGTTGTTGGCCGAAAATACCTTCTTAGAGAGCTTCAAAATCGTGGCTTTAGGGTTAGGGTAAGCCTCCCTATTTATAGGCTCCAAATGGTGATCAGATAAACCTTAAAGATAAACCTTTTTGAATTCAAATTAAGATAAGCCTTTATCTTAATAATTCAAACCCTTTTATCCTCATTATCAAAATCGAAAATATATATGTTTCCATATATAATTTCGTTCACCACTCTCACTCACTCAACTGTCACTTACTCAACTATTGAATAATTACAGTTTTAGTCCCTGCACCTTAATTAATCAATTTAACTGCCAAATTAATTCCAATTAATTCCAGAAAAATTTCTAATTAATTATTATAGTTTCTAATTAATATATTATCACTTAAATATATTAATAAACTATTTATTTAATTTCTATTGATTTATTAATCACATAATAAATCAATCTTTCTCTCTACCGGACTTTCTGCCAATCCTCCAACTATGAGGGCAACCCAAATGGACTATGCTACTATTAATTAGATAAATACTAATTATTAGTCATGGCTTAGACACCTAATCCAACAAAAACTTGTATGAGGAATCTCTTTCCTTGTAAAATGTAGTATTGTAATCCAAGAAAATCCAATAGTTTCTTATGAATGTATCCAAGTCCTTAAAACCCAAGGACTAAAATGTATAGCATAGTTTGAAGTATAAAGCCATTGAAAATGTATATTTCCACGTAAACAATTTAATAAGTTGATTTCCCATAGAATTCAGAGTGTATAAGTAAAACCATACTTATATTTGTAACTTGTTAAAATGTAGTTTTAATACCATAAAACTTGTATGAGGAATCTCTTTCCTTGTAAAATGTAGTATTGTAATCTAAGAAAATCCAATATTTTCTTATGAATGTATCCAAGTCTTAAAAATCCAAAGACTAAAATGTATAGTGTAGCTTGTAGTATAAAACCTTTGAAAATGTATATTTCCACGTAAACAATTTATAAAGTTGATTTCCCATGCGAGACGTCCTATAACCATACTGTGACCATGTAGGCCTGCTTCGACGTTCTTCAGGCGTCGGACTGTTATGACATTTGTCACCTCAGACCCGTCGGTCTAGCTGTAGCTAGCAGCTCAGGTGCGGGGTTGTCAATCCCGTATAGATCTATACACAAATATCACGTTCTCTTACCGAGACTCTGGTTATAAATTTCAGGACTTATATTATGTACTTAAATAAGCACTGTGAAGACCCGTCTCACAAAAATGTATGTATTAATCAACTTGTTTACGTAAAGTTTGTATATGAAAAACCCTTGTATTTGCCAATTATCATTTTTCCCATGATAATATAGTAATGTATAATAATTATATATTTGTATATAATTATTTGTCTTGTTCTAACCGTTATAGTAACATTTGTATCCACAAACTATTCCTATAATAGTTTATTTTTGGTATTCTGTCGTGAAAAGCATATATTTACGAATATATGTGAAATAACTTATTTAAATGGTTATAAACAACATCTTTTTAAAATATTTTCCATAATAGTGGTGTAATAAATTGGTTATACCCATTATTAATTCCAATGTAATATTTCATGACTATCAAATAAAGAACGGCCAGGTAGAAGATCAAATGGGGAGGCAGGACCCTTTTAGCGTATAAGCCTTTCGGAAATCCAAAAACCTAGCCCAAATGATCGACCTAGACACCGCTCTCGTAAGTAGATCATTCGATATTATATTTTGGAACTATAATTGAATTGTTGTCATAATGATGTTTACAAAATTCACATTTTGTTTACTATTGTTACAAATAAGTATAAATAGCTATTTTTATAGTATAACTTGTATTCTCCCCCTTAAAACTTGAATAAAGATAAAAAGAAGGGGTATGAACTCACCTCAATGTCGATGATGATGTTATCACCAATTGTTGTTAGATCGCCCAACTCTTACTGCTTCTAACTCGAACCCTCTTTTTCTATCTTTTTACTATATTTTCAAGCTATATCTCTACAACTCTCTCGATATGTGTATATAGCTTGTATTGGTGTGGTTTGATTATGAAAATTTGAGTCCTATTTATAGTAGATTTATTTTCGTATAGTGGCCCTCAAGATACAGGTATTTGACTTTTATAGCTTTTAGAAAATTGTTTATGACAAAACATACCTTTAAAATACTCTTTAAATAGATTAATAGTTTTTATATAAAAATAATGATTTTTGTTTATAAAACTATAATCTACAAAAATCGTAGTTTAATAATATCAACTTTTTAACTAAAAAGCTTTAACGAATTAACGTAAGGGTATTAATTGTATGTTTAATGAAAATATAGGGTTTAAATGTAAATACAATTTCATTTTAAAGAAAAAGAAAATATTAAATATAAAACTGATATCAATAATATTAAATTTTGACGTCACGTTGTTCGTATCGACGATACGGTTTTGACGGTAAATTTTTCGTTTTATAAAAAATCATAATATTTTTGATAAACTTAACAATACGTATTGAATACGTAGTGTTCGAAATAAAAATACGAATTCTTTGGGGGTAAAATATATAAATATGAATAAATAATTAAGTGGGGCCCACTTTAATAAAATTATAAAAAATATAAAAAAAATAAAATATGGAAATTTGAAAATCTTCCCATCCTTTTAGACTTTGAAAATTGCGTGTTTTTTTTTCACAAAACACTATTCACACCGGGTTACTATTCATGTCGGACACTATTCACGACGAATTTTTTTTTTCTAATTATTTATACCAAAAAAAATCTAACTTAATAGCGTTTGTTCGTATAATTCATTTGAATTAGCATAAGTAGTATTATAATATCTAATAATATATCGTAGAGGTTATGAAATTTGCATTTCACATATTGACCTAATGTACGCTTTGACTGACTTGAGTTGACTTAATTTGACAGTTGTCACAGAGGGCAACCCAAATGGACTATGCTACTATTAATTAGGTAAATACTAATTATTAGTCATGGCTTAGACACATAATCCAACAAGAAGGTGTCCGGTAAGGACATGACTTATATGTGGGTGCTTCTCGACCCCAGCAGTCCCTTGGCCGGTGGGCACTACATTACCCGCCTGGCCAGATCTTATCGGGTACTTACTGCTGCGACTGTGGCCTCCCTGACGGCGATTCCTCCAGTTCGGATAACGGTGCGAGCCTTGGAGAATATGCATCTGATACAACAGCTACAGCCAGGGCGATATATAAGAGTAGCGACAGAGGTCGCCAGGGCACCCCGACCAGCTTAAGAGGAGGGACCAGCAAGGCGACACCGGAGAGTCAATCCACCAGTTCCACCACCACAGCCACAGCAGGAGGAGGAGGCGACAGCTCTCAGCCGATTGCAGGATCGAGTGGCTCGGATTGAGGATCAGCTGGAGTGGATTGGGGAGGTACTTTTGGAGATGGCCACCCAGCAGGGACGACGCCCCCGACCATTCCCAGCCCGAGCACACGATCATGAGGCAGGTCCTTCAAGGCCACCCGGTGGCAATTGATGTATTTTTCTGTTTCTTTTGGATATATATGTACTGTACCTATGACACTATCTTTATTTTTCTGCTTGTTTATATTTTATTTGTTTGTTTGTTGCAATTAATGTCTTTGTGAGTTATGCATGTAATACCAAATGGAGGAGTCTTTTCAAGCAAGCGTGGGGTCACCGTGCCCCCTCCACTTACCTTGACCACTGACGTGTTTCACTGTTACGCTACAACTCCTGAATTCTGAGTCGAGGACTTTTGTTCGTGTTTGTGTACCTGTGACAACCAAGTACCATCAAGTAATCTAACGTCAAAGGGGTAACTCTTTCTCCCTAGTTCTGAAATATTTTTTGTACAACGAGGACATTGTACAGTTTTAAGTGGGGTGTGGACGGTCGAATGTGTAGTTTTTTGAAATTTTTGCGGGAAATGACTAGTTTTCAAAAAATTTAGCAATTTTTCAAACTTTTTAATAGGTTGTAATTTTGAAACAAATAGTTTCTGAATGTTTTAGCATTAGTGTTTTTCAAGAAATACTATGTTGTTATCATGCTATGAGTTTAGTCAAATAAGTTGAGTTTTAGGAGTTAGAAGATTAGAGTGTTTTAGGATTGGAATTTAGGAAGGAATTGTCAATCAGTGGCCTTTGTCGTTCGAGCCGGTAGGTCTAAAATTGGTGGGCCTTATGCACCTTACCACCTAAGATCGTCTGGTCTGGGATGGTATTTCTGAAAGCTCGCTACACGGACAACATCGAAAGTCATGGACAGTTCTTTAATGGCCTTTAGAATCTGAATGAGTAAGTACACTTCAGTGTGGACAGAAAATTTGTAATCAAGGGTTCTTTAGAAAGTCATGAATTCCAAAGGATATTCCGATTATATTTTCGCAAACTATTTCACTCTAACTCCTAGGGCAATAAGCTTTGAAATTGAACACATTCAAAAATTGTTTGAGTCTTTATTAGAATTTGTTAAAAACTCTCTTGCCCCCAAGCAAGGGACAAGTGTGGGGTGTTTGACAACGCCTAGTAATATCAAGTATTTTAGTCGTTGTTGAGCCCTATTCTTGGTGAATTTATATCATATATGTTGTGGTATTCTCACTTTTTGTGTCAGTGCTTGTTTGGAAAGAAATGATGTAAACATGGGCTAAAAGCGTACAAAATGGAAGAGTTTGAAGATAAAGACAAAACAGTCCAATTCGCACGCGCACCGCGGGTATGAACAAGGGTGCGATGCGGTGACTCGGCAATGAGGCGGTGGAGAAGATTCAAATGCCGAGAAAACGGGGATAAACCAGCACGCGCGCCGCGGATTCTACTTGTGCGCGGCGCGGTCTTTTATTTTTCACAACTATAAATAGAGGGTTCTAGGTCGAAAAATGTAGAAAAGACCTAGCATAGGAATGATCCCCAAGGCTTCTTTGACTCCGAGTTTCAGTTTTCAGCAACCATAATTGGTATTTTGTGTTTTTCTCTTTTAATTTCTAATTAGTTTAGTACCTTTGGTAGATTTGCTAGTGTTTTTGGGTGTGACAACCATTGGCATTAGTTTTTAGTTTCTGAATTTTATGTTTTCTGTTTTGGAACAAGTTGGATCTGAGTTTTTAATAGTTAATCATTCGGTTATTGTTAATTGCTCTCTTTTCAGTATTTTATGCTTTCGGATGAATTGTGGATGTTTGATTGTGTTGGATGGTTATTGTGTTCCTGAATTTAGACTTTACTTTCTGATTTCAGTAACTCATGTTAGTTTAGAAGTTGAATTGGATTGGAATTAGTTTTTGGATTTATTGGATTTCGGGATTGTTTTTGGTAAAAGTCGGAAACTAGATCCTCTGGCTGTAGAAGTGACACTACAGTTGGTAATCTGTTGCCTACCTTGACCACGTAACTCCTGTGGATCGACCCTGACTACCGCTATACTGGTGTGTGTTACGTTTATTTTACTATTTTTGACCGCATGACGACCGCTGCGATGTCACCTACCAAACATAGAATGAACGTTATGACCTTTATTTATGTTTTTATTATTTCCTTGGTTAAAAAAGATTTTAAACAACATGATACATCCGACCCACACTCCCCTAATTGAGAAGTAAGTTGTTGCTATCTCTCACTCTCTCAAGTATGATCTCTTCTCTCTCGCACTCTTTTTTTCTCTCTCTCTCTCACGCACACACACATACTCTTTCTCTCTCTCTCTCTCTCTCTATCTCTCTCTCTCTCTTTCTCTTTCTCTTTCACAAGATCCTTCTATACCAACCTTTTTTGTAGCAATAATGTGTTGGATTAGGTGTCTAAGCCATGACTTTACAACTATATTTATCTTGTTAATTGAAGCAAAGTCCATTTGGGTTGCCCTCATAGCTGGAGGTCAGGATAGAGTTCAGTAGAGTAAAAGGTTGATTTATTAATTGTGTAATAAATCAATAGAATTAATTAAATGGTTTATTAGTATATTTAAGTGCTAATATATTAATTAGAAACCATAATAATTAATTGAGATTTAATCTAGAATTAATTGGATTTAATTTAGTGATTAAATTAATTAATTAAAAGTGTGAGGACTAGTTTGTATTTATTCAATAGTTGAATAACTGGCAAAGAGAAGTCCAGGGGCCAAAAGTGGCGCCACCCTTGGAGGCTTCTTTAAGGTTGGCGAAAACCCTAATTAGGGTTTAGGGATCTGGTCCAAGTGGTCAACAGGCTTGCCCACTTGGAGGCTCCTTAGGGTTTCAAGTGTAACCCTAGGAGGCTATAAAAGGAACCCTCTGGCTCCCCATTATTCACGCCAACTTCAACCAGAGAAACTCTACTGGACTGTCTTCTCCATTGCTGTGGGTATGACTTTCATCTGAGGCAGGATACTTTTGCTGCTAGCTTCAAGAACAAGATTCAAAGGTTGGTTCTTCTGATTTGAACTTTAGAAATAATTGTTGGCCTTTAGGTTATAGTTTATTATCTTCATAGAAGAAAACATAGATCTTTCTAGGGTTGCATGTGAACCATAGGAATTTTTGAGTTCATTGTTTGCTAGAAAACCCTTCAGTGGTATCAGAGCGTAGGCTGTTTTCTTGTGTTTGATATAAACTGCATGAACTGTTTGTGCCTAATGTTTTTGTGCGATAATTTGACCCTTAGAAGAGGTTAATTTCGTGGCCTAGGCTAGGGTTTCCTAACCCTAGCCGCCACCCCTTATTTTCCCCTTGATTTGCATGATTTACTTGCCTTTTATAAGTAGGTTGTTATTTTTGGTAACTGTATCTATTAAATAACTAGAACTCTTATTTTTGGCTTGTAATTTTCGAAATTTGTGGGGCCTTAAATAGATAAAATTAATTTGATTAATTTATAATATCTATCTTAGATTTAATTAATTTAATTAATTGTTAATTAAAAGACCAATTAAATCAGCTTAAGGAATTAATTTAAATTTTCAAAAATTGTTTAAAAATTTGCGAAAATTATGATTAAATTAATTCTAAAATATTTTAATAAGATTAAAATATATCTTATATATTTATGATTAAAAGTTAATTATTTATATATAAGAAAATTGGTTAGTCTTACCGCTAGTAGGCCTTGTTCACAAAACTGTCCTATAAAGAGGGTATAAGGCGACTGACTATAAAATGTTAGTCTAATGGGTATCCACTCTTACCCACCGCTCTCCTGGTCAGTCGAGTGTCGTTAGCCGAACGGGTTTGATAGAACCGCTAAGCCTCTAAAAAGTATAATGCTATAATTGAAAGTACTAGAACCTCAAACAAATCCCAATCTAGTTACTTTAGGTTAAAAATGTGAATTGGTGCTAATCCATGGAATTGCACATTGCACTTTGTGGAACGTTGGCGGAGCGTGTGTGGTTTACCGGCACGCCAACTGGGGTCCACAAAGACTCGCAATGGGTTTCTCGATTTTGTCATTATTAACGGAGCGTGTGTGGTTAACCGGCACGTTAATTAGAGATGACAATTGACTTCGAGAGTACGGAGCATATTTTCATGGTTATTCACACCCGGTTTGTGATCCTCGGCATCCCAGTCACAAACAGTGGGGCACATCCGAGACTAAACATGCCATTGAACAGTTCAATGTGTCTCAACAGATCTAGGAATTTCATAAGATGAAATTGATATGTGTATTATCTACCTTAATGACCATTATGTTGTGATTACGGCATCCCTCTTCACACCATAGTTGGGGTATTTTGGGTCCTAGCCTTAATAAATAATATATTGGGTAATTATTTAAAAGGATTAATTAAACTAATAAAATTCTGTTTATTGTAAATGTCTAAATCAAGTGTCTATTCTCCTCCCTCTCCTCCTTCACCCACTTCTGAGAGCATCAGAAAGCACCTGCCTAATATGGTAAGGCTGACTGGCCTTAACAATATGGTATGGCTTCATAAATAGAGAATAGTTCTCTGTTTTGCTGGCAAGCCATATCTGACTGAGTGTCCGCTCCCCAGAGCATGACATCACACAGTAGCTTGTGATGAGCATGACTCCTTGATTGTTAAGTCAAGGAAAGTTCGTTACCTTATACTATTGATCATTGACCCCGAGTTACGCAGGAATTTAGAATTCCTGGGGTCAGATAAGCTAGTTGTGGAAAGGTTCCATGAACTGGTTGAGAAAGGACGAGCTAAGATCTTCAAAGAGTTTGAAGTGTGTAGGAAGTAGCACCAGTTCACATGTTCTCAAGACTGAGAGACACACAGGTGAACTGTATAAATTTGGTTCCCTTTTGATTGGGAGTTAAAGCATTAGCTCGACTCGCTGATCCGTTCATCCTGATGTACAGGAAGGGAAACCAGATAAGACAATCATGGATATGCATTCAATGTTGACTCTGTATGAGTCGTTCATAGAGAAACATAGTTCCATTGGTTCAACTACTTCGGGATTGAGTCCAGTAATAGGACACATCAAGAAATGATCCAGATCGTCTGGACCGGTACTCGATGTTTCAAACTGGGAATCCACAGGGTGGGACACAGTCACGGAAAGATTGGAAAATGCTCCGAAGCCGAACAGTTTGGCAACTCAGGAATATCTTAAAACTCAGAACACCTGATCCTTAGTTCCTTGATACAGGATGTGTTACTCACATTTGCTCTGTATGCATGGACTCTGTAGGATGTAGGATGTTGCTGCATAGGAGCATATTCAGATTGGATCTGAAGCTCATGCAGTTTTAGAGTTTAGTTAGATGTTGAAATCATGTTATTAGCTTATCAAATGCGTATGACATTGTCTATCATTTAATACATTGTTCAAGGATTTTGTTTTAATAAAATTGTCAATTTTCTTTTAACACATGTTGTTTGAAATATCCTTGAAATGTTGTATGATTGTGTTGAATGCATGATTAGTAATAACTTGAATATTGATACATCCAAAGTGTTTGGATTTTAGGAATTGTGTCCCTTATGATTGCTAATGTTGTAAGAATCAATTCAACCAAAGGTCGAGTTGGACAGGACTTTGGAATCACTTGACTTAGAGTCACTTGATGAGTTGAGTTCTTAATGTGCTAAGAAATGAATCAACTAAAGATCCAGTTGGACAGGACTTTGGAATCATTTGGCTTAGAGTCAAATGATGATTAAGTTCTTTATAAAGCACATGTGACAAGAAATGAATCACCCAAAGATCCAATGGATAGGATTTTAGAATCAGCTGACTTAGAGTCAACTGAAGATTGCAAGTCTTGAACAGAATTAACAAAGTCATAAGTTTACATAGAGATGTAAAGAGATTGAGATTAGAAGCAACGAACACATCAGTTGCTGTGTATTGCTCGAATCTCCGAATAGAACACAATTCTTTGTACTTCACAATATTTGTTAGTCGGTATGACGAATATGACCTCGCTTATCAGAATAAGCGATTGGATTGAATCCTTGAACAGTTCAAGGACTTCAAAGGAAGTACGAGATCCACAGAACCCGAGTGACAACATAAACTGGGAAAATGTTTCACAGTTATTTTCTTCCAAGAACATTAATAGTTATAATGTGTCTTAGGGAAGATGATGGAGCATTGGTCGAAACAGTTCGATCCTCAATGTATGAGATACATTGCCAATTAGTTTCTAATACATTGAATACTAAACCAGTCAGACCATATTCCAACCACATCCTTCGACTAAGTAGGTTTTTGCAGACACTGTCTGAAATGTAAAGCTGGGATTGTCCCACTTGTACATTAAAGGTCCAGGGTCTTGTAGTGTTCGTCCGAACCTCATGACTAGCCTGAACCTAATCAGAAATGTCGTTTCACTGGCTATCCCGCTGTACCTGGAAGAGAAAGAGTTCTTTTAGAAAAAACTCATGTTCTAAGGAAACAGTGGGAGTTGGGACAGTCCTGAATCAGTTCAGGATTAGCCAACTGAAATAACCTTTAGTCATCGCTAGGCTTAGAGCAGAAATCAGATTTCTGTTTTAATACTGAGATAACCTTCTCTTGACTAGTAGTACTGATCACCATCATAAGTAGTTATGATCGGGGCGACATACCGAATGGTGGTAAAACACTATAGTTGGTACGGATTTTCAATCCGACTACTTGGAAGCATTGGTGAGCCCGGTTGCTGCCAATTAAGAGAACTTTAGGACGAGATACAGTCCATGTGACAGTTTGATTGATTTTACAACTGGTCTTAAAACCAGTGGGAGTAATCATCAAAAGAAACCAACATGGACAGAGACGTACCTTCAGAACATCTGGTTGAGTGAGACGATACTCAAAGTCATGTAATTGACTTCGAGAGAAGCGCTCTCAATAGAAGATGAAATCCGAAATGATACTGCATAATGTAAGTCGTTAGTGGAGTGCGTGTGGATCACCGGCACACTAATAGGAACTCACAAAGAATATGCCAGTAAAAAGGTACATGGGCCCGGGATTTTCATGCGGGCATCTCGCAAGAAAGGATATTCAGATTCTCGGAGTATACCAAAGGATTGGATTTTGAGAATGAGCTGAAAGATATCCATTAAGATGTCACAAAGGTTTGGATTCTCAAAATATACCAAAAGCTCTGGATTTTGTGAATAGTCCATAACCGTGTCAAAGCCAGTGGGAGTATTGCTGTTGTCTATCTCAATATGTGTGTTACATACTGTTTCTAGGAAACGTCTTTTTCCATTACAAAGTGTAATGACTTGGTGTTGAGAGACGGATCGCTATGAAAGACTTAATAAAGATACGACATGCTCGGGTGGTTATAAACGTCTATGAGATAGATCAAAACTCTGCCAAGATGCATAGTTCAGGAAAAGAGTTTCCTATCATTGCAAATTGTAATGATTTGGCATACAACGAAGGTGCAGCATACTCACATAATCCATAGACATCTATCAGATAGATGTTGTCATCAGTATAGACCTGGCCATAGTAAGCATGACCTTGATAAGATTCAAGATGCATGGAAAAGAGTCTCCGAAAGGAAATAGTTATTGAAAATCATGACACAAGGATTATATGTAATCCTAAGATTCCAAAAGGGTTTGGAATAGGACTAGATCGAATCCAACAAGTTTCTTGGATCGATCAGAAGTGTCATGAACATGTCTTGATGACTTAATGCTTAGAGCATACTGAGTCAGATTCAGGATATGACCTGGCTGGGAATACTTAATGGATTTTGTACATACATGAGAAATCATTGGAAAATGATTAGGGGAGAATGTTGATAACAATTTGAAAAGAGTTTTTCAAATAAGTACTTAATGGTTAAAGAATTTCGTTGGCATTCCGATGGAGCGCGTGTGGCTCACCAGCACATCGTAACACCTCGAAATAGTCTTAGGGTGCCGTCATGTGGACTAAAGATCCCGAGAACCATGGAAAGGCACAGTACATAGAATGGAGTTGTTAGTGAGAATGACGGTATGACCAAAATTGAAATATCATCGGAAAGATATCCGATCGAATAAAGTGTATGACATTTGAATACATAGAAAGAGTAAAAGGTCAAGTAGGCATAGATACATAACACAAATTAAATAGTTTAAAAGGAATCTAGAAACCGATAATAGTTTATGAAAAATCCGACCTGGTGATTACCTCGTGGAGACTTGGTAATTAGGCAAGAGTAGCCATCAGTCAGATTTTAAGTTTCAATTTTGCATGTTTCACTTCCCGAATAATTTGATTATTCAAAAGTCTACAGTCACTCATACTTTTCGGGAGTAAGTATGAACAAAGACTTTCGTGAATTGGTTTGTTGATTGTCTAAGGAGTTAGACATTGCAGTAAGACTGCTACAACGTTCATGAGTACTTAGAAATAGAGATTTGAGTATTGGATAAACCCGCGCTCAATAGATTGCTTCATGGATTACATCACGAGCAATGTTGAGACGATAATATCGTATGATCTTGAAGCGGAGACATATGAGTTGAAATTTACGAGTCGGTTGTGCATTGATGATGCGAAACGCATCGGTAACTCGATGTTATAAAACGCATTGTTGTGTACGATTTGATAAGTAAAAGACACAACCATATGAGTCAAAGCTTATTCGTTCCTTGACCCTGATGGGAAACAGATATCTGTAGGCCGCTCGATGATTTTGAAGTTGACTAAAGTGCTGGCCAGCCGGGACTAAATTGATGTGTTCAATTAGAAGTCCGAAAGTCATAAGCAGAATCGGAAATCGGGAAACAGAGTATCGGACAGAGATTGATCTCAATCCATGTCTCATGTCTGGAAATATCTTGTTGGACGAAGGATCATATGATCACTTATCTATGGACAGAACTGACTGGGTCAGAGTTCGGCAGCAGTTTCTAGGAAGCTGCAGGTTGTTTATTAATCAGAAGATAAATTAAAGTCATAGACTTATCCAAGTGGGAGACTGTTGGATTAGGTGTCTAAGCCATGACTTTACAACTATATTTATCTTGTTAATTGAAGCAAAGTCCATTTGGGTTGCCCTCATAGCTGGAGGTCAGGATAGAGTTCAGTAGAGTAAAAGGTTGATTTATTAATTGTGTAATAAATCAATAGAATTAATTAAATGGTTTATTAATATATTTAAGTGCTAATATATTAATTAGAAACCATAATAATTAATTGAGATTTAATCTAGAATTAATTGGATTTAATTTAGTGATTAAATTAATTAATTAAAAGTGTGAGGACTAGTTTGTATTTATTCAATAATTGAATAACTGGCAAAGAGAAGTCCAGGGGCCAAAAGTGGCGCCACCCTTGGAGGCTTCTCTAAGGTTGGCGAAAACCCTAATTAGGGTTTAGGGATATGGTCCAAGTGGTCAATAGGCTTGCCCACTTGGAGGCTCCTTAGGGTTTCAAGTGTAACCCTAGGAGGCTATAAAAGGAACCCTCTGGCTCCCCATTATTCACGCCAACTTCAACCAGAGAAACTCTACTGGACTGTCTTCTCCATTGCTGTGGGTATGACTTTCATATGAGGCAGGATACTTTTGCTGCTAGCTTCAAGAAGAAGATTCAAAGGTTGGTTCTTCTGATTTGAACTTTAGAAATAATTGTTGGCCTTTAGGTTATAGTTTATTATCTTCATAGAAGAAAACATAGATCTTTCTAGGGTTGCATGTGAACCATAGGAATTTTTGTGTTCATTGTTTTCTAGAAAACCCTTCATAATGTCCATCTTTTCCACTCTTCCTTCAGTCTCGTGTCTTTGTCTCAGGTTTGTTCTCCATTGGTCTCTCTCTCTCTCTCTCTAAATATATGTAGGCTTAAGTTAATAAACAATTGTGCTAATGAATGTTTTTTGAGCCGGATCCTGAATTAAGGAACAGAAACAAAAGGAACATATACGTGACAAGAACAAGCCAAACAAGTGTGATAAGAGCATATCGTGAGCAATTTCAAAGAGATATCATACACACACACACTCATTTCACCGGTCAACCAACACCAACCCATTCCCTCAACACCTTTGTTTTGTTTAACAAGGTTGTCGTCCTCTCTGGCGACCTTAGATTGGTCACAACAATTGACACAAGAAACTAAATATGTAGACGAAGAAGAAGAAGTAGTAGAAGAAGAATTATATTTGGAACCACCTAAGGCCACAATGATTTTTTCGACAATTATGTGTTTACAATGGTTGGTTTGTGTTTTAGGTTATACACAGTATGGATACAGAGATGACGAATTTGATTCGAAATCACCTGAAGATGGAAATATTTTTGTAGACTTCTCCAAGATTTATTGTCTTATTCGGTTCAAATAGGGAATGGGAATGGGAAATATTGTGACTGATTCACCTCCATCCATTCTTTCCTCTATCACATTCAGCAACGACATTGTCTCCGCAAATAACTATGAATAAACATACTTGAAGTCTTGCCTTCTTTCTCAATTTTAGATGCGTTAAAACGAATTTCAAAAGGCTTGGGGACTGCCGAACAAAGATATGTGGAGAGGGAGGGATGAGAGGTGGGTATTATTCATCGGAGAAGAAGGTGTTGGCTAAAGGTGAGTGTTCTTCATTGGAGAAGAAGGTGGATGGAATTACTCAATTAGGACTTAAACTAATATTGAGATGAGAGAGAGAGAGACAGAGAGAGAGAGAGAGAGAGAGAGAGAGATATGGTGTGTCCATCTTACTTTTTTCAAAATAATAAATAATAATAATAATAACTTCAAAATCAGAAAGAAGGGTATAACGGTCATTTTACGTATGGCGTGGACGACAAACGCAACAAAACAAACCCTGAGGACTGCCAGAGTTAAAAAAAGTGTTAGAGACCAAATGTGTAAACTACCCCAAACCTCAGGGACCGTTTGTATAATTTTCTTTAAAAATGACTTTTTTTTAGAGATATAGCAAACAATATCAATCATGTCTAACCATTAAAATAGAATGAATGGCTTAACAGAATTAAATATCAATCATGTCTAACCATTAAAATAGAATGAATGCTTAACAGAATTATAGGAAATATAGTTGGAGTTATCCATAGGGAAAAAAACTTGTCTTAACCTTATTTGTGCAAAAGATTATTATGTAGGGACTCTTGTGAGAAATTTTGGAATGTGTTGAAAAGCAAAATTTGTTTATAAAAGAAAAGATGTGGTATCATTTGGAAATTATTTGAAATCAATAATCCAAACTTGTAAAAGTAGAATAAAGTGAGCAAAATGTAAATTGATCTTTTGTTTTTGGTAAAATTCAATGTGAATATGGATAAGAGGTTGACACAATAGATGGTTGTAGAGGACATTTGCATATGAGCAGGTGTCTTCAGTTTTAGGAACCTTCGTGGTGATTGTCTTGAGAATTAGAGGAATCATAAAGTTTTTTTTTTAAGTAAACGAGAAAATATAGGGTGATATCAGTTTTGAGAAGTTCAACATATGTTTCTGATTTTGGTTTCAGTTTAACAAACTATTATACTTTTTGTGATGGTTATACCATGGCTAATCTGTCATTGACTAACACAAGTGCATCACTAAATACTTTCACAAACATAAAATGGCTATGAAATAGATCCGTCGCTAATTCATCGCTAACAACTATTATATAGGGATGAGAGACGGAATACTCAGTCTATGAATGTCATATTTCTAGGTGAGCTGATCCGTATACAACAATTTTTTTGTCAGACACAACAATAACATGTTTTTAATTCATATTGTATAACCCGTTTAAGTTGACATAAAGTTTATAATTGACCGTTACATATATATGTTGAATTAAATCTGCTGGAATTTAACCTTTAGAAATGCAGCCTCACTTATGTTGTTGATTTTTTTCATAGCGTCTTAATATGTCTTATTTCTTTCGTAAAGATTTATACACTATTTAAGAAAATATAAAGTATCAATACAAAGAGAAAGCAAACACTAAAAACAGCTATAGTAGAATAACTTGACAACCACTTAATAGAAATCAATACCATTAATGAATTCCATCCATGTGACACAAGGAACAGGAGAAATGTCTATTCCATTTAATAGCACACTAAGTATGCCAATATGTCTCTAATTGTCGTAAATATAATGGAAAACAAATATTTTTTTTGGTACAAGTTGCATCTAAAACGAACAAGGAAAGTCTATTCATCGTCAAATACTTATTCCTTACATGGTAAAAACTTTAACTGTGCAACTATAGTTTTTCTACTTTGCGACAAGAATATATACAATACTTTAATGAAAATAAAAAATTATTGCAATAATAATAAGTTATTTAGTGTCGTATCAATATAAACACATAGTTCTAGTAAAAGCACTTTTATCTATATAAATAAGAAAAAAAAAGTAAATTATCATTACATAAAAAAGCATTTCAGCTTTTATCATAATCATATCATTTTCACTTAATTTTAAAAACATTAAATACCATGACTTGTCAATTTAGTCAATACTAAAATGGAAATATCAATTTGATCAAATAATATTTACATTTAAATCATTATTAATAACTTATGCTAGTTGATTCCAACATAATATTAAATGAAGATATTAAACAAAAGTAATTTAACTGATCTGATTTTGAATTTACATGAGCATATCAAGAATAACATTTATGTAAATGAATAACCGAAAACGTAAATATAATGACATTTTCTTCCATGATAGCATAAATACAACTATAAATTATAAACCATGACGTTGATCATCAATAATAAAATAAATACGGAATATGAAGACGAATGAAATATTATAGAAAATTATCGTTGCTTTGAAAACGAAGCAAAATAAAATAAATATAGAATAAATTGACAAATAATTCAGAACCTATTTACATGACTTTAAATTAAAAAAAGAAAAGAAAAAAAAAACCTCTAGAAGGCTCACACCAGTATGAATTTCTGAATTTTCTTCTATGAAAAATGTCCATAGCTTGTTGAAATCCTCTGAAAATGCTTGTTGTAAGTATCCACACTTTGATGACCATGATACAATTCATGGTTTCCGAAATTGACTTCGGGTTTACTCTCAATCGACGATTTCCCCATCAAAAATGGAACTTGAAGAAATTGATCGTTCCATTTGATGTAATCTTGTTCACCTTCTACACCACCATTAACGGAATTCTGAGTTTTCGTGCAATCAGTCAACCCCCATGGATGATACCCACTGTTCGTCTGGAAGAAACCATTGTTGCTTCCATTATTGCCACTCCCCCAATTATTCTGGTGGAAATTGGCGGTGGTGCGCGGCGGAGCTGAGAGGAGTGGGTTAGAGATGGAACTTGTGTATTCCGGAATCAACTCCGGCGATGACTTCGAATCTGTATTAAAGAAAAGGTCAGCGGATTCCGGCGGTGGTGCTGGCGGTGGCGTTTGTTGGGTATAACTAAAAGGGAGGAATCGAGACAGGTGGTGGGAATCCGGTTGTTTAGTTGCAGTTTCGTGAGTTGTAACGAATCTATTAAGGAAAAACTCATGTGTCGCCGGTGGTGAGTTGTCAATGAGTGGGTAAGATGACGCCATCGCCGCCGCAGCTGGTTCAGTTTTCTCGTCAAGATACGACCCTTGTGAGTTTTTCTCGTTACTTGATGGATCTTTCCGATCATCATTAACTTCCGATAACGGTTTATGAGTATTCGGATCAATCCCTCTTTGCCTTAACTTCTTCTTGATCGATGAGTTCCATAAGTTCTTAATCTCATTATCTGTTCTTCCCGGCAACTGAGCTGCAATCTGAGACCACCTGAAAAACGAAACCAGTTAGAACCCATTAATCAAACACAAAACTGTAATCATTACTTACTTATTTCCAAGAACTGCATGCAATTCAATGATGAGTTTTTCTTCTTGTTGAGAGAATGTGCCTCGTTTCAAATCAGGTCTCAAGTAGTTAATCCATCGGAGCCTGCAACTTTTCCCACATCGTTCAAGACCTGAAGAAACAAGAAAGATTAGAAGGTGGGGAAGGTGAGCGATAATGGCGGAAATTGGGAGGGAATTAAAACCTGCAAGTTTAGGAACGGAGCTCCAGCAGCCATGGCCGAATTTAGTGATGTGTTTGATGAGCTTTTCATCTTCTTCAGGGGACCATAGACCTTTTCTTAGCTTTTGTTTATAACAACAAGAGTGCCTCCCCATGTGGACGAGGCAGATTCTACAAATAATCTAGGAACACGAAGATGGGTAAAGGTTTGTATCTAAGACTACTTTTGTGTGAACTGTCACCCAAAAAGGAGGGTTTGAAAGCTTTTTAGAGAGAGAGAGAGAGAGAGAGAGAGAGAGAGAGAGAGAAGCTTTTTAGAGAGAGAGAGAGAGAGAGAGAGAGAGAGAGAGAGATTAAGACTTTTGAAAATGGAGGGGCAGGCTGGAAGGGTGGGGGTTCGAATTAATAGGAGAGGGAGCCCTCAAGAACTCAAATCACATTTTAGCATTTTGCTTAAAGTTTTTAACACAACCGTACGGTTGTTAATCTTTTTGATTAATTTATGAATAATACTTGGGAAATGCTGAGATTAAAAATTAGAATATATTTGGATATGTAAGGACAAAGTTGTGAAAAGTTAAGAGTTTCACCAATAATGTTTTATTTCATTGATTTTGTAACATAGATTGTTTTTTATTGAATTGAGTTAATGTAAGGAAAGGTGGATTAGTTTGGTGATTAAGTCAAGTTTTTATCAAGTTATTAAGTAAAGAAAACATGTACATATATTAACAAATCAAGTAGTGATTTACCGTGTGTAAATTAATTAATCTACTGGTTGAAGGATGAAATTAGGCTGCAGGGAGTGGTGGCCAATGGCCAAGGGATGGCCAAGGGGTTTTTGTGGGCCAGCCTATGATTGGCAGGCGTTGGCCATTTTGTAGGCAGTGGTGGCCAATGGCCAAGGAATTGCCAAGCAACTTAAATTTCTAGACGTTCAGGGGGTAAAATTGACATTTCTGGAAACCTTTTCCTGGCTTGGCATCTCGCCAAGCCCTTGGCGAGTTTATTTTGGCGAGCCGCTGGCGAGCTTCAATGGAGTAGTGATGGCGAGACGCCAAGGGGCTTGGCGACCCCCTTGGCGAGCTTACTCCGTGAAGCCTTATAGAGTGTTCTATTGTTAAAAATTCGGGTAAGTTTATTTAATTATTCTCGTACCACGATTTACTTCTTACATGAGAGCCCTAATATGATTATGTCGGTTTATGTTTTATTAAAATATTATAAACTAATTAAAACTATTTAAATTTTCCGAATTGTAGTTTTCATTTCAACCCCCTATCAAATCAAATTTAAAGATTTTGGCTTCATTTTCATTTTTGGTGATGATTTAAAAGATCAAACTCGTTTCATCATGATGTTGATAACTTGAATGAAACGCAAGACAAAACGAAAAGAAGAAAAGGGAGTTCCTAAAATCGGTACCATTTGTGGATGATTTTGATTGACAATCCATTCTATCTCGTGCCTGTAAACTTTACGTTAACCATAAGAAAGCGTTATGTCACGGTTGAAATCTTGAAGGTTTTCTCTTTTGTGAGTTTATGACATGACCGACAAAATGAGAATTTGTTCACAATGTTGAATTGATAACATATGCTTGTCTTGTCATTGATAAGAATTGCACTAGAACATATTAACTTTGGGTCAAACTTATTCAAATTTGCATACAAGGACTGAAACCGTTTATATCTAAGAATACAGGGGTTAGAATGAAAAATGGAAAGCTCTCAACTTCTTAAGAAGTGGCCAATGGCTTATGTGAAATATTTAGGAATCAATGAGTTGTGACTTGTGACAGCAGTGGTGGGGTGGGGTTTGAAAAAGGACAGATATTTATTTGGTATATAGCAACAGGAAGTCCAAGAACAAATCGTTTTTCCTTACAGTCCATATCAATAAAAGGACATACATACATATACAAACCGTGCTCTAAATACAACTTATAATAGAGATATATTTACCAAATCCACAATCTTAAACTGTAACGTGTGTATCCAAACGCATACATCAACAAACACAACTATTTATGATTTTATATATAATGTTATACACGATACATCACTAAAAGCTGTTACGTAAAATATTTTGGATACGTACGGCATGTTCGGCACCAAGCGTTTGAGAGTTTTTTTAGAGCTTCTAGCGTTTAGCTTTTAGTAAATGCTCGACAAAAAAAAACTTCGTTCGGTAGCAATAGCTTTTAACTTTTATTTTTAACAAAACGTTCCTAATCCAAAAGTTATTTCAAAAAGCTTTTGGAAGCGTTTAGCTTTTGATTTTTAAATTATTTTACACTTCTAAAAGCTAACAGTTGATTTTGCCGAACACTTCTAAACTAATAAAAGTTACAACTATCAGCTTCTAGCTAACCGCTAGTAGCTTCCAGCAAACCGCTAACCGTTATCAGCTACCAGCTAGTTTACCAAACACGACCGTAATAATCCATAATGATCTCAGTAAAAAGTGTTTTCTTAACTAAATACATTTTGAAAAAATACCAATGAACTTTTTTTGTACACATATTACCAACAAATTATAGCCGTTGTACACGTATGACTATTAAAATTTATCATTTGTTCAAAAAATATCATTGATGTTACCGGAATTATATTTTACCAGCCAATGGTATGTTTTGAATAATTGATAAACTTTAATGGTCATACATGTACAACAGCTAAAGTTTATTGGTAATATGTATACACAAAAAACTTCAATGGTATTTTTTGAACAATTCTGATAATTCGTTATGTTTATAGATTATTTTCCCCCAAATTTTATTAAAAGACAAAAAATCAGCAAAAAGATTTGGAGATGCTTCCATGGAGATAAGAATGCATGATAAGTCAAGTCTTGCAATAATAGAAAATTGGGTTATTTAATTGAATTCATGGTATTTAATATTAACTATTTTAATGAGTTTGTACAGTTCGACATTCTCTTGTCTTTTCTGACAGCCTGCAGACCTTTGCCCTTGGTAACTTCTGTTTCCATATAATCAATGCAACTGTTTGTTGTATGGTACCACAATTGATGCATGGTTTCTCTCTCTGACTTTCGAGTTGAGCTTCCTGACATGGTTGCGAGAATATTTTATGCGTTTATGAATTATGATAGGATCCCTTTAATCAACAAGTTAATGATTGTAACAAAAGATTAAATTATTTTTTATTTCTATTGTGTCGAATAAAAGACTTCATTTCTACCAACCTCCCTTAATGATTCCTCTTACGCAGTTACGCTTCTTAGTTGCATACAATGTAACAAATAATCAACATAAGGGGGTGTTTCACGTTTATAATTTTAAAACGTTTATTATTTTAAACATATTTGCCGATAATTATTCATTAAATCAATTAATAATTCGATATATTTATTTTAAAGTACAAATTGTTTAATTTTTTAAAACAATCCATTATTGAGGAACGTAACCTTAGAGAGATATATAAGAAACATATTTACATTCAAACCATTGAGAATTTGAGTAACTTGCTAAATTAAGAATATAGATTGATACCACACATAAGCTAAGGGCCGGGAAACACCTTAAGCTTAGTCTTGAGAACCACAAATTGCTACATGGATAAAGGCCTGGTGAAGATATATGTGAGTTGTGTTAGTATATATTTGTTAGTATATATTTGTATATGTTTTTGTATGGGTTGGACTATTGGCCCATCGGCCCTGATATCTTTCTTGTATCTGTATATATGTTTGTACATCCCTTTTGGGAAGGATCAATGAGAATACGGGAGTTATTTCTCTAATATGGTATCAGCCAATATTCTCTCCTAATATCTCTCAACATTCAAAAACCTTCCCTCCCTCACAGCCGTCTTCTTCCTTCCTCTCACTGGAACCCTAATCTCATCTCTTGCTTCCCTGCAACATGGCTGCTCCCCAGGCTCCTTCTCACAAAGTCTTTACCATCGCCAACATTAAATCATACATACCCCTGGTTCTCGATCTCGACCGCATGAACTATGATTCATGGCGGGAGCTTTTCTCCACCCACTGTGAGGCATATGATGTATCGGACCACATCGACGCATCTTATGATGAACCCACCGCCAAACCCACCGACAACGACTGGAAGAAGATTGATGCGGTCGTTAAGATGTGGATCTACTCCACGCTTTCACAGCCCCTCCTCAATATGGTGCTCAAAACCGACTCTTACGCTCGACATGTCTGGCTCAATCTCGAAAAGCTTTTCCGTGACAACAAAGACGCTCGATCGATGCAACTAGACACGGAACTTCGAAGCATCTCAATGGGTGACTTATCGGTCACTTCTTACTTCTCCAAAATTCAATCTATTGCAGACTTATTATCCAATCTCGACCCTAAATCTGCTGTACCAGACAAGAATCTCGTGATCTATGCCATTAATGGGCTGTCGGCGAAGTATGACCATCTCGCCACCATCATCCGCCACCGGTCGCCTTTCCCCACCTTTTCCGAGACACGTTCCATGCTTCTTCTCGAGGAACAACGTCTGCTTTCCGTACGTTCTCCACCGTCCACAGCCCACAACCCATCTTCTCCGGCCATCCTTCATGCCGGCTCCACTGATTCTAACCGGAACAATCACCGTCGTTCCGATCGCCGTCAATCTAATTCTCGGAATGACCGCCGCCGGCAAGAACGACCGCCGACAAATCCCTCCGGCACCCAACCTGCGCCGCCCGCCGTTGCTAATTTTCCGACTTTACAGACCCAGCCATACGGCTGGGTGTACCTTCCATTACCATCGAATACGACGCCACATTTTTCTGGACACAACTACCGCCCACAGTGGCCCACTCAAAGTCCACAACCTTCTAATGGTCTTCTTGGGCCTCCACCTGATCATCGAAGACAATACTCTCAAGCTCACCTTACGGTGGGTTCAAATAATAATAATGGGCAGCCCATTGACTTTTCAACTCAACCTCCTTGGACCTGGTTCAAATCAGATCAGCCCACAGCGCTTCCGCAACTTTTCAGCAGCATGTCTCTCCAAGAACCTTCGTCGGGTGAATGGCATATGGACACCGGCGCCACTGATCACGTCCACGCCAACACAGGTATCCTCGATTCCATTCTTGATAAGCATACCCATCGTGCAATCCTTGTCGGGGACGGGTCCGCCATACCTGTCACTGCGTCCGGACACACTACTTTTCCAATCAAAAATCCTCATCGGCCCCTTCATTTAAATAACGTCCTCATTTCCCCGTCGATTATTAAAAATCTCATTTCCGTACGAAAATTTACTCGCCAAAATAAGTGTTCTATTGAATTTGATGCTTACGGTTTTACTGTTAAGGATTACAGGACCAAACAACCTCTAATCCGATGTGACAGTGACGGGCCGCTCTATCCGGTTGTTCCATCTTTGCCTCAAGTCAATCTTTCCGTCAACTCCTCCGTTTGGCATCAACGTCTCGGGCATCCCGGAGACAAAATTTTAGATTTTTTAATTTCTCGCAATTTCATTTCATGTAATAAAACTCATAGAGACATTTTTTGTCAATCGTGTCAACTTGGAAAACATATTAAACTTCCGTTTCATACTTCGAACACTATTGTTGCTAATGCGTTTGATATAATCCACTCGGATATTTGGACCTCTCCAATCTCTAGCGTAAGCGGTCTAAAATACTACATTATTTTCTTGGACCACTATACACACTACCTTTGGGTTTACCCCCTCAAAAATAAATCCGATGCTTTTTCAAAATACCTCGAATTCACACAAATAATTCAAACCCAATTCGGCAAACGCATTAAATTTTTCCAATGTGACAATGGGGGTGAATACAATAACAAACAATTTCATGACCTTCTTGCTTCGCACGGTACCCAATTCCGATTCTCATGCCCCCACACCTCCCAACAAAATGGGAAATCCGAGCGCATGCTACGTACGATTAATAACATCATACGTACCTTACTTCTTCAAGCCCACATGCCCCCAACCTATTGGGTTGAAGCACTTTTTATGGCAGCCCACTTACTTAACATCCTCCCTTCCTCATCCATCCATAATGAAACACCTCATTTTCGCCTAAATGGCACCCACCCCACATACACCCATTTACGTGTTTTCGGATGCTTATGTTTCCCACACCTCATCACCCCTCATAAACTATCACCACGTTCCACGCCTTGTATCTTCTTAGGCTACCCAAGTAACCATCGCGGGTATCGGTGCCTTGATTTGGCCACACGCAAAATTATCATATCTCGCCATGTTGTTTTTGATGAAACCTCCTTCCCGTTTCAAGCTGTCACACCTAATGACCCCCCATCATACACTTTCCTAGAAGATGACACTACACCCTCTCCTATTCTTCAAACTTATCATCACTCAAATTCTTCCCCCAACCCACCCCCCTCCCAATCCCCTACTGTCTCTGACATCTTACCCTCTACGGATCCAACCTCCACTTCCCAGTCTTCCGAGACCAACCCCCCCATGAATCCCCACCCCACCACACACCTTCCCCAAAACAACATCACCTCCCTACCTTCATCCTCCACTTCTTCCATTCCCCCCACTCATCACATGACCACACGCGCACGCAGTGGCATCGTCAAACCCATTGATCGATTAAACCTTCATGTCTCCTCTACCTCACCTGTCCCTAGATCTCACATCCAGGCCCTTCAGGACCCCCACTGGCGACAGGCTATGCACGATGAGTATAATGCTTTACTCTCGAATGGGACTTGGACTCTTGTACCACGACCTCAAGGGGTCAATGTTGTTCGATCTATGTGGCTCTTTCGCCACAAATTCCATGCAGATGGGTCGCTCTCTCGCTACAAAGCGAGACTCGTTGCGAACGGTCGAAGTCAGCAGCAGGGTGTCGATTGTGATGAGACCTTCAGTCCGGTAGTCAAACCGGCAACCATTCGCACTGTTCTCAGCATTTCTGTCTCCAAACAGTGGCCTATTCACCAACTTGACGTAAAGAACGCCTTTCTACACGGCCACATTCAGGAGACAGTATACATGCATCAGCCTCCTGGTTTTCGTGACACACGATTCCCGGATCATGTTTGTCACCTTCAGCGATCCCTATACGGCCTTAAACAGGCCCCTAGAGCTTGGTACCACCGATTTTCTCAGCATGCCTCCTCCATTGGTTTTCAGCAGAGTCGCACCGACCCATCTCTTTTCATATTACAGAGAGGGAACACCATGGCATATCTTCTTCTTTACGTAGATGACATCATCCTCACGGCTAGCTCTACTGGGCTTCTACAGCACATTATATCGCAGCTCAGTCGTGAGTTCGCCATGACAGACTTGGGGGCTCTGAACTATTTTCTAGGGATCTCTGTCATTCGATCTGAGAGTGGCCTATTTCTTTCTCAACAGAAATATGCTACTGACATTCTCAAGCGTGCAAATATGATGAACTGCAACCCCTCTCGTACTCCAGCTGAACCGGTTCACAAACTGGACTCTTCGGGATCACCGGTTGACGACCCGACTCTCTACCGCAGTCTAGCTGGAGCCTTACAGTACCTTACGTTCACTAGACCAGACATAGCGTTTGCTGTCCAGCAAATATGCCTTTACATGCATGACCCTAGAGAGCCACATCTTCACGCTCTCAAACGGATTTTACGATACATACGTGGCACTCTTGATCATGGTCTTCAACTTCACGTGTCCACCACCTCCTCCCTCACGGCGTACTCTGACGCCGATTGGGGGGGATGCCCGACTACCAGGCGTTCCACCTCTGGATATTGTGTCTTTATGGGCGACAATCTCATTTCTTGGTCATCCAAACGCCAGGGAGTCATTTCCAGATCCAGTGCCGAAGCAGAGTATCGGGGCGTCGCCAATGCAGTTGCTGAGACATGTTGGCTTCGAAATCTTCTACGTGAGCTTCGATGTCCATTAGAGAAAGCCACACTTGTCTATTGTGATAACATCAGTGCAGTATACATGTCTTCGAATCCCGTGCAACATCAACGCACCAAACATATTGAAATTGACATTCACTTTGTTCGAGACAAAGTTGCACTCGGACACATTCGTGTTTTACATGTTCCATCGTCTGCCCAGTATGCAGACATTTTCACGAAGGGTCTTCCAACATCTCTCTTCTCAGATTTTCGCTCCAGTTTGAACGTTCGCCAGTCTTCCCCCGTTCAATCTGCGGGGGGATGTTAGTATATATTTGTTAGTATATATTTGTATATGTTTTTGTATGGGTTGGACTATTGGCCCATCGGCCCTGATATCTTTCTTGTATCTGTATATATGTTTGTACATCCCTTTTGGGAAGGATCAATGAGAATACGGGAGTTATTTCTCTAATAAGTTGATCATTGGTTGAGATGAATCAAACTTTCAGTTCCCGCTAGTGTACCTTTTTCCCGAACAAAGTACAAGTCAATTTCCATATGCATGGTGTCAGCATGGAACTCTTAAATTTCCATATGCATGTTGATCATACATACAACAACCGTTGTGTAACCATCATTACAACTTGTCGGCTTGGGTCGTTGTCAGAGTCGTGAGCCACCAATGTTGTTGGTTTGGGGATCGATGGAGAGCCGGGACGAGGAAAGGCAGCCAGACCATCGAATGTTGGGCCAAAACGATTGACAGCTTCTCTGAGCCTCTTGGGGCGATGCACATTGGACTGAGTGGGAGGGCTGCTATCCACTTCATCTTTGTCTATAAAGTCTAGGGTTTTTCCATTGCCATCTCGAGTCGTATTTATAATTTACAAATTAAATAAAAACACATAAAACAGGACATTCCAACCCAAAAGCTATTACATACACTTTGCCAGAATTATTATACCAAACCATTAAAATTTATTGATAAATAAACCAATAACATTCAAACACAAACTATTTTCGAAATAGAAAAAAATGTTTTCATCATAAAAAACACTTTTGTGGTTTGGTTTATCAAATTTAGTTTAGAAAGAGTAATACTTTATCTAAAATAAATTGAATACAAACCATTAAAACGTCAAATCAATATTTTAATAGTTATAATATTTTAATAGTTATAATATTTTTACTGTTTTTCAAGAACATAAAAATTGCGTAGAAAAACGAATCAAGATATTACAATCTAGTGATAATGTTATCTAAAAGTGGCTCTCATACTACTATTGGGGTTTAAAGGAATCTAAAATAGTTTAAAGAAACACATTTTAAAATGGAAACAATTATTTAAAATATTATAAACCCCAATAAGGAATCCAATTAGACAATTAAAACCAACTAACACAACCATCATATGTTCAAGAAATCGTACGTTTGAAGTGTATGAACATAGATATAGGAGATACGTTATGCAATTAGGTACTAGAAGGGTTAGCTAGTTGGGGAGTATGAATAAGATTGGTGTACCTTCTTGTGGGTGGCTTGTGTCACACCCCCAAACCAGGATGACGGAAACGTCTGGGGGTGGATGACTTCATGAACGGTATCACAACAATATTTGTACAATAGTGATCAAAGCAAACACATCCATCATATATACAATTGCAAAAGTTACATAGGTTCAAAAGATTATTTGTTTCAAATAAAATTACAATATGCTATCAAATGTAAGTAGTGCGACGTCGTAGCCTCCCATCATCAAAAGCTTGTAGTTACCTGGTTTAGCCGTTTTCTAATAATACAAGTAGTTTTGAAAGAGTGTCAACGATTAAGTTGGTGAGTTCATAAGAGTTTTGTATGAGAAAACCCATTTCCTTGTAAAATATAGTATTTGAACCCAGAAAATCCAATATTTCTTATAAATGAATTGTAGCATTAAAATTCAAAGACCAATAATGTATAAGTAATTCGGTATTTGAAAATAGTATCATGTAGTTTTAATCTTGTATAAAACTATTTAAATGCATGTTTACTTGTAGACTAAACGTATCGTTGATTTCCCATGTGAGTTTCCTATAACCATACTATGACCGATGTAGGCCTACTGCGACGTTCTTCAAGCATCCGCCTGTTAGACATTTGTCACCCCAAACCTGCCGGTCTAGCAGTAGCTACCAGCTTAGGTGTGGGATTGCCAGTCCCGTATAGATCTATACGCAAGTGTCACGCTCTTTACCGAGACTTTGGTTATAGTTCAGGACTTTAGTGTGTGTCAGTGAAGACTTGTCTCACATAACTGTTTCAACATGTTTACGTTTTATTTGTAAATGAAAACCCTTGTATTTGTCATTATCACTTTTCGCATGATAATAAAATAGTGTATAATAATTATATACTTTCATGTAATTATTTGTTTTGTTCCAAAATGTCATGATAGTGTTTGTATCCATAAATTATATCTATTATAGTTTATTTTAAGTATTTCGTTGTGTGTGTGTGTATATAAATATATATATATATATATATATATATATATATATATATATATATATATATGTATATATATATATATATATATATATATATATATATATGTGTGTGTGTGTGTGTGTGTGTGTGTGTGTGTATTGTTGTGACTTCAGACAGGGATGATGGGTGGTGAATACTCCGGTGGTCTCGAGAGCCTAAGATCACAGCAAAGAGGAAAAAGACCGTTAGTCACGCTCCAGAAGGAGATCACGGGAGGGCGCTCCGACGGTCAAGTCAGTTGTGTATCGGAGGTAAAGTTGTAGAGAATGTGAGTAATGGTAGTGAGATGAACGTGTCCGTCACCTGAAGGCCCCTTGGCCTTTTATACCTGAGGTTGAACTTGCTTTTGGGGACACCGATGTTAGGCCTCCAGCGAGTTCGGATGATGATTGGGCGATCGCCTGGTACGCGATCGTGGCGCAGAAGGGGTACGGGAGGAGCACAGGTAATGCGCCGTGTGCACCTTTTGTCGCCTACATGTATCAGACCTTCCGCAGGTTGTCGCCTGTGTGGCTTTGCGGGACGGTGTCGTCGGGGCGATTATCCGCAAGAGCGGATGCCAGCGCCGCAGGGTGGCCCGGGTGGTGTGCGAGTAAGTCCAGTACTGCGGGGCAGCGCTTATGTCTTTGGACCGATGGAGCTTTGCCGAGTCGTAACCTATGATACGTTATCATATATATATATATATATATATATATATATATATATATATATATATATATATATATATATATATATATATATATATATATATATATATATATATATATATATATATATATATATATATATATATATATATATATATATATATATATATAAAGTTGACATGCTTAGATGTTCATAAAATCATCTGTTAAGTTATTTCCCACAAAAATGGTGTAATAACTTGGTTAGTACCATTTTTGCTAGAAAAGTCATGTTCCATTCATAAAAACGTAATTTTTATTACTTCTATTTTTGTGACTTTTCCTTAGAACTTCTAACATGTTTATACTCATTGTCTTCATAGATTTGTATTTTACTAAACATATCAAATAATAATGTTCATAATACTTGGATCTAACATTATTTCATGTAGAAAACATTTTTACACAACACTAGTTAAAAACATGTATATATAACCATTTTTCATTGTGTAACTTGTATTCTCCCCTTAAAAACTTGAATAAAGATGAAAAGAAAGGGTATGAACTCACCCTTGAAGCGTGATTTATCACAAACGAGCTCCGACTTGGGTTTGGACTTGAACAAACATTCCGAAATAACGAGGTTTTTAAGCGGCAACCGGTGGTCAACGGCTGCGGAGCGGTGGCCGGAGGTGGTGAACGGTGGCCGGAGGTGGTGTGGGAGGGGTGTGTGGGCCGATTTCAAGAGAGAAACAGGAGAAGAGCTGGAGATCAAGTCATGAATGAAGATTTGGTGTATATTATATAGGATATGGGAGTATGGTCCTTAGATTAGTTTATTATAATTCGTGAATTCACACATCTAGTAGCTAGAGGAATGGTGGTGAAGGGAGATGGGTTGGCCGACGGTTGGGGGCGGGGGGCGGTGGGGGTAGGGTGTTTGTCTTTTATTATTTATACACTCAAGTTATATAAAGGTGGGTGATTTTATAATAAGCAGTAAAACGTTTTACGTATTTTTATAAGTTTTCGAAGATTTAATTACTAATAATTATTTAAATCAATACTAAGCATAAAATGTATTTTAGTGTCCAAACCATGTGTACGTTTATTGTTCTCAGCGATTAACTGTTGTAACTTTCACATGCGAACTCCGTTTTCGACGTTCTATACGTCTACGGATTCGTGAGCACGAATACATCGTGTTATGAATATTATTAACATCAAAATAATATTTGTGTGATTATTGAATTTTTATGCTACTGAAGTTTATTATCCGATTTTACAGCTTTTCCCCCGATGATTGTTTTAAATTAGCATACGTAGTATTATAATATCCAATAATACATTGTAAAGGTTATGAAAATTACCTTTCATCATGTTGACTTTTTTCGACCAATTTTGACGGTTGTCACATCATCTACTGATTAGAAGGAATTTCGTCCAAAAATTAGCACTTTAAGTAGATTCTCAAGAGTTTGGGAAGAGATGTGAGTATTTCTATTTCATTTGGTCCTCACGTTCCCAAGTAAATTCAGGTCCACGCTTGGCGTTACATCGGACTTTTACTATTGATATGCGGCTTTGCCTCGTTCTCTTGACTTCCCTGTCCATGATTTTCACAGGCTCCTCGACGAAGTGGAGATTCTCGTTTTCTTCTATCTCGTCAAGTGGGATGACGAGGGTCTCATCGGATAAGCACTTCTTCAGGTTGAACAC
This sequence comes from Cichorium intybus, assembly GCA_023525715.1. Classification (NCBI taxonomy): domain Eukaryota; kingdom Viridiplantae; phylum Streptophyta; class Magnoliopsida; order Asterales; family Asteraceae; genus Cichorium; species Cichorium intybus. The sequence continues at coordinate 97,305,808 of CM042012.1, forward strand.
ATGGAATGTGGGGTGCACGTTGCTGAGTTCCTGTGGTGACCGAAGTCTGTAGGCTACCGGGCCAATCCTGGCAAGGATCTCGAATGGCCCAATGTACCTTGGATTTAGTTTCATACGTTTTCCAAAACGTATCATTCCCTTCCAGGGCAAGACCTTCAACAATACGCAGTCACCAACCTAGAATTCCAAGGGTTTGCGTCATTTATCTACATAACTCTTTTGTCGGTCTCGAGATGCTTTTAGTCGTTCTCGGATCTGAACGATTTTCTTTGTCGTTTGTCGTATGATCTCAGGACCGGTGAGAGTGCTGTTATGCACTTGTCCTCTTGCTAACTGAGTGTCACCCACCTCAGCCCAACACAGAGGAGATCTGCACTTGCGCCCGTAGAGGGCTTCAAATGGAACAAATTTAATGATTGTGTGATAACTATTATTGTATGAGAATTCAATGAGGGGTAAGTGGGTGTCCCAAGCTTTAACTAAGTCTTTCACACAAGCTCTCAACATGTCTTCCAACGTGTGGATGGTTCTCTCGCTTTGCTCGTTGGTTTGTGGACGGTAAGTTGTACTCATGTCGAGCCTGGTACTGAAGGCCTTTTGCAATGATTGCCAAAAACGTGACGTAAAGCGGCTATCTCTATCCGAGATAATGGACATTGGCGCACCATGCAATCGTAAAATCTCTTTGATGTAAGTCCTTGTCAGTTTCTCCATTTTGTTTGTCTCTTTGATTGGTAGGAAGTGTGCAGACTTAGTTAACCAATCGATAATTACCCATACGGTGTCCAGTCCACCAATTGTCTTGGGCAACTTAGTTATGTAGTCCATGGTTATCTGCTCTCACTTCCACTGGGTTATCTATGGTTGTTGTAATAAACCCGAGGGCTTTTGATATTCTAGCTTGACCTTGGCATAGGTCAAACACTTGCCCACATAAGTAGCAATCTCTGCTTTCTTGTTTGGCCACCAATAAAGTTTCTTGAGGTCTAGATACATCTTATCAGACCCGGGATGAACAAAGTACCTGGTTTTGTGAGCCTCGTCCATGATAATGTTTCTGTAACCGCCGAATCTTGGTTTCCAGATCCGATTCATGAGGTAACGAGCACCGTCATCCTTGACCTCAAGGTTCTTATCCATTCCTAGCAAGGCTTCACTCGTGACATTCTTAGGTTTCAAGACTTCAAGTTGCGCCTCCTTGATCTGAGTGGACAGATGTGAATGGATAGTCATTGTCAATGATTTTACTCGGCGGCCCGAATACTCCTTTCGTCTTAGGGCATCCGCTACTACGTTGGCCTGGCCCGGATGATAACGAATTTCGCATTCATAATCACTTAGTAGCTCCACCCATCGTCGTTGTCTCATGTTGAGTTCCTTTTGGTTGAGAATGTGTTGAAGACTCTTATGGTTAGTGAAGATCGTACACGTAGTGCCATAAAGGTAGTGTCTCCAGATTTTTAATGCAAACACTATTGCCCCTAACTCAAGGTCGTGTGTGGTGTAGTTGACATCGTGGGTTTTAAGTTGCCTTGAGGCATAGGCACTGACCTTTCCCTTTTCATGAGTACACAACCTAAACCCTTCTTGGATGCATCGCAGCAGACCACAAAGTCTTCCGTTCCCTCCGGAAGGAACAAAATCGGAGCACTGCATAAAGCTTGCTTTAGAGTCTGGAAGGCAGTTTCTTGTTTATCTTCCTAGTTGAAGGTTACTCCTTTCTGAGTCAGGGCAGTAGGTGGCTTCGCGATTTTGGAAAAGTTCTATATGAATCTTCGATAATAGCCAGCAACGCCCAAAAACTGGCGGATTTCCGTCGGTGTCCTCGACGCTTCGCAGTTTTCAATTGGTTTGATTTTGGAGGGGTCCACATGTATCCCTTCCTTGCTGACTACGTGTCCTAAGAAATCCACTTTCTAAATCCAAAATTCACATTTTGAAAAACTTTGCATACAACGTTTCCGCCCTTAGTGCCTCCAAAACTTGTCGTATATGTTGACTATGCTCCTCTTTACTTCATGAATAGATTAATATGTCATCGATGAACACTATCACAAATTTATCTAGGTAAGGTCGGCATACACGGTTCATTAGATCCATGAACACCACGGGTGAAGTAGTCAATTCGAAGAGCATCACAACGAACTCATAGTGGCCGTAACGAGTCCTAAATGCCGTCTTGGGAACATCTTCCTCCTAGACTCTAAGCTGGTGGTACCCTAACCTTAGATTGATTTTTGAGAAGTAACTCGATCCTTGGAGCTGGTGGTCAATAGGTCGTCAATTCGGGGTAGTGGATATCGGTTCTTGATGGCGAGTTTGTTCAACTCCCGATAGTCAATTCACATACGGAATGATCCATCCTTATTCTTTACAAACAAGACCGGTGCTCCCCATGGTGAGAAGCTCGGTCTGATGAACCCTTTATTTAGCAGTTCGTTCAGCTGACTGGACAATTCCTGCATTTCTGCCGGGGCTAACCGATATGGTGATTTTGCTACGGGGGTGGCTCCAGGAATCAAGTCAATTTTGAACTCGACTTGTTGACGACGTCTGGTAATATCAAGTATTTTACTCGCTATTGAGCCCTATTCTGAGTGAATTATATCACATAATCTGTTATATTACTCACTTTTCGTGTCTAGTGCTTGTGTGTGAAAAACGATATAAACAGGGGTTAAACGCGTACAAAATGAAGAGGTTTTGAAGGAAGTCCACTTTCAGTTGAAAAGACACACGCGCCGCGCACTGAAGGGCACGCGCATCGCGGAAAGTCAAGGATTAGATGACGAATTGAAATTCAAACAGCGAGAATCAGGGTTAGAGATAAGGTCGCGCCGCGGTTTTCACCCTTGACCGGTGCGATTGGTCGAATTTTGCAACTATAAATAGAGGCATCCCGTACGAGTTTTGGGAGCGAAGAACTGACCCAAAGGTTGAACCTAGGATTCTTCGACTCGTGATTTCGGATTTCATTAGTTAGAATTTGGTACTTTCATGTTTTAGTTTATTTTTCGTGTTTTCTAGTTCTGTTTATCGCTCGTTCCAACGGTTCTGGATTGTAGAATCTGGTTGGACGAGTTGAATCTAGATATTTTCAGAAGTCAGAACCATTCGACTTCTTGTTTTGGTTTTAGTGTATTGCAATCATTCAGTTTCAGTTATTTTGCGTTTTCTGTTTCGGTTTACGTTTATTTGTTCGTTGGATGGTTTTATGGATTGAAACCATTCGACTTCTTGTGTAGTTGGTTTGGATTGAAGTTTGTATTTTTTTGTTGGTTAATGCTAGTTTATAGTTTTGATAATTTTAGTTTATTCGGTTTTGGGAAGTATATGGAACGCCACCAGCTATAGAGTGATACTATAGTTTGGTTAATTCTAACATATACTTCAACCACTTGACTCCCACGGATCGACCTTGACTTCCACCTAGCTAATGTGCTTGTAAGGTATAAATATTCTATTTTTGACCGCATAACGAGCTAGGGGTGTCAAATTTTGGCGCCGTTGCCGGGGAGTTGTGCGCTTGAAATATAGTGTCAGTGGTTTTATTTTTTTGTTTTTGATTTTAGTTTTTGTTGGTTTTGACGGTCATTTGCACTCATGCGTGCGTACGTATCGAGGTGAACAATTGTAACCTCTTTTGTTTGATTCTGAGATTGAGCGGACCGTGCGTAGAAATCGTGTGTATAAGCGGTTGTTCAATATGAGTTTGCAAGCTATTACAGTTGAAGATATTACCCATGAGCCAACGGGCGAGGTAATGGGGGGATCATCATTTGTACCCCCAGTTTCATCAGAATTTAATGTAGCTTCTACTAGTGCTAGTGGTGGTGCAGTTTCAGCCCCTGCACCTATACCACCATGCAATCAGTCTATAGTTTCAACTTTAAGTCAACCAATCACCAACCCTATTGGGAATCATGCATCTGCAGTGTTGACTTGGGGAGTGCCGACCTGCGATGGTGCCCCATATCCACGTCAGCCAGTATAAGTTTCTCAACCACAACCACAACAACAACCACCCATATATAAACCTCAACCACCTTTTCAACCACAATCACAACAGCCACAACCGCAACAATACCAATACCCAGCTGGAGATCAAGGCTATGATGATGAAGATGAGTGTTGGATGCCAAACAACCTTGGTAACCATAACCAGCAATGGAACCGAGGTTAGGGACCTCCAAGACGACAACAATAGTAACATCAGCAGCAAGGGAAATGATATTATAACAACGAGTTATATAATGATGGTAATTTCATTCCTCCCTTATACTTTGCTCAACCGATCGGGCAGTCGGTTGAGTCGCACTTCCAACCGTGGGAGTATGATGACGCCTCACCAATTTACTTTCCAGATAATGTTGATAGTCAGGTAGAAATTAGACCTCAATTATTAGGAGTATTACCTGAGTTTAGAGGATACAAACATGATGATCCATATAATCATTTGTATGAATTCTTGGCGATAGCAAATGCTAATATTCCTAGGAACATCTTTAGGTAAAGGCTATTTCCTTTCACTCTAAAAGATAAAGCCAAATATTGGTTCACGTCTCTGCAACCAAATAGTAGCACAACATGGGAACAACGCAAGGAAAAATTTCTACAAGAGTTTTATCCTGCCAGCAAGACGACAGAAATCAAGAGAGCAATACAGGATTTTTAGTAGAAACCAGGAGAAGCGTTCCACGATGCATTTGAAATATTGAAAGAATTAATGCGATCCTGTCCGCACCATGAGTTTCCAAAGTGGCAACTTGTCAAATTCTTTTTTGATGGGGTAGATTTGACCAATCAAGGCATAATAAACGCATCATCTAGTGGGACTATCATGATGCAAGATCCAGAAGATGCTTGGATATTTTAGGAACAATTGAGTAATGGGTCCAAAACGAATTATTCAGCAAGAAAGCCAGTTAGCATAGCAGCAGCAGTCGGGACCGACAATGATTGGAAGAAGGAGGTCAAGAAGGAAATAGGAGATTTGAATAGGAAATTCGATCGATTAATGGCAACCCTTTAACAAGGACCGCAAACTCAGCAAAATAATCAACAAGGACAGAGAGCTCAAGAGGTTAACCAGGTCTACGGTCAAGGTCAATACAAGAACAATAATGGACGACCGTATAGGCCTTTCAATCAAGGGAACCAGAATTACAACAACAACAACCAAGCATATCGTCCGAATAACTACCAAGGACTACCTTCCAACCAGCAAAGACAATTCCAAGCTGTCAACAACAATGGTCCCAGTAGTAGCAACAACAACAACAGGGGGTCAACTACTACTAATAACAATCATACCCATCTAGAAACCTAGGAAGAGATGGTGGAAACAATGTATGAAATCGTGAACACAAGTCAACAGCAAACACAAGCCAATGCTAAGGCCATTGCTAGCATGGAGAGGCAAATTGTACAAATGGCTGAAGACCAAAGACGAAGAGATAATGGCAAGCTCCTGAGTATTACGGAAGTGAATCCGAATCACACTCTACGGGCTGGAAATGAATATGTCAACGCAGTGGAGAATTGGACACCCAAAAAGGTATGGAAAAAGGTCACAATGGAAGATTTGGGTGGGACGGAAAAGTAGGACGAAGGTATCCAAAAAGAAGGGTCATCAACAGTAGCCGACCTTAAAAAGAAGAAGAAAGGCACAAAGACGAAAAAGAAGCAAGATACAGCAAGTGAACCGTCTATTAGTCAGCCTTTATAGGACGAGCTAAAGAATGCTCCGGAAGATACAAGAATTTTTAAAGAGATGTGCAAAGAAAAGGTCAAGATTCCAACGCCAAAAACAGTGCAACTCACGGTCAAAGCAAGGGAGGCATTGTTGGGTACACTGCCTGAAAAGGAAGAAGATCCCGGCTCGCCATTGATCACCGTCACTGTACGTGATGTGATTATTCGTAACACATTGTTAGATTTGGGGGCGAGTGTGAATGTGTTGCCTGGATATCTCTACGACAAGTATAAAATGAAGAATTGGAGCCAGCAAAGACGGTGTTACAACTGGCAGACCAGTCCATAAAGGTTTCACGAGGCAAGTTGACAAATGTGATTGTCAAAGTAGGAGATCCTTTTACCCGGTTGATTTCTTAGTCATGGAATACGAAAGTCAGGAGGATGCGCCGGCATTGATTTTGGGACGTCTATTTTTGGCTACGGCCAGAGCCGTTATGGATTGTAAGATGGGTGATCTGGGCATCACTTTTGGTACGAGAAAACGAAGACTGAATATGTTTGGGTACCCGATGACGCTACCACCGGGGTATGATTATCAAAATTTGAACAATAAACCGTTAATGGCACCAAGAGTGGATGGTAAGGGTAGAAATCAAATGCAGGAGACAGGAAGTGAAAGTGAAAGTGAGGATAAGGAAATCCTCTAGAAAGCGAAGGGACGTCTGCTAACGACAGTGACATGCCTAGGTCGTTATGCTGTCAAAAATAGAAAATAAAACATCTCCGACTAACTAGTATAGTAGTAGTCAGGGGATCCACAGGAGTTTGGTGGTCAAGATATAGTGTCAGAATAACTAACTATAGTGTCACGCTATACTCAGCGGTGTTTCCTTCACTTCCGAAAAACCGAACAATTCGAATACCGAAAACTAAACTAAGCATTTACTAAACTAAACTACTTCAAACTTCAAATCACAATTACTTACTGATTCCAGAAGTAAATTTCAGAGAAATCAGAAGCTATAACAATCCAAAATAATCCAAACAAGCATTCAAACATAACAATACCGAAAAACATGTAAAATAACTGAAACCGAATGATTATTATAAACCAAAGTCAATTCCAGAGACTATTATGTTTAAACTCCGAAAATAATCCAAACTTAACTTGTCCTAACAGATTCTACACTTCAGAACCGCTGAAATCAAGCTAGAACTAAAACTAAGAAATATTGAAATAAACAAGAAAACATAAAAATAGCCAATGAAGCTACTGAAATCCGAACATTAGAGTCAAAGAAGACTAGGTTACACCCTTTGGTCGATTCTTCCCTTTTGAAATTCGACCTAAATGCCTCTTGACAACGCCTAGTGATATTACATATTTAAGTCGTTGTTGAGCCCTATTCTTAGTGAAATTATATCATATATATTGTGGTATTCTCACTTTTCGTGCCAGTACTTGTTTGGAAGAAAATAATGAAAGCAGGGACCAAAAGCGTGCAAATTGGAGAAGGTTTGGAGAAGAAGATAAAATCAGAAAAATACGTACACGTGCCGCGGAAATAAAGAAGGCGCGACGCGGCTTCGAGGCGGTGGAACAAATTCAAATGCCGAAAAAACGGGAGAAGATAAGTACGCGCGCCGCGGTTTACTTAATTGTGCGGCGCGGCTGCGGGAAAATTGCAACTATAAATAGAGCCATTTATAGCCAAAAACCCTAGCAAAGACTCGGTGGAAAAACGACCTGAAGGCTCTTTGACTCCGTGATTTAGCATCAGCAACCTCTTAATTGGTATTTTCATGTTTTAGAATTTATTTTCATTTAGTTAGATAGTGAGTAATTGTTAGCTAGTATCTTTGGGGGTGACAACCACTGATATTACGCTTTAATTTATGTTTTTGAATCATTTGGTTACTGTTTGTACCTGTGGAATTCGTTTTGGTTAATGAGAATCATTTGGTTACAAATAATCTTGGTTTTTCGGTGTTTTGATGGTTGATTTTGGTTTTGCATGTTTGGATTGTGATTGGATGTTTGATTTGATCTTGTTGGACTGTTTTCCCTTGCTGATTTCAGTTGCCAATTAGGTTAGTCTTTTAGGTTTGAACTTTAGCTAGTGACTGTCCCATTGGACCTTAGTTATTGGCTTAGTTTATGCCTTGTTTTGGTTTATGTTTGGATTGTTGGATGCCTTTGTTTACTTCTGAATTAGAAATGCACTTCTGATTTCAGGAAGTAACTAGGTTTGGTTTGAAGCTTAGCTTAGTCTATGCTTATTTTGGGATTGTTTAGTTTAGGATTTTTGAGTTTTAGTGGCAAAGGTTTGGAAACTAAAATCCTCCGACTATAGCGTGACACTATAGTTGGTAATCTGTCATCTGATCTGACCACGTAGCTCCTGCGGATCGACCCTAACTACTACTGTGCTAGTGTGTGTGTTAGGTTTCTCTTATTTTTGACCGCACGACGACCAAGGCGTGTCAAAATTTGGCACCGTTGTCGGGGAGCTGTGAGCTTAGATTAGGTGATTAGTAGGAATTCTAGTTTCTTGATTTTCTTTGAGTTTTATTTGATTAGTTTTTGGTTTTTGATTTTTGCGGGCGTGTTGCATTAGTGCATGCGTACCCGCAGGGGTGAGCAATTATCCCCTTTGCGTTTTGATCCTGATATTGAGCGAACTGCGCGCAAAAACCGTGCTCGTAGGCGTTACAATATCATGAGCTTTAGTAATATTAGCAGTAGTGCAGTAAGTGTTGCCCAGGAACCATCAGGTGAGGCAACGAGGATGTCTTTTATTCCCCCGGTTTCAGAGTTCCATATTGGGAGCACGAGTGCTTCTGGTGGTGCAGTTTCAGCCCCTGCACCTATACCATCATGCACTCCGCCATCGATTCCACCATTTCCACCAGTATCACAACCACAATCCACCAATCCATTCACATCTGCAATGTCTTGGGGAGAGCCGACCCGTGATGGCACCCCAGTCTCTAGACAACAGACACCAACTTCTCAACCATTTTCTCAACCACAACCAGTTATATTTAAACCTCAAACCACATTCCAACGTATACAACCACAACAATACCAACCACCTTTTCAGCAACAGTACCAGTATCCAGAGGAAGAGGAGAGATATGATGAAGAAGATGAAGGATGGGTTCCACCAGCACCACAACAACCGTGGAACCGAGGTCGGGGACCTCCCAGAAGAACACAGCAACACCAACAACCACCAGGTCAGCAAGGGTATAATGATCAGCACTTCTACGGTAACCCTGCACAACCTTTACATTTTGCACAACCGAGAAGGCAATCGGGTTGCATCACATTTCCAGCCACGAGAATATGATGACCCATCGCCAATTTATATTCCTGACAATATCGAATCTCAAGTAGAAATAAGGCCTCAATTGTTAGGAATACTACCAGAGTTTAGGGGATATAAGCAGGATGATCCGTATAATCATCTGTATGAATTTATAGTGATTGCCAATGCTAATAACCCTAGAAATAATAATAGGAACATCTTTAGGCTTAGGCTATTCCCATTCACTCTTAAGGACAAGGCCAAGTATTGGTTTACATCCTTACCAGCAAACAACATTACCACGTGGGATCAACTCAAAGCCAAGTTCCTACAGGAATTCTATCCAGCGAGCAAAACAACGGAGATTAGGAGGGTTATTCAGGACTTCCAGCAAAAGCCCGGAGAGGCTTTTCACGAAGCATTCGATCGATTAAAGGAGCTACTGCGATCCTGCCCGCACCACGAGATTCCCAAATGGCAGTTGGTCAAATTGTTCTTTGAAGGAGTCAGCGAAACACATCAGGCAATGATAAATGCCTCGTCAAACGGTACATTTATGTGGCAAGATCCAGAAGAGGGTTGGCAGTTCTTGGAGCAGTTAAGCAATGGTCCCAAAGAAAATTTTTCTACGAGAAAGACTGTAGGCACAGCAGCAGCAGTAGGAGCTGATGCTGATTGGAAGAAGGAGGTAAAAAAGGAAATAAGTGAATTAAATAAGAAGTTTGACAGGCTCATGTCAACGCTGCAAAATGGACCTCAGGGTCAATCACAAAGAGGTCAAGGAGGACCAAAAGTTCAGGAGGTAAACCAAGTTTATGGTCAGGGTCAAGGTCAGTACAACAATGGACGACCCTACAGACCATATAACCAAGGGCAGCAGCAGAACTTCAACAACCAGAGGCAAAATAATCACCAAGGTCAATCGTCTAATCAGCCTAGGTCATACCAGCCCACAAACAACAATGGAAATGCAAGTGGGAGTGGCAGCAATAATAATAGGGGGCCAACACTGCTGTCAACAATGCCCCAGGAACTCAATAAGACTTAGTGGCAAAAATGTATGAAATGTTCAGTGCTACTCAGCAGCAGTCCCAGGCCAATGCAAAAGCTATCGCAAACATGGAAAGGCAAATTGGACAAATGGCCGAAGATCAGCGAAAAAGGGACAATGGAAAGTTGCCAAGTGCTACGGAGGTTAATCCAACCCATAATCAGCGAGCTGGGAAGGAGCACGTTAATAATGTCGAGGCTGAATAGAGAAAGGTTACTTTAAAGGATTTATTGGATTCAGGAAGTGAGGCAGAGCTTGAGGAAGAAGAAAAAGTCCAAGAGAAAGTGGAGGATAAAGGGGAATGTAAGGAAGGAATAAAGGAAAAGGAAATTCCTGTTGAGGAGGGAACTCAACCAGAGGTGGACACGGAGGTCCAGGAAGAAAAGCAGTCAGTAATAGCAGGAATCAAGCAGAAAAAGAAAGATAAGAAAGGGAAGAAGAAACAGGAAGCACCCAAACCAATAGAGGCATTGATAAACCAACCTTTGTGGGATGAACTTAAGGATGCTCCTGAGAATACAAGAATTCTTCAGGAGATGTGTGATAGAAATGGAAAAAGTAATATTCCCACACCAGACACTGTTAGATTAACTATTAAGGCCAGTGAGGCACTGTTGGGAACACTGCCCAAAAAAGAGAAAGATCCTGGATCACCATTGATCACCACTACTGTAGGAGAGGTGGTCATTCAGAACACTTTACTGGACTTGGGAGCAAGTGTAAATGTGCTACCGGGGTACTTATATGACAAGTACAAGAATGAAGAACTAGAACCAACAAAAGTTGTACTGCAGCTGGCGGACCAGTCAACAAAGGTATCCCGAGGAAAATTGACTAATGTCATAGTCAAGGTTGGAGAATTCTTCTATCCTGTAGATTTCCTAGTCATGGAGTATGAAAGTTTGGATGACGCGCCTGTACTCATTTTAGGACGCCCATTTTTAGCTACGGCTGGCACGGTGATTGACTGCAAAACGGGGGATGTGGACATCTCCTTTGGGACACGAAAAAGAAGACTGAATGTGTTCGGAAATCCTGTATCCTTACCTTCAGAGAACGGTGACAAGCAACTGGACAAAAGTGTGTTAATGGAGCCTGGGATTAGGAACAAAGGAAAAGTATGGAAGCGGACAGGGGAAAGAGGAAAGGAAGAGATTTTAAAAGGAACAAAGGATCATCCATTGGCCACTATTGATAAGGAGCAGTTGCTGGATATGATGGAGATGCTAGAAGCGAGACATCAGCAATATGAAAAAGAATCAAAAGAAAGGGAAGCAAAAGTCTTCAAGCTTCTGGAATCACAACAGCAATGGATTAGTGGAGTAAGCGATAGGATGACCCAACTCACATCCTTAATGTCGATGATGGCCCATAATTTCATACCAGGATTCAAGCAAATGTCATCAGAAGTCCAAGGAGAGGAAGAATAGGAATAGGAGTTCAACGTCTGGCTGAAGACGTTAAACTTAGCGTTTGTTCAGAGGCAACCAATCTTGTCATAGGTTACGTTCTGTAATTCTTAGAAATAATTAGGGAAAATCTTATCATTAATTGCAGGTACCAGTGGTCCAAGGAAAGTGTGGGGTCGTGTGAAGTTTTGGAATTTTCAATGACCGCGCCGCGGTAATCACAATTGCGCGACGCGGGATCGTAAACCAACCCGATGCGCAGGGGTTGATTTGGTGACACGCGCGCCGCGGGTTTTGCATTTGCGTGCCGCGGGAATCGATCGGTCGGTTTTCTTCTATATTAAGGTAAGCCGCGACACTATTCACACACACCACAACTCGGAGCTCTGATCAACAAAAATTTCTCGCGTTTTTTCTTGCTCATTTCCTTCCCACTACTACGGTACATCATTCTAACTAGCTATTACTCGTTTAAACTAGTGATTAGGTAGTTAATTTGAGTGAATTATTCAAAAAGTTCAAAACTTAGAAATCGCCAATGCTGACTCATAGGGTGTTTATTTCGCCAAATAGAGACCCTAGATGAGTTAGTCGGCACTTAGGCTACCTTGTGGTGTATTTGGATTGAGTTTAAATAGGTTAAAACTCGATTTGGGTTGGATTTTTGGAAACAGCCGCTCGCCGCGCCGCGCCCTTGCTCTTGGGCCGTGCCGCGGTGCGGTGGAGAAGAAAGGGACTTATTTTGCAAAAAAAAAATTTTGTTTGTGCAGATCATGTTCAGACTAGACCATGGTTTTCTCCAGTTTCCTGAGTGGCCCGAAGCCTCTGTTGAGTACCGGTCACGGAGAGACGCTTTGACGGGTCGCCGGGTTCTTGAGGCGACCATTATTGACAGGGCTATCCTCGGGGATGCCGGGCTTTAGGGCGAGATAGAGCCGTTTCTACACCGCACCTGGACCCATGAGGACGCTTCTTTTACTTGCCAGGGCTGGGACAGGCTCATGGCCACCGATGAGGATGTTGTGTACACGGAGCTCCTCCTGGAGTTCCTTTCGACGATTGAGTACACACCGAGGGCGACAGACCCACGGGCGAGATTGATACGATTCAGGTTGGGGGGCGTGCATAGGGAGTGCAGCCTTCGGGAGTTTGGGAGGCGTACTGGTATTTACACGGAGGCGGATCTTCAGCACCGCCATTTTGCACAGTTCCTAGAGGCGTGTATCCAGGGGTAGCCGGAGCGGGCTGCCAATATGGAGATTTGGGCACCATTGTCCAACATCATCTACGAGGCAGGGACTTCTCGGGAGAGCCACCTCCGCGGCCCACTCCACCGCCTCATGCACCGCATCGTCTCTACCTCCATCATGCAGCGGGAGGGAGGGCGAGAAGGTGTCCGGGGAGGACATGACATTCTTCTGGGTTCTCCTCGACCCCTCCATGTTCCTTCACCTTCCCTACGCCCTAGCTGTTGCCTTATCCACCCGCTCGACAGGTGCCTCCGCCAGCAGTCCACTGGCCCGCGGGTACTTCATCACCCGCCTGGCCCGATCATACGAGATCCTCACCGCCTGTACTGTCGCCACCCTGACCGCTTTACCTCCATCTCGCACTACGACGCAAGCATTGGAGAGCATGGGGCTGATTCAACAGCAGCGCCCGGGACAGTTCGTGAGGGCAGAGACCGAGGCACCCCAGGACCCACAGCCAGCATATGCCCAGCCCGGCAGGAGACGCCGGAGAGCAGTGGCACCACCAGAGCCAGCTCCACAGCCACAGCCACAGGAGGACTCAGCGGCCATCCACCGACTGGCAGCCAGGGTTGCTAGGATGGAGGACCAGCTAGAGTGGATCGGGGAGGTACTTCTGGATCTAGCTACCCAGCAGGGTCAGCGCCCTCGACCATTCCCAGCCAGAGCCCATGATCATGAGGCTGGATCTTCCAGGCCACCAGGTGGCAGTTGATGTATTTTTTTTCTTTTTCTTTTATTTTATTTTTTTTGGGATATATGTACCGAATCTATGACACATCTCTATCTTTTGTTTGTTTATATTTTATTTGTTGCTTTTAATGTTTTGTTGAGTTATGTATGTTATACCAAATTGGGGAGGAGTTGTCTCAGACAAGTGTGGGGTCACCGTGCCCCCTCCACTTGTCTTGACCACCGGCGTGTTCACTGTTGCGCCACAACTCCAGAATGCGAAATCAAGGACACTTTTTGTTCGAATTTGTACCTGTGATACCGAATACCAACCAAGCATTCTACCGTCCAAAGGGGTAACTCTTTCTCCCTTGTTCTAAAATATTTTTATGTACAACGGGGACGTTGTACGGTTTTAAGTGTGGGGTGTGGACGGTCGAAAGAGTAGTTTTTTGAAATTTTTGCAGAAAAGACTAATTTTAAATTTTTTTTATTTTTTAGCACCTTTTTCAAAATTTTTACTAAATTGTAATTTTGAAATGAATGGTTTGTGATTGTGATAGCATTAGTATTTTTCAAGAGATACTGTTTAGTTGTGATCATGCTATTAGTTAGTCAAACAAGTTGAGTTTTAGGAGTTAGACGATTGGATTGTTTTAGGAGTTACCACCTAAGATCGTCTGGTTTGGGATGGTATTTTCGAAACCTCGTTACACGGACAACATCGAAAGTCATGGACAATTCCTTAATGGCCTTTAGAATCTGAATGAGTAAGTATACTTCATTGTGGACAGAAAATTTGTAATCAAGGTTTCTCTAGAAAGCCATGAATTCCAAAGAACATTCTGATTAGGTTCTCGCGAACTATTTCACTCTAACTCTTGAGACAATAAGCTTTGAAACTGAACACAGTCAAAAATTGTTTGAGTCTTAGTTAGAATTTATTAAAAACTCTCTTGCTTGGGGACAAGCAAGGCACAAGTGTGGGGTGTTTGACATCGCCTGGTGATATTACATATTTTAGTCGTTGTTGAGCCCTATTCTTAGTGAAATTATATCATATATATTGTGGTATTCTCACTTTTCGTGCCAATATTTGTTTGGAAGAAAATAATGAAAGCAGGTACCAAAAGCGTGCAAATTGGAGAAAGTTTGGAGAAGAAGATAAAATCAGAAAAATATGTACACGTGCCGTAGTAATCAAGAAGGCGCGACGCGGCTTCGAGGCGGTGGAACAAATTCAAATGCCGAAAAAACGGGAGAAGATAAGTACGCACGCCGCGGTTTACTTAATTGTGCGGCGCGGCTGCAGGAAAATTGCAACTATAAATAGAGCCATTTACAGCCGAAAACCCTAGCAAAGACCCGGTGGAAAAAAAACCTGAAGGCTCTTTGACTCCGTGATTAAGCATCAGCAACCTCTTAATTGGTATTTTCATGTTTTAGAATTTATTTTCATTTAGTTAGATAGTGAGTACTTGTTAGCTAGTATCTTTGGGGGTGACAACCACTGATATTAGGCTTTAGTTTATGTTTTTGAATCATTTGGTTACTGTTTGTACCTGTGGAATTCATTTTGGTTAATGAGAATCATTTGGTTACAAATAATCTTGGTTTTTCGGTGTTTTGATGGTTGATTTTGGTTTTGCATGTTTGGATTGTGATTGGATGTTTGATTTGATCTTGTTGGACTGTTTTCCCTTGCTGATTTCAGTAGCCAATTAGGTTAATCTTTTAGGTTTGAACTTTAGCTAGTGACTGTCCTATTGGACCTTAGTTATTGGCTTAGTTTATGCCTTGTTTTGGTTTATGTTTGGATTGTTGGATGCCTTTGTTTACTTCTGAATTAGAAATGCACTTCTGATTTCAGGAAGTAACTAGGTTTGGTTTGAAGCTTAGCTTAGTCTATGCTTATTTTGGGATTGTTTAGTTTAGGATTTTTGAGTTTTAGTGGCAAAGGTTTGGAAACTAAAATCCTCCGACTATAGCGTGACACTATAGTTGGTAATCTGTCATCTGATCTAACCACGTAGCTCCTGCGGATCGACCCTAACTACCACTGTGCTAGTATGTGTGTTAGGTTTCTCTTATTTTTGACCGCACGACGACCAAGGCGTGTCACCTCTATTTATAGTTGCAAATTCGGGTCATCCGCGCCGCACAGGACTTGTATCCGCATCGCGTCTTATCCATTGTCCCCGTATTTCGCTATTTGAATTTCAAGGTATCGCATGATCTTTGACTATCCGCGATGCGCGTGCTCCTTTGGTCGCGGCGCGCGTTGTTGAAACATGAAATAGTAGATATAGATTCAAATAATGCGGAATAAGAATTAGAAACAAGAACACACACTTTGTTGAACTGATGTCGAATGATTAAATTGCAACTCAAGAACAATTCAAAGAGAACTATTCTGTATGAGTGCCGTGAAAAAGATTACAAAAGTTAACCCTAATTAGGGTATGTGCATGCTATATATACAAAACTAAGTATGGAAGGACAGGCCCGTTCCATAAACGATAAGCTAATCTAGTGGCACAAAATTGGGCGACAAATCAGATTCGCATACTTGACTCAATCTTATTAATGACTCAACAATCTCCCCCTTTGAATCAAATAGCGAACAGACCTCATTCTTCAGTCTCTGGTTTTGCAACTTTTAGAACCTTATCAAATACTTTCGGAATTAAGAGCAGGATCCTTTTCCGAAATGCGATGTACCAGGTCAGCATGTCATTGAAGCACCTATTGTCATTCTCGGTATTGACTTTTGTCTTGTTGATAAGTTTAAGAATTTTCAAGAGTGTAGGAGTTCGGTAAAGATGCTTGTCACGTAGAAAGAATATTCTCTTCACCGAATCCATTCCCTCCTTGGACGGGTAAGCCAGATTCCAATCATCATTTTTTATCTTTCCGAGACGACGTTTCTTCAGATCAGATGGAGGTTTTTCAGCTGAACATTCCGGAGTAGAGTTCAGAACTGCAGCCACTTCCACGTCGAGCTTTAAAACTTCAAGAATATAACCCATGAGTAATCTCTTGACATGCTCATGAAGAATCTCATGGTCTTCTCTTCTTTTAAGGATGTTAAACAAAGACAACCAATCAAATGGATTCATGAAGGGAAGATCAGCCAAGGTGAATTCATCTTTCTCCTCATCTGATCCTCTACGTGCTACGAAGATGGCATTTCGGAAAGGAGAAGTCACATGCGGCATTCTTGGAGTGAGCTTCATAATCTTCTTCAAGCTCCATGAAAGATATTGAGGTTTAGAATGCTCCAGATAGAAATTAAACATCATATCATTGACCACAGCCCGAGGTTGTGTGTTTGTTGTGAGTTCATCGAAGCAACGAATTAGAAATACTCTCGCCGTCATCGGAAAATCAAATTGCGAGTTTACTTGATTTCCAACGTCGTAAGAGCAATTCGGCTGCAACCAGTTTTCAATGGGCTGTGTGATAGCTTCCGACTTCATAATTTCATAATCCCAATCATGGAAGAGGGTTTTCCGAGCTTCCAGTTCGATTGCCGCTTCTTGTTTGGCTGCATCTTCGGCATCGAGCTTCCTGCTGATTCGGAGAAGTTCATCAAGTTCCTTGTCTCTTGCAGCCCTGGCTAATTTGGCTGCCTCCGAAATGTCTATTTCTTCGTCTACATCATCGTCACCGATCTTCTTTGCCTTTCGTTTCGAAGGAACGGCAGATGTGTCACCAACATTCATTTTCTCAAAATAATTAGCTTTTGGTTTTTGAATGTCATCAACAGACTCTTGAGTCCCTGGTTTCTTCACGTTGGTGATCTTAGAAAATTTGGGTCGTTGGACAGGACTCTCAGTAGCCTTTTTCTTACCATCTCCCTTATCTTCTTTGGAGACGTCGGAGATATTGGTATTATTGTCTTCTTTCTCCTTCTCCTTATTTTTATCTTCTGGATTTTCAGGTCCATCATCACCATCGTCGTTATCGGATTCGTCCTTATCGGATTTTTCCTTTGTGTTCTTGTCTCCCCTTGTTTCGGAACGGAAACATTATCCGAAACACCCTGGATTTTGCTCAGCAAGAGGAGAACAGGATGGAGCTTGTTCGTGATATGACCACGAAGGTAAGGGGTGAGGACATGATCATCTTCTTCTACCATCCGACGAATGTAAGTGTCAATCTTGGTGACACAGTTCCAAACCGCCTGAGTTTGCGAGACAGCAGATGACAAGACTGCTGTAGTATTCTTAAGCTCGGTCTTCAAAAGTTGGATCTTTGTAGTTTTAGAGGCCACAAGATCCATTAATTCATTTTCCATGGCCAGATCTTCTTGCAGTTTATCAACTTTGGCTTGCAGGGAAGATGCCAGTTCGGAGTACTCTTTTCGGAGGTCGGAACGAAGTGTGGCTATCGCTTCTCTTTCCGCCTTAAGGGTGTCTGCAAACCCTTGAATAACCTTTGTCATTCTGTCATTGTTGGACTCATTTGATTCTTTGAAGTCCTTCATGAAATGTAGAACATCAATTTCCAGGTTGCCAATCTTTTGGCAGTCTCCTCCATATTGGCCTTTGATTTTTCCATGGCTGAGGAGAAGTCTTCCACTATTTTGACATTTTCCGAAATCAATGCCGCAACCTGAGTTTTGTGAGTATCCAACTGGGATTGCCAGTCGGAAGTAGAAGGGCACTGGTGTGTCTGAAGAAGTTTGTCCAGTTTGGAGGACAATTCTTGGAATTGCTCCTGAGTCATGGGAGCAGAGGGTCCAGAAGAATTAAAGTTGACATTAAAGGGCGACTCAATGAAGTCAGCCATGTCATCCTGATCATCATAAATCAGGACATCTTCATCTTCTTGTTCGGAAGTGGGTTCTGGAATTTTTGGTGAGTTGTGGGTAGAGTTGTCTGGGTGTGGGGATTTTTGTGAAGGAGATTTTGGTGGTGGAGAATGTGGTGGAGTAGTTTGGTGAGGTGGATATTTTGGTGGTGGTGAATTTGGTGGTGTTGGTTGATGTGGTGGAGATTTAGGTGTTGTAGGAGGTGTAGGTTTTGGAGTTGTTTCAGGAGTTGGAGTAGGAGGCCTTTGAAATGTTTCTTTAATAGGCTCTCCGTCTTCATTTTCATCCATATCATCCTCTAGGGGATGGGTGACAATCTGATCATCGGAGTGTTCATCCTCCGAGTGATGAGTCATAACCAGCTTCCGAAGCCTTCGTGAGCGCTTCAATGGGTTTTCAGTGTCGGAAGCAGCACCCCTACCCTTCCTCTTAACGATTTTCTTCGGATTCTCAAGCTTGTCAAAAGCGAGTTGATGCTTTTCATCAAGATTCCGAACAACAAATCGTGTCTTTTTGCAATAATCGACAACACATTCGATGTCGCTCGGAACACGACTGATCATTGCCATCGGAATGGTGCCAATAAAAGCGAAGTCATCAGCTTTGGTCGTACCAAAGGTGACAGTCGGCAAAGTTTGAATCACCGCCATCACAGAATCAGTCATGATATGAATATCATGCTTCTCGATTGTTCGCTGAACAACGAGGGACCAAAAACGAGCACACGAAATCTCTTGGTGTCGGAGTTTGTAATTGACACTGTCAACAAATTGGCTCCAAAGAATAGAACCATTATCGAGGTTGACATCATTATAGAGACCATAAAAGAACGAGTAGAACAACTTACTTGCACTGTCAGTACCGGTTGTTCTTTCTGAGAAACTCTTGAAAAGGATTGAGAATAGGGCATTCCACTGAGGAGGTAAACCCTTCTTAGCAAACCTCGACAGTTGAGTAATGTCGCCTTTGTACCCTATTTGATAGAACAGACGAGGTAGAGTAACTGGTTGAAGTGATTCTGGATCCACCAAGTCTTTGGCATCAGTAAACCCTAGAAGTTTACCGAATCTTGATTTGGAAATCTTCGTCTTTACTGAACCCACCTCAAAAGTGACAAACTCCTCCGCTTTGTTGTAGAAGGCGGTGGAGTAGGCGGCGGAGAGAAGAGAAATAGGAACAGAGGCGGAAGCCGTCAAAGCCTTTGAAATTCTTGAGTATTTCAGGCACTCAATCATTGGGCGAATATGTTCGCTGTAGTGGGAGGAGTTGAGATCGATGATCAAGTTCTGGTTGGCTTTGATTTTCAACATCAATGTTGAAGAAGTGTTGTCGTTAGCAGAAGAGGAGCCGGCCATTGGAGAATTCTTGAGAAAGGAATTGCTTTGAAAGGATGATTGTTCTTGAGAGAAAGATGAAGTGCGAAGAAGAGAGAGAAGTCCTCAAGAAATCCTTTAAATATCTTTTGGATATTAACTGGGAAAGAGAAAATCCCGCTTTAGTCGATTCCGTTTCCCAAAAATTTCGCTTTATCATAATGAGTAGCCCCCAAGAGTCGCTTGTCAGGCGCGTGAAAGCGAGAAATCTGCTACCATTTGGATGACGTTGTAACTGACACGTCTTGATGACCTCATTCAAATTTCAAAAATGAATTAAAAGGCTGACGAGTCATTGTATTCAGGTCATCAAATTAAAACCTTCTCACATAGAAAACTAGAGTTAGAAAAATCGATAACGATTTTTGTGCAAGAGTGTGCCAAAAATAAAGAAGTAAAGCAATATTTATTTGGGAAATCTGTGATGTCGAAAAGACATAAAGACTGATTGATCCCGGGCAACGATCTCTTCCTTCGGAATCACGAGAGATTCAGAAGAGCTTTGTGGTTTCCCGTTGAATTACGATTAAATGATTGATAATAATCATTGAAAGGCATCTTTTTAAGATTGAAGGTTTGTATTTGGTGGGTTTGACTTTCTTTCGAATTCCAAAACGTGAGAGATGTCCGAAATCGGAAGAAAGGACTTGTTTGACCAGAGTAGTCATAAAACAAGTAAGGGTGTTGAGGATTTTATCTGACAAAGGAAATAGTTTGGAATCTCAAAAAAAAAATTAAAACTGGATCTTTGTGGTTAGAAATAGCTTGGTTAAAGTAAATTTCATAAAGATCACGCAGAAAAAAAAATGAGATTCTCATTGGAGTCCGTCAATTCCATATGGTAATCGGATTTTTGGGTTTCATTCGGAATGGTGGTAAGGACTATTCCGAAATCACGAACACAGAATTTGTGTAACCATCAGTTTTCAGTGATAATGCTGAAAACCTTCATAAGGGTTACTGTTATATGGAAAGGTGTTGTGTGGAGAAGTAATAGTAAGGTCAAGAAGGGTTGAGGAGTCTCACAGCGCATCATGGTAAAAATGATTTGCGATCTTCGACCAGAGTTTCCGAAATCATATATTGAAATTGGTTTATATTTCAATAATCATTGAATTTCGATTTTGGTACTTAGAAATTGAGGTAAGAAGATTTCCGTCAAATCAGGAGAGTTTCATACTACGCATAAGTGAAAAAAGAAAAAAAAATTAAGAATAAATAAATAGATATGCCTACAGAAGAATGCTGACGTAGATTCAGTTATTATGAGGAATCATTTATGGCTCTGGCGAAAAAGGTGGAAACGTCCAATCGTGTTGCCAATCAGCCGTCACTGCCTTAATGACGCGTAATTATAGCTGCAGACTCCATCATCACTTCAAAAAGTAATTTAATATCCGTAATTGGGAAGCCTAACCGGTGTCATGTTTGCCTATAAAAAGGAACCATTGTTAGTAGTAACAACACACACTCAAAGAAAATACCATCAGAAGATTCATCAAATGGCTCGTCGTCCCTACAACCGTTTTGACAAAGTCGAAGTAAAGATGCAGGAAGGCGAGTATGCAGGTGGCATCTACGGTGGTGTCGTCATGGGTGTGTCGAATCACCGATATGAGGTGAAGATGACCACACTCAACGATGGTGAGGGTGGTGGTCCCTTGACCGTTCATACCAGCTATCCCTTCTTGCAGCCTGTCCCACCAAGAGTCTTGGTGGAGTACAAACAATTTGACCTCGTTGAGGTTTGGCACAAGCGGGGATGGTGGCCGGCGGTGATCACCCGCACAACTCCCCACAACCAGTTCCATGTGGGATTGGCAGATGGGACTCGCCTCTTTGTGGATGAGAGCGAGGTGCGCATCTACCAAGCTTTCCATCTTGGTGATCCTCCCATGTGGCACTACTACAAGCTGTAGGAAGTAGTTGGTATCTTTTCTTTTGATGTTCTGTACTTCATTCCTTCGGTTTGAATAAAATTTGTCCTTCTTTTGCCTTTTTGTTGATTCAATGTCTGCTTTCTGAAGCACAGCTAAAACTCAAAGAAAAATTAAAAATATAAAGAAGAAATAAAAAATATGAGAAAATATTTTAAAAAAACGTTAAGTAAGAGAAACAACACATATTTTTGATGTTTTGAAAAAAATAAAGAAATAAAGAGAAACAAAAAAAACTAAATGTACAAAAGGTTACCTTCGTTCCGAATCTTCCTTATTTCAATTTCGATTCCGAGGTATTCCGAATTTCGGAATCTATCGGAATATCGGCTAGTTTTCGGAACAGATTCAACTTCCATTATTCTGAGACCTTGAAGTATTCTGTTAAATGCTAGCTCAGGTAGGGCCTTTGTAAAGATATCTGCTAAATGATCATTTGAACGAACAAAATGAATTTCGATGTTGCCATCTTCAACACGATCTTTAATAAAATGATATCTTAGTGCAATGTGTTTGGTCTTCGAGTGTTGCACTGGATTGTGACAGATCCGAATAGCGCTTTCTGAATCACAATAAAGTGGAATACGTTTCATGCTAACTCCATAGTCTCTCAGTTGGTTTTGAATCCAAATGGTCTGAGAGGTGCATGAAGCAGCAGCGATGTACTCAGCTTTAGCTGTAGAGAGTGACACGCATGTTTGTTTTCTTGATTGCCAGCTCACAAGTTTGCCATCGAGAAGTTGACATCCTCCTGAGGTGCTTTTGCGATCTAATCCACAACCCCCAAGATCTGCGTCGGAAAATGCTTGAACGAAAAATCTAGATCCTGACGGATACCATAGCCCAAGTGAGGATGTCCTTTTCAGATATCGGAATATGTTTTTCACAGCATTGTGATGTGGCTCTCTGGGATTAGCCTGATATCTAGCATAGTAACACACAACAAACATAATGTCAGGTCGACTTGAAGTAAGGTAAAGAAGTGAACCTATCATTTGACGATAAAGAGTGATGTCTGGTGCAGGTTTATCTAGCGAAGGAGTGAGCTTGGTTCCGAACGTCATCGGAACTTTGACTTTAGAATCTCCCTTCATTCCGAATTTTTCCAAGAGTGACTTGGTGTAAGCTTCTTGATTTATGAAGATTCCTTTTGAACTTTGTCTGATGTTGAGGCCTAAAAAGAAGTTGATTTTCCCCTTTGAGCTCATTTCAAACTTTGTCTCCATCAGTTTTCGGAATTCAGCCGTTAGGCTTGGATGAGTAGATCCGAAAATGATATCATCAACATAAATCTGAACAATCATAAAATGATTTCCTTCCTTTTTGCGAAAGAAGGTCGGATCGACGGAACTTGCTTGAATTTAGATTGCTTGAGGAAATGAGTCAGAGTTTCGTACCAAGCTCTTGGAGCTTGCTTCAGACCATAAACTGCTTTATCCAAAACATAGCAGTGGTCTGGATGTTTGCTGTTGACAAAGCCAGGTGGTTGTTCAACGTAAACCGTTTCTTCAAGTTCTCCATTCAGAAATGCACACTTGACATCCATTTGATAAACGTCGAAACCCTTGTGTGCAGCATATGCAAGAAAAATCTGAACGGATTCCAATCTAGCAACGGGTGCGAACGTTCCTTCGTAATCAATTCCTTCTTCTTGACAATAACCTTTGACGACCAATCGAGCTTTATTCCGAATGACATTTCCTTCTTTGTCTAGTTTGTTTCGGAATACCCACTTCATTCCGAGAACTGAGACCTTTTCCAGAGTCGGAACTAATCTCCATACTTTGTTACGTTCAAATTCATTCAACTCATCTTGCATATCTTGGACCCAGTCAGCATGATCAAGTGCAACTTTGACTGTTTTGGGTTCGATCTTAGAGATAAACGAATGGAACATGCAAAATTCCACCTTTGAAAATAATGTAGCATGTTTTTCCTTGATCTAAGCTCGAGTGAGAACGCCGGCAGATGTTTCTCCGATTATCTGAGATTGTAGATGATCTTTTGTCCATTTGAGCATTGGTGGATAATTCGGATAATATTCAGGATTGAGCTCTGGAAAAATTTCTTCTGCTTCTGATTAAACTTCTGACTGGGTATCATTATCATTATTTTCAATCTCATTCTCCCCCTGGAAGTTTGCATGGATTTCTATATCAACAGTATCGGAGTTTCCTTCTTCGATAGAAGGTGTGCTTGTCTCTGTTTCAGAAAACGGACCCTCCCCCTGAATGGGTGCAGAATTCTCCCCCTGGATTGTTGAATCGGAGAAGTTGGTTTCAAATTCTATAGATCCTTGTGTAGTGGGAGTCGGAATCGTAGCATCAGAAGTGGGAGCAGTGGTCGGAATCAGAACATCTGATGAGTTGTCATGTTCAATGTCATTTTCACTGACTGCGCTGTCTATGATTTTCAACAGCTCATCCCCTTGGTTATCTTTAGCTTTAGCTTTAGCTGACTTCGCAGTTTCAGGTTCATCGAACAAATTCAGAAACTCCTCGTATAGATCCATAAGAGGAATTGTGGTTTTATTAGACCCAGGAAAGATTTCTTGTGTTTTCATTGTAGAATGTTTCGCTCTAGAATTGTACCTATCATCAAAGGTGATGTAGTATGTTTCTTCAATCTTCCGAGATCGTTTGTTCAGAACACGAAAGGCCTTAGAGGTAAGAGAATATCCTAGAAATATGCCTTCGTCAGCCTTTTCATCCCACTTAACTCGTTTCTCTTTTGAGTTAAAAATGAAGCACTTAGATCCGAAAACATGAAAGAATTTCATATTCGGTTTTCTTTTGTTAAGGATTTCATAGGGAGTAAGATGAAATCGTTTGTTGATGTTCGAGCAATTCTGAGTAAAACATGCTGTTGCAATGGCATCAGCCTAGAAGTATAGAGGGAGTTTAGCAAAAGAAAGCATGGTTCGAGCTGCCTCACATAGAGAGCGATTACGTCTCTCCACTACTCTGTTTTGTTGAGGAGTGTAAGGAGCAGAAAAGTTATGAGAGATTCCTTTATTGACAAGAAAATCATCAAGAATTTTATTCTTAAACTCTGTCCCATTGTCGCTTCTTATCATCCGAACTTGCTTTCGGAGAAGAATCTCAATCTGCTTGATGAAGTTGATCATGTTGGTGGCTGCTTTGGATTTTTGCTTGAGAAAGAATACCCATGTGAATCGAGAAAAATCATCTACCACAACCAAAATATATTTTTTATGAGCCACACTTTCGATTGCAGATGGACCACAAAGATCGATGTGCAGAAGTTCCAGAGGTTCGATAATCTTTGTGTTGATTATTGTAGAATGACTCTTTCTACTTTGTTTTCCAAACTCACAAGCATCACACAAGCGGTCTTTATCGTACTTGAGTAGCGGCAATCCTCATACAAGGTCACCAAGTACAATCTTGTTAATATCTCGAAAGTTCATATGAGATAATCGCCTATGCCACAGCCAGCTATCATGATTCGCAGCTTTTGTGAGAAAACAAATGGCTGGTTTTCCTTGAATGAGTCGCATATCTAAAGGAAACATTTCTCCTTTTCGTTTTGACTTCAGAACGATCTTTTTAGATTCCTTTTCGATCAATTCGGAACCATCTTCATCGAATGAAACTCTAAGGCCAGTTCCAACCACTAACTACGAAACACTGATTAAATTATGCTGTTCCAACCACTAACTGCGAAACACTGATTAAATTATGCTGAAGCCCTTCAACATAAGCAACTTTTCGGATCGAGATTTCACCATTTGTAATCATGCCATATCCTTTTATTTTTTTAGTCGCATTCTTGCTATAGCTAACTTTTCCTCCATTCGGTAGCAAACGATATCTCGTAATTCTTCCTTTCTCCGAGTCATGTGACGTGAACAGCCGCTATCAATGTACCATTCTGGATCATACTGTTCGTCACGTAGTACCTGCACAATTTAGAGAGATTTAGGAACCCAAACCATTGTGGGCCCTTGTGAGAATTTTTGAGAAATAGGAAATATGCATGATTTTTCAACCCAAAATGACTTTTTCACAGGTGGTTGATTCTTCTTATTTTCAATTCGAAACACTTTCATTTTTGTGGTTCGCCAACTTTCTGTAGCAAAACGAGTTTTTGTAGGAATGAATGTGTTGGACACTTGAAAATAATGAGATTTCTGATTGAAAGATTTATCAGAGTGATTCGTAAAATTGGTTGATTGGAGGATGGTTTTTGACTTTGGAAAGACAACTTGTTGAACCTTTTTGTTGCTTTTGAGAATTTGTTTGATTTCTGGTTCAAGGTAGAGCTTGGCTTTTCCTTTTAAGTCATTTGACTTAAGAATAGGTGTTGGATTCTTTGTCTTTGAAGATACTGAGAGTTTAGGTTTTGAGTTTGGGTTTTGTTCAGATTTCTTTATCGGAATAGAGTTGACTTTCTGAAATGAATTTGAGTTAAGGGGAAAATGACTTTTATCGTTTTTGTTTCTCCAAAATTGTTTTCTTTCCTTCAAATTCTTTTTGTATCTTGCATTCATTTGTTTCCTTTTGGCTATAAGCTCTTCAGGAGACTTATGAATGCGAGATGTTGAACAATTGTTAGAAACTGATTTGAAATTACTCGAGTTTGAATTTGAAAAGTTCTTTGTGCCCCATGAGCTAGGTTGCGAAGCTGAATTTTTGCAATTCAACGATCCAGAGATATATTTACCACGAGACTTCGAAGAGGTCAATTCGGAAAGACCTTTGGTCTCATCCGAGTTGTCAATTGGTTCCGACCAAAAGAAAGCATCACAGACATCAAAATTATCATTATCAACAAGGGTTTTGAGTTCAGTTACATCTTTAGAATTATGGCCTGGTTTAACAAAAACTTGATTTGCTACTGTCAGAATTTTTGGAAAAACAGTGGCTTGTTCGTTTAATGCTTGTGACCCTTTATTTTCAACGACTCTTGCAAAAGCTACTGAGTTTTCGAAAATGAGGTTTTTCTTGGATTCAGTAGAACAGTTTATGAATTCCGAACAGTCAATCTCGTCCTCAACAGATATCCCACTCATTTCACTTTCATCAAAATCAGAAATATTCTCATTAATGGGAGTATTATCAGAGTTTAATTTAGAACATAATGAGTGAAAGTTCTTTAAGGTTGCTGTTTTAATTTCCTCATGATCGTTTTCAGAAAAATATTCTTTAACCATGTTTTTATGTTCATTAGACTGAATGTAACTTTCAATTTTGTCAAGTCCGACACGATAAGCTTCCGAAACATCATCAGATGAAACAATGGTTTCACACCTATAGCATTCAGCATCAATTTCATCCTCTTTCAATTCAAGAAAGGGCAAAATCATTTTGTGCAAACCTCTGCCTATATCATAGTCAAGATGCAATTGAGTAATATTATTGTAAAGACGCTTCGCAATTAAACAAAAAATATTCCTCTGTTTAACAAGAACCAAATTATCTCTTTTGACATAAATAATATCATCTCTTTCTTTAACCAACTCATTATCCAACGCCTCGATTCTCATTCGCCTCTCCTCATTTTTATTCGATATCCTGCTCAATTGATCATTTAGGTTAGAATTACTTAGGCGTGTTCTTTTTAAACTATCACTTAAACTAGAAACAGTGAACCTAAGATTATCTAATTCATTATCATAACTGGGAGAACATATATCTAATGATTTAAGGATAAAACGTACCTTGTTGACCATAGCTTCACATTCTTCAACCTGTTCCGAAACAGGCTTAGCAGCAAAACAACTTGCTAAAGTTTGGCACCTGTCTGTAGAGTACCCCTGCTATCGGAATGGTCTGCTTTCACCATCAGGCATCGACCATGTGTTGGGTTTCTCACCTCTTCATCTTTCGAATCCGTTGACCAGACCTCAACGGCACCATACTCACTGTCTTCCTTTACCACAAAGGCTGCTTTGGCACTAGAAGCATCATTCTTTTTCAACTCCGCAATTTTCTTTGCGTAGTATGCTTCGTCCTTTACCTGCTCCTTCTTCTCAGTCTGCTTTCGGAGCAAGCAATCTTTAACGAAATGGTTCTTGCCTTTGCAATAATGGCAGTCATAACCGGAATCACCTACAAGTTTCTTCTCATCTTCACTTTTCTTTCTCTGACTTTCCTTTGATGTCTTCTCAGAATTGAAGCCTCCCTGTCGACTTCTATTTTTGAATTTTGAAAAGTTTTTCTTGAAGAACTTTTTGGGATTAGATACCATCAAGGCTTTATCTTCCCTTGTCAAGTCATCATCCGAAAAGTCAGATTCGGAGTCAACTTCTGCAGTCTTCTTTCACCGCTGCAACTAGAGCAAGCGAACCCAGGCTAGCAGTTGCTTTCGCTTCCGAAGTGATTTCCTTTTCATGGGACTTAAGAATTCCCATAACTTTGGCAAGAGAGTAATTCTTAAACTGTTCATGAGCCTTGATAGTTGAGACAATGGCCTTCCATTCGGAACGAAGACCATTTAGAAAGGTGACTTTTTGCTCAATCACGGTTCGAGCAATCTTGTACTTCAACAAACGGCTGGGAAGATGGTTGTAGTGATTAAATGTTTGTGTCAGGGTTTCTTCTGAACCTTGTTCGAAAGATCCGAAATCGGAAATAAGAGTGGTTTGAACCGAGTGCTCTAGATCAGCATCTCCAGAGTACAATTCTTTTAACCTGTCCCATATCTCCTTTGCTGTTTCACAAGAGCTGATTAAGCTAAGTGTATCTGCTTGAAGAGCAAATCGAATAATCCTGAATGCCTTGATGTTGCACATCGGTTTATCCTTTTCGTCTTGTGGGATATCTGTGTGAGTGACAAGAAGATTGTTATATTCTTTTAGGGTTTTGATAACCCTCCTTGTGGTTGTGTGAGCGTAGGTTTCTTCAGTGATGTCTTGCCATGTGGTAGCTCCATGTTCTTCTATACCAAGAACGTAATCTTCAAAGTGCAAAGCCCAAACCTCATATTCTTGAGTGAAAAGAATTGCGGTCCTGGTGGTGGATCCAATACTACTGGATAGATTAAAAGATTGAGTGTGTGAATCGTCAAAAGCCATGTGATCTTGCTTGAGATTTGAATCAGAAGTGTATCGATGAATCGAGAAAAGATTTTAGAGAAAATATCAAGGTCTGATATCTAAGATCGATCAAAACGATGAAGATAACTCGAGATAGATCTATGAACTACACTATCTCCTACTCTGATACCAATTGTTGAAACATGAAAGAGTAGATCTAGATTCAAATAATGCGGAATTAGAATTAGAAACAAGAACACACACTTTGTTGAACTGATGTCGAATGATTAAATTGCAACTCAAGAACAATTCAAAGAGAACTATTCTGTATGAGTGCTGTGAAAAAGATTACAAAAGTTAACCCTAATTAGGGTACGTGCATGCTATATATACAAAACTAAGTATGGAAGGACAGGCCCGTTCCATAACCGATAAGCTAATCTAGTTGCACAAAATCGGGCGACAAATCAGATTCGCATCTTTGACTCAATCTTATTAATAACTCAACACGCGTATCTTTTCGACTGAAATTGTGTTTATCCAAACTTCCTTCATTTTGTCCATGTTTAGTCCTTGTTTTCCTCTTTTTCTTGCATACAAGCACTAGCACAAAAAGTGAGTAATACCAATATATATATATATATATATATATATATATATATATATATATATATATATATATATATATATATATATATATATATATATATATATATATATATATATATATATATATATATATATATATATATATATATAATTTCACCAAGAATATGGCCTTACAACGACTAAAGTACTTGATATTGATAGGCGTTGTCAAACACCGCACACTTGTGCCTTGCTTGTCCCCAAGCAAGAGAGTTTTTAACAAATTATAACTAAGACTCAAACATTTTTGAACGATTTCAGTTTGAAAGTGTATTGTTTCCAAAAGTTAGACTAAAATGATTTTTAAGAAAAAATGGCCAGAATTCCCTTTGGAATTCACGTCTTTCTAAAGAACCCTTGATTACAAATTTTCTGTATGCATAGGAAAACGTACTCTTTCAGATTCTAAAGGCTGCTAAGGAAATGTCCATGACTTTCGATGCTGTCTGTGTAATGAGCTTTTAGAAATACTATCCCAAACCAGACGATCTTAGGTAGTGCGTCTCCAATCCATGCCTGGTGCTCCTCAAAAAATGGCATCCTCTCTTTAAGATCCTGCAAGGCAGCCTGCACATCTACGGGCTGCGGTGGTGACTGGACTGGTGGTGGTGGCTGAATCGGTGCCTCCACTCTCTGGCGCTGGGAGGGTCGGATCAACGGCTCCACCTCCTCTGCATGTGGGCTAACTGCCTCAATCGTCGGCATCCACTCAAACACACCCTGGCGTGGCAGGTGGATAATCCCCATAAGCTCAAAATAATGGATCGAGGCCTGCAAGGATGTTGTCGGGGCTATGCTGGCAAGAATCTCAGCGGTCAGAATGCTGTATGATCGGGCCAGGCGGGTAATAAAGTGCCCACCCGCCAAAGGGCTCTTGGCGGTCGAACCCGCCGCCCTCGATGTCAATGAAACTGCCAGCGCATAGGGCATGTTGAGAAACCTGCCTGGGTCGGAGAGGACCTACATGTAGTAAATGTCCTTGCGGGACACTTTCTCGAATCCCTTCGTCTACATGGTAGAGGTGGATACGATCCGTTGCATCAATCGGTGGAGTGGATCGTGGAGATGCCTCTCCTTGGCTGAACCAGGCTCGAACATCTTGTTGGACATCGCTGCCCAAACAAGTGTATTTGCCTCCCTGTGTTGCTAATCCCTGAAACAAGCAGTGAAAAAGGGTGTGAAGTGAATACCACCCATCTCCGTCTTAGTATATAGCCCAACGCGTCTGCCAAAGTCTCGGAGTGTGCACTCCGTGCTCTGCCCTCCCAGCCTGAATCGGATCAGCTGGGATCGTGGCTCCGTCGATCCTGGAGTGTATCTGCAAGTAGAAAGGAACTCGAGTACAAGCTCCTTGTACACCACATCCTCCTCAGTAGCCATCAATCTCTCCCAACCCTAGCACGTGAAGGTAAATGCCCCGTCGGTGGAGGAATGGCAGAAGCTCACCCCATAGCCCCACCTGGGTCAATACGGCTCGGTCAAAATGAATAGCAGCGAGGACTGGTCGGGAACGGAGATCTGTAAGTCGAGCTCGATAATGCGGGGTCTCCTCCAAAATATCTGGAACCCGTAGGAACTCATGTACCGGTCTGTAATTAGCCATCTACACACAATTCACAACAGAACAAAAATTTTTGCAAAATTAGTCCTGGCGTCTCGCAGATTCTTGCGCGTCGCCCCAATACGTGCGGCACGGCGTATGAACACCCACGTCGCGTCGTACGTCTATTGCGAAATTTTTTCAAAAGTGACCAAAATCACCTGTTTTAATTCAATCCCAAGCAATCACAAGGCACCTTAACTATCGACTAGCCCTTCTAGGATGAGAATGTTGCAAATGCAACACCTTACGAGTCGACATTGCCGATTTTCTAAGTTTTCTACTTCGACTAATTCGATCAATTTCACACGTCAATTGGATGTAACAACTTGCAAAGATTAGTTTAAATGGCATACCTCGATAGTAGAAACTAGAAACATGAGAAAAATGCGAGAAAATTTATTGGTTGATCGATGTTCTGTTTTGTGCGACGTAACTGAATGTGTGTGTGCGACGACTGATTTCATACCTTTAATGGTTGTTTCTGTCCGATCGTATTCCGCGACGCGCGTAAAGGTGTTGTGCGTCGCGCGTAGCCCAAATTAACCCCATGCGTATCGGGTTATCTTACGAACACGCGGCGCACTTCTATCTCAGCCGTGTCGTGTAACACCCGACTTATTAACAAAAACACCCCAAAAATTTTCATTTTTAAAACCAAATATTTTACAAACAAACCATAAGTATGGGGTTTAAGTTAATACAATACGAGTACAAGAGTATCACGAAGTACAATACATAAATATTATACATTCTTAAGCCGGGTAGTCACTTCAATACTAAGTCATCAGTGACGGACTTTATCTTTTCCCTTGGTGGGATCACGCTCACCTGCAGGGACATATCAAATAAACTGTGAGCTATAAAGCCTAATGAGTAATCAAACAAATAAACATGCATATATAAGAGAATAACAACAATTAAACTCTTAAACAGTTTCTGTCCCAAAAGTCATAGTCATCGCTGACCGCACCGTATATCATAGCCATAAAGGCCGCACCAAATGTCATAGCCATATAGGCCGCACCAGAATATCATAGCCCGAAGGCCGCACCAAAATATCATAGCCCGAAGGCCGCACCAAAATATCATAGCCCGAAGGCCGCACCAAAATATCATAGCCCGAAGGCCGCACCAATTTAGGTTCAATAACCCAATATCATGGTCCTAAGACCGCACCAGTTAATTTCAAAGATAATAATCATAGCCAACAAGGCTGCACCATTTGGAATTACAATCCAATGTCATGTCCGTATATTATTCGGGTAATCTACCCTTGTCCCGTATACAACTACTTCAAGTAGTGCCATTGTAATCACCATATATCATACTAGATACAGTCAAGATTACTCACCTTGTTGCTTGCTACCACTAGCTTTCGTCGTTTCTTGACTTGCAATGTATTCCGTAAGATTTTGTCCCGTACCTATAATTCCATTATTTCACAATAATTATAGGTTAATATACCATTTCAGTTGGTTCTAATGCACAAGAGTCTAATATAAGACCAATTCCAAGCATTAACCATTGGTATAAAAATTTAATACACTTCCCGAAATACGCGTATTCTACTACAGTACTTTCGGGAGGTCGTATTCGTATTCCGATAATTTTCTATGAAGTTTTACAATATTTTAAACCTATGTTTAAAATTTCAGGTCAATCGGATAAGCCTAGCATTAAAATCAAACTTGGAAAATTCACAGAAAACAATTTGGTTTCTGCCCAGGCCTCGAGTCGCGACCAGCACTGTGCTCGAGTCGCAAAGGATGGTCTTCGAGTCGCGAGCCACGCCCTGCTCGAGTCGCGAGCGCTGGGCAGTGCGCAGAAAACTCCGATTTTGTGCTAGAATTTTCCATTTTTCCATTTTAAGCACTTATTGCTCGACTTAATCGGTTGGGGTTTATTCCTAGGCTAAAACCTTACATTTTAACAAGGTTTTTAACCCCCAAAACACACTCAATCAATCATATGAAGATTTAGGGTTCTTAGTTCTAACAACCCCAAAACTTCAAATTCATCCAAAATAACAACCTACTTCCATTTTCTTGAATTAAGTCCTTATTATTATGACTTAATGGAAGTATCTAACCATTTTAATCACACAATTATAACTGCAAATGCAGTTTTTGAGTTCTACAAAACTCATCAAGAACAAACCTATAAGAACTTGAAATACTAACCTTTCAAGCTTCCAATTCTACCCTTTGAAGCCAAAATCAAGTTGAAAGCTTTAAATCTTCAAGAACTTCTTCAAATCTTCTGCAGAAATCGCACCTAGAACTTCTCCCGTAAGTGCTAAAAATCTGCACAAGTGTTCTCTTTTATACCTCCAAGAATTGCATTTTGGTCCTTGAAATTGCATTTCTTAAATTTTTGCCACAATTTACAATTAAAATGACAAAATCAGATTTTTATAACATTTTAAGTCCAAGACTCAAAATATTATTACAAACTAAGTCCTTTTTTGTCCAAAAGACCAAATTACCCTTCTAAGGTAAAATGACCATTTTGCCCTTTTTATTATAATTACATAATAACATGTTTTGGCGTTACAAATTCTCCCCTCCTTTAAGAGATTTCGTCCCCGAAATCATACAAAAAGTTGAGGGTATTTCTCCCTCATTTCACTTTCGGTCTCCCACGTCATGTCGGAACCTTTGTGATGACGCCAAAGCACTTTTACCATACTAATTTTCTTGTTTCGCAGCTGTCTTATCTTTCGGTCTAGTACCCTCTCGGGTTGTTCCGGGTATCTCAACTTTTCATCCACCTCAATTTCAGCAAGAGGTATATGTTGAGACTTATCAAACAAAGTTTTCCTTAAATGGGACACATGGAATACATCATGTATACCATGAAGTTCATCAGGTAGCTCCAATCTATACGCCACGGCTCCAACTCTTTGGGATACACGGAAAGGTCCAATAAAGCGAGGACTCAACTTCCCTTTCTTCCCAAAACGAATTAGGCCTTTCCAAGGGGATACCTTGAGCATTACCATGTCCCCTACTTGGAATTCTATTGGTTTCACCCGTTTGTCCGCATACTGTTTCTGTCTATTCTGAGCTACCTTCAAATTTTCGCGTATTAGTTTGATCTTTTCTTCAGTCTGTGCTACAATTTCAGGTCCAGCCAACGGCTTTTCCCCAACTTCAGTCCAGCAGGTCGGAGTACGGCACGGTGCTCCATACAAGGCTTCATACGGGGCCATCTGAATGCTGGAATGATAGCTCTTATTGTACGCGAACTCCACTAAAGGCAAATGATCTTCCCAGCTTCCACCGAAATCTATGACACAAGTTCTCAACATGTCTTCCAAAGTCTGGATTGTTCTTTCACTCTGACCATCGGTCTGCGGGTGATATGCTGTACTCATAAGTACTTTTGTACCCAGTTGCTTTTGAAGACTCTGCCAAAAATGAGAAGTAAATCTACTATCTCGGTCCGATACTATCGATGCTGGAAGTCCATGCCGACAAATCACCTCATCAATGTAAATTTTCGCCAGTTGATCTACTCTGTACTTTTCTTTATATGGTATAAATTGTGCCGATTTGGTCAATCGATCAACAATCACCCATATAGAATCATAACCTCGTGGTGTCCGCGGCAACTTTGTCACAAAATCCATGGTAATATGGTCCCATTTCTTCTCTGGAACCGGCAATGGTTGTATTTCCCTGTACGGTTTCTGGTGGTTTGACTTAACTTGCAGACAAGTCAAACATCTTTCCACATATCTTCCGATGTCCCTCTTCATTCCAGGCCACCAATACATCGGTTTTAACGTCCGATACATCTTGGTACTACCCGGATGAACTGCATATCGACTAAAATGACTATCTTCTAGAAGCAAATTCCGCGCTTCTCCTTGTTTTGGGACCCATATTCGACCTCTGAAGGTCTTCAATTTCTGAGCATTTTCCTCCAGATGCTTCAAATATCCAACCATTCTTTCGCTTTTTACATTCGCCGGCTTACACGCTTCTTCTTGTGCTGCACGAATCAATTCTGGTAACCGGCTTACTACCCCCATACACGCGGATGTAATTTTCAAAGTAGCTTCTTTTCTGTTTAGTGCATCTGCTACCACATTAGCCTTGCCAGGGTGGTACTGAATTTCACAGTCAAAGTCTTTAAGCAGATCCATCCACCTTTGCTGTCTCATGTTAAGCTCTTTCTGGTCGAAGAGGTACTTCAGGCTCTTATGATCAGTGTAAATAACAAACTTCACACCGTATAAATAATGCCTCCATAACTTCAATGCTAGAACCACCGCAGCTAATTCCAGATCATGAACTGGATATTTCTTTTCAGCATCCTTTAATTGGCGGGACGCATAGGCTATAACCCGACCTTTCTGCATTAGCACACACCCAAGACCAATTCTAGAAGCATCGCTGTAGATCACATACTCTTCTCCGCTTTGTGGTAAAGCCAACACCGGTGCTTCACATAAAGATTGTTTCAACTTCTGGAATGCTTCTTGCTGCTTTTCGGCCCATGTGAACTTTTCACCTTTCTTAGTTAACTTGGTCAACGGAGCAGCTATCGACGAGAAATTCTCGACAAATCTTCTATAATAGCCTGCTAAACCAAGGAAACTTCGTATTTCAGTTGGACTCCGAGGCGGTTCCCACTTCATCACGGCCTCAATCTTTGCTGGATCAACTTTCACTCCTTCGGCATTGATTACATGGCCAAGAAATTGGACTTCTCTTAGCCAGAATTCACACTTGGAGAATTTTGCATACAACTTCTCCCGGCGAAGTAACTCCAACACTTGTCGCAGGTGCCCTTCATGTTCGGCTTGGCTTCGCAAATACACCAAGATGTCATCAATAAACACTATCACCGAGGTATCAAGGAACGGTCGACACACCCGGTTCATAAGATCCATGAATACGGCTGGAGCATTGGTTAACCCAAAAGGCATCACCAAAAACTCATAATGGCCGTATCGTGTGCGAAAAGCTGTCTTTGGAACATCAGATTCTCGTATCTTCAGCTGATGGTAACCCGACCTCAGATCAATTTTTGAAAAGTAGGATGCTTCTTGTAGCTGGTCGAACAAGTCATCAATTCGTGGGAGCGGATACTTATTTTTCACCGTGATCTTGTTTAGTTCCCGATAGTCAATACACATGCGCATTGACCCATCTTTCTTCTTGACAAACAGAATAGGGGCGCCCCAAGGCGATGTACTCGGTTTGATGAAACCCCTGTCTAGTAGTTCTTCCAGTTGCTTCTGCAGTTCCACCATCTCTGAAGGTGCTAAACGGTATGGAGCTCGGGCTACAGGAGCAGCTCCCGGAATCAGTTCAATCGTGAACTCAACCTGTCGATCTGGTGGCAACCCTGGAAGTTCGTCTGGAAACACAGTAACACTAATTAGAGGTGAAGCAGGATTTTTTTTCCTTTTTGGGAAACATTCCCAATAAAGCCTCACTCGCCTTGACAGTAAGTCGTACCGTCTCTGGTGTTGGCATCTTGATTTGCTCGTTTCTCTTGCACATTTCCCTAAGGATTCTTGTATCTTCTGGCGCATTCCTCGGTTCATACCATAACGGCTGGTTTATTGATGGTCCCCTTGGTGCATCTTGCTTGCTTTTTGCCTTTTTAACTTTCTTTTTCTATTTTATACCAGCTATGGTTTACTGTTCTTCATCCTGGACATCACTTTCATTCTTGATTTCACTCTTCTTTCCTACCAAGTCTTCCATTGTAACTTCCCTCCATTCTGTTTCCACAAGATTAACAAGCTCCTTACCAGCCCACTGTGTATGGTTCGGGTTTACTTTCGTGCTGCTTGGAAGCTTGCCACTATCTCTCCTTTGCTGATTCTCAGCCAATTGGGCGATCTGCCTTTCTATGTTTGTGATAGCTTTAGCATTTTCCTGTGTCTGCTATTGCACAAGTTCATATAACTTTGCTGCCATATTCTCCTAACTTTCCGGGGCATTATGATTGTTGTTGGTGACAAAGATAGTATACTAAAAGTTTCTCTCAGACCCAAACTGTTGGGAAAGCCAGAATTGATAAGCCATGTATGTAGAGGAAATTGAGTAGACACCGATTCTCAGACAAGACACTTTCACTACAACTTGAAGTTTAATGAACTTTAAGCTCATGGTGATTGACACGCCTAGGTCGTCGTGCGGTCAAAAATAAAGAAAACCTAACACACACTAGCACAGTGGTAGTCAGGGTCGATCCGCAGGAGCTTCGTGGTTAGACTAAATTACAGATTACCGACTAGTAGTGTCACGCTACAGTCGGAGGACCTAGTTTCTAAGTGCTTAACTACCCAAAAAGCAATCACCAAACAAAGTCAAGCCAAGCATAAGCTAAACTCAACTCAAACTAACCTAGTCACTTTCTGAAATCAGAAGTGCATCTCTGAATCAGAAGCAAACAAAGGCATCCAAACCAAACAAGGCATAACTTAACTAATAACTAGGGTTCTAACTGAACAGCTACTAGCTAGAGTTCAATGCCCAAAACTAACCTAATTGGCTACAGATTTCAGCAAGGGAAAGCAGTTCCAAACAAGGCCAAAACAAGTTCCAAACACAATTCAAACAATCAAAACACAAACAAACAATCAAATACCGAAATACCAATAATACTTATAACCAAATGATTCTCATTCATCAAACTCAGATCCAAACATCAAAACAGTGACTAAATACTACTAAAACATAAACCTAAGCTTAATATCAATGGTTGTCACTCCCACATATACAAACCAAAGCTTACAACTATCTAACTAATTGAAATAAAATCCAAAACATGAAAATACCAATTGAGAAGTTGCTGGAACGAAATCTTGGAGTCAAAGAGCTTCAAGGTCGATTTTACACCAAGTCTTTGCTCGGGTTTTCGGCTGGAATTGCCTCTATTTATATTTGCAAATTTCTCGCAGCCACGCCGCGCAAATGAAGAATCCGCGACGCGCGTACTTATCAGATCCCGTTTTTTCGTCATTTGAATGTGTTACACCGCCTTAAGCCTGCGTCGCGCGTTTCATAGATCCGCGGCGCGCGTACGTGTTTCCTTGATTTTTCATTCTTTTCCAAACTTCTTCCTTTTGCACGCTTTTAGTCCCTGTTCCTATCTTTTCTTCCAAACAAGTACTGGCACGAAAAGTGAGAATACCCCGACATATCTGATATAATTTCATCAAGAACAGGGCTCAACAACGCCTAAAATACTTGATATCACTAGGCGTTGTCAAGCACCCCACACTTGTGCCTTGCTTGTCCCCAAGCAAGAGAGTTTTTAACAAATTGTAATAAAGAGTCAAACAATTTTTGACTGTGTTCAGTTTCAAAGTTTATTGCTCTATGAGTTAGAGTGGAATAGTTCGCGAAAACATAATTGAATTGTTCTTTGGAATTCATGGCTTTCTAGAGAACCCTTGATTACAAACTTTCTGTTCACAATGAAGTGTACTTACTCATTCAGATTCTAAAGGCCATTAAAGAATTGTCCATGACTTTCGATGTTGTCCGTGTAACGAGCTTTCAGAAATACCATCCCAGACCAGACGATCTTAGGCGGTAAGGTGCATAAGTCCCACCCATTTTAGACTTACCGGCTCGAACAACAAAGGCCACTGATTGACATTTCCTTCCTAAATTCCAATCCTAAAACAGCTCAATCTTCTAAACTCGTAAAACTCAACTTATTTGACTAACTAATAACATGATCACAACCCCACACTAAAAAAAAATCTATTTCGACCGTCCACACCCCACACTTAAAACCGTACAACGTCCCCGTTGTACAAAAAATTATTTCAAAACAAGGGAGAAAGAGTTACCCCTTTTGGACGATAGATTGCTTGGTGCTCAGTATCACAGGTATAATTGCGAACAAACGGATCCCTGATTTCGTATGCTGGAGTTGTAGCGCTACAGTGAACACGCCGGTGGTCGAGACAAGTGGAGGGGGCACGGTGACCCCACACTTGTCTGAGACAACTCCTTCCCAATTTGATATAACATGCATAACTCAACAAACAAATTAAAAGCAAACATGACAAATAGAGTATAAACAAATATACAGATAGTGGTGTCATAAGTTTTGTACATATATCCCTAAAAAGTAAAAAGAAAGAAAACAAAGTACATCAATCATCACCAGGTGGCCTGGAGGGTCCAGCCTCGTGATCGTGGGCCCTGGCTAGAAATGGTCGAGGGCGCTGACCTTGCGCTGATGCAATCTGTAGGAGTACCTCCCCGATCCACTCGAGCTGGTCCTCGATCCTCGTGACTCTAGCCTCCAGTCGGTGCATGGCTGCTGGGTCCTCCTACGGCTGTGGCTCTGCCGGGGCTGCTGGTGCTGGCTCTGGCCTTCAGCATCTCCTGCCTGGCTGAGCGTATGCCGGCTGGGGTGCCTGGGGCGGCTCTGTCGGTGCCCGAATGAACTGCCCCGGGCGCTGCTGCTCGATGAGCCTCATCCTCTCTAGAGTGTGCGCCGTAGTGCGAGACGGACGCAGAGCGGTCAAAGAAGCAGACACGGAGGCAGTAAGGATGCTGTACGAACGGGCCAGGCGGGTAATGAAATACCCCCGGGCCAGTGGACTGCTGGCGGAAGCTCCCGTCGAGTGGGTGGAGAGGGCTACTGCGAGGGCAAATGGGAGGTGGAGGAATCTGGAGGGGTCCAGGAGAACCCAAAAATAAGTCATGTCGTTGCCCGACACCTTCTCGCCCCCCTCCCGATGCATGATGGAGGTGGATACGATACGGTGCATGAGACGGTGGAGTGGGTCTCGAAGGTGGCTCTCCCGGGAGGTCCCTGCCTCGTAAATGATGTTGTACAGCGGTGCCCAAACCTCCATGTTGCCAGGCCTCTACGGCTGGCACTGAATACAGGCTCCAAAAAACTGAGTGAAGTGGCGGTGCTGAAGATCCGCCAGAGTATATAGGCCTACGCGCCTCCTGAACTCCCGGAGGTTGCACTCCCTCTGTGCACCTCCCAAACAAAATCGTATAATCCTGGAACGTGGGTCTGACGCCCGAGGAGCGAAATGGATAGTGGAGAGAAACTCCAGCAGCAGCTCGGTATAAACCACGTCCTCGTCCGTGGCCAGAATCCTGTCCCAGCCACGGCATGTGAACGATGCCTCTCCGAGAGTTCAGGTGCGATGTAAATATGGCTCAATCGCACCCCACAGTCCTGCATCTCTCAAAATGTCCCGGTCGATAACTGTCGCCTCGAGGACCCGGCGACTGGTCAGTGCGTCTCTCCGCGAGATGTACTCCGCGGAGCTAGCAAGTCCCTCGGGGAACTGGATGAAAGGGTGATCTAATCTGAACATCATCTGCACAAAAAGACACATAGCCACAAAAGACAATTTTTTTTTGCAAAATTAGTCCTTTTCTCCCCCACCGCACCGCGGCGCGGCCCAAGAGCAAGGCGCGTCGCGGAGAACGGCTGTTTGCAAAACCCCGAATCAAACTCACAATTTAATCTGCTAAAACTTGATCCAATCATACCACAAGGTAGCCTAAGTGCCGACTAACTCATCTAGGGTCTCCATTTGGCAAAACAAACACCCTATGAGTTAGCATTGGCGATTCTAAGTTTTGAACATTTCTGGACAAATCACTAAAATTAACTACCTAATTGCTAGTTTTAACAACTAATAGGTAGTTTGAATAGCGTACCTTGGCAGTAGGAACAAAATGAGCAAGAAAAAACGCGAGAGAAATTCGTCGATCAGAGCTCCGAGTCGTGTGAGGTGTGTGTTGAGTCGCGGCTTACCTTAATATAGGAGAAAACCGTCTAATCGTTCCCCGCGTCGCGCATTTACGCTTTGCGCGTCGCGCGTGTCACCAAATCAACCCCTGCGCATCGGGTTGGTTTACGACCCCACGTCGCGTAATTCAAAAACCCGCGGCGCGGTCTTAAAAAATTTAAAAACTTCTCACATGACCCCACACTTGTTTTAGACCACTAATACCTGCAAAAAGATTGATATATTTTCCTAATTAAATTTTAAGAAATATAAAACCTAACTTATGACACGATGGGTTGCCTCCCAACAAGTGCTAAGTTTAACATCTTCAGCCAGACGTGTTGTTCCTGCTACAGCTATGGTGGATCATATGCGTTCTTCCTTTGCTGATTCTTAGTCACCACCGTCCCTTCGCTGACCCACTGCCCTTCAATCTTTCCTGGGTCGAATGGCTTCCTAGTTCTCCTGCTGCTACCCGGTTGTTGCTTTCTAGTTAGCTCCCGTGAATGCTTGGAGGTAACTTTGAACCTCCAAGCTCGGTCCTTCCTTCTATATCTCTTCAAAATCACTGGCTTGACGTGAAGCGCGCCCAGTGCCGCTCCCAGTAGTTGTTTTATAGATCTCATATTGCCAGTGTCCCACATATTATCTTCAGGTTGCAATTTTGGCTTGCAGAACCAATAAAAATTTTCCAATCGAATGGGATCGGAAGGCAACATGTCAGGATGCTTCCATATGTCCTCATCGATGGTATTGATTACATCTAATTTTCCATTCATGAACGGATCATGAGTGGTGATAAAATCGTGTTTATTATTTTCAAATATCAATTCGTCAGCATCAACTTCTTGGTCATCGTCCAACAGGTGGATCGGAACCAAGAGTGAGCGACTGGTTTGATCTGATGGTGGTACAAAGTCGCCCATCACCAGATCCTTACTTTCAAATTTCTCAAAATTTTCAAAAATTACAGGGTCAGGGGTAGTATTGTCATCTACACCCCCTTCCCCAAAAACGTTGGTACTTTCAAAAATTTGGGGAATTGTTGGGCTGGGATCTGTACTGCCACTTACAGCCCCCTCCATAACATCCTCATCAATCAAATCGTCGGGTAATGGTATGGATTCACTCATCACTAGCTCGACATTATCATCATTTTCAAAAACATCAAAAGCTGTTGAGTTAGAGATAGCATTGTCACCTACAACCTCTCCCTCAACAACATTTTCGACCATCTCAGTGCTCTCTTGACTTTCCCACGGTGTATGCCCTTCCATCACATATTCAGGTGATGCAATTTCACCCACATTATTATTGGTATAAAAATCACTCGCCTCCGGTTCTGGCGAAGGTGGTGAACATTTCCAACTTTCCTCTAACCTATCTAAAGAAGCTTGCAAACTTAAAAGAGCATCAGCCTGGTCCTTATGCTCTTGGTGAGTGTTATACCAGAGTACCCAAAGTTGGGCCCAAGTTGCAGAAATGTCAGGTTGAGATGACTCCTCGGTCCGCCATCTATTGTCATCGAATGATCCATTGTAGCAATCATCCTCGTAATAGGTGTCGGCCGGATTTTCATAATCTTCATAATACTGATCCGGGTACATGTAATCACCCATTATAAGGATGTACACATACCAAAAATCGGCAAACTAAAATCAAACATCAAAAATCAGAAACTGAGTCCTACAAATCACCTAATCTAAGCACACAGCTCCCCGGCAACGGCGCCAAAATTTGACACGCCTAGGTCGTCGTGCGGTCAAAAATAAAGAAAACCTAACACACACACACACTAGCACAGTGGTAGTCAGGGTCGATCCGCAGGAGCTTCGTGGTTAGACTAAATGACAGATTACCGACTAGTAGTGTCACGCTACAGTCGGAGGACCTAGTTTCTAAGTGCTCAACTACCCAAAAAGCAATCACCAAACAAAGTCAAGCCAAGCATAAGCTAAACTCAACTCAAACTAACCTAGTCACTTTCTGAAATCAGAAGTGCATCTCTGAATCAGAAGCAAACAAAGGCATCCAAACCAAACAAGGCATAACTTAACTAATAACTAGGGTTCTGACTGAACAGCTACTAGCTAGAGTTCAATGCCCAAAACTAACCTAATTGGCTACTGGTTTCAGCAAGGGAAAGCAGTTCCAAACAAGGCCAAAACAAGTTCCAAACACAATTCAAACAATCAAAACACAAACAAAAAATCAAATACCGAAATACCAATAATACTCATAACCAAATGATTCTCATTCATCAAACTCAGATCCAAACATCAAAACAGTGACTAAATACTACTAAAACATAAACCTAAGCTTAATATCAATGGTTGTCACTCCCACATATACAAACCAAAGCTTACAACTATCTAACTAACTGAAATAAAATCCAAAACATGAAAATACCAATTGAGAAGTTGCTGGAACGAAATCTTGGAGTCAAAGAGCTTCAAGGTCGATTTTACACCCGGTCTTTGCTCGGGTTTTCGGCTGGAATTGCCTCTATTTATATTTGCAAATTTCTCGCAGCCACGCCGCGCAAATGAAGAATCCGCGACGCGCGTACTTATCAGATCCCGTTTTTTCGTCATTTGAATGTGTTACACCGCCTTAAGCTTGCGTCGCGCGTTTCATAGATCCGCGGCGCGCGTACGTGTTTCCTTGATTTTTCATTCTTTTCCAAACTTCTTCCTTTTGCACGCTTTTAGTCCCTGTTCCTATCTTTTATTCCAAACAAGTACTGGCACGAAAAGTGAGAATACCCCGACATATCTGATATAATTTCATCAAGAACAGGGCTCAACAACGCCTAAAATACTTGATATCACTAGGCGTTGTCAGTGATAGTACATAAACCAGATAGGCGACCGCAATAAACATTCATAATTCTTAAACAAACACTAAAATTTCTATGGATCATTTCAATTCCAATTATTTTATTTTGCAACATATGTAAATTCTATTTGACTTGAAGAACAGCTATTGTTATCTACATGGATATCATTTCCAAACAGGAACAAACTGACAATTAAAGCAGATTGAACATTTGAGCATCACATTTTACGAATCTAATTTTTTTAATTTTTTAATTTTATTTTAATTTAAAGGACATGTATTGGACATTATTTTTGTAATTTTTGAATTTTATAATTTTTATGGTTTTTATAAAAAATAACTCTCCCCCAAAAATTGAGCATGGAGAAGAGGTAAAACTAAGCACACTAAAGTTTGTCACGAAATTAAATTTAAAAACATTTTAAAAGCAATTTAGTCCGAGATCAGGAAGAAAAGATTGGAGAGATCAAACCGTATATCTGCAATTGAAGAGTCTTAAAGAGGTTTCCATTTAAAGAGCACCTTTTTCCCTTTCCCGTAACGGACACACACTCTCTATAAAAATTTGAGTTGACTACAACAGAGAGGTGTATCGAATTGTGTAAAAGAAGCAGCCATTACCAAAAAACCGTGGTTTGATGATATGCCTCCATGGCCACTCCTGCACACAATGCATAAT
The DNA here is from genome assembly GCA_023525715.1 of Cichorium intybus. NCBI lineage: Eukaryota > Viridiplantae > Streptophyta > Magnoliopsida > Asterales > Asteraceae > Cichorium > Cichorium intybus. The sequence continues at coordinate 97,349,837 of CM042012.1, forward strand.
CAGTTACATTTAGGGACCCAGTCCATCGTGTGACTAGGTCTGCCACTGTTGTCTGTGCATTTTACTTGTTCCCATGCCATGTCCTGTTTATCAAGAATAGAGTCTGAAGTATTAACAAAACAGTTTGAAGGTTTAAAAGTACTTCCCTTAGGCACCCATTGGTAGTTAGGATTTGATCTTCTTTTGGTTGCCTGAATAGATGGTCCATTGTTTGACTTGCGAATTGATTTGCCCTTAGCTTTCGGCCTATATTGCCAGTGTGAGCTGGAGGAAGAGCCTTGATATGACATTGATTTAGTGAAGTTTAACTTAACAAAAACATCTCTAGGATTGATTCCTTTGCCCTTTTGTGCTTGTTTCGTAGCTTTGGCAACATTCCAGTCACCATCTCTTGAGTGAGATCTTAAGGAATGTCTTTTGATGGATCTCCCTCTTTGCATTTCTTTTCGATTTTGAGCATGTTGAGGACAATTCTTGGCTATGTGTCCTGGAACTCCACAACTGTAGCACGTCTGTCTTTTATGAGTAACATGACTCGAACTGTATCTTGATCCAAAAGTGGATGGTTTCTGAGAATGTCCACATGTGCAAACACAAGTTGATGTTTGCAACACAGGTTTCTTTGGGTTAAACTTGTCAACTGCCTGAGCATCTGTACTGTTAGTAGCATGATCACTCCTTGTGGAGTAGCTGGCAGACTCAGACTTTTGATTTTCATTTGATTCTATTTTAGATGGTGTAGAAGAACGTTTTTCAGAGTCAGACTGTTCATCGTCTTGTTTGGATTTACATACACACTCAACAAATGTATTAGTATTTTTCAACACATCCTTCTCGGTCTGGCTGGATTTTTCAGCAACAAATACATCATCCAAATTGAGGGGTGGGGTACAATTATAATTAAAGGGAGGTGGAACATTCTTGTATCCAAGACCATGGTTGTCATCCCATTTGAGTTGATGCTGAATCATCGATTCGACTGTTGCGCTTGATCCTTCGAATTTTTTGAAGATAAATTCAGAATTTTGAAATTTTGCCTTAAAGGAATCAAGCTTCGCGGTCAATCTAACAACTTCCTTATTAGCAAAGTCAAGCTGACAAGTTTTTACACTGTAGTCTTCTTGCAGTTTATTAAAATCATTTCTTTTAGAGTCCAACGCTTCTTGAAGTGGTTTTACTTTCTTCTTAGTGTTATAGACTAGGTTTTCTAGATCAAACATTTGTTTGACTAGATTATCATTTAACTCACGATATTTATTAATTTTATTTTCAGAGTCTGAATCACATAAGTTTTTGCATGAATCTTGGGTTACAATGGTCATTTTTAATTGTTTTAGATTAAAACAAAATTTAAAAGTTTGAGAATTAACGAAATCAGTCAAAAACTCCAACTTTTAGCCGAAAACCTGAGGTCTGACCGATATCCTTGAAATTTGACCAATGTTGACCGAAATCCTCGAAGTTTGACCAACGTTGACCAAAATCCTATGATTTTGCTTTGAAATGACCGAAATCCACAGTTTTTCGGTTGATGTTGACCGAAATCTTCACCTGTTGACCAAGGTTTGACCGAAAACCTCACCCTTGATTGAATGAAGACCGATAACCAGACTTTGACCTAGATGTTTGACCGAAATGCTCCTCTTGCCGTCAAAATCCCTTGTATTCCTCCAACGAAATCAACAGAAATATGGAAATTCCTTAGATTTAGAGATATTTCAAGATTTGAATTTATTGTTTCCAATCTAGAGGGCCGATGAACACGATGAAGATTTGAACACACTAAATATTTTCACGATGAACAGTCACCACGAAATCCAAACAAAACTCCAAAAACTTGATAATTTTCTTGAACAAATGATTGATACCAAAACAATAAAATTGTTTTCAAGCTTTGATACCAATTGTAAGTCCTAAAATCACTCCAGAAACGATTTCAATCATATAATAGTTCAATTGGTGCGGAAATCCAATTAAACAATATTCAATAATAAGAGCAAGATGAGAAATAGGATAATTCAAAGATCAAATGCACTAGAACTATATTGAATGAATAACAACTAGTACAATGATCAAACATCCACACTGAACTCAACACCACTTGTGGATTTCGACTAGCCAACCCAAAACACGCCCCCAAGAAGTCTATTTATACTAACCTTGCTAAACTAGCCCAATAAGCCCAAAACCCCTATATACCTAATACAGAAAGCATAAACCACCAAGATAGGGCCCAAAATTATCAAACAACCCACACTTGGACTTTGCTTGTCCCCAAGCTAACCAGAGCTTTTGCCTCTAAAACAATAACATTTCAAGATAATAATTAACACAACGCCATTGCTAACTTTGCTTTTCCTTAAAAATGTACACATTTGAAAATTCTTAGTTTCAAGGTTCATTGTCATTTTCCTGAATTACCCCTGTAAATACAAAAATAATTTATATTAAATATGTCGTACTGACATTACATTTTTAACCTTCTGTACCTCTGGAACTCACGACTTTTTACAGAACTCTTGATTTCGAATTTTCAACTCACAACTGTACAAATTTACTCATTCAAATTTCATAGGCCGTTAAGGAAGTTCCATGGCTTTCTATGGTACCCGTGTAACAAGCTTTCAACAAGATTATCCAATACCAAACGACTTTAGGTAATGAGGTGTATTACTGCCCGAGGGACACCGTTTTCGAGTCTACCGACTCAAATACAATATGCCACTGATTAAACTTTTCCTTCCCGAATCCGAATCATGTGGTACATCTAAGTTCAACTATTTAATTGACAACACCAACTTTGTACAATTGTAATTCTGAATTCTAACTCAACCTATTTCAATTAAAATGTATTCTTTTGAAAAACACCGTATGCTAAAATTTTCAAACAGTTCATTTCTTCAGCAATGCAAAGCTTGTTATTTTCAAAATAATTTGTTTCAAATGTTTTTTTTTTGATAAATGTTAAAAAAAATTCAAGATGTTGGTTACTAACACGAATACTTTTTCGACCGTCCCCATCCACAATTAAATCATGCAATGTCCCCATTGTTTAAAAAGATAAAACAAAGGGAGAAAAAGAATGAACTCCCCTCGGATAGAACGATGAACTGCTTGAGATGCTTTGTTTAATTTGTAGGGTTGATCCTTGTATTTGTTACGAAAGCCTTCAAGAGACCGTTTCTAGTAAAAAGACGCAACAGTAAATGCGTAAGGCATAAACCCGAGTGTAGGGATAAACCGACCCGACACTTGTATTGATGCCGATCTTCACGATTGGGTGGTCCTTCTCCACGGGTTACAAGACATGATCAACATCATGAGTAAAATCTGCCTATATTTACATGTGACATTATCAATTCATAAATCAAGTACAGAAAATTCATCATGAAGATATTAGAACAGTAAGAACACTATAAAGTTTTTAACAAATGCTACATAGCCTACATATATCGCTACAACCGAATAGTTAAAGCAATTAAATAAAACAAATTAAATTCATTACCACATAACAATATTTAAAACAAAATATTTTCTCTTATAAGAATTGGGATATGATCAAAACAAATATAAGAGTTTTAAATATTTAGATAATTTATACCATCATATATTTATTTGATTGAATTTATTTTATGTAATGATTACTTTAATGCGAAATAATTAAAAATATATATGCATAGTTTTTATATTTTAATTACGCATTCATTAATTGTAAGTTTTTATAATTAGTATAGTTATGTTTTGATATTATTATTTTATTAACTAATTAAGTGTATAAAAGTTGCATAATATTTACATTTTTAAAGAGGAAGGGTTGGATATCTAAACTGGGGGTGTTGATTAATGAATTGATTCTCTCAATTATTAAAACAAGAATTTGAATGATTTATTGGTTTTGCATTTCGAATAAAAAATTAACGTAAAAAATATATCAGAAACAAATGTGTAAGACATGAATTACGTAAAATATATGTGAATTTAACTTTGATTAGCATTGTAATGATATTATTTATTAATTGTCTTGTTTTGATTTTTGATGTCATATTTTGAATCAAATTGAACTAGTTTACACAAGTTTATTTTGATGTTTTGTTTTCGGCCCCTACTTGTAATGCTTGTATCCATCCCTTGTAATACCTTAATGGTTTAGTGAAAATATCGTGTTTTCATTGTATAGATTATTCAATTGGTAAAGACAACTTTTTACAAAGCCATTCATATAAACTTATAAAACAAATTAACCTAACATTTCGGCTATGTTAATATTAGTTATAATAACGTCGTTCTTGATAACATGCATATAAAGTTGAAAATTATTATTACTAAAAACTTCATGTAACCAATCATTTGGAAAAGACTCTAAGAAGAATCGAATCAAAATATCATATGAATTAAATCGCCATTGATTAGGGATTTTAAAACTAAAGAAATACAATTATTTAATGGAAAAGATACCATTGAGTTGTGTCTACATTCAAATTCAAATGGAAAACACAAATATGTAGATTAGAATATATACATAAATAGAATACTGCCGACAATCATAATAATAATGCAGCTGTCTTCTCTTGAATTCTCTCGAAAAAAATATATACACGGATTACTAAAACGACACCCACGACAATTCCTAATTATTTCCACCCTCATTTTTCTCATGATTTGATTGTCCCATATTTTGGTTCATAACATAATTGCATCTAATGATAAACTTTACAGAATAATATTATATGCATTTATGAATTCCAGTCAATTTGAAACACGTATATACATGAAACTAATGATAAATTGAATTTACATCTACGTCTTTCAAGTATGCTGGTGTTTTGGTCAAAAAGATCAAAATCATAGTTTCGGCTTTACATTAGAAAAACGTTATATTTTGGGCTTCTTTTAGGAACCTCCCGAGCCTCCCGAGGATCCGAGCCTTGTCGCAAAACCTATAACAGGTATAATCGGGTCTCCGATAACCTGTCCTAGTGTAGGTCTGTTCTAACCAATTCTTTTATTCGTGTAGATAATAGATTAACAAACTTTAACTCCAGTTACATAGATATTGATTTTATGTTAATTATAAAATACAATCAGAATATAACTTATAAAACAGAATATCTTCCAAAATTAAAGTTTTTGTGTTCATGTTGATCCTCCTGGTATTGGGATTTTTTTAAACTCGTACCGGTCATGGTTCTAAAATCTCGTCTTTGCCCCGAATAATATCACGGTCTTCGTCGTTCTCTAATTCTATAGGGGTGTTGATAAATGTTGTGCTGAATTTCTTTTAACATTTACCATTTTCGACATTGTCAATCTTACTCTTAAGTGATACAAAGGGTAGTATGCATTGCACTTCATCCATCTTTAGAGTTTAAATAAATTATGCAATTAAAAGACAATCACGAGAATCGAACCGGGCCTAACCGAGCTTTCTTAACCAGTTGGTGATATCTTCACAATCCCAAAACCATTTAAGAAGCTGGTCCCTCATTAACCACGACCGATTCTTAATTTAACTGGACTCGGGCAAGGTGATAAATTTGTAATTGGAAAAACTTACTTTATTCCTCTGTAACCAGGTATTTATCAACATACATCCGAGAATCAAGTTAAAAGATTACAAATCAAAATAATCAAAATAAGCCTAACAAACTCTATCTTTATCTTTGGAGATAAGCTTCGATACACCTGTTTATCTTTGGAGATAAGCTTCGATACACCTGGCAGGGGCATACGCCAACATCCCCCCTCAAGTTGGAGCATGTGGATTACAGATGCCCAACTTGTCACGCAAACACTGAAACTGTTTTTCACCGAGAGCTTTAGTAAAGATATCTGCTAACTGCGCAGTTGTATGAACATGTGATGGGGAAATCAAACCGTCTTGAATAGCATCGCGAACAAAATGGCAATCAATTTCAATATGTTTGGTACGTTCGTGAAACACCGGATTGTTGGCAATATGAAGGGCAGACTGATTGTCACAAAACAATTTCACGGCTTTTGGATGCTTAATCCCCAGATCTAACAGTAATGCTTTTAACCATTTCAACTCACATGTAATAGATGCCATGGATCTGTACTCGGATTCTGCAGACGAAAGAGAAACTGTGTGTTGTTTCTTTGTTTTCCAGGATATGGGAGAATTTCCAAGAAAAACCATCCATCCCGTAAGTGACCGCCTAGTAATCGGACATGCGTCCCAATCGGAGTCGCACCAACCTTCTAGCACCAAGTCATTGTCAGATCGGAGAAGAATTCCTTGTCCAGGCGATCCCTTTAAATAGCGAACCACTCGAACAGCAGCCTCCCAATGGTCTTGTCGTGGTTGATGCATGAACTGAGATAAAATGTGAACCACATAAGTCAAATCAGGCCGGGTAACAGCCAAGTAGATCAGTCTCCCCACAAGTCGTCTGTAGGATTCTGGATTAGTAAGGAGGGGACCTTCAGCCTTTCCCAACTGATGGTTTTGCACAATTGGGAAAGAAGACGGTTTAGCACCCAACAACCCGACTTCAGATATAATATCCAATGCATATTTTCTTTGACACAAGAACAAGCCTGCTGGACTTCTAGCGACCTCAATCCCCAGAAAATACTTCAGTGTTCCAAGATCTTTCATGTGGAAGCATTGGCTAAGGTAGGATTTGAAAGCTGAAATTGCCGCATGATCATTACCGGAAATAAGAAGATCGTCTACGTAGACCAGGATGTTGAGACGCACGTTGCCACGAGAGAAAATAAACAAGGAATAATCTGAATACGATTGCGTGAATCCATATTTCTTTAATGCCGTGACCAATTTTGCAAACCAGCAACGTGGAGCCTGTTTTAAGCCGTACAGTGACTTTCGAAGGCGACATACCATTCCAGGTTTTGGGGATTTGAATCCTGGTGGGAGCTTCATATAGACCTCTTCGTGAAGATCTCCATGCAAGAAGGCGTTGTGCACGTCCATTTGATGTAATTCCCAATTTTTAGCTGCCGCAACGGTCAAGAAAGTACGGACAGTCACCATCTTTGCAACCGGTGCAAACGTCTCATTATAATCTATCCCTGCAACCTGGTGATTGCCGAACACAACCAGTCGTGCTTTAAGACGTTCGATCGTTCCATCAGAGTTGTACTTGATTTTATATATCCATCTACTGCCCAACACTCGTTTACCTGGAGGAAGAGTTTCCATGGTCCAAGTTTTATTATCTTCCAGAGCACGAATTTCAGATTGCATGGCCATTCGCCATCCTTTGTCAACGACTGCTTCTTTAAAAGACCGAGGTTCCACACCCGCAGTGACTGCTGCAAGAAAATCCCTATGCTGCACAGAGAATTTGTTACAATTCACATAATGCGCTATAGGGTAAGGTGTACCTGAGGAAGATTGAGACACAGGTGATGCTTGAGATGGACTTTCATGTACTACTGTGTGCGTAACAAACTCACGGAGCTTTACCGAAGGTATTTTGGTTCTCATACCACGGCCGAGGTGTTGGGGTTCAGGTTGTGAATCTCCTTCTTGAGTTGGAGAATCGTTCATAGGTGATGTAGGTGTGTTACCGGAAGTCGGATGTTCTGGTTGAGCGTCAGCTGTAGATGGTGCAATAGTGTTACCAGATGGCTCTGGAGCAAGCTGAGTGGGGCTAGATTCATCTAAATCAAACTTGTCATCTTCGACAACCGGAACGTCTCTGATGTTTCTCGTATACAGTGTGTCTTTTTCTAAATCCACCACTGTATGGTCCACAAACGGATAAATATCTTCGAAGAATTTGACATCCCTAGACACAAAGAAATCTCGTGTATCTAAATCAAATAAAGACCATCCTTTCTTACCATAGGGATATCCAACAAATACGCATTTTCGACTTCGACTAGCAAACTTGTCACCTTTTGCCTTTTGACTATGTGCGTAGCATAACGAACCAAAGACTCGCAATTCCGTATAAGTGGGAGGTGATCCGAATAGCAATTCATAAGGAGATTTGTTTGAGAGAATATGAGATGGAGTACGGTTGATCAGATGAGCTGCAGTCAACACGCACTCGCCCCAAAAGGACAGGGGAAGGTTTCCTTGAAAGCGCAGAGCCCGGGCAACATTTAAAATATGACGATGCTTCCTTTCTACGCGCCCATTCTGTTGCGGGGTTCCTACACACGAGGTCTGAAAGAGAATGCCAGTTTTGGAAAAATAATCTTTCAAACAATTGAATTCCGTTCCATTATCGGAACGCACAAGCTTGATATGTTGTGAAAATTGACGCTCAATCATGGCTACAAACGAGAGGAATGTTTTAAGAACTTCAGTTTTGTTTATTAACAAAAATACCCATACTGCACGAGAATAATCATCCACTATAGTCAAAAAATACCGTGCCCCACAAGAAGAAGGAGTATTATACGGACCCCACAAATCACAATGAACAAGTTCAAATATACGAGAAGCAACATTTTCACTTAAAGCAAAAGAATTTCTAGAGTGTTTAGCACGATGACATGCTTCACATGCTTTATTCAACCTATCACTAGAACTAACAGAAGGAATCAACTTTAAAATTTGCTCAGTAGGATGACCCATACGTTTATGCCAAAGTTCAATCACAGAGGAGTTCACGAAGGCAGCGTGTACAGTTGGCATCGTTCTGAAGTAGTACAGTCCATCTCTGCGATCACCCGTTCCAATCAGCTTCCTCGATAGACGGTCCTGTACAACACATTTTTCAGATGAAAAATTAACAAAACAAATCAGATCATCACTTAGTTGTGACACCGATATCAAGTTACATTTCAATTTTGGTACATAAAGAACTCGATTAAGGCATATGTTATTAGAGAGACGAACAGATCCTTGCTTAGTCGCCACAACCTTTTTACCATTTGGAAGTCCCACTAATAAGTTGGGTATATTACGCACGTTAGTTAGACATTTAACATTCCCTGTAACATGACGATTCGCTCCTGTGTCAATGATCCACAAAGTACCACGTGACTTACCCGTTAAACGATTTCCAGATTGCTGTAGATTACCAAAAGCAGCAACAAGGGTCTGCCATTGCTCGGCTGTAAAGCTTGGAGGAGAAGATTCCCGAGTAGTATCGTTACTTGCGTTGGTTTGTGCTGCAACATTATGAGCACGAGCATTAGTTTGACCTCGTTCACTGTCGCGGAATGAAGTTGTGCCCTTTCCCCGTCCAGTAGTCTTTTGTCCTTCCTTTTTATGTCCAACCCACCAGTCGGGATATCCCTTCAGTTCAAAGCATTCACTTACGCTATGTCCCGATTTTTGACAGTGGGTACACTTCAACCCAGACTTGTCCACCTTCTCAGAACGACCCTTACCCGAAGTTCCTGTGCGAACAGCAAAACCAACAACTTCAGGTTGTTCTTCTTTGACACGAGAAATTTCACGAACACGTTCCTCTTGACAGATGCTTTGGAATGCCCGGTTCAAAGAAGGAAGAGGATCTTGAGACAGCAAGGAGGAGCGGATCTGCCCATAAAATTCTGATCGCAGGCCCATCAAGAACTGATGAAGACGTTCGTCTTCGCGCCGTTTTTCATGAGCCTTTCCAAGTTGACACGTACATTTGCTACATGAACAACTCAGTATGGGTTCATAATTATTGAGTTCATCCCAGAGTACTTTTAGTTTTCCAAAATACGTGGTAACAGACATGGTCTTACTCTGTTCGCACCGAGCAATGTCACATTTTAGTTGCTGGATTCTAGGTCCGTTGACGACCGAGAAACGTTCGTGTAGATCCTTCCACAGCAGGTACGCGTTCTCATAATTAGAGAGGAGAGTTCTGACTTCCGGATCAATGGTATTCATAATCCACGACACGAGCATCGAGTGCAATGTCAACCAATCATCAGAAGTACATGGCGACTCTGGAGCTTTGATTGTGCCATCAAGGAACCCAAATTTCCGTCTTGCAATCAACGCCATACGGATGGAATAAGCCCACGCATCGAAATTGTCAGTTCGCAATTTGACCGGAGTTATGAAATCGCCGGGTCTATCTTGAGGACCAAGATAATACGGGGAATTGGTTTCAATTTTCAGAGGCATCTTGTCGTCTGCGCCGGTCATTGTAGGGTTTGTGGCTCTGATACCATGATAAATTTGTAATTGGAAAAACTTACTTTATTCCTCTGTAACCAGGTATTTATCAACATACATCCGAGAATCAAGTTAAAAGATTACAAATCAAAATAATCAAAATAAGCCTAACAAACTCTATCTTTATCTTTGGAGATAAGCTTCGATACACCTGTTTATCTTTGGAGATAAGCTTCGATACACCTGGCAGGGGCATACGCCAACACAAGGCAATGTTCCAAATTGGATAACTAGACCAGTTGTGCACCTCAACTTCGAGAATATATATCTCTTAAAACATAATTCATTAAAACTCAGATGAAGTTTTATATTTTTGTTAGGACAAATACAATTACCGAATCGCTTTAACATATGTTGCAGTGAAAACGCCATCTTTCTTTCTGTAAATGATCTCATGATACTCATGCAAATATTCTATGTGATCGTAATGGGTTTAAAGGGAAACGAAATCAACTATTTATGTAAAGTCTTTGGAAGTTTTTTATAAGAAAAGAAGGTGAATTCTGATTCACGCTCATAAGGAAAGTGTGTATTGGATCTGAGCTATTTAAGGGATGCAGCTAAATATTTGTGTTTATTTTCTTAATAACTTGTTTTATCAAGAAATCTGAATCATCCTTTATATGTAACAGCTATGACTATATATACACAAGTGAGTGTTTATAGTGTTAGGATTAAGGACTTTGAACGGTGCACCTTCTACACAATTTCATCACGACAACTAGGAACAATAAAAGAAACAAAGACCAAGCAAAGAATACATGGATTTTGGTGGTTAACTCAATCTAGACTGATCGAGCTACGTTCATTGTCGGAACTAGAGAGTACTTTATTAAGATGAATGCTAAACAATCTATACAATATTTACTCCACTCTTACTCTATTTGGTTCACACTCTTGAAATTCTCATTGGTATAAACCGAGATCGTATATATATTAGGCAAAGGAGATCTCAACGAATGATGTTAAATCTTCTAGCACCATGCTTTCTGCACTAGGTCAGCCGCTGAGAATGGGCATGGGTCATGCATGACTAAACACCTTTATGCTCGTGCATGCTACCAATGTTAGACTTGGGAACTTATGCCAAAGAGACACTTCTCCTGAACTAGCTTCTCTAGTGCATTGCCTTGCTTCACTTCGCATGCCCCAACCGAAGTCCAGATTGCTGACCCGGGCCAGAGTGAGGTTTGTCGCGGTCCTGTTATATAAGTGACTTCAGTTTCAACCGACCTGCTGATCCACTAAAGTAGTGGTGCTATTAATCTTGGTGGAATGAACCCGACTAGTAATACTTCTTTATATCTGTCGAACTGCATCAGTTCGTCTAAACCAAGTGAAGAACATTCCACGGACGAGGACAAGGATCCGAAAGTAGCACAACCGTCAACCGCACTGGTGGGCTTACCTTGGTTTATGGTTGTATCAGTCAGCTAATCTTCTTCGGCCGCAGGGATTTCCTCGGTTCATATTAGACTCCACATACTTAACAATCTCCTGACGATGCCTAGTAATATCAAGTATTTTAGTCGTCGTTGAGCCCTATTCTGAGTGAATTATATCTCGTAAACTGTTATATTACTCACTTTTCGTGTCTAGTGTTTGCGTGTGAAAAAGGATAAAAACAGGGGTTAAACGCGTACAAAATGAAGAGGTTTTGAAGGAAGTCCACTTTCAGTCGAAAAGACATGTGTGCCGCGGACTGAAAAGCACGTGCGTCGCGGAAATCAATGATCAGATGACGAATTGAAATTCAAACAACGAGAATCGCGGTTAGAGATAAGGTCGCGCCGCGGTTTTCACCCTTGCGCGACGCAATTGATCAGATTTTGCAACTATAAATAGAGGCATCCCGTACGAGTTTCGGGAGCGAAGAACTGACCCAAAGGTTGAACCTAGGCTTCTTCGACTCGTGATTTCAGATTTCAGTAGTTAGAAGTTAGTACTTTCATGTTTTAGTTGAATTTTTGTGTTTTCTAGTTTTCTTTATCGCTTGTTTCCAACGGTTCTGGATTGTAGAATCTGTCGGAACGAGTTGGATCTGGATATTTTCAGAAGTCAGAACCATTCGACTTCTATTGTTGGTTTTAGTTAATGCAATCATTTGGTTCTCTTTATTTCGCGTTTTCGATTTTCGGTTTACGTTTATTGATCGTTGGATTGTTTTATGGTATTGAGCACTTCTGATTTTCTAAATACACTTCTGAAATCAGATTGTGTAGTTGGTTTGGATTGAAGTTTGGATTTGTTTTGTTGGTTAATGCTAGTTTATAGTTTCGATAATTTTAGTTTATTCGGTTTTTTGGAAGTGTATGGAACGCCACCAGCTACAGAGTGACACTATAGTTTTGGTTTTTTCGGACACATATTTCAACCACTTGACTCACACAGATCGGCCCTTACTTCCACTCAGCTAATGTGTTTGTAACATATAATTCTATTATTTTTGACCGCATAACGACCTAGGCGTGTCATCTCCCAGTTGGAGACTAATCAGAACTGGATTCTGCCGTCATCCAAATTGTAACAATGTGACTCAACTCCCTTGTTCCTCATCTTCCCCTACTTTTACGGAAAACCAGCTGAAGCCATAAACAACTTCAAATTCTCTACTTAGACCAACTTGGTGAATATATATGTAGGGTTCTTTACTCCAAGGATTTTCTTCAAGTTAAGTATACCATTGGTAATGTACTCTGAATGAAATGGTATCTCATCTTGATGTGTTTCGCCCTGCTATAAACCACTAAATTCTTTGAAAGGTGTATGACACTCCGGTTATCACAATACAACATGCAATCCTCCTGAATCAAGTCCAACTCTGATAGTAAGCTCTTCAACCAAACAAGCTCCTTATTAGCTTCTGCCAGAGATAAATACTCAGCCTCGATGGTTGAAAGAGCAACACTCTTCTATAGCCTTGAAATCCAACTGATTGTGGTTCCCCCAACTGTAAACACATAACCCTTAGTGCTTTTCTCTAAATCCACACAACTCCCAAGTCAGCATTGACATAACCTTCCATGTCCACCTTTTGCTTTTTGAAACTCAAGGCTACGTTCACGATTCTTTTCAAATGGAAAAGTAGCCACTGAACTCCTTCCCAATGCTCCTTCCTAATAATTGACACGAATCTGCTGACTACTCTCACTGCATGCACAATGTCTGGCCTAGTACATAATATTGCATACATCAAGCTACCTACCGTGGACGCATATGGGATCTTAGCCATTGCTGTCTTATCTTATTTTGTCTTTGGGGATTGCCTCTTTGAGAGTCGCATGTGACTCCTAATGGGTGTACTCGTGGGCACATCACATCAAACATATTGAACTTCTCTAAAACTTTAAGGATGTACTTCTCCTGAGAAAGTTTTAGGAAACCTGAAGCTCTATCTGCATGATGCTCATTCCCAATATCTGCTTAGCTGCACCTAGGTCCTTCATCTTGAACTCTCTGGTCAGCAGCTTCTTAAGCCTGTTGATCTCCTCTATAATGGACCATGACACCGATATATCATCAACATAAACTAGGAAGATGATGAATTGTAATACCTTAATTTTAAATTATAGTAGAGTTATGTTAAATTATATATAAATGAGATTTAGATGAGTTAAAACATGAGTTAAAATGTTTAGAAACAAATCTAGGAGAAATAGGATGTTAAAATAGGTAAAAGAAACAAAGCAAATTCTTAAAAAAGTCAAACCGGGTCGAGTTATGTGACGCGGGTCGAGTCGGATTGAAAGGAGAACGGAAAAGATAGCAACCCGGGTCGTGTTGATGAGCCCGGGTCGTGGTCGATAGGAAGCCGGGTCGGGTCGAATAACCCGTAGCGAGTTACGACTGGTTTGAAGCGAAAATTAGCATATCAAAACCCGGGGCGGGTTGAGCAGCCCGGGTCGGGTTGCGGGTAAAAACCCGGGGCGGGTTTGACAGCCCGGGTCGGGTTCGGTGTAGGGTATTTATATCCATTTCTTCTTTTCTTTTTCATTTACGAACTTTGAAACATAAGGAGCGATTTTCAGACCTTGACCTATGATTTTTGAGCATTTTAATCGAGGGTTTAACGTGGGAAAAGCTTAGGGAGTTGAATTTAACACTTGATTTACGTTTTTGAGCGCTTGATTTCCAAGGTTAGTAATTTAGATTTCTAGGGTTTCAAACCCTAGATGCTCAAATCCGAGATTATGCTTTGAATTAGCCCATGTGTTGTTAGTAGGTTGTTATTATATGTTGTATCGAGTCTTGTTTGTGATTGTTGTGAAGTTTTAACGGTTGATTTGGTAAAAACCGCTAAATTGGAGGTTTTGAAAAATTATAGCATATGATATTCATTGTTTGTGATGGGTGTTAGCTATTAACCTCTTAAACCATTGAGTTAGATGTTGAGGAATGATTGTGATGTTAAATTTACAGTGGATACTCATAGGAGGGAAGGAGATACGCAAGGTACGGGAGGACCGCAAGCTACACAGACATCAGGTGAGTAGTTATAATTCATTATAAATAGTTTGACTATAACTAAATTGACTTATTGCACATCTTAATTGGTTGAGATAACCAATTTACATGAATTAAACAAGATTGAGAATTCCTTGTTTGATGTGATTGCTTAGCTTGATTGAGTACACCAAATGACTGAAATAGTCATTGAAATCAAGATCAGTGATTTGATTGTGGAAATTTTGATAACCATTAGAATGATTTCTAAATTTTGATAATTTTCTCACTGAGCTTAATTAGCTCACAAAAATAGTTATATGGTTTGTGTTATAGGTGACAGGGGTAAGAAGATTGCTGAGGGATGATTGCCTGAACATGGGACTTGACTTTTGACTTTTGACTGTTTGTAAACCAAGATACACTCTTTTGTATAGTTTTATAAAACGGTCTTTTGTAACCCAGTTTTTGGGACACATTGTTTAAGTACTTGTTCTTTTGAATACTACTTGTACTTATGTTGCTTAACTTTGATATTACCATGATCACTTATGTTAAATTCTGAGTGATGATGATTTAATCCAGAGACAAGAAACTGGGTGTTACAAGTTGGTATCAGAGCAAGGGTTTGAGTGAATTAGACTTTGAAGGGTAAACTCTAAACTCAAACTAATAAAGAGAGAGGTCCCATATTGTCCCTATGCAATTATTCCTCTAAGCACACATAGTGAGTATGTGTGTTATTCAGAGAAATTTTGATGAGATATGTGATACGAAAAGAGTATTGAGATGAATGAGATTATAATGAGTTAAATTTATTTTCAGCCTCATTATGAGTTCTGGAAAGGAGAAAGAGGGAGGTTATCACCGAGACGAGTATTCGGGATCACAAGATTCGAGACTGGGGCGCCAGTCTGAAGAAGAGAGACCGCCTGAGTTAACATCATCTTTACAAGAGTTGATTGCTGCGGAGGTAGCAAAAGCAGTTAAAAGCTTATTGCCTACCTTAATAAGACCTCAGACGGAGGTGACGGACAGAGATGATCGAGACCGACCTCCTATCACACCAGTGGTTGGGGAGGGACGGGGAGAGCCGGTTATTATACATACTAAAGTTGGAGGGTCGGGCGAACCAAAAGGTTGTAGTTTTGAGACATTCCGCAAATGTAAACCAAATGATTTCTTCGGTACTGATGATCCTATTATTGCACGAAATTAGCTGACACATATCAAGAAAGTCTTTCGTACGAGCAAGTGTGCGGAAAAAGATAAAGTCGAGTATGCCATAAATTGTTTACACAAAGATGCCCAGTTCTGGTGGGAGAACATAAACCTTGATATACAGAAAGGATTGGAATCAGAACCGACATAGGAGGAGTTCAAAATAAAGTTTATGAAGGAATATTGCTCAAATACTGCAGTGAAAAGTTTGGAGGAGGATTTTCTGAGATTACAGCAGGGGACGCGGTCAGTACAGGAGTATACGACAGAGTTTAACGAAAAAGCCAGGTTTGCTGCTCATCAGGTAGATACTGAAGAAAGGAAGATTGACAGATATCTATAGGGACTGAGGACCCAAATACGAGAGTTTCTACAGAGTTCAAGCTTTACAACTTATCAGCAGATTGTCGAGGCAGCTAAATCTCGAGAAAAATAACTACGGAGGCAAGATAATGAAAAAGGGGGGGACCTAGGAAGCGGAGGCCAGAAGAGGAAATGGGAAGGAAAACCGGAAGGTAGTTCTCAAAAACAGCCAGTTCCGAGTTATCAATTTCGAGGTGATTCAAGGAAGACTAAGAGCAAATGGTGCGAAAGATGCCGTCGAAAACACGCTGGAAACTGTGATACGAGTACCCCGTCTCTTATGTGTTATCAGTGTGGGAAAACAGGGCATATGGCTCAAGATTTTTTAGAGAAAAGTCGTGTGTGTTTCAATTGCAGAGACAACGGTCATATTCGCCCAGATTGCCCAAAGCCGAGAACCGATTCACGCCGCGAGACTTCGAGGGCGGGACGAGGTGATAATCGTGGCGATAGACGAGATAGAGGCGGTAGGAACGTTAAAACTCGAGCTTTTCAGATGACCGTAGAGGAGGCTAGAGAGCGACCGGATGTGATTACAGGTATCTTTAACCTGAATTCTCTTCGAGCTCGTATGATATTTGATACTGGTGCTTCGGTTTCTTTTATATCTGTAACTTTTGCGTCTCGAATAAATATTCCGATATCTAAGATGAATGAGAGTTTGGTAGTTGATGTTGCTGACGGGAGGGATGTTATAGTAGATAGTCAATATATAAATTGTCGGCTTGAAATCAAGGGGATTTTTTTCCTTATTGATTTGAAGCCGATGACTACTCGTGCGTTCGATGTGATAGTTGGAATGGACTGGTTAGATGATAATAGAGCAAATATGGATTGTCACAGAAAAACTATTTCTGTGAGAACTCCGAGCGGGTCCCAAACTTTAATATTAGGTGAGCGCCGTTTTCAACATATTCCCGTTGTATCTTTCGCGAGAGCGCGAAGGTATACCGAAAGAGGTGCCCTTTTATTTATGGCACATGTTACTCCAATTGAAACCGAACATTCCACTGTGAAAGATGTTGAGGTACTGAGAGATTTTGCTATGTTTTTCCTGACGATCTTCCGGGCTTACCGCCAAATTGTCAATTAGAGTTTGTTATCGATTTATTCCAAGAGCTGGGATGAGCACAAGCAACACTTACAGTTAATTTTAAATATTCTTCGCAAAGAAAAGTTGTATGCAAAATTTTCAAAGTGCGAGTTTTGGTTGCAAGAGATTCAATTTCTTGGTCATGTGATAAACAGAGAAGGCGTTAAAGTAGATCCTGCCAAGATAGAAGCAGTGATGAGTTGGGCACCACCCAAAAATCCGACTGAGGTTCGGAGCTTTTTGGGACTAGCTGGCTATTATCGACGATTTGTTGAGAAATTTTCGAGTATTGCATTGCCCTTAACAAAGCTAACCAGAAAGACAGAGAAGTTTATTTGGGTTGAAGCACAACAAGAGGCTTTTGAAAAACTAAGACGAGCATTATGCAAAGCACCGGTGTTAGCATTGCCTCAAGGTGTAGAAGACTTTGTTCTTTTTACCGATGCTTCACAAATCGGTCTTGGATGTGTACTAATGCAAAGGGGGCGAGTAATTGCATATTCGTCTCGACAACTGAAGTCTCATGATTAAGCATATCCCGTACATGATTTGGAGTTAGCCGCCATTGTTTTTGCACTAAAGGTTTGGCGACATTATCTTTACGGTGTGAAGTTCCAAATATATTCAGATCACAAGAGTTTAAAGTATCTGTTTGACCAAAAAGAGTTGAATATGAGACAACGAAGATGGATGGATCTTTTAAAAGATTATGAGTGTGAAATACTTTACCATCCTGGAAAAGCAAATGTAGTGACAGACGCATTAAGTCGAAAAGAACCACCTATTCGAGTCGTTTCAGCTCGAATGGGAGTGATTAGTAAATTACCAGAGATGATTCAACGTACCCAGAGAGAAGCCAACGACACGAAGAGTGAAAGAATGGTTGGCTATGTAAATAAATTGGTTGAAAATGCACAAGGAGTGAAGACTTTTCAGGGACGAGTGTGGGTCCCAAGGCACGGAGAAACGAGACAGCTGTTACTTGAACATGCACATGGTACACGTTATTCAATCCATCCAGGTAGGACAAAGATGTATAGAAGTTTAAAACCGTTTTACTGGTGGCCGGGAATGAAACGTGATGTTAGGAAATATGTAGAGAAGTGTCTGACTTGTTTACAAGTCAAGGCAAATCATCAGCGACCATATGGGTTAGTCCAACCACTACCTGTACCGATGAAAAAGTGGGATGAGATTTCTATGGACTTTATCACTAAATTACCGCGAACTCCACGAGGGTTCGATTCTATATGGGTAATTGTTGATAGGTTGACCAAATCTGCACAGTTTATTCCCATACGAGAAGATTATCAAGCGCCAAATTAGCAGAGATCTATGTTAGGGAGGTGATGAGACGACACGGAGTACCTACCTCGATAATCTCTGATCGCGATAGTCGTTTTACTTCCCATTTTTGGCAAAGTTTTCAAAAACATTTGGGAACTAAAGCCTTAATGAGTACGGCTTATCATCCGCAGACTGATGGTCAAACCGAGAGAACTATACAGACGTTAGAAGATATGCTTAGAGCTTCAGTGATTGATTTTGGAGGTAGTTGGGACGATCATCTACCTTTAGCCGAATTTACATATAACAATTCATATCATTCTAGTATTCAGATGGCACCCTTCGAGGCGTTATATGGATCAATGTGTAGAACACCATCATGCTGGTCAGAAGCGGGAAAGAAGCCACTAGTGGGTCCCAAGATTATAACTGAAACTGAAGCAAAGATTAAAAGTATTCGTGAGCATATGAGAGTTGCTCAGCAGCGTCAAAAACAATACGCAGATAAACCAAGGAAACCATTGGAGTTTCAAGTTGGAGACATGGTAATGTTAAAAGTGTCTCCCTGGAAGGGAATTATTCGTTTTGGTAAACGTGGCAAGCTAAGTCCACGGTTTATCGGACCTTTTTGTGTAATTCAACAAGTAGGAACAGTAGCTTATAAACTCGAGCTTCCCGATGAGTTACGGGGAATTCCTAACGTATTTCATATCTCACATCTTCGTAAGACTTTATACTATGAGTCGGCACGTATTTCTTTGAAGGAAGTTCAGCTAGATCGTAAACTTCAATATCAAGAGCAACGGGAGAAAATTTTAGACAAAAAGATCAAGAAGTTACGAAATAAAGAGATTGGTGTGGTTAAAGTACAATGGCGACATCATAGAGGAACATATGTCACTTGGGAAGGTGAGGAAGAGATGCGGTCAAAGTATCTCTTTTTGTTTCAAAAGATTCCGAGGACGGAATCTTCTGAAGGGGGTAAGAACTTGTAATACCTTAATTTTAAATTATAGTAGAGTTATGTTAAATTATATATAAATGAGATTTAGATGAGCTAAAACATGAGTTAAAATGTTTAGAAACCAATCTAGGAGAAATAGTATGTTAAAATAGGTAAAAGAAACAAAGCAAATTCTTAAAAAAGTCAAACCGGGTCGAGTTATGTGACGCGGGTCAAGTCGGATTGAAAGGAGAATGGAAAAGATAGCAACCCGGGTCGTGTTAATGAGCCCGGGTCGTGTTCGATAGGAACCCGGGTCGGGTCGAATAACCCGGAGCGAGTTACGACTGGTTTGAAGCAAAAATTAGCGTATCAAAACCCGGGGCGGGTTGAGCAGCCCGGGTCGGGTTGCGGGTAAAAACCCGGGGCGGGTTTGACAGCCCGGGTCGGGTTCGGTGCAGGGTATTTATATCCATTTCTTCTTTTCTTTTTCATTTACGAACTTTCAAACATATGGAGCAATTTTCAGACCTTGACCTACGATTTTTGAGCATTTTAATCGAGGGTTTAACGTGGGAAAAGCTTAGGGAGTTGAATTTAACAATTGAATTACGTTTTTGAGCGCTTGATTTCCAAGGTTAGTAATTTAGATTTCTAGGGTTTCAAACCCTAGATGCTCAAATCCGAGATTATGCTTTGAATTAGCCCATGTGTTGTTAGTAGGTTGTTATTATATGTTGTATCGAGTCTTGTTTGTGATTGTTGCGAAGTTTTAACGGTTGATTTGGTAAAAACCGCTAAATTGGAGGTTTTGAAAAATTATAGCATATGATATTCATTGTTTGTGATGGGTGTTAGCTATTAACCTCTTAAACCATTGAGTTAGATGTTGAGGAATGATTGTGATGTTAAATTTACAGTGGATACTCATAGGAGGGAAGGAGATACGCAAGGTACGGGAGGACCGCAAGCTACACAGACATCAGGTGAGTAGTTATAATTCATTCTAAATAGTTTGACTATAACTAAATTGACTTATTGCACATCTTAATTGGTTGAGATAACCAATTTACATGAATTAAACAAGATTGAGAATTCCTTGTTTGATGTGATTGCTTAGCTTGATTGAGTACACCAAATGACTGAGATAGTCATTGAAATCAAGATCAGTGATTTGATTGTGGAAATTTTGATAACCATTAGAATGATTTCTAAATTTTGATAATTTTCTCAGTGAGCTTAATTAGCTCACAAAAATAGTTATATGGTTTGTGTTATAGGTGACAGGGGTAAGAAGATTGCTGAGGGATGATTTTCTGAACATGGGACTTGACTTTTGACTTTTGACTATTTGTAAACCAAGATACACTCTTTTGTATAGTTTTATAAAACGGTCTTTTGTAACCCAGTTTTTGGGACACATTGTTTAAGTACTTGTTCTTTTGAATACTACTTGTACTTATGTTGCTTAAGTTTGATATTACCATGATCACTTATGTTAAATTCTGAGTGATGATGATGTAATCCAGAGATAAGAAACTGGGTGTTACATGAATGCAGACTAGAACTTCTTGGGGAAACAACAGTGATCATTCTAACTTCGACTGTAACCGTCCTCCTCATGAAATTGTCAAACTCCAAGTATCATTGTCTTAAAGTTTGCTTCAATCGATACATGCTTTTGTTCAACTTGTATACTAGGGTTTCTTTTCCAACAACATGAAAACCTTCGAGTCGTGCCATGTATATATCTTTATCAAGGTCTCCGTGTAAGAACACAGTCTTTACATCAAGTTGTTCAACCTATAAATCTTCGGATACCACGAAACTGATGACTATTTAGATCGTGGTCATCTTCACAACAAGAGAGAAAATTTTACTATAGTCAATCCCCTCATTTGGCAACCCTTCACCACCAATCTAGCCTTGTATCTCTTGCTCTCATCCTTAGATTTCGAAAGCTTTGTTGAAATGCCATGTGCATATATTGTGCGCCACATTTTACGTAAAGAAATATTATATTATATAATAATTAATTTTGATTGTTAATTATAGATTTATGTATAGATTACCTATAAATATATTTATCTATTAATTAATATTTAAATTCAAGAAAAATATCAATATAAGATTATGTTTGAAAAAATAGCCGAAAATCTAGCTAATAATTGAAAAGATATGTGGTAGCTTATAAGCTAGCTAATAAAAATAGCCTCACATAAAAATTAGCTGATAAGATAGCTAAAAATTAAAATGACGTAAAATGTTATGTGAAACAATGAGTTTTTATTAATTAATTAATGGTGTATTTGTGAGATTTCTAAAAAGGCCTAATAAGATCGTTGAAATGCTAGTCTAAGTAGATTTTTAAAAAGCTAGCTTATAAGTTATTTATGGCTTGCCATACCTGACAATATAAAAAGAATTGAAAATTAAGTTAACTTATCAGCTAGCTCTTGAAAGGTTTTATGCAATTAATAAACCCAAATCCTAAGTTCACATGCAACCTAGATTCGATCTATGTTTTCTAACTTTGAACATGTAATAATAATCCTAAAGGCCAAACAAACAATTACTAAAAGAAATAAACAAGAAAAACTAACATTTAGATTTCAAATCTTGGAAGCCAAGCAACACAATTGTCTTGCCTCAAATGCAGTCACACCCAAGACTAGGGTTTCGAAAATTCCAGAGAGAGGAGAATGAAAGTGGCGCAGACTTTAGGGTGCCAGGGTCTCTATTTATAGGATCCAGGTGGTGACAGATAAAACCCTAGAGATAAGCCCAATTTAATTCAAATCAAGATAAGCCTTTTATCATTTGAATCAAACCCATTTATCTACAAACTAGGGTTTCGAAATTAAGGATAATACCCTCCTTAATTTCACCACCCATTATCTGTCCTGGCAAGTTACCACTCAACTATTGAGTAATTACAAAATAGCCCCTGCACCTTTAATTAATTAAATTAATCACTAAATTGACAAATAACAGTAAACAATACTCATCAATAAATCTCTATTATTAAATCACCAAAGTCAATTACATTTACATTGTTACAAGTTTCAAAAACCTATTACAAAAACTAATATCATCTCACAATCCAATGCTCCTAGCATGCTGATTGTGCTTGATCCTACTCAGAGCCTTTGTCAAGGGATCTGCAGGATTATCTTCAGACGATACCCTCTTCACATGGAGGTGACATTCTTCTACTCTATGCCTGATATAGTGGTACTTTCTGTCGATATGTCTGGACTTTCCATGATATCTCGGTTTCTTTGTCAAAACAACCGCTCCTTCGTTATCGCAGAATAGTTCCATAGGCTCCTGAATACTCGGGACTACTCCAAGGTCACCGATGAAGTTCTTCAGCCAAGCCGCTTCCTTTGACGCTTCACTCGCTGCTATGTACTCTGATTCGCACGTAGAATCAGCCACCGTCTCTTGCTTGGAACTCTTCCAAGTAACCGCTCCTCTATTCAAAAGAAATACCCAGCCCGACTGAGGCCGACCATTGTCTCTATCTGTCTGGAAGCTGGCGTCTATATACCTACTAACTCTCAATGTATCACTGCCACCAAGGACTAGAACCTTGTTCTTAGTCCTCCATAGATACTAGAGTATATTCTTAACAGCTATCCAATGAGCCCTTCCAAGGTTTCCCTGATAACTACTGACCATGCTCAAAGCAAAGGACACGTCAGAATGAGTACATGTCATAGCGTACATGAGCGACCCTACCGCCAAAGCGTAAGGTACCCGACTCATGTCATCTATTTCCTCATCTGTACTCGGGCTTTATGTCTTACTTAATTTTGCATTGCTCTGGATAGGTAGCTCTCCCTTCTTGGAATTTTCCATACTAAACCTCTATAGTACATTTTCCAAGTATGTACCTTGACTAAGTCATATTAGTCGCTTCTTCCTATCCCTCAGTATTCTTATCCCGAGAATATAGACAGCTTCTCCTAGGTCTTTCATGGCGAAACACTTCCCAAGCCACGACTTAACATCTTGCAAGGTTGGAATATTGTTTCCCATGAGCAGTATATCATCAACATACAACACCAGAAAAGTGACTATACTCCCACTAGCCTTGACATACACGCAGGACTCATCTTCAATCTCGGAGAAACCAAACTCTTTGACTTTCTCATGGAAGCACAGATTCCAGCTGCGAGAAGCTTGTTTCAATCCGTAGATCGATTTCCCAAGCTTAAACACCTTATTAGGATGCTTTGTGTCTATAAAACCCTCTGGCTGATTCATGTAAAGATCCTCAGCCAACTTCCCATTAAGGAAAGCGGTTTTGACATCAATCTGCCAAATTTCATAGTCATGAAATGTAGCTATGGCAAGCATTATCCTAATGGACTTAATCTTGGCCACTGGTGAGAAGGTCTCATCATAGTCAACCCCCGGGGTTTGAGTAAAGCCCTTCACAACCAGTCGAGCCTTAAAGGTGTGCACCTTTCCATCCATGTCGGTCTTCTTCTTGAAGATCCACTTGTACCCAACTGTCTTTCGACCTGGTGCATTGTCAACCAAGTTCCAAACTTGATTGTCATACATGGACTTGATCTCGCTGTCCATTGCCTCTTTCCACTTGGCAGACTCAGGGCCTGCCACTGCTTCCTTGTAGTTAGCTGGCTCATCTAAATTTATCAGTGTCCTATCACTGAAAAATGTCCCCATCTGTAGTTATATGGAAACCATAAAACTCGGGTGGCATGCTAACTCTACCGGAGTGCCTAAGAGGTAATGAAATGTCTTTCGGACCAACAGGAACTTCTTCCTCTTGTTGGGTGCTAGTTTCTCCTAAGGTTGTATCATTGGATGACTCTTGAATCTCTTCAAGGTCAATGGTACTCCCACTGTCCTCTTTAAATATGAGGTCTCTCTCCCGAAAGACTTCTCGTCTAGCTACAAAGACCACGTTCTCGCTTGGTCTGTAGAATAAGTACCCAAAAGACTGTTTCGGGTATCCAATAAATATACACCTCTCACTTCTTTCTGCAAATTTGTCGTGAGTCTCTCCTCTCGTGAAAGCTTCACAACCCCAGACTTTGATATGTGCTAACGAGGGAATTTTCCCCGTCCACATCTAATGAGGTGTTTTGGCAACCTTTTTAGTTGGGACAAGATTGAGGATGTGGGCGGCAGTCTCTAAGGCATACCCCAAAAAGTGGATGGGAAGAGAAGTTCGACTCATCATGGAACGAACCATGTCTAACAGGGTTCGGTTACGCCTCTCAACAACACCGTTCGACTATGGTGTTCTAGGAGGTGTTAACTGTGAAACAATTCCATATTCCTTAAGATAGTCAAGGAACTCCATACTAAGATACTCACCGCCTCTTTCGGATCTAATCATCTTTATCTTCCTGCCCAATTGATTCTCAACTTCATTTTTAAACTCTTTGAACTTTTCAAAGGTATCTGACTTATGCTTGATCAAGTAGATATATCCATATCTGCTATAATCATCAGTAAACGTCACGTAGAAACGAGTGGCATCCCTTGTTGTTGATCTGAAGGGTCCACACACATCTGTGTGTATGATATCCAACAGACCTTCACCTCTTTCACAAGTCCCTATGAAAGGTGACTTTGTCATCTTGCCCAACAGACAAGATTCGCATACATCATCCGACTTGAGATCGAATGATTCCAACACTCCATCCTTTTGGAGTTGGGCGATACATTTCTTGTTGATGTGCCCAAGACGACAGTGCCACAAGCACGCCTTTTCTATACCACTAGAAGAATCAATATGTAACACACTATTACCTAAGTTGTCAACACAAGTCACTGTTTCATACACACCATTACAAGGTAAAGCTTCAAAAATAAATACACCATTCTTAAAAACAGAAATTGAACCATTCAAATTATCAAAAGAATAATGAAAACCTTGTCTGAACAATGCATGAAATGAAATGATGTTTCTTGCCATATCTGGCGAATAGCAACAATTTAACAAGTCTAAACTAGCACCACTACTAAGCACTAAGTTATAAACTCCGATCTTGGTAACAGGTGACGATCTCCTATTGCCCATGATTAAGTTTATTCTCTCGTGCTCCACCTACCTACTTTCCTCTAGGCCCTACAAATCAGAACAAATATGAAAACCACATCCTGTATCAAGGACCCAAGAACAGGAAGATGATGAGTTTTTAGAGATAGTGTATATACCAGCTGACGATGGCTTCACTTTTCCATCCTTGATGTCCTGCAAGTACTTCGGGCAACTCCTTTTCCAATGACCCTTCTCTTTGCAGTAGAAGCAGTCAGCATCTTTGGGGTTCGAGACATGAGGAATGCCGGAAGACTTGGGTCTCGGGCCATTACTGGATGACCCGACTTGAACCTTTTCCCTCCAATTCTGCTTGGGAGGGCCCTTCCTTTTCTTTCCTTGCCTTGTCAAATTGCCAAGACGGGAGTGCTCACTGAAGGCACACTTTTACCCTTCAGACCGTCTTCTACAATCTGTAGCATATTATGCAACTCAACCAAAGAGGTGTGTGTGTTGTTCAAATGATACGCCAGTACAAACTGGTCATAAGAACTCGATAAGGAGTTAAGGACCATATCAATGGCCAGCTCCTCATCGACCTGCGTACCCAGATTCTGCAGCCTCTCCACATAACCTTGCATTCTTTGCACGTGAGTGCAGACGAACTCTCCGTCCTTTAGCCTACCGGTCATGAGGGCTCGGACTACTTCACACTTCTCGACACGCGCTCGCTTGCGGAACTTTTTCGCAAGGTCCTTGTGCATTTCATAAGGCCAGTATTCTTCGTAGAATCTTTGCAATTCAGGTGTCATGGTAGCAATCATGATGCAAGCCACTTTGGTTACATCATCATAGTGTTTCTTGTACGAGGCATATTCCTCGGGAGTAGCTGTGTCGGGGTCAACTTCAATAAGTTCGGTGTCAAGAACATACTCTTTGTTCTCAAACCTTAGAGCCATTTTTATATTCCTCATCCAGTCATTATAGTTCGTGCCATCCAATGTCACTTTGGAACACAATGAGAGGATTGAAGTGACGTTACTGTTGTTGGAGTGGGGTGCGGATTGGGAAGCAGAAGCATCAGTAGGAGACATCTATAAAAGAAGGTAGTTTTAATTAGATATATAAATTCCTTATATTAACCCAATAATAATAATTAAGGCTAGGACCCAACTATATAATTCACAACTTAGAAGAGGGATGGCGTAGCCTAAATGTAAGTTTTATAAAGGTAGGTGAATAACGATTCACCAATTCCACCGCGGAAGATAATCATATTAATTGAAATTCCTAGATCTTTGAGATTTCTTGAAATGTTCAATAGCATGTTTAATCTCGAATATGCTCTACTGTTTGTGACTGGGATGCCGAGGATCACAAACTAGATGTGAATAACCATGCAAATTAGCTTGGTAAACTCAAAGTCAATTATCATCTCTAATTGATGTGCCGGTAAACCACACACGCTCCATCAACAATGATAAGATTGACATACCCATTGCCACTCTTTATGAAGCCCTATTAGTGTGTCGGTAAACCACACACGCTCCACTAATGTCTCATAAAGTGCAATGTGCAATTTCATGAATTAGCATCTTTTCACATTTTTACTAAAGTAACTAGATTGGAATTTTATAAAAATTGTTCTAGTACTTTGATTAATAACATTATACTTTTAATGAGATTAAGCGGTCCTATCAAACCCGTTCGGCTAACGACCCTCCACTGATCAAGAGAACGGTGGGTGAGAGTGGACACCCATTTAACCGTCATTTTATAGGCAGTTTCCTTATACACTCCTTATAGATCAGCTTCGTGAATGAGGCCTACTATTGATTTGACTAACCAATTATCTTATACATATAATATTAACTTTTAGTTATAATACATATAAGATGTATTTTAAACTCTTAAAATATTAATAGTTTAATCTTTTAATTTTTTCGAAATTAACAATTAATTTTAAAATTAAATTTAAACCTTTAAATGATTTAATTTTAATCTTTTAATTAAACAATTAATTAAATAATTAAATCAAATAGGCATCACAAATTAATCAAATTAATTTAATCCTATCTTAAACCCACTAATTTCAAAAATAGCACAAAAGGGGTTTAAGGTTATCCATTTATTAAATAATCACAACTTCCAAAAAATAGAAAACCTTCCAAAACCCTAAGGCTAAAATTGCAGACCATGGGGGGAGAGGCTAGGGTTTTGAAAACCCTAACCCTAAAATCGATTTGCCTCCTTTTTAGGGTTTAGTTTCTATAAACCCTAAAATTAAGGAAAAACAATTACAACTATTCAATTAGAAAACAACCAAATGCTCTGATACCACTGAAAGGTTTTATACAATCAATAAACTCAAACCCTAAGTTCGCATGCAACCTAGATTGGATCTATGTTTTCTAACTTTAAACATGTAATAATAATCCTAAAGGCCAAACAAAAAATTACTAAAATAAATAAAGAAGAAAAACTAACATTTAGATTTCAAATCTTGGAAGCCAAGCAACACAATTGTCTTGCCTCAAATGCAGTCACACCCAAGACTAGGGTTTCGAAAATTCTAGAGAGAGGAGAATGAAAGTGGCATAGACTTTAGGGTGCCAGGGGTCTCTATTTATAGGCTCCAGGTAGTGACAGATAAAACCCTAGATATAAGCCCAATTTAATTCAAATCAAGATAAGCCTTTTATCATTTGAATCAAACCCATTTATCTACAAACTAGGGTTTCGAAATTAAGGATAATACCCTGCTTAATTTCGCCACCCATTATCTGTCATGGCCAGTTACCATTCAACTATTGAGTAATTACAAAACAGCCCTGCACCTTTAATTAATTAAATTAATCACTAAATTAATTCTAATTAATTCTAGATCAATTTCTAATTAATTAATAATGTTTATAATTAATATATTATCAATATAATATATTAATAAACTATTTATTTTATTTCTATTGATTTATTAATCATATAATAAATCAATCTTTCTCTCTCCTAGTATTTCTGCCAAACCTCTAGCTATGAGGGCAACCCAAATGGACTTTGCTACTATTAATTAGATAAATACAAATTATTAGTCATGACTTAGACACCTAATCCAACAGCTCTGTCACATCAAACAAAGTACAAAGATTATAATTTAAACTTAACTCCCTTCAAAAGATATTATTTTTTTTATTGATATGTTAATAGGGACCATATTTGAAAAAATGATTTATTGGTCTGATGTAGAAGAGGGAGGTAAACTCAGACTGCAATACTCTGAGCAAAATGTTTAACCTCTTACTTTCAACACTAGTTAAGGAGAAGGGTGCACATGTGTTGCACGGAAAAACAATATGTGTCAACTATGGGGAATTTGACAAGGCACTGTCTTGATTGCACAAATACTCATGAGGAGATCAGTCAGATTCATCGGTATGGCCAATTCCACAACACTCCATAACCATTCAGATCCAACAACCAGGGAGGACATAATAACAACAACAATTTTAATAACCGTTTAGGGAACTACATCAGAACCAAGAAAGGCAGTTCTAGTAAAAGTGTAACAATAGGAATTTTGGTCCCTCAAGCACAGAATAAATAGATGGTAACAAGCTTGACAAAATTATGGAGTTCCTCACTCAAACACATTAGAAAGAAGACGTGAACTCCAAATCCATAGTGGGTTAGCTCATTCAACTGGTCGAGCGACTAAAGAAGAGAGAAGATGAAAAAAAGACTCAGTAAAGCATCTCAACCAAACCCATCTCGTACAGTAAAGGACCATCAAGTGAATGAAGTGATTATCTTAAAAAGCGAAAAGAAGATAGATAACAAGGTGAGTGCTCCACCTGTAGACGATAGTGACATGAAAATCATTTTCGATGTAAAGGAGGAACTAGAGAAGAAATTGAGGGTTGATAAGGTAAAATGGGTAAAACAGACATAAAAGTTAAAGTTGGATAACCGAGTGGCACCACACCCTAACTAGCAGCACTAGAGGCACCAACCATATTCCCTTTTAGGAAACGGGGGCTAACGATGGAGGAAATATGGGAATTATTCAGTCAGGTCAAGGTTACCATCCCGTTGGTAAAACTCTCAAAGAAGTCCCATCGTAAGTAGAGCTTCTAAAGGAGTTATGTGTTCAAAAACGAAAACTACAAGCATAAGTCCCGAAAAAAGTAGAATTGACAGAACATGTTAGTTCTATTATTTCAGATGCATTACGACCAAAGCTAAAAGACTTTGGAGCACCTTTAATATTAGTAAACTTGGGCAAGGTCAATGTTAAAAAGCAACTTCTCAATCTTGGGACAAGTGTAAACATACTTCTAGGGCAACTATTTGATAAACATGAGTTGGTAAATTGGAATAAACCTACGTGATCCTATAATTGGCTCATAAGTCTACAAAGATACCACGTAGGGTATTGTCTGATGTCATAGTCATGGTGGAAGATTTCTACTATCCAGTAGATTTCTTAGTGTTAGATACGGAGCAAGCTTCAATGGAGGGTCAACCTACGCTCATACCCGAGCGTCCCTTTCTCGCTACATAGAATGCCTAAATTGACAGCAAAACAGGGACAATAGACATCTCCTTTGGAAATAGGAAGTTGAGAATCAATGTGTTTAGCAGTGGCTTCAATTCATCCACTGAACACGAGAGCTACTAACCGATATGTGTTAGAACTTAAGGACGATCGATCACACAAGAACACAAGGGATTCACACAGAAAACGATATCGATCTCACACAGAGATCTTTCATTAATAATATTGGTAATGGTACAATAAACCTAGTCTCTACATTTATACTGGGGTTGTTTCTACGTATATGGAGTATCCCTACAAATCAGGGATAACTCCCAACTATAACAAACTTATCTAAGGAAACTAGATAATTAGAAGGAAACAAGATAATTACAAATAATAAACATGACACGCTGCAGCTGATGGTCTGATACTGAAACAGCCATGCATCGTATGATCCTCTTTGACAGTAGCAGATTCATGAGTTGATACTGATCAGCCCAACAATCTCCCCTAATCTGATGATGTCAAAACTTTTAGTGAAAAGAGGATTTCTCGAGTGAAGTAACGTACTCAGCTTCAGTGAGGATCTCCAGCTTGATCTATTTATACTCGGGGGCATGGAGTTCAGGTTCTCTCTTCTTCAGCTCATGAGAGATCAGTAAATGGAAACCCTCAGCAGTTTCAACTCAGAAGCACTCACACCAAAGATGAAAAAGATGATCAGTGGATGCTTTTGGTAAGTCAGATGTCCTCATAAAACACATCCTTCCATCAGCATCTTTATAGAACATCCCATGCTCTGGACTTCGTATCAGCTTGAAGGCTTCAGCAGGAGTACCATCAGGAGGAATATTATTGATATATCTTGATCCAAAAGGAAGCAAATGTTGTTTGATCTGAACATTCCTTCTTCTCCTTCTGGAACCTGGCTGAGGCTCTTTATCAGAACGATCAGATGCGGAGGTAACATTAAGACTGTGAGTTTTATTCATCCATTTTTTAAGAGCAGCATGCAGCTCCTGCGAATGTAATCATTTACGCTTCATGGTCACATGCATCATTTCTTCTCACTCAGTGAAGCCAAACTTTGCAACCTCGTTGTTAAACACTTGTTCAGGAACAAGTGAGTCTTTTTCTCTTATTTGAAGGTGTAGCAGAATAATCCTTTGGCCCTTGTTCTTAAAGTATTCGACTCTGACTATGGGAAGTACTGAGTGTCTTCTGGAGAACACACCAGCGTATTTGGCTAGATCAATCTTCCGGTTTATGCTTTCAGCTTTACTTGCAACCTTTCTTTGTTTTATTGCCATAGAGTCGAAGTGACTCATGAGATCCTGTTGCTGATTGAGTCCCCCTTCCTCTTGAACCAATTGCTGAGCCACTTGATCATCTTTGATGGAGATGATACGATTTGACATAATAAGATTGTACTCAACAGCTAATCCTTCTATCTGATCAACATGCACCACTCCTCAGCTAATTGAAGAATAAAAAGGGAAACCTTTTGACCTTTGGAAGACTCTGGTGCTAATGATGACTCAATAGACCACTTTCTTTTATGTACCAGAGGAACATCATCTTCAGGAATCTCAGCAGATAGGTGATCAGCACCAAGAACTAGAGGAGGATTTGAAGAGGTAGGAATGGAAGCATATTGATCGTCATCAGCTTACGGCTGACCAAGATAAAGCACATCAATGGGATTAACGAGATATGGCAAATCAAACAAACCTTCTGCATCATCACTGTCTGATCCTTGCTCCCCCTCAGCTTTAAAGTCTTCTTCTAATCCTTGCTCCCCCTCAGCAAGAGATGAGAGTTTGGCAAACGGTTGAGGTACATAAGTATCTTGAGGAGCACCAGATACAGAGGTTGTATTCTCCCCCTGAGCAGTGACACGCCTAGGTCGTCGTGCGGTCAAAAATAAAGAGAAACCTAACACACACTAGCACAGTGGTAGTCAGGGTCGATCCGCAGGAGCTTCGTGGTTAGACCAGATGACAGATTACCAACTTGTAGTGTCACGCTACAGTCGGAGGACCTGATTTCTAAGTGCTCAACTACCCAAAAAGCAATCACCAAACAAAGTCAAGCCAAACATAAGCTAAACTCAAACTAACCTAGTCGCTTTCTGAAATCAGAAGTGCATCTCTGAATCAGAAGCAAACAAAGGCATCCACACCAAACAAGGCATAACCTAACTAATAACTAGGGTTCTGACTGAACAGCTACCAGCTAGAGTTCAATGCCCAAAACTAACCTAATTGGCTACTGATTTCAGCAAGGAAAAGCAGTTCCAAACAAGGTCAAAACAAGTTCCAAACACAATTCAAACAATCAAAACACAAACAAACATCCAAATACCGAAAAACCAATAATACTCATAACCAAATAATTCTCATTCATCAAACTCAGATCCAAACATCAAAACAGTAACTAAATACTACTAAACAGAAACCTAAGCTTGATATCAATGGTTGTCACTCCTAAAGATACAAACCAAAGCTTACAACTATCTAACTAATTGAAAATAAAATCCAAAACATAAAAATACCAATTGAGAAGTTGCTGGAACGAAATCTTGGAGTCAAAGAGCTTCAAGGTCGATTTTACACCCGGTCTTTGCTCGGGTTTTCGGCTGGAATTGCCTCTATTTATATTTGCAAATTTCTCGCAGCCGCGCCGCGCAAATGAAGAATCTGCGGCGCGCGTACTTATCAGATCCCGTTTTCTCGTCATTTGAATGTGTTACACCGCCTTAAGCCCCCGTCGTGCGTTTGATAGATCCGCGGCGCGCTTACGTGTTTCCTTGATTTTTCATTCTTTTCCAAACTTCTTCCTTTTGCACGCTTTTAGTCCCTGTTTCCATTCTTTTCTTCCAAACAAGTCCTGGCACGAAAAGTGAGAATACCCTGACATATCTGATATAATTTCATCAAGAACAGGGCTCAACAACGCCTAAAATACTTGATATCACTAGGCGTTGTCAAACACCCCACACTTGTGCCTTGCTTGTCCCCAAGCAAGAGAGTTTTTAACAAATTGTAATAAAGACTCAAACAATTTTTGACTGTGCTCAGTTTCAAAGTTTATTGCTCTATGAGTTAGAGTGGAATAGTTCGCGAAAACATAATTGAATTGTTCTTTGGAATTCATGGCTTTCTAGAGAACCCTTGATTACAAACTTTCTGTTCATAATGAAGTGTACTTACTCATTCAGATTCTAAAGGCCATTAAAGAATTGTCCATGACTTTCGATGTTGTCCGTGTAACGAGCTTTCAGAAATACCATCCTAGACCAGACGATCTTAGGTGGTAAGGTGTGTTGGATTAGGTGTATAAGTCATGACTAATAATTTGTATTTACATAATTAATAGAAGCAAAGTCCATTTGGGTTGCCCTCATAGCTGGAGGTTTGGTACAAAGTTCGGTAGAGAGAAAGGTTGATTTATTATGGGATTAATAAATCAATAGAAATAAAAGATATGGTTTGTTAATATATTAAAGTGATAATATATTAACTAGAAACTATATTGATTGATTAATAATTAATCAGGAATTAATTGGATTAATTTCTGTGGCATTAATTAGATTAATCAGGAAGTCAAGGATTAAAGTCGTACAAATTCAATAGTTGAATTACGGCGCGCGGCGCGCCAATGTAAAGGCCGCGACGCGCGTACATATTCGTACAAATTCAATAGTTGAATTGCGGCGCGCGGCGCGCCAATGTAAAGGTCGCGACGCGCGTACGTATAATCCGGAAAATGGCTGACGGCTAGGGTTTCTTGTTTCCTTATAAATAGGGAACCCTAGGCCTCATTATTGGTGCTCATTCTATAATTCTCTCTGGAATTTTCGTCTACCCTCTGGCTCCCTGGGTGTGATCTCATTTGAGGCAGGACACTTGTGCTGCTTAGCTTCAAGATTAAAACTAAAGGTTAGTTTTTCTGATTTATTCTTTTAGTTAATTTTTGTTTGGCCTTTAGGAATTAGTTACATGTTCAAAGTAAGAAAACATAGATCTTTTCTAGGTTGCATGTGAACTTAGGTTATTTAGTTCATGGTTGCAGAAAACCTTTCAGTGGTATCAGAGCGTTTGGTTGTTTTCTTATTGAATGGCTGTAATAGTTTTCCTAATTAGGGTTTATTGTTTATAAATCTTTTGGGCCTAATTTCGATTTTAGGGTTTAGGGTTTTTGAAACCCTAGCCCTCCCCCATTCTTTTTCGATTTTCCTGGTTAGGGTTTTAGGAGGTTTTCTATTTTTGGTAACTTTAATTGGTTAATTAAATGGATAACCTTAAACCTAGTTTGTTTGAATTCGATAATTAGGGGTTTAAGATAGGTTTAAATTGATTTGATTAATTTGGAAAAACCTATCTACATTTGAATTAATTTAATTAATTGTTTAATTAAAAGATAATTCAAGGGATTTAATTTAATTTTGATTTAATGGTTAAATTCCAAAAATTAAAGGATAAATCCTAAAATATTTTAAAAAGGTTTAAAATATCTAGATTTAATTAATTTAATTAATAGTTTAATTAAAAGATAAATTAAATCAAATTAAAGGTTTAATTTAATTTGAAATTTAATAGTTAAATTTCAGAAAATTAAAAGATAAACCAGGAATATTTTAAAAGATTTAAAATACATCTTATATATATTATTAAAGGTTAATACTATATGTATAAGATAAATTGGTTAGTCAAATCATTAGTAGGCCTCATTCACGAAACTAGTCTATAAAGTGGGTATAAGGAGACTGCCTATAAAATGGC
The DNA here is from genome assembly GCA_023525715.1 of Cichorium intybus. NCBI lineage: Eukaryota > Viridiplantae > Streptophyta > Magnoliopsida > Asterales > Asteraceae > Cichorium > Cichorium intybus. Next base: position 97,384,644 of record CM042012.1, read on the forward strand.
GATCTAATGGGTGTTCACTCTCACCCACCGCTCGCCTGATCAGTGGAGGGTCGTTAGCCGAACAGTTTTGATAGGATCGCTTAATCATTAAAAGTATAATGATCAAAGTACTAGAACCCGTACAAGAATTCCCAATCTAGTTACTTTAGAAAAAAATGTGAATTTGATGCTAACCCATGAAATTGCACATTGCACTTTATGAAACGTTGGTGGAGCGTGTGTGGGTTACCGGCACACCAATGGGGGTTCATAAAGAGTGGCAATGGGTTTCTCGGGTGTTATCATTGTTGATGGAGCGTGTGTGGTTAACCGGCACATCAATTTGAGATGATAGGGTTTCTTGTTTCCTTATAAATAGGGAACCCTAGGCCTCATTATTGGTGCTCATTCTATAATTCTCTCTGGAATTTTCGTCTACCCTCTGGCTCCCTGGGTGTGATCTCATTTGAGGCAGGACACTTGTGCTGCTTAGCTTCAAGATTAAAACTAAAGGTTAGTTTTTCTGATTTATTCTTTTAGTTAATTTTTGTTTGGCCTTTAGGAATTAGTTACATGTTCAAAGTAAGAAAACATAGATCTTTTCTAGGTTGCATGTGAACTTAGGTTATTTAGTTCATGGTTGCAGAAAACCTTTCAGTGGTATCAGAGCGTTTGGTTGTTTTCTTATTGAATGGCTGTAATAGTTTTCCTAATTAGGGTTTATTGTTTATAAATCTTTTGGGCCTAATTTCGATTTTAGGGTTTAGGGTTTTTGAAACCCTAGCCCTCCCCCATTCTTTTTCGATTTTCCTGGTTAGGGTTTTAGGAGGTTTTCTATTTTTGGTAACTTTAATTGGTTAATTAAATGGATAACCTTAAACCTAGTTTGTTTGAATTCGATAATTAGGGGTTTAAGATAGGTTTAAATTGATTTGATTAATTTGGAAAAACCTATCTACATTTGAATTAATTTAATTAATTGTTTAATTAAAAGATAATTCAAGGGATTTAATTTAATTTTGATTTAATGGTTAAATTTCGAAAATTAAAGGATAAATCCTAAAATATTTTAAAAAGGTTTAAAATATCTAGATTTAATTAATTTAATTAATAGTTTAATTAAAAGATAAATTAAATCAAATTAAAGGTTTAATTTAATTTGAAATTTAATAGTTAAATTTCAGAAAATTAAAAGATAAACCAGGAATATTTTAAAAGATTTAAAATACATCTTATATATATTATTAAAGGTTAATACTATATGTATAAGATAAATTGGTTAGTCAAATCATTAGTAGGCCTCATTCACGAAACTAGTCTATAAAGTGGGTATAAGGAGACTGCCTATAAAATGGCGATCTAATGGGTGTTCACTCTCACCCACCGCTCGCCTGATCAGTGGAGGGTCGTTAGCCGAACAGTTTTGATAGGATCGCTTAATCATTAAAAGTATAATGATCAAAGTACTAGAACCCGTACAAGAATTCCCAATCTAGTTACTTTAGAAAAAAATGTGAATTTGATGCTAACCCATGAAATTGCACATTGCACTTTATGAAACGTTGGTGGAGCGTGTGTGGGTTACCGGCACACCAATGGGGGTTCATAAAGAGTGGCAATGGGTTTCTCGGGTGTTATCATTGTTGATGGAGCGTGTGTGGTTAACCGGCACATCAATTTGAGATGATAGGGTTTCTTGTTTCCTTATAAATAGGGAACCCTAGGCCTCATTATTGGTGCTCATTCTATAATTCTCTCTGGAATTTTCGTCCACCCTCTGGCTCCCTGGGTGTGATCTCATTTGAGGCAGGACACTTGTGCTGCTTAGCTTCAAGATTAAAACTAAAGGTTAGTTTTTCTGATTTATTCTTTTAGTTAATTTTTGTTTGGCCTTTAGGAATTAGTTACATGTTCAAAGTAAGAAAACATAGATCTTTTCTAGGTTGCATGTGAACTTAGGTTATTTAGTTCATGGTTGCAGAAAACCTTTCAGTGGTATCAGAGCGTTTGGTTGTTTTCTTATTGAATGGCTGTAATAGTTTTCCTAATTAGGGTTTATTGTTTATAAATCTTTTGGGCCTAATTTCGATTTTAGGGTTTAGCGTTTTTGAAACCCTAGCCCTCCCCCATTCTTTTTCGATTTTCCTGGTTAGGGTTTTATGAGGTTTTCTATTTTTGGTAACTTTAATTGGTTAATTAAATGGATAACCTTAAACCTAGTTTGTTTGAATTCGATAATTAGGGGTTTAAGATAGGTTTAAATTGATTTGATTAATTTGGAAAAACCTATCTACATTTGAATTAATTTAATTAATTGTTTAATTAAAAGATAATTCAAGGGATTTAATTTAATTTTGATTTAATGGTTAAATTTTGAAAATTAAAGGATAAATCCTAAAATATTTTAAAAAGGTTTAAAATATCTAGATTTAATTAATTTAATTAATAGTTTAATTAAAAGATAAATTAAATCAAATTAAAGGTTTAATTTAATTTGAAATTTAATAGTTAAATTTCAGAAAATTAAAAGATAAACCAGGAATATTTTAAAAGATTTAAAATACATCTTATATATATTATTAAAGGTTAATACTATATGTATAAGATAAATTGGTTAGTCAAATCATTAGTAGGCCTCATTCACGAAACTGGTCTATAAAGTGGGTATAAGGAGACTGCCTATAAAATGGCGATCTAATGGGTGTTCACTCTCACCCACCGCTCGCCTGATCAGTGGAGGGTCGTTAGCCGAACAGTTTTGATAGGACCGCTTAATCATTAAAAGTATAATGATCAAAGTACTAGAACCCGTACAAGAATTCCCAATCTAGTTACTTTAGAAAAAATGTGAATTTGATGCTAACCCATGAAATTACACATTGCACTTTATGAAACGTTGGTGGAGCGTGTGTGGGTTACCGGCACACCAATGGGGGTTCATAAAGAGTGGCAATGGGTTTCTCGGGTGTTATCATTGTTGATGGAGCGTGTGTGGTTAACCGGCACATCAATTTGAGATGATAATGGACCCCGAGAGTACCAAGCTAATTTGCATGGTTATTCACACCCGGTTTGTGATCCTCGGCATCCCAGTCACAAACGGTGGGGCATATCCGAGATTAAACATGCCATTGAACAGTTCAATGAATCTCACAGATCTAGGAATTTCATAAGACTGAAATTGATAAAAGTTATCTACCTTAATGACCACTGTGTTGTGACTACGACATCCCTCTTCACAGCATAGTTGGGGTATTTTGGATCCTAGCCTTGTTAAATAATATATATTGGGTAATTATTTAAAAGGATTAATTAAACGAATAAATTCAAATTTTATATATGTCTGAAGAAAATGTCATTCTCCTCCTTCTCCTCCTTCACCCATTTCTGAGAGCTTCAGAAAGCTCCTGTTTAGTATGGTAAGGCTGACTGGCCTGAACTATGTGATATGGTTTTGCAATTAGAGAATTCTTCTTAGTTTTGCTGTCAAACCATATCCGACTGAGTGTCCGCTCCCAAACATGGCATCACACAGCAGCTTGTGATGAGCATGACTTCTTGACTATTGAGTCCAAGGAAGTTCGTTGCCTTATGCTATTGATCATTAACCTCGAGTTCCGTAGGGATTTAGAATTCCTGGGGTCTGATAAGTTAGCACAGCTAGTTCAGGAAAGGTTCCGTGAACTGGTTGAATAAAGGGAACGAACTAGGATCTTCAAAGAGCTTGAAGTTGCAAGTTAGAAGGAAGTACCACCAGTTTGCGTGTTCCCGAGATTGAGGGATACATAGGCGAACAGTATAAAACTGGTTTCCCTTTGGGATCGGGAGTTAAGCATTAGCTCAACTCGCTGATCTGTTCATCCAGATGAACAGAAAGGGTTACCAGATAAGACAATCGTGGAAGTGCATTCAATGTCGACTCTGTATGAATCGTTCATGGAGAAGCATAGTTCCATTAATTCAGCTGCTTTAGGATTGAGTCCAGTATTAAGGTGCATCAAGAAATGATCCAGATCGTCTGGACCGATTGTTCGATGTTTCAAACTGGGAATCCACAAGGTGGGACACAGTCACGGAAAGATTGGAAAAATGCTCCAAAGCCAAACCGTTTGGTAAACTCATAAATATCTTAGAATTCAGAACACCTGATCCTCATTTCCTTGATACAGGATGTGTTTCACATATTTGCTCTGTATGCACGAACTCTGGAGGATGCGGGATGGTGTCGCACAGGAGCATATTCGGATTGGATCTGGAGCTCGTGCGGTTTTTGAGTTAAGCTAGATATTTGTTCTTGTTATTAGTTTATAGATACATACGACATGGATTCGCATAGTACATTGTTCTGAGGATAATTTTGGTTTAATGAAATATTTTTTGAAACATGATTGTTTTAATTGTCCTCGAAATGTTGTGTGAATGTGTTGATGACGTAAATGGTAATAAATTGAATGTTGATACATCCAATGGGATTGGATTTGTAAATTGTGTTTTTTATGATTGTTAAAGTGAATTTTATGAGAATCACTTCAACCAAAGGTCCAGTTGGACAGGACTTTGGAATCATTTGACTTAGAGTCACATGATGAATTGAGTGCTTAATAAAATTAATTGTGGCAAGAAAGGAATCGCCCAAAGATCCAATGGATAGGATTTTGGAATCAGTTGACTTGGAGTCAGGTGATGATTGCATGTCTTGAACAATATTAACAAAGTCATAAATTTACATGGAACTCTAAAGGTATTAAGATTTGGGCAACAGACACATAAGTTAATGTGTATTGCTCGAATCTTCGAACAAAACACGATTAGTTATGCTTCATGATAGTTGTCAAATGGTTTGACAAATATGGCTTCATTTATCGGAATAAGCGATTGATTGGAACCTTGAAATATTCAAAGATTTCAAAGGAAGCATAACATCAACAGAACCTGAGTAACAACATAGACTGAGAAAATGTTTCACAGTTTATCCTCTTCCCAGAACACTAATGGTTATAATGTGTCTTAGGGAAGATGATGGAGCATTGATCGAAATAGTTTTGATCCTCGGTGTATAAGATACACTGGATACATTTCCGACTAATATTTCAATGAATTGAATATTCAACTAGTCAGACCGCAGAAGCCATATTCCGACCACATCTTAGACTAAGTAGGTTATGTTGACACTGTCTGAAATGTAAAGTTGGGATCGTCCCACTAGTACATAGAAAGTCTAGGGTCATGTAGCATTCGTCTAAATCTCATGACAAGCCTGAAACTAATCAGCAATGTCGTTTCATTGGCCACTCCGGTTATCCTTTGAAAGAAGAGTACTTTTAGAAAGAACTCAAGTTCTAAGGAAACAGTGGGAGTAAGAATAATTCTGAATGAGTTCAGGGATTAGCCAAGTGAAAGAACCTTTAGTCACCACTGGGACTTGACCAGGAATTAGATTCCTGTTAAACCTGACATACCCTCTCTTCGCTTGACCAGTAGTTATTGTCACTGTCATAAGGAGTTATGATTTGGGTGATATACCGGGTAGTGGTAAAACACTAAAGATGGTACGGATAAGTAATCCGACTGCTGGAAGCATTGGTGAGCCTAGTTGCTGCAAAATAAGAGAACCTTACCGTGAGACACAGTCTATGTGACAGTTTGATTGATCTTTACAACTGGTCTAGGAACCAGTGGGAGTAATTGAATCATCAAAAGAAGGGAACATAGAAATGTACTTACAGAACATCTGGTTGAATGAGTCATCACTTGGAGTCAAGCAATTGATTCTGAGAGAAGCACTCTCAATAGCAGATGTAATCCGAGAGGATTCTGCGTGGCATAGTGTGAGTCGTTAGTGGAGCGTGTGTGGTTTAACGGCACACTAATATGGACTCACATAGAGCATGCCATTACAAAAGGTACATGGCCCCAGGATTCGTCCCATGGGCATCTCGCAAGAAAGGATATTCAGATTCTCAAAATAGGCCAAAAGGTTTGGATTTTGTGAATAGCCTGAAAGATTTCCTTTAATATGTCGGAAAGGTTTGGATTTCGGTTTCGCAAAATGTGCCATAAGTTCTGGATTTTGTGAATAGTCCGAAAGAGTCATATGACGGTGTCAAAGCTAGTGGGAGTATCGTTGTTATCTGCTATCATTGTATGTGGGTTACATACTGGTTCTAGGAAACGTCTCTTATCATTACAAAGTGTAATGACTTGGTGTTAAGAAACGGTTCGCTATGAAAGACTTTAAGAGATACAACATACTCAGGTGGTTGTGAACATCTATTAGATAGATCAGAATTCTGCCAATATGATCTTGATGAGATTCAAGATGCATAACCCCAGGAATGGAGTTTCCTGTCATTGCAAAGTGTAATGAATTGGCATGAAAGAAACAAATAAGGTACATCATGCTCACGTAGTTCATAGACATCTATCAGATAGATGAGACTGACAGTATTGACTTAGCCGTTGAGAATATATTCTTGATGGGATTCAAGATGCATAAGAAAGAGTTCCTGAAAGGAAATGGTTTCCGGAAATCATGACACAAGGATTATTGGTAATCTTAGGATTCCGAAAGTGCTTGGAATGAGATTACATCAGGTTCCTCGAGCCTCTTGGACAAATCAGAAGTGTTATGAACATATCCTGATGACTTAATGCTTAGAGCATTGTAAGTTGGATTCAGGATATTGCCTGGCTGAGAATACTGAATGGATTTTGAACAAACGTGAGAAATCATTGGAAAATGATTAGGGTGATTGATTTGAAAGGGTTTTCAAATCGGTAATTGTTTACACCAGAACGTGGTGCTGTAGGACTTCATGGTTAAAGAATTTTGTTGGTTTCTGATGGAGCGCGTGTGGTTCACTGGCACATCATGACACCTCGAAATTGTCTTAGGGTGTAGTCATGTAGACTAAAGACCCAAGAACCATGGGCAGTCACGGTACACATCACCGGAATGGAGTTGAATGACAAATTGAGATATCATCGGAAGAGTATCCGATAGGATCATCTGCAATAAAGTGTATAAGTGTTAGACACTTGGATACATAGATAGAGTGAAAAGGTCATAGACATAGATATAAAAGGCTTGAATTGAAAGTTTAAAAGAGAATAAGAAACCGATAATAGTTATGATAAATCCGACTTGGTAATTACCTCGTGGAGACTTGGTAATAAGCAGGAGTAGCTGCCAGTCAGATTTTATGTTTCACTTTTGCATGTTTACTTCCTGAATAATTGGATTATTCAAATATCCACAGTCGTTCATACTCTTAGGGAGTAAGTATGAGGGAAGACTGTCATGAATTGGTTTGTAGATTGTCTAAGGAGTTAGACATAGCAATAAGATTGCTGCAACGTTCATGAGTACTTGGAAATGGAGATTTGAGTATTGGATAAACCCGCGCTCAATGGATTGCTTCATGGATTATATCACGAGCAATGTTGAGACGATAATATCTTATGGTCTTAAAGTGGAGAGATATGAGTTATAATTTGCAAGGCGGTTGTTCATTGATAGTACGAAAACGCATCGGTAACTCGATGTTATAAAACTTGCTGTTGTGAGTGATTTGTCGGGTAAAAGATATAACATATTAGTCAAAGCTTATTCGTCCCTTGACCCAGACGGGAAACAGATATCTGTTGGCCACTCGATGATTTTGAAGTTGACTGAAGCGCTGGCCAGCCAGGACTGAATTGATTCGTTCAATTAGAAGTCTAAAAGTCATAAGCAAAATCGGAAGTCAGGAAACAGTGTGTCAGACAGAGATTGATCTCAATCCATGTCTCATGTCTGAAAATATCTTGTTGGACGGAGGATCATTTGATCACTTATCTATGGACAGAACTGACTTGGTCAGAGTTCGGCAGCAGTTTCTAGGAAGCTGCAGGTTGCTGATTAATCAGAGGTTAAATTGGTAATTATAGTCATAGACTTATCCAAGTGGGAGACTGTTGGATTAGCTGACTAAGTCATGACTAATAATTTGTATTTACATAATTAATAGAAGCAAAGTCCATTTGGGTTGCCCTCATAGCTGGAGGTTTGGTAGAAAGTTCGGTAGAGGAAAGGTTGATTTATTATGGGATTAATAAATCAATAGAAATAAAAGATATCGTTTGTTAATATATTAAAGTGATAATATATTAACTAGAAACTATATTGATTGATTAATAATTAATCAGGAATTAATTGGATTAATTTCTGTGGCATTAATTAGATTAATCAGGAAGTCAATGATTAAAGTCGTACAAATTCAATAGTTGAATTACGGCGCGCGGCGCGCAAATGTAAAGGTCGCGACGCGCATACATATTCGTACGAATTCAATAGTTGAATTGCGGCGCGTGGCGCGCCAATGTAAAGGCCGCGACGCGCGTACGTATAATCCGGAAAATGGCTGACGGCTAGGGTTTCTTGTTTCCCTATAAATAGGGAACCCTAGGCCTCATTATTGGTGCTCATTCTATAATTCTCTCGGGAATTTTCGTCCACCCTCTGGCTCCCTGGGTGTGATCTCATTTGAGGCAGGACACTTGTGCTGCTTAGCATCAAGATTAAAACTAAAGGTTAGTTTTTCTGATTTATTCTTTTAGTTAATTTTTGTTTGGCCTTTAGGAATTAGTTACATGTTCAAAGTAAGAAAACATAGATCTTTTCTAGGTTGCATGTGAACTTAGGTTATTTAGTTCATGGTTGCAGAGAACCTTTCAAGGTGCACAAGTCCCACCCATTTTAGACTTACCGGCTCGAACAACAAAGACCACTGATTGACATTTCCTTCCTAAATTCCAATCCTAAAACAGCTCAATCTTTTAAACTCGTAAAACTCAACTTATTTGACTAACTAATAGCATGATCACAACTATATAGTATTTCTTGAAAAATACCATTGCTATCACAATCACAAACCATTCATTTCAAAATTGCAATTTATTAAAAAAAATTTTGAAAAATATTGCTAAAAATTGAAAAATTGATCATTTCTGCAAAAAATTTCAAAAAAAAAATCTCTTTCGACCGTCCACACCCCACACTTAAAATCGTACAACGTCCCCGTTGTACAAAAAATTATTTCAAAACAAGGGAGAAAGAGTTACCCTTTTTGGACGATAGATTGCTTGGTGCTCAGTATCACAAGTATAATTGCGAACAAATGGATCCCTGATTTCGTATGCTGGAGTTGTAGCGCTACAGTGAACACGCCGGTGGTCGAGACAAGTGGAGGGGGCACGGTGACCCCACACTTGTCTGAGACAACTCCTTCTCAATTTGATATAACGTGCATAACTCAACAAACAAATTAAAAGCAAATATGACAAATAGAATATAAAAATGTACAGATAGTGGTGTCATAATTTTTGTACATATATCCCAAAAAATATAAAAAAAAAAAAGAAAAAGTACATCAATCATCATCATGGTAGGTCTCGGATGGACCTGCCCCATCATCGCCAGAGGGGTGAGGTGGAATGTCATCAAAATGCATCCGCAGCATGATCATCCTCTGCGTCTCCGCCATCCAGCGATCATGTGCCTCTCGGGCAGACATCCTCTGGCTGAGGTCCTGAATGGCTGCCATGACCTCGGATAGCTGAGGCTGAGGTGCTGGCTCGGCGGGTACCTCCCGCCTCTGTCGTCTCCGGCCCGGCTGGGCATATGCGGGCTGGGGTGCCTAGGGAGGCTCTGTAGGTGCTCGGATGAACTACCCCGGGCGCTGCTACTCAATGAGCCGCATCCTCTCCAAGGTGCGTGCTGTGGTGCGAGAAGGAGGCAACGCGGTCAAAGAAGCGGCCACGGCGGCAGTAAGGATCCCATATGAACGGGCTAGGCGGGTAATAAAATACCCCCGGGCCAATGGACTGCTAGTGGAAGCTCCCGTCGAGTGAGTGGAGAGAGCAACTGCGAGGGCGTAGGGGAGGTGGAGGAATCGGGACGGATCGAGGAGAGCCCAAAAGAATGTCATGTCCTCCCCGGACACCTTCTCGCCCCCTCCCGCTGCATGATGGAGGTGGAGACGATACGGTGCATGAGGAGGTGGAGTGGGTCACGGAGGTGGCTCTCCCTCGAGGTCCCCGCCTCGTACATAACGTTGGACAGTGGTGTCCAAATCTCCATGTTGCCGGACCTCTCCGGCTGCCCCTTGATACACGCCCCGAAAAATCGGATGTTACAATGATTCATTGTATTATATTGTTTATTTTATTACGTTGGTAATTTCATTCCCTCGTAATATCATTCCTTCATTGCAAACGGACGCTCATTTTCTTATAAATACATCATGTAATTGGTTTACGTTACAACATATATGAAATCAGTAATATGTTCAATATTATTCCTCTACTTTACATATAAAATATGAGATTCAGGTAATACTTTCAATATTATTCCACTGTCTTTTTCTAAAGTTTTTCTAAATGTTAATTTGAATAGAAGATATAACATTGATGTATAATATGTTTCTTTGTTATGACCATTTTTGTCAATATGAACGCAAGCTCGTATAAAAAGTTTGTTCATCTAAAAGCTATCATATAATATCTAGGTTCTTTTTCCTAAAGTAAGATATGTCAATTCACATATGCTCTTGTCCAATAGACTCTAGAATCAGGTTTATTTTATATGAGTTCTATGTCGTGCATGACTATTGTCAATCTGCCCACTTAAATTAGATGTCGTTCTGCTTTTACCAATATGTCTCGAGTTTGCTAGTCAAAGATCAAAATTTTGTAATTAACCAAAAAGATATCTAAAACATGATAAGATAATATGTTTCATTTCTGTCTAATGAGATCTCGTTTTGCTTTTATCTATATGTCTCGAGTTTCCTAGTCAAAGATCAAAAAGTTCTAATTAACCTAAAAAATTTTACAACATATAATAACAGGATGTGTTAAAATTGGACATATCTATATAGAATTAACTCACACATAAAAAAATTATTTAAAATTACCCGTATAATAATATGTTTCATTTGAAATTTACTGTGATCTTAAATAAAATCCTCTTATGTATGTGGATGTCTGTGTTGTGTCGGTTGACCTTCAAACATATGTCATATCATGGAAGATTTTTTTAGAATATTGGTAAAAAAAACTCCATGATATGACATATATGTGTAAAGATCAACTCCAAAAACACTCACATAAAAAAGATTTATTTAAGATCATATTTTTATATCAAAACCCTTGTAATAATCATATATATCAAAACCCTTGTAATAATCATATATGCATGAAATCTAATCAAACACCTTAACGGTCTGCTATGGGCGAGGTATGATAGCCTATTGAGACAAACTAGGGTGCAATAATATCATGTTTTTCTTAGATACAAGATTGACCGAAAAAAATTAGCACATGGTATGCTAAAAGTTGTAGCATTTGTTTGTATTCTCGTATTATTATTATTATTTACGTGGTTAACTCTTCCATAAATATTTTTGGTTTATTTTCTTGGAAAAAGGTAGCCTCACATTAGTTATAGTAGCAAGGACGACTAAGCCTACATTTTCAGATCAAATGTGAAACGATCTGAAATTTGGTCGGATTCTGTTAAATATAGGGTTAATTTCGTAACACGGTGACGTATTTTTTATAATGCTTAAAAATAATAATGAATTAAAAAATATTATTAAAAGGTAATGAATTATTTAAAATATTCTAAAAACATCAGTGAACTAAAAAATCCTACGAAAACGTAACAAACTATTTAATGTGTTTAAAAATTATCATGGTAAGCTTCTATAGCAACAATTCATTTTATTATTTCGATTCTTTTCATCCACCCCTAAAATGAACAAAGAATCAAATATATTGATATGTGGTTTAATTATGATTTGAATGATCGTATATCATTATAATAAGTAAGGGTGTTTATGAAAATGATCTTATGAAAATCAAAATATAATTTGGGATTGGAAGTTAGGAGTTTATTGATCCGAAGAAGAAGCCCTAGATACGTTTTATTCAACTATTTAGGAGTGTATTAATGTGAAGAATTTAAAATGACATAGTCAAAACAATATATGATCTTTCAAATATTATTCCTATAATATAGATCTCTAACCATAGCAATACATTTGAAACGTGATCCAGTTGTCAACAACAGTTGCAAGATAGATGTCTCATAGTCCACCAAAATGGCGATGCTTGTCCAATATATGATTTTTCCAGGTATATCATCGAATTTCTGAATTATAATATTTGTTTACCATTACCTGAAGAAATTCACACATATTGACATAAGACTAGCCTGTTAGGTAACAAATCACCGTGTGACAGATAAAATCATGGAGAACATGTCAATTTGTAGCTAAGAAATTATTTGTGTTGCTAACGGAAGAGAAAATGGAGTTGTTCTTAGAAGATTTATTTAGAAAATAACGGTAATTAAAAGCAGCAATATCCAGAAAGAGCAAGTTCGTAATGGTAAAATTATTTTCAGATTTAGTATATTCGGTCGAATCTTAATATTAATGTAATCGTTGTCGATTTTTTGACAAATGCTTCAGATTTATGAGTGCATTTCAAACAAACATTCTAGCTTTGAAGGCGATATAGAAGAAACTACGTCAATTTAAAAACCTTAAGCTTTTAAACTTCTTATAAGATGTCACAAAACATTTTTTGGACATTTTAACAATTTATTCCATTTTTTAAACAGTTTATTATTTCATGTGTTTTTTTGAACAATCTAAATAGTTTGTTACCCATTTATCACCTTAACCAATGATCCCTTAAACCGGCTATAGGAGTTTACAATGATATTTTTTGAAACTTTAAATAGTTTGTCACCTTTTGATAACATTTTCTAGTTTAGAAATATTTTTTAAACGTTCTAAATAACATGTTACCTTATCATGAGATTAACCTTTAAATATAATGATTGTTTTACATGGAAGATTTTTTTTGTGCCGGTCCTTTTAGTTGATTCTAAAAATATAGAGTAATGACTATAACTTGTTTTCCGTACAAATTCCGTTATTACGTACTACTTGTATTATATATATTTCTTTTCCCAAAAATCCTAGTTATTACTAACAACAAAAATATTACCAATAAAATATTGCATAAAGAAGTAAATAACTCTTTTCTCCCATTCAAAAAACTAACTCTTTGTTCCATTACATTTCGTTTGCATGTGATACCAAATCATTCAAAAATTGTGCTTATGAGACTAAAAAGTTAGTTAAAATTGTGTTGCCACATTTTTGATATTGATATACATTCGTGATTGTTTAAGTATGCTATAAGATACTAGAAAAGTAGGTGTTGGTAGTAATTTCTTATACAACGTTATAACCCTAATGTTGGATTAGACTGTTGCAAAAGTTATGGTTAGTTTATGAACTGCTGATATGCATGTAAAGAAACGAAGTAGATGAACCCCTAATCATCTATAGCAATATCTTTGCTATAATATAGGAACCATGATAAGCAACTAGGATGGTCAGAGAATTTTGGAACTTAGCAACGTTCAAGGATTAATTAGTTATAAAGAAAATACCTAGCTGATAATTGTATCTGAGTAACTACTATGAATAACTTAATAATCAAGTGAATCAAAATGGAATAATATAAAAGAAAGAAAGGCTTATGAAGATAAAGCCTAATGACTGGAAGTTAAGTATGAATGGTAAAGTACTAATTAATGAGGAGAATGTAATTGAATTGCATGTTGACTTTGAAAAGTCAAACTTACTATGAAATGTGACTATGAAATATGAGTAAGGAAGTTGCCTAGGTTTCAAATGGAATACATCTTAGTGAATATGAACTAGGAAAAGAAAACGCGATAAACGAAGATTGTAACAAGGATTGCACAAGGAAATGAGAATTCAAATCAAGGATTGCGCAATGTAATGCTATAAAAAGGAATTATTGTAACAAGGATTGCACAAGTCAATGAGAATTTGATGCAAGAGTTTTATTGAAGACTTAGTAGCAATTTATGTTAAAGTGGAAGTATGTAGTGGCAAGTTAATTCCCTTCCCATATAGTGATTCCGAGGAAGGAATCCTTTTAAGGGGTAGATAATTGTGACAAATAAAAATAAGTATACTTGACATGATACTTACGTATATCGAATGTATAATACAAAGAGCAAAAGAGTCAAAGAAGATAAAAATATGGAAATTTATGTTTTAAAACCTTTTATTAAGTCACAAGAAAATATTAATTCATTTGGAAATTTGTTTTAAAGACTCGAACACAAAAATGGAAATTTGGAAACAAAGTTGAGAAAACCAATTATTAAACTTTTAAAATTAATATCTCAAAATCTATAAAGAACTGGGAAAAAGTCATCAAGGAGACTTTTATAATATTTAATGTAACAAGAATATAAGAACAAGATATTGGTCATTTGGAGTTATAATGAAGAAGTTATGGCGGTTTAAAGATGGCCAAAAAGTGACAAAAATGGCCAATTGCTCTTGTTTGAGGGGTTGTATCGGAAAATATATAAAGATTAATACTTAACTTTGTAGGAGAAATTTGTTAAGCTTATTCCCACCTTTCTAAAGGTATAAGATTCATAAAACTTAGATATTGTACGTGGAAGTTATGTCTATGGAAAATTAAGGAAAAAGTAAGCATAAGTGCTAAAAATATTGTTAAGGCATGGAAGCATGAGGGGCATATTGGTAATATCCGTGTTACCAGTCAAAATTGACTTGAAGACTGATGCGTGTTTTTTCTTTCTCTCTCTTCTGATTTTGGCATACGTATTCAGCAAAGAAAAGGGGGAAACACACACACACACACCTTTGATGTGTGTGTGTGTGTGCGTGTGATTAGGATTGTCGAGAGAAGCAAAATTGAGAGAGTGACAGGCATAATCGATCGTAATGGAATCGTGAGAGAGGGAGGAGAGGCAGTGGTGCTCAACTGCTCTACGAATTCCGATGATCCGCCACCAGTAACAAGCGGCGGTGATAGCTGGCAATCAGCGGAGAAAGGTGGTTGGTGGTCGGGATGAAGCCTGAGATCCGATTTCTTGTATTATATAGCCCTTATCCCATCGATTTCAGATTATCTTGAATTTGGGCAGATTTGCAAGGTAACTTCCAAGCCCTAGTTGAATTGATTTCTCATAAATGTATAAATTGCTTGGACTATGCTTGCAAGTAAGATATCTTTTAAGTTGCATGAATTACACCTTGATGGCTAATCAATTTGACGATGATATTGAAATTTAAGGGATTGAATTATGTTTAAGGTTTAGCTTATTAACAAATTGAATCAAGTGTTATGTAATAATTTTATTTGGACTCAAGGGGTTGAGTTTTGTGTCATGGTCAATTTTTATGTACTTGATTCATGTCTTTCTATACATATGGTGACTAAGATGATGGCATTGTAATATTAGACTTGATTTGCACATGAATTCGTAAAAGTAGTCAAATGAAAGGGTTTTACTACTTGAGGACACTTTTTTGATAAAGGTTGCAAAAATGGGACAAATTTTGTAAGTATGAAATTGGTTTGAAATATTTTGGTACACTAGGAGTTTTATAAACATTGGAATCGTATTGGTGCTAGTAAATTTCCTAAAGGATATGGAATTATGAAATAGAAACAAGAGTTATTTTTGAAGTTAATGGTAAAGTATTGGAATAGAATCATGAAATCCAACCTTTAGAGACAATTTTTGGTATTTTACAAAAATGACATAAATTGAATCATAGAGTTGAATTGAAATGACTTTTATGAAATATTGGTAGTATATTGTAGTCAAGCAAATGAGAAATAACATGTTTTGCAAGAACTTCTATTTATGGAAACTTTAATGGTCTGGATTTGCTAAAATGGTATGAACGAGGAAAATGAGGATGTTTTGACATCTAGTCATCGTGAACTTATAAAAGATCGAAAATAAGAATGTTGTGAAATAACTTGGTAAAACCATATAAATATCATGTCTGACTAAAAGTGGGACAAAAAGAGGAAAAAAATTGGCAAAATGTGGGTATTAAGCTTTTGAAAACTATGTGTAATCGATGAAAGGAAATTAGAGTAAAGTTTGAAGTATTAAGGACGTAATTGGAGTAATATGAATGGAAAATAGTATGTTTTTCAACAATTTCTATTTTAAGAAACTTTATTGGATTAAATTTGCCAAAATGGCATAAAAGAGTAAAACGAGAGATGTTTGACATTTAAGCAATTAGTAGTGTTTTATAAGTATGTTAGACGAATAATGTTATTTAAATTAAATGTTAAAACCAAAATATTCATAATTACTCAAATTTAAGACAAAAGGGTAGAAGTGTCCAAAATGATTATTATGCTTTAAGAATCATACTTAATATCTAGAATGGAATTAAATTATGTGTAGAAGGAGTTCATGTATGATTTAACACATATTATCTGTTTAGCTATGTATTGTGCTCTAACATCTTAATAAATCAATATATGTTGATGGATAGTTAGAAGCAAGTAAAGGCAAGAGTTAGACATCTAAGGCCTTACTTAAAAGTTGAACACCCTATTAGATTGATTTCGACCAATGTCTCATGTTCAACATGATGTCTGTAACAATACAATAACTGATATCATTACCTTATAACCAATTGTGGCTTGGAGCACTTGGAATTGGTTGTTGCTGGATGGCACCTCGTCGTGTGTTATTGGGGTAGTGGTCTATTACAAGACGTCAACCACCGTCTATGTCAGTCTATATGCTCAAGAATCATTTTAGAATGACGTTTGCCAATAACATATGATCCTATTGGGTCACACCTTAAGCAAGTTGGAACATATTGAATATTTATTATTAATACGATTATTAATAAATAATCAACTCTTGTATTTAATTAGGAGATAATTACTATTTTATGAAAATAATAAATCAAGAGAGTTAAAACTAGTTATTACATCATATTGCATGATTTAATAAGTCATGTATAAGTTCTTGGAGAATTTGGTTTCCACTCAACTTTCTACTTACATGAGTACATCTAGTTTGGGAAACTACATTAATTCTCTCTATTGTTGGCCAATTAGTCAATTGGATGGGAAGGTTTCTTGCCAACCTCCTTCTTACACAACCCATGCTTCTTACATCTCATCACTTATCATTTATAATAGGTATGAGTCTTAGATCTGTTATGTAGATATATAAGAAAGTGTAAGACCAAAAAACTAACTAGTTCTTCTCCCATTCCTCGATGAAATTCGTTCATCACATTCTCTCCCCCGTCTTGCATGTCTTTTGAAGCCTTTTGCAAGTTTGAGTGGTGTAGAAGTGCTTCTCCTTTAGGCTACACGGAGTGGTGGCCAATGGCCAACGGATGGCCAAGGGGTTTTTGTGGGCCAGACTATGGTTGGCAGGCGTTGACCATTTTGTAGGCAGTGGTGGCCAATGGCCAACGAATGACCAAAGGAGAAAGTTGTACAAGTGCTAATGCTAGATGTACAAGGAAAATAGCTGTTGGCATCTCGCCAACCGGTTGGCGAGTGAGGATGGCGAGTGAGGATGGCGAGAGGGGCCGGAGTAGTCTTGGCGAGTGCTTTTGGTTGGCCAAAAGGTTTGGCGAGTGGTTTGGCCACTCCTACTCCGTGGAGCCTTAGTGTTTAATTGTGTGAAGCACTTAAAGGCTTAAGAAGTCACAAATACAAAAAGGAACTAGGATTCCTAGTGCCTTACTCTTGTTGGTGGATTCATTATAGAGGGTCTCTCCTTTGAGTTCTCTTGTCATCTTCATCAACTCCTCAAAAAGAAGAGGGATCAAAGTATTGAAATGTTGTTTTCTTTACATCCTATGGTTGTTAAATAATCCTTCTATATTATGTAATTGGATCCTCTTTGTGATTTTTTTAAAATAATATTAAAATAATTCTTATTTTAATACCATTTCCGTTTGCCGCTTAAAATTGTTTTTCGCAAAATGATCGTTTTAGTTTATCAAAAGACATCATTGGTATCAGAGCTTCTTTTACATGTTAGAAATATTTATTTTAATGTTTGATAACCTTTGGGTTTGGAAAATATGCTTGATATTTTTTGTGGCAAAGAAATCACCAAATATATTTTCTTTGGCAACTCCTTTTATAATTGTTATATTTTATGCAACCAATTTTCCCATGCATTTGGTTGTATAAAGTTTTCTTTGAAAAACAAAGTGGTTTTTTGTATATTTCATATGATGATGTTGTGTATAATCAATTCATAAGGACGATTGTGTTGTGTTTGGTGTGTATTTATTTATTCATTAGATGTAATATATAAATCGGTATTTTTAATTTGGATGTAATAAATTAGTTTGACTAGTTTTATTCTTCTTACCAAATCTAACAAGACGAAGAAATGACAATCTTTGGAAGATATGTCATGTCTTAACCGCTTAATACTATAATCCCAACATTGAGTTTCTACTCTTGGTTTTGGGCTTAATTGTAGTCTTAATGATTTAAGTGTCATCACTCCACAACACATCATGCCTTGAAGTTCTTTTGCAAGCAAGAGTTATCTTGGCAAGTGGGAGCTTGAAGACCCTTTTGAAGTTTCCATTATGTCCTTTAGGAACGACTTCATAATTCTTATGATGACTCACAAAAATTATTCTAGAAAATGGCTTGATTTATATACTTTTTGATGCATGTTGGTGATGTTTAATTTTATGTTATGTTTTATGTATGGAAACGGTTTCTACATGTTAAATAACATTTTATTATAAATTAACATCACTTGAAGTTTGAGAAATAAATATTTAAAATGTAATGTAAGACGTTTACAAATGAGTTTTTATTAAAAGCGGTTTTTGAACATTTAAAATCGAGTTTTTCTTAAAAATGGTTTTCATTGTAAAACTTTTAATAGTTAACTCTAAAGTATTTAAAATAGTTTAAAATGTGTTTAAACTAAATCTAAACTCCATGTCTTTTATAATATATAAGAGTTTTATTAAAAGACTAATAAATCGTTTTATAGCGTTATAACGTCAAACTATAATACTAGGTATGGTTTTTTACGTCAAAACTTAATATCTGGCATTGGTTAAATGATTTGTGTTGATATTATATTTTATGCATGCTAAATATGATATAGAACATAATTATCATCGTTTGGTTTTAGTTTATCAAAATATGATCTTCTACAAATTCATAAGGTTATTAGGTTTTGATTATAAAGAGGAGATTTAAAATAATGATTTTAAAAGTGACCCAAAACAGCAATTATTATCTAATGAAATGAAGTTTTATTAAAAGACTATAATCGGTTCTTACAACGCGCTACCGATAAACTTTAAATATGAGATATTAGTTTATTTTTTATCGCGGCTAAACGGTTAATAAAATAAATTTTTATTTAGAACATAAATAATCTGATACAAGAGATATGTTTTGTACAAAATGTTACATGAGTTGTTGGATGCACGCAATATTCATGAGACCATGATTCCTGGAGAAAGGGATCATAAAATATATATTATTAAAGGCCCTATTCCTGAATAACCCATAATTTTTAAAAGATCTGAACATGATTCCTGGGGAAAGCATCATTGTGATGCTTAAGATGTATATGACGTCATAAGGGGAACAATTTCTCCTGAGTTTCAGAACGTCTTGAAAAACTTTGGAGCATATCAGATGTTTTGTCATGTAAAGCAGATATACCTTTAGAGCTGTAAAACCTGGTTCAAACCAATTCTAGCATTAGTAGAATGCAAAGCTAAAGAGAGTCACACTGTGTGTCCTAAGACTTGTATTGTAAAACAATGTTTGTTTGATCATAAAAGACTCGTATTGTAAAACAATGTTTGTTTTGAATTTAGTTTGTCTTGTTGGGCCATAATTATTGTTGGTTTAATCTTTTCATTTGTTTAGGGAAAAATAGTATCTTATGGGCTTGTCTTGGGTTTTCGGTGGGCTTGGGTGCAAGTGGGCTTAGGTCTTAGGATTAAGTATAAATAGCTTTTTCCTTGTCATTTGTTAGAGAGATCGACTAGGAGCTTTCTAGAGAGAATTATTGTGCAATCGATGATAAGCTTATGTACCAGTCTGTTAATCTTAATAGAGTGCATTGAAGGTTTGTAGTAATTCGTTGTTGTGTGTGTTTCGATTCATAATCGTTGGGATTCTGCACCAATCGAGTGTGTTTGATTGATATCAATTATATCCAGGAGATTTTTGGGACTAACAAGTGGTATCAGAGCCTAAAATCCTAATTTTTGGGTGTTTTGGTATCAATTTTTCGAAACATTTGCTTGGATTTGGACGATTTTGAGCGTTTTTGGACCGATTTGATCGATTTTGGGTGTTTTCGTTCGAAGTGTTCTTCGTGTTCTTGGCAATATTCAAGTGAAAATCATCAAAAATCGAGTTTGATCCAAAAAACGGCGTTTTTGCGAGTGTTTTGACGTATTCCAGATCTGAAGTTGTTGTTCGTTCATGCTCCAGGTTTCTCGGTGGCGGCGCTGTTTTTTAGGGTTTTTACGAAGTTGTTTGGTTAGGGTTTGGATTGTTCGGTCCATCAAGGGTTGTTCGTTCAGCCCATTTGCGATTTTTCGGTGCATTTTAGGGTTTCTGATTTTCGGTTGAAGATTGTTGTTTGGTCTTAGGTTTTTCGCCCAGTTGTTATGTCTGTCTGTTATTCAGTGTGGAGTTGTTCGGTCCAGCTGTTTTTCGGTGTACTTGTTTTTTGCCCAGGATTTCGGTTAATTGTTTTTCGGTATAGTTTCTCGATTTAAGTGTTGTTCGGTGTAATTCCAAGGTTGTTCGGTCGAGTGTTGTTTTTCGATTTCGAGGTTTTTGATTTCAATAAGTCAAAATTTTCGAAAGGTTTCGTTGAACCTTGGTCAAATTTTGGTTTTTCACCGAAATTGTTTTTGGGATTTTCGATCAACTCTTTTGTATTTGAAGACTTTTCGGCACACTAAAACCTTTAAAATAACGACAAAAGACGCTTCAAAAATTGCTTGCTCTTCTTAATCGTGTGTTGATATAATTGCCAAACTTCGTGAACACAATGATAATTTAGTTAGACAAATGTTTGAAATGGAAAACCTTGTCTATAATACTAAAAAGAAATTGAAACCTTTACAAGAAAAACTTGATGCTAAAACATCTGATTTTAAGAGAGTACAAGAGGACTGGAGTACAGCGGCCTCTCGATATCATTTCACCAAAGAGGAGATAGCCAGTTTAACTGCCGAGCTTGAAGCATTAAAAGACAAATACAAAGATGCTGATTTTAATATCAAGAAGTTTGATGCATCAACTACGGTTGTTGAATAAATGGTTGAGCAGCAACTAAAATGGCTGAATAAACAGGGCGAGGGTTTGGGGTATAATAGTGTGCCAACCCCGTGTAATGACGATTATCCTCCGGGCTTAAGCCTTTATGATCAAGTCATACTTGCCCGTGCTAAAGCTGAACGAGAAAGAGGGAAGCGTGATGAAATTGACCAGCTCATGGTTGCTCGACGTCAAGCTGATGAATCAAGAAAAGTTGAAGAAGCTATGGATGGTGAAGGTCTTGGATTCAAAACTGTTCCACCTCCATTTAATCATAACTATATCTCGAACCTTGAAACTGAAGAATCAGGAGAATGTCATCACTCCAATTTCGATCAAAAGGATTAGTCTGGCACCGTTAAGAATGAAGTAATAGTGGAAGATGCGAGCAAGGAGGACAAAGATAGTCCCACTTCTACTGAACACGTGTCAACATCTAATGCCTCATGTTCTGCTGTTACTAATGATTGTACCAAAACCGTTGATGCTGACTCTACAACTTCTTGTGGTGATGGTTTAAATTCCAAAAATCCATATGTTTGAAAATTTAGACCAAAGAAGTTTGTAAAAGAAGGGGAAGTTCTTGTTGGGCCTAGAACTAGTCCCAATAAATGTGGTTGTGCTTGTTCTTGTGGAAATTCCTTGAAAAACTCATCTGGACAAGGACCAAGTCACAATTTCATTTATTTGAAGAAACAGACGTGCTTTAACTGTGGCATCGCAGGTCATATTGCCAGGAACTGTCCATATCGTCCATATGTTCCCTTCTTCGCACAATGATGGCAGAACATGCCAAAAGGAAGATCTTGCAAAAGAAAACCCTCGAGGTCACGATCAAGAGATGGTGATTGGAACGCTGCAAAGGCCAAGAAGCAGGCCCCCAAGGACAAGAAGACCGATTCGAAAGATGACTATACCAAATCGAAATCGGTAAGGTCGAGTTCATCTCATGGGTCGTTCTCGAGTCCTCACTGGCAAAAGAAGCACAAATCAAGGGGGAGTTCTGCTTCGAAGAAAACTGTCGATACACCCATCCGGTCAAACAACAAAAGACCTAAACCAAATTACCGATGGGTACCAAAAGGCCTCGTTCCCAATTCATTATATAATGTTGCTATCTCTTCACTCTTATCTGATAAACAAGATATGTCATGGGAGAGAGTAAAGTGTGTTGATGACAATGACCGACCCAGTTTCAAGATGGACTGGCTTCCCAAGACCAATTAAGCCCGCATCATGTGCAGGAGCAGCTGTGGAGGAATATCATCAGATCTTGGTTTGATGATAATGGTTGTTCCATGCACATGATAGGAGACATTTCTCAACTACACAACATTCAAATCATTGATGGAGAGTATGTGTCCTTGGAAAGAAGAGAGGAAAGATCACGTGGGAATTGTGTCTAAACTGTGTGTTCGAAAAGGTAACATCGCTCCAAACTGGATTTGATACGTTTCGATGACTGTTAAATCATTTCTGTAAATATTTACTTTATTTTTGTTTAGTTAAATTTGTTCATGGTTTTTACTTCCACAATTCTATTCCATGCACAAATTTAGGGGGAGAATTAAAAACAAAACAAAAATTTCAAAACTTTAAAAAAATATATACTAAAATATTTTTTATAATTTTCATATCTTTCCTTTCAAAAATTAAAATCTACAAAAATACGTCTTTACTTTTCAGAAAACTTAAAAATCCAAAAATATGTTTTTCGTTTAATGTCTTTTCTTTCAGAAAATTACAAATTTTTTTTTTCAAAAATATTACCTACCGATGACGTACCGAGTTGTACCACTCACTGTTGAGGTAACACTTAAGTGCTAGTGACACTTACTGTTACACCATAGTAAGTTTGAAGCACTGACAACCGTTTCTTAACCAAATCTAAAAGTTTCTTCTGCAACATCAACTTCTAGACACTTTGAGTAAAACCACTTAGAGTTGAGAGTTAAGAAGTCTGTGCCGATGGTTAGATTGCTTACTGTAATCTATCACACGCACCAATCCATTCTCAACCACATATATATTTCTGTTGCAAGAAATAGACGACTCATCATTTAAAACCAAGTGGTGATGATATTCGAAATCCTATGCCAGTGATCTCTACTACAACACAAGTAGTAGATGTGAGGCATCAACAACCATTCTTACCTGACAAAGCTTTTAATTCAAGGGTTGGATGATTCAGTCTAATAAACCATACGCTGATGACAATTAAAAAATCTAGCCGATGGGTTTGTCTAATAACCAAGACATATTACACGCTCATACCACTCTTGACCTAAACTTCTTCTAAACAAGATGTTCGTGACTCAATGTGATATTACCTCGCATTGATGAAACATCGAAATTCTGGGTGAGTGATCGTTGTTAACCACAATAGCTGTGAGACCCCAATAACTTTACCAGGATTCAAATTGGCAATAGGATGGTACACTCCGCAGAGTTTGGATACCATTGAACGTCTCGCCAAGGGCCAAGTCAACTTATTGACTTGTCAACTGCATTGAGATCATTGATCAAGGATATGCAGGGGCCAAAATCAAAACGGCCACGAGTAGTTCTCCGATACTCAAACAATCGTAGTGCATTCCTCCGGGTTCACACAGATACTGCGAGAAGTCTCGTCCTGACCAAAGGCTAGGTCCTTGAATAACTGTGGTGAGAATTTTATGACTCTGTGACCCATAGGATTTTTGGTCGTCATTACGTGCTGGTTATAGTCGAAGACAATCCAATGAAGTCTTTCAAGTGATGGAGCCAGAAGTGAAGTTTGAAGTTTTCAACACGATCATTTCAACCCCAGAGAAGGTGAATCATAACTCCATGTACCAAACTGCTTGAATTCCTCCTCAGTCAGTTTGCTACTACATTTGCACGTTCATGTGATCAAGGAAGAGAAGAAGAATATTCAAACTCCATGCTCATCAAAGTCAAGCTGGATGTCGTGAATTCAAGACCTATGATGAATCCTGTTCACCCAATGCGCGTTCAAAGCTATATCTAAAGAGAGTCTAATACCGAAGATGATGTTGTCTCTGCAAAGTGCTGAATGCTATCAACATCTTTGCCCGTTGCTCAGTTAAAGGGGAGATTGTTAAATTTTGTCTGTAGTGTACAAGCGAAGCCATGTTCAAGACAAAGCACGATGACAAATGAAAGCAATAAACCAAGGGGGAGATTGTTGGGCCATAATTATTGTTGGTTTAATCTTTTCATTTGTTTAGGAAAAAATAGTATTTTATGGGCTTGTCTTGGGTTTTCGGTGGGCTTAGGTGCAAGTGGGCTTAGGTCTTAGGATTAAGTATAAATAGCTTTTTCCTTGTCATTTTTTAGAGAGATCAACTAGGAGCTTTCTAGAGAGAATTATTGTGCAATCGATGATAACCTTATGTACCAGTCTGTTAATCTTAATAGAGTGCATTGAAGGTTTGTAGTAATTCGTTGTTTTGTGTGTTTCGATTCATAATCGTTGGGATTCCGCACCAATCGAGTGTGTTTGATTGATATCAAGTAGATCCAGGAGATTTTTGGGACTAACATGTCTAAATTTATTTTGCAATTAATTGATTACTAACCTATCGTTTTTTCATAATGATCACATTCTTATTCTAAAATGATTGTTCTTATTACGAGAACCAGATCTCCTAATAGAATAACGAAGTAAATATTGGTTTTCTAAATTATAAGTTCTTTGAGAAACACATTTTGACTCAAATATGATTTGAATCAAAATATCTATGACATTGTTATCTTTGTTATAAATGGAATACACATATTCCAACTTTAAGAAATAGTTTTTGAAGGCAAATAAAGATGTTTGTAGGACTTACGTGAATTTTGTCTATAAAAGGATTACTAATTATTTATTCAGTAAATAGTAGAGAAAATAATTAGTAAGGAACTATAGACGGTGATGTATGACTTCCTTCTTAATGAATGTCTATATTTAATCCGAGATACCTCATCAACTTTATTAACAACTATATTCGTTGTATTTTATATGATAAAGTGAAACCTTTAAAAGTTTTCAAATGAGAAGTTGAGAATCAAATCAGAAGTACCATCTAAAGCGTTGATGATTATAAAGGATAATCTAAACCTTATTGGATATGATTTACTTTATAATCAGTGGGAATTATCTTCCTTTATCCTTTTGGGATGATATACATATCACTATTAAATGTATTTCAAATGTAAATTTCAACTAAGAAGTAGATGAAACATTTTGTTAATGTTATGGACGCCTATGTAAGACTAAAGCTTCCAAAATTTCTAAATATATACTTGTAGGATATTCTAAAAGAGTTTTAGATTACACAAGCCCACCTAGAATAAGTTCTCTTATTCCTATAAAGGCTGAGTTATTAGAAAGGAAGTTTCTAACGACAAAGCAAGTAGGAGGCACATGGAACTTGAAGTAGTTCAAGAAGCATAGCCTGATGTAGCAAAAGTTGTCCCTAGTTTTAACAAAGAAATTGTTGAGCTTGAATAATAGTTATTTCAAAAACACAAATTCACATGTATAGTAGAAATCATCTATAACATGAGAATTATGGAATCTCTCATTGATGAGTTTTAATGATAGTTTATTGTAAATATACCAACTACCAAAATGCTATGTCAGATTTTGAACCTAATAAATGACTTTGAGCCATGAACATTTACATGCTATCAATGTATGATAATCTAGTATGGGCTTGATTAATCTTCCTCCCTGTAGTGAGACTACAAGGAGTAAGTGGTTCTTTTAGAAAGAATAACATGTAAATCTATACGCTTTTAGCATGAATTGTTGTAAAAAGGCCTTTCTCATACTCATGTCATTGACTATGACCAACCCATTTTTATTCAAGTGGCTATGATTAGATCTATGAGGATATTTACCATTACCTCATAATGTGATTATAAGATATGGCAAATGGATTTCAAGAAAACTACTTCCCTTAATAGACGCCTTCTTGAAGAAGTCTATATAGTTTAGCCTGAAGTTTTCTTAATTCAATATATCCTAACAAAGTGTGTAAGCTTTAAGATCTATTTTGGATATAAGGCAAACATCTCAAGATTAGAATTATCATATAATTGTGAAAACACAAAGTATGTTTTACAACACAACGATGATAAACATTTGTGTTTACTCAGAACTAGTAGGAGCATAGTGATATTCCTAATCTTGTATGAATAAGACATACTTAATCATAAGAAATAACATTCTGACTATGCAAGGATGTTTTGCCTTGACTCGGAAAGTATTTATAAAATGAAAGACTTAGGAATGACAAAATATTATTGGAATGTATAATCTATGGAGATAGATCAATATGAATGTTAAAGTTTAAATATTTGTGCATATGTGGACAACATCTTGATAGAGATCAAGACGCAAGGTTTCCGTGAAGGATCCTTGTCAATGCCACATACCACTATCTTGAGGTTGCCTCGAAAATGACTTAGCACAAAGAGCTGAACAAGGTAAAATGATTTATATTCCATTTGGTTTGACAAATGAATTCATCATTATGCCATATGATGTGCAACACTAGGTTTATGATTATGATATGACCATATGATAACATACCAACAAGATACATGGGAAGGCCATTAGATGACTAAAAGGAAATTCTAAGAGTACTTGAGAAGCAATAAGAGAATGTATGTTGAAAATTAAAAAAATATACGAAAACTCGTGGGTTTTCGGGTCGAGGAACTTTCACTCAACAATAAACGAAAATATATACATATTAAGTGCTAAAATGTAAAGAAAAGATGCGGAAAATATAAACGACTTGAAATATAAAGTTGCGAAATATTAAATAAATTGTAAAGAACAAGTGAATTAAAAGAAGAAAATTAAACGATATAATTTAATTCGTATTTTTCATAACTAAACGAAAGGTGTCACATATTAAAAGTTAAGCTCAAACAAACTTTCTAGTCTAATACGAACTACATGAAGATCTAGAGTGGTTAAAAGAAGAGGAGATATGATGTTCTTGATGTTCTTGAGGTGGCTCGAGAGAATTCTCCAGCCACTCCTCTAATTCCTTTAGACTACATTGGAGTGATAGTTTTCTCACAATCTCTAGTTGATCTCCATTAATTCTCATGACCCAAGGCTCATATTTATAGGAGGAGAAGATCTCTTCCAGATCTCAAGTACAATAAATAATAATAAACTATTACAAGCCTACAACTAGCCTACTTAGTCTAAGTCTTGAACTTTGATCCTCAATTTGCTGGTAGACATTTGTTGCTAGTTCATCATCTCAACTTCTTTGTCTAGCTCCAATCTTTAGCTTAACTTTTGTTCAAGCTTCAAGGTTCGTTGCTGTGCAAATCAGAGATTTGGTGAACTAATATTTTTTGTTTAGCACTTTATGAATTTCTGATCATGCACCATGATATGAATTTCGGATTCAAGAATTCACAACTTTTGGATCCTCATAATCTTCGGATCCTCAAGTTTGGCTTGTGATATTCGGATAAGCAACATGATGTTTGGTTCAAGATGTTCAGCTTATAATCTTCGGCTAGATGGTAATGTTCAGATCTTACAATCTTCGGTTCTAGGCTTGGTGAATTTCGGTATCATAATTTTCGGATCCTCATAATTTTCAGATCCTGCAATCTTTGGTATGTAGATCTTCGGTTGATGGTGATCTTAAGTTCATGCTTGGCTTGATGATATTCAGTATTCCATCCTCAATGTTCGAATCACTCTTGAAGATATTTGGGTTACTCTTGATTTTCTATAGGTCACATATATCTTCGGTTTACTAACTTTTGGTTGAATACTCATTTTCGGATCCTAGGACCAACATTTTTGGATCCATGGTGAATTTTAGTTTGCACTAGCCTTTGGCTATACCATGAATTTCGGTTACCAAACTTGGATTCTCCAACTTTGGTTCTCGGTATCTCATTTTCTATCTATACCTCAATTCTTGATGATACCACAAATCTTCAACATCTTCGACATTTACACTAACAATGTATATGATTTAATCAGTTTTGAAGAACATCTTTATGTAAAGAGCTACATAAAATGCTGACTTTAAAACACATAATTATAATTGTGGATTATAAATGGACTATAACTTCATTATGAATGAAGAAGGAGTTTTGTTGGAATTAGTTCCAAGCAAAACATAATAATCTAGTCCACTACAAAATCGAATACACTACTACTTTAGAAGTTGCATTCTAATATGATTGGGTGTATAGGTTGATTGAAAAAAATAGGTTGAGTCCTTTTGTCCAGTGATCACCTAGAAATCTTTATGATTTCAAGAATGTAGTTGATCAAGCTAAAAGGTACTAAGACAAATTTAAACTCCATTCATGCTCTCCAAGATAACCAACTATACTTAGTATAAATTTGATTATGATGACTCGTATTCATACAATTCATTCAAATTAAGTATAGTATTTGGATATTAGAACAATATAAGAAACATTTATCATGATGACTTGATGTATTGGATATGATCATTTCATTAAATAATCGTTGTGTTCTATATTAGCATGTTTAATCCTTGAGTAACCTGGTTATTCAAAATGTCCATAGTCGTTCATAGTTGTGGGAGCATCTATGAGGTAAGACTAATATGAATTAATTGGTTGATTTTCATGGAGAATAAATTGGCAAAGGGTTGCGACCAAAATTCATAGATACTTGATTAGAAAATAAGTATTTGACAAGACGCGTATCAAAATCACTTCATGGATTGTTGGCATGATTGATATTTGATTATCGTAATATCTTTGTATTCTTCAACCCGACATGCATATTTGGGACTTGAGTGTAGGAATTGTTGTTCTTTGACATGATTTAACGTTGTTCTGTAAAAGGCAGTTATAAGGGCTATCGTTGGGTATTGCTTGAACTACATGATAGGCGTATGTAGTCAAGATGAAATTTGTTCCTGTTATTCGTTGAGAGATAGACATCTAAGGCCTTACTCAAAAGTTGAACACCATATGAGATTGATTGTGATCCATGTCTCATGTTCAACATGATGTCTGTAACAAAGGGATAATTGATACCATTACCTTATAACCAGTTATGGCTTGGAGCACTTGGAATTGGTTGTTTCTGGATGGCACCTTGTCGTGTGTTATTGGGGGCAGTGGTCTGTTGCTAGACGTCAACCACTGTCTATGTCAATCAATAATGAATCTTGTGCAAGTGGGAGATTGTTGGATCTATATGATCAAGAATCATTTTAGAATGACGTTTGTCAATAACATATGATCCTATAGGGTCACACCTTAAGTAAGTTGGCATATATTGAATATTTATGATTAATACGATTATTAATAAATAATCAAATCTTGTATTCAATTAGGAGATAATTATTATTTTATGAAAAAAATTAATCAAGAGAGTTAAAACTAGTTATTATATCATATTGCATGATTTAATAAGTCATGTACAAGTTTTTGGACAGTTCGGTTTCAACTCAACTTTCTAGATAAATGAATACATCTAGTTTAGGAAACTAGATTATTTCTATCTCTTGTTGGCCAATTAGTCAAAGGGATTGGGAGGTTTCTTGCCAACCTCCCTCTTTTACAACCCTTTCTTCTTACATGCCATCACATAGCATTTATTAGAGGTATGGTACTTAGATCTTATATGTGGGTATATAAGAAAGTGTAAGACCAAATAGTTCTTGTCTCATTCATTGATGAAATTCATTCACCATATTCTATCCCCCTCTTGCATGTCTTTTGAAGCCTTTTGCAAGTGTTAGTGGTGTAGAAGTGCTTCTCCTTTAGTGCTTAATTCTGTTAAGCACTTTAAGGGTTAAGATGTCACAAATACAAAAGGGAACTAGAATTCCTAGTGCCTTGCTCTTGTTGGTGGATACATTATAGAGGAACTCTCCTTTGAGTTCTCTTGTTATCATCATTAACTCCCAAAAAACCAAGTGGGTCAAAGTGTTCAAAGGTTGCTTTCTTTACATCCTATGGTTGTCAAATTATCTTTCTATAGTATGTAATTGGATCTATTTGGTGGTTTTATTAAAATTGATCTTCAAATAATTGTTATTTTAAAACTGTTTCCGTTTGCTGTTTAAAATTTTTTTTCGCAATATGATCGTTTTAGTTTGTCAAAACACATCAAGGCATTCCTAGCTACCGAGGTGAGAACATAAGGTTTTTTACTAGATACATACCAACAAGTTTTAATGTTGAAGGTTTTGTGTTAAGTGTTTATATGAAATCTTCTATGTTAAATGGTTTGACAAATGATTTCAAAAGCTTGATTAAAAGTATTGATTTATATTGAATGGTTGAAATGGTTTTACATGTTTAGTATGATGTATCAAGTAAAAACCAATTTGGTAACCTATGAAGTAAGAAAAATGAAATTAATAATTAAAGATGACAGTGAATATGATGATGTTGTCTGGACTAAGGACCTTACCTGCTAGAGGGGGGGGGGGGTCAAATAGACACAACTGTGATGGTACCTCCTTTCTCAAAGTAGTTGTCTTTATGCACACCCTTATGGATGGATGTGTTCCATTCCATGAAGGCGATGAAAACCTGTGCTATGCACACCCTTACGAGTGGATATTTTCCATTTTGGGAAGGAGGTGATCTATGGAGGCCCCCGTAAGAATATGATAATAATGGGAAGAACTACGAAAAGAAATCTGTCTAATAATATCTGATGAAGTAATGACTCATGTTTTAATGTTATAGCAATGAACTTATGTCTTGTTGATAAGGAAGGAATTAAGTTTTTATGATAAAGAATGACTTATATTTCATAAAAAAGAATGACTTATGCTTTGATAATAAGGTAATGATTATGTTTTAATGAGAAAATAAAGGTCGTTTTTTTTTAACAAGAAGTACCGATTTCCTTAAATTATGATGAATATTGTTATCAAGTTTTGTTTAAACTTGTATGTTCTAAAACCTATGTTACTCGCGAGGCTTATTGTCTCACGTATGTTTGTTTTTTAAATTCTATGTACACAAGAACAAGATTCTTGTGATCAGATGATAGAAGGAAATGACTTAGAATATGTTATGTGTATTGTAGATAGAGTAGATGTCCAGAAGATAGAGTTATCCCAAGTGCAATATAGTTATGTCATGTAACATAGAGATATTATGTCTGTATAGCCCAGAGGTCATGCCTAATTTTCGGTAGAAATGTTGGTTTATTATAGGACATAGCTTTGAGATGTTTTAAAGCTTTAGTATGGTTGTTTTGATATGAGTTTGTGACCCCCAAGGTTGTTTAAATACTTTTAAACTCAATTGTTTTAGTTGAGATCAAAAGTTTTATATTATGATTTAGGCAAAATTACACTGTAGCCCAAAGATGTTTCAACTTCGGTTTTAAAAGGTCCCTAAACTTTTTTTTTTCTTTCTAAAGGCACGAACTCTATGTTTACCTGCTAAAAAAACCTTCTACTTATGCTAACCGGTTATAAATCCCTAAAACCTTTAACCAATCCGTTGACGAAGGCTCAAGCCTCCACCCACTGTACTCTGCGAATGGTGAAAACCTGAAGCCAACTCTATCGGCCCGTTGCCTCACGATTTCCTTTTGCCTGTCTCCCTCGATCATACTGTTGGATTAGGTGTCTAAGCCATGACTAATAATTAGTATTTACCTGATTAATAGTAGCACAGTCCATTTGGGTTGCCCTCATGGCTGGAGGTTTGTTGGAAAGTTAAGTAGAGAGAGATGGTTGATTTATTATTTGACTAATAAATCAAGATATTGTTTGTTAATATATTATGGAGATAATATATTAATTAGAAATAATATTGTTTGATTAATAATTAATCAGAAATTAATTGGATTAATTTCTGTGACATTAATTGGATTAATCAGGAGGTCAGGGATTAAAGTCGTACGAATTCAATAGTTGAATTGCGGCGCGCGGCGCGCAAATGTAAAGGCTGCGACGCGCGTACATATCCGTATGAATTCAATAGTTTGAATTGCGGCGCGCGGCGCGCAAATGTAAAGGCCGCGGCGCGCGTACACATAATCCGGAAAATGGGCTGCGGCTAGGGTTTCTAGCTTTACCCTTTGGTTCCCTATAAATAGGGAACCCTAGGCCTCATTATCAGTTGCTCATTCTATTGTTTCTCTCTGGAATCTCGATCCATAATCCTCTCGGCTTGGGTGTGATCTCATTTGAGGCAGGATACTTTTGCTGCTCAGCTTCCAGAAAATTCTTCTAAAAGGTTGGTTTCTCTAATTTTATTCTTTTAGTTAATTTTCTTATGGCCTTTAGGATTTGTTATATGTTCAATTAGAAGAAAACATAGATCCTCATAGGTTGCATGTGAACTTAGGTTATTTAGTTCAT
This sequence comes from Cichorium intybus, assembly GCA_023525715.1. Lineage (NCBI taxonomy): Eukaryota > Viridiplantae > Streptophyta > Magnoliopsida > Asterales > Asteraceae > Cichorium > Cichorium intybus. Next base: position 97,417,220 of record CM042012.1, read on the forward strand.
GGTTGCAGAAAACCTTTCAGTGGTATCAGAGCCTGTCTTGTTTTCTTGTTGAATTGCTATAACTGTTTTAGGGTTTAAAGCCTATAAACCTTTATATATATCAGGATCGATTTCTAGGGTTAGGGTTTTGGAAACCCTAATTTCCCCTTTGCCTATTTCGAAAATCTCAATTAGGGTTTTAGAAGGTTTTCTATTTTTGGTAACTTTATTTGTTAATTAAATGGATAACCTTAAACCCCATTATTTGAATTCGATTTTTAGGGGGTTTAGGATAGGTTTTAATTAATTTGATTAATTTGGATAAACCTATCTTCATTTGAATTAATTTAATTAATTGTTAATTAAAAGATAATTCAAAAGGGATTTAATTAATTTTAAATTGGCGAAATTAATGGAATAAATCCAGAAAATTATTTTAAAATGTTTAAAATATTTAGATTTAATTAATTTAATTAATTGGTAATTAAAATTGATTAAATCGAAATTTAAGGTTTAATTTAATTTAAAATTTAATTGTTAAATTTGGTAAAATTAAAAGATAAACCTTGAATATTTTAAAGGGTTTTAAAATACATCGTATATATGTTATTAATTGTTAATACTATATGTATAAGATAAAATTGGTCAGTCAATTCAATAGTAGGCCTCATTCATGAAGCTGGTCTATAAAGTGGGTATAAGGAGGCTGCCTGTAAAATGGCAGTCTAATGGGTGAACACTCTCACCCACCGCTCGCCTGATCAGTGGAGGGTCGTTAGCCGAACAGTTTTGATAGGACCACATAATCATTAAAAGTATAATGATCAAAGTACTGGAACCTTTACACAAAATCCCAATCTAGTTACTTTAAGAAAAATGTGAATTTGATGCTACCCCATGAAATTGAACATTGCACTTTATGAAACGTTGGTGGAGCGTGTGTGGTTTACCGGCACACCAATGGGGGTTCATAAAGAGTGGCAATGGGTGTCTCGGGTGTTATAATTGTTGATGGAGCGTGTGTGGTTTACCGGCACATCAATTTGAGATGATAATGGACCCCGAGAGTACCGAGCTAATTTGCATGGTTATTCACACCCGGTTTGTGATCCTCGGCATCCCAGTCACAAACGGTGGGGCATATCCGAGATTAAACATGCTATTGAACAGTTCAATATATCTCAAAAGAACTAGGAATTCCATTTATAATAAGATTATTTTTCCGCAGTGGAATTGGCTGAATCGTCATTCGCCTACCTTTATAAAATTTGCTTATAGATTACGGCATCCCTCTTCTATGTTGCAAATTGTTATAGTTGGATCCTAGCCTTATTTTATATTGGGTTATTATAAGGACCGACAAGTATCTAATTAAACTTACCTTCTTTTATAGATGTCTTCTGCTGATCAATCCGCTCCCCACTCAAACTCCAGTGTTCCCTCAATCCTCTCATTATGTTCCAAGGTTCAATTGAACGGGACAAACTACAATGACTGGATTAGAAATATCAAGATGGCTCTGAGGTACGAGAACAAGGAGTATGTCCTCGAAACCGAGCTTGTCGATATTGACCCTGAAACTGCTACTCCCGAGGAAATTGCCTTGTACAAAAAACATTCTGATGATGCGACCAAAGTGGCCTGCATCATGATCGCCACAATGAACCCAGAATTGCAGAGAATATACGAAGACTACTGGCCTTTTGAGATGCACCAGGAGCTTGCAGAAAAGTTCCGCAAGCAAGAGCGCATCGAGAGGTGCGAGGTGGTCAAGGACTTCACGAACAGCAAACCTAAAGATGGAGAGTCCATCTGCACTCATGTGCAAAGAATGCAAGGTTACGTGGAGCGGCTTAGAAAGCTTGCGATGCCTGTACCGGAGCAGTTGGCCGTTGACATAGTGCTTAACTCGTTACCGAGTTCTTATGACCAGTTCAGGCTGGCTTATCATTTGAACAACAATCAGGCTAATATGACTGAGTTGCATCGCATGCTTCGAGTAGCTGAGGACGGGATGAAGGGTAAAAGTGTACCCTCGGTTAATCAGCCCGTCCTAGCCATCGGAAGTGGCAAAGGAAAGAAAAGGAAGGGCCCTCCTAAGCAAAATTGGAGGGAAAAGGTTCAGGTCGGGTCATCCAGTAATGGCTCGAGAACCAAGACTTCCCACATTCCTTGTGTGGCCAACCCTGATGAAGCCAACTGTTTTTACTGCAAAGAGAAGGGCCATTGGAAGAGAAGCTGCCCCAAATACTTGCAGGATGTCAAGGATGGGAAAGTAAAGCCATCGACAGCAGGTATATACACTATCTCTAAAAACTCACCATCTTCTAATTCTTGGGTCCTTGATACAGGATGTGGTTTTCACATTTGTTCTGATCTGTAGGGCCTAAAGGAAAGCAGGGAGGTGGAGCACGGTAGACTGAACTTGATCATGGGCAATAGGAGATCGTCCCCTGTTACCAAGATCGGCGTTTACAGTTTAGTGCTTAGTAGTGATGTTAGTTTAGAATTATTGAATTGTTGCTATTCGCCAGAAATGGCAAGAAACATTATTTCATTTCACGCATTGTTCAGACAAGGATTTCAATTTTCTTTTGATAATAAAATTGGTTCTATTTCTGTTTTCAAAAATGGTATTTTGATTTTTACTGCTTATCCTTGTGATGGTGTGTATAAAACTGTTGAATGTGTTGACAATTTAGGACATAGTGTAAATTATATTGATTCTACTAGTGGTGTAGAAAAGGCATGTCTGTGGCATAGTCGGCTCGGGCACATCAGCAAGAAACGCATCGCCCAACTCCAAAAGGATGGAGTGTTGGAATCATTCGACCTAAGGTCAGATGATGTATGCGAATCTTGTCTGTTGGGCAAGATGACTAAATCACCTTTCAAAGGGTCTTTTGAAAGAAGTGAGGGTCTGCTGGACATCATTCACACGGATGTGTGTGGTCCATTCAGATCAACCACAAAGGATGGCACGCGGTTCTACGTGACCTTTATCGACGATTTTAGTAGATACGGTTATATCTACTTGATCAAGCACAAGTCGGACACCTTTGAAAAGTTCAAAGAGTTTAAGAACGAAGTAGAGAATCAATTAGGCAGGAAGATAAAGATGCTCAGGTCCGACAGAGGCGGAGAGTATCTAAGTATCGAGTTCCTAGACTATCTAAAGGAATGCGGAATAGTTTCGCAGTTGACACCTCCCAGGACACCACAGTTGAATGGTGTTGCAGAGAGGCGCAACCGAACCCTGTTGGACATGGTTCGTTCCATGATGAGTCGAGCTTCACTTCCCATTCACTTCTGGGGGTATGCCTTAGAGACTGCCGCCCACATCCTCAATCTTGTCCCAACTAAGAAGGTTGCTAAAACACCTCATGAGATGTGGACGGGGAAAGTTCCCTCGTTGGCACATATCAAAGTCTGGGGTTGTGAGGCTTTCGTTAGACGAGAGACTCAAGACAAACTCGCAGAAAGAAGCGAAAGGTGTTTCTTCCTTGGTTATCCCAAACAGTCCTTTGGATATCTATTCTACAGACCAAGCGAGGACGTGGTCTTTGTAGCTAGACGAGCGGTCTTTCGAGAGAGAGAGCTCATATTCAAAGAGGACAGTGGGAGTACCATTGATCTGGAAGAAATTCAAGAGTCATCAGATGACGCAACCTTAGGAGAAACTAGCAACCAACATGAGGAAGAAGTTCCTGTTGGTCCGACAGATGTATCCTTACCTCTTAGGCGTTCCGGTAGGGTTAGCATGCCATCCGAGTTTTATGGGTTCCATATAACTTCGGATGGGGACACGTTTGTCAGTGATAGGACACTGATAAATTTGGATGAACCAGCTAACTACCAGGAAGCAGTGGCGGGCCCTGAGTCTGCCAAGTGGAAAGAGGCCATGGATAGCGAGATCAAGTCTATGTATGACAATCAAGTTTGGAACTTGGTTGACAATGTACCGGGTCGAAAGACAGTCGGGTGCAAATGGATCTTCAAGAAGAAGACCGACATGGACGGAAAAGTACACACTTTCAAGGCAAGACTGGTTGCGAAGGGCTTTACTCAAACCCCACGGGTTGACTATGACGAGACCTTCTCACCAGTAGCCAAGATAAAGTCTATTAGGATTATGCTAGCCATAGCTGCATTTCATGACTATGAAATTTGGCAGATGGACGTCAAAACCGCTTTCCTTAATGGGAAGTTGACTGAGGATGTTTACATGAATCAGCCAGAGGGTTTTGTCGATGCAAAGTATCCTAATAAGGTGTGTAAGCTTGAGAGATCAATCTACGGATTGAAGCAAGCTTCTCGCAGCTGGAATCTTTGTTTCCATGAGAAAGTCAAAGAGTTTGGTTTCTCTAGGAGCGAGGATGAGTCCTGTGTATATGTCAAGGCTAGTGGGAGTATAGTCACCTTTCTGGTGCTGTATGTCGATGACATACTGCTCATGGGAAACGATATTCCAACCTTGCAAGATGTCAAGGATTGGCTTGGGAAATGTTTCGCCATGAAGGACCTAGGAGAGGCTGCCTACATTCTCGGGATAAGAATATTGAGAGATAGGAAGAAGAGACTAATTGGACTTAGTCAGGGTACATACTTGGAAAATGTACTGAAAAGGTTTAGTATGGAAAATTCCAAGAAGAGCTACCTATCCAAAGTAATGCAAAATTGAGTAAGACTCAAAGTCCGAGTACAGACGAAGAAATAGCTGAAATGAGTCGGGTACCTTACGCTTCGGCTGTAGGATCGATCATGTACGCTATGACGTGTACTCGCCCTGACGTGGCTTTTTGCTTTAAGCATGGTCAGTCGGTACCAGGGTAACCCTGGAAGGGCGCATTGGATAGCTGTAAAGAATATACTCAAGTATCTGCGAAGGACAAAGGACATGGTGTTGGTCCTTGGAGGCAGTGATACATTGAGAGTTGAAGGATATACGGATGCCAGTTTTCAGACGGATAGAGACAGTGGTCGGTCTCAGTCTGGCTGGGTATTCCTTCTGAACGGAGGAGCAGTAACTTGGAAAAGTTCCAAGCAAGATACGGTGGCTGATTCTACTTGTGAATCAGAGTATATAGCAGCAAGTGAAGCGTCTAAGGAAGCGGCTTGGCTGAAGAACTTCATCGGTGACCTTGGAGTAGTCCCGAGTATTCAGGAGCCCGTGGGACTGTTCTGCGATAACGAAGGTGCGGTCGCTTTGACAAAGGAACCGCGAGACCATGGAAAGTCCAGGCATATCGACAGAAAGTACCACTACATAAGGCATAAGGTAGAAGAAGGTCACCTCGTGGTAAAGAGGGTATCATCGGAAGATAATCCTGCAGATCCCTTGCAAAGGCTCTGAGTAGGATTAAGCATAATCAGCATGCTAGGAGCATTGGATTAAGAGATGATATAAAGTTTATGTAAATTAGATAGGTTTCGAAACTTGTAACAATGTATTGTATTTGACTCTTGTGATTTAATAATAGAGATTTATTAATGAGTAATGGTTTACTAATTTTGTCAATACTTTATCGTTGTGTTTCATTTTGCATGTTTTACTTCCTGAATAATTGGATTATTCAAATATCCACAGTCGATTACACTTTTTGGGAGTAAGTGTGAAGTAAGACTGTCATGAATTGGTAATAGATTTTCTAAGGAGTTAGACATTGCAATTGGATTGCTGCACCATTCGTGAGTACTTGGAAATGGAGATTTGAGTATTGGATAAACCCGCGCTCAATGGATTGCTTCATGGATTTCATCACGAGCAATGTTGAGACGATAATATCTTTTGATCTTTAAGCTAAGACATATGAGTTATGATTTATTAGACGGTTGTTCATTGATAATACGAAAACGCATCGGTAACTCGGTGTTATAAAACGTATTGTTGTGAGTGATTTGTCTGGTAAAAGACATAAGTATATGAGTCGAAGCTTATTCGTCCCTTGACCCTAACGGGGAACAGATATCTGTAGGCCTCTCGATGAATTTGAAGTTGACTAAAATGGTTGGCCAACCGAGACTAAATTGGTAGTCTAAGAGTCATATGCAAATCGGATATCGAGGAACAGTGAATCAGACCGGATTGATTTTATCCATGTCTTGAGTCTGAAAATATCTTGTTGGACGGAGGATCATCTGATCACTTATCTATGGACAGAACTGATTAGATCAGAGTTTGGCAGCGGTTTCTAGGAAGCTAAAAGTGCTGGTTAATTAGAGGTTAAATTGGTAATTATAGTCATAGACTTATCCAAGTGGGAGACTGTTGGATTAGGTGTCTAAGCCATGACTAATAATTAGTATTTACCTGATTAATAGTAGCACAGTCCATTTGGGTTGCCCTCATGGCTGGAGGTTTGTTGGAAAGTTAAGTAGAGAGAGATGGTTGATTTATTATATGACTAATAAATCAAGATATTGTTTGTTAATATATTATGGAGATAATATATTAATTAGAAATAATATTGTTTGATTAATAATTAATCATAAATTAATTGGATTAATTTCTGTGACATTAATTGGATTAATCAGGAGGTCAGGGATTAAAGTCGTACGAATTCAATAGTTGAATTGCGGCGCGCGGCGCGCAAATGTAAAGGCTGCGACGCGCGTACATATCCGTATGAATTCAATAGTTTGAATTGCGGCGCGCGGCGGGCAAATGTAAAGGCCGCGGCGCGCGTACACATAATCCGGAAAATGGGCTGCGGCTAGGGTTTCTAGCTTTACCCTTTGGTTCCCTATAAATAGGGAACCCTAGGCCTCATTATCAGTTGCTCATTCTATTGTTTCTCTCTGGAATCTCGATCCATAATCCTCTCGGCTTGGGTGTGATCTCATTTGAGGCAGGATACTTTTGCTGCTCAGCTTCCAGAAAATTCTTCTAAAAGGTTGGTTTCTCTAATTTTATTCTTTTAGTTAATTTTCTTATGGCCTTTAGGATTTGTTATATGTTCAATTAGAAGAAAACATAGATCCTCATAGGTTGCATGTGAACTTAGGTTATTTAGTTCATGGTTGCAGAAAACCTTTCACATACATCTTTCCCACTGACAACGCCTAGTAATATCAAGTATTTTAGTCGTTGTTAGGCCCTATTCTTGGTGAAATAATATCATATCTGCATTGGTATTTCTCACTTGATGTGCTAGTGCTTGTATGCAAGAAAATCTTATGAACAGGGGCTAATTTCGGACAAAATGGAAGAAGTTTGAGGATAAGGCCAAAACAGTCGAATGAACATGCGCGCCGCGGGAATGAAGGCATGCGCATCGTGCCACGTCAACGATGAGGCGGTGAAGAGAAATTCAAAGAGCGAAAAAACAGGGATAAGGCAGTACGCGCGACGCGGCTGGAAGCTTTGCACACCATGGATTCTTAATTTCCACAAGTATAAATAGAGGTATTTAGGTCGAAATCAGCAGGCAATGAACGACCCCTAAGGTGGACCTCAGGCTTCTTTGACTCCATGTTTCAGATTTCAGCAACATCTTTTGGTATTTCTCATGTTTTTACTTTAAATTCATTTTTAGTTTAGTTTGATTTCGCTTTTAGCTTAGTGTTCTGGATTGTTTTAACCAGTAGCAGTTGGTTAAAGTTGTTATTTTCGTATTTCAATACTCTGAATCTTCTGGTTTTAGTTTTAATACAAGTAATCATTTGGTTTATGCTTTTGTTGCACTTTTTGGTATTTATTGTGTTTGAATGCTTTTTGAATGCAATTGGTGTGTGTATTTGCTTATGGATTTTGAGCTTTGTTTCTGATTTCAGTAAGCAATCTTAGGTTGGAACTTGGTTTGGTTTAGCTTAGTTTATGTTTGATGTGGATTTTGGACTTTGTTTTCAAATTGCGATTTTAGTGTGTTTTTGGGAAAGTAGAGTTAGTCCCTCTGGCTGTAGCATGACACTGCAGTTGGTAAACTATCGTTTTTTCTTGACCACCAAACTCCCATGGATTCACCCTTACTACCACTGTACTAGTGTGTGTGAGTTTATTTTACTTATTTTTGACCACATGACGACCCCTGCATGTCAAATTTTGGCGCCGTTGCCGAGGAGTTGTGCGCTTAGGATAGACGATAAGTAGGATTGTTTCTGATGTTCAATTTAGTCTTCTGATTTCTGGTATGTGTACGTCCTCATAATGGGCGATTACATATACCCGGATCAATACGAGTATTATGATGGTCCGGCCGACAACCATTACGAGAATGATTGCAACAATGGATCATTCGATGATAATGGATGGCGGACCGAGGAGCCAACTCAATCTGAAAATTACGCGATGATGGTTCGCATCTTGGAAATGATGGCCGAAACCGTCCAAACGTAGAAGGATATGACCAATTCCCTTTCGAGAATGCAAAATTCAGTAGATCAGTTGGAGGAAAATATGGGATGTCTGCCAAACTCGCCAGAAACCGAGGTGAGTAATTTTAATACCAATGATAATGTGTGTGAACCTGCATCACCTAAACATGTGATGGAAGGTCATACACCTTGGGAAAGTCAAGAGACCACTGAGATGGTCGAAACGGTTGTTGAGGAAGAGGTTGTAGGTGACAATACTCCCCCTGACTCAACAACTTTTGATGTTTTTGAGAATGTGGACAATGTTGATCTGGTGATGAGTGAACCTATACCATCACCAAATCATTTGGTTGAAAAGGAAGTTGGGGAGGGGGCTGTAAGTGACAGTACAAACCTCAGCTCAACGACTCCTAAAATTTCTGAAATTGTTGATACTTTTGAAATCCAAAATCTGGTGATGAGTGAATCTGTACCATCACTAGATAAAACCAGTCGCTCACTCTTGGTACCGATCCACCTGTTGGACAATGATCAAGATGATGATGATGACGACGAGGTGGTCTTTGAAAACAATAAACATGAGTTCTTCGACACTCATGATCCGTTCATGAATGGAAAATTAGATGTGATTAATACCATCGATAAGGACATATGGAAGCATCCCGATATGTTGCCTTTCGATCCCATTCGATTGGAAAATCTTTATTGGTACTACAAGCCAAAATAGCAAACTGCAGATGGCACGTGAGACGCTAGCAAAATGAGATTTGCAAAACAATCACTGGGAGCGGCACTGGGCGCGCTCCATGTTAAGCCGATGATATTGAAGAGACACCGAAGGAAGGACCTGAGCTTGGAGGTTTAAAGCAACTTCCAAATATTCGCACGAATTAATCAGAAAACAGCAACCGGGCAGCAGCAGAGGAACCCGCAAGTCATTTGATCCAGGGAAACTGGAGTATCGGGTCAACAAACAAACGGTGGGAACTGAAAATCAGTAAAGGAAGACGGCGTACGATCCATCGTATCCGCAAAAAGACGGTCCAGCTAAAAGATCGAACAAAGAAGCGCTTTCAGGAGGCAACCCGGCATTTCGATAAGTATTTTTAATTTTTGTTTTTAATTTTTAGTTTTTATTTTGTCTAAATATGACTCGGAAAATTTTTCAAAATGTCACGGCATAACTCGAGAGTGGGGTGGTCGAACGGTTTTTTAAATATGTGAAAAATTCAAAAAAATTGGAAAAAAGCAAGTTAGCGCCACTAACTTTTAATGTCAGTGACGCTAACATTGGTCAAAGGCGGGGTCAACTTTAAGGCTTGTTATCGTCGCTAATTTCAAACCCCATCTCGCCCCTTCGTGTCTGTTGAGTTGAGAACCACCAAAAACCCACGATTTTTTCGATTTTTCTTGAAATTTCTCCGACCAAACCTCAATTCAGCACCCAAGGTATGTTTCTAACTCATTGCTTCAGTCTTTTATCACAAATGTAGCTCGAATTCGGGGTTTTTGAGTCGTTTTGGGGTTTTCGGCATACCGAACCCATCAGCTCGAATCGGTCGATTTCTGGCTAGTTTTTCGTTAATCTAGCATGTAAGGTTTCTTAATCGCACCTATAGCAACATATTGGTAGCTTCAATTCGTACTTTAACAGGTTGAATTAGGAATTTTCGAAATTAGGGGCTCGGTTAGGGTTCTTTAGCGAAATCGATAAAATTGGCCATTTCTAGCTTATTTTTCATGAAATAAACAGCTAGGGTTCTTAGGGTTTTTACCCGATTTGGTGAACTTATGGCTTGTTTTTCATGAAATTGACAGAGGGCTTTTGTTAATGGTTAGTATAGGATGCTATTGGTGTGTTAAATTTGATAAAAACAGGTCGGAATTGAAAATCAAGAAATCTAGGCTTCATAATTAGGTGTTTTTGACTCAAATGAGAAATTAGGGCAATTTTAGCTTGTTTTCTGAAATTAAACTTAGGGCTTTTATTAGTCTCTAGTTTAGAAACATATTGGTTTAATCAATTTGAAAAATGGACTAAAATTGAAAAATCGAAAATCTGGGGCTTTTCGTGCATACTCGTGACACGGTCATCTTCGTTTGACGCCGTGGGCCTTCAAACTTGATTGACAAACACCAGATTTCATCGCGTCTACGCGTCGCGACCTTGACACTTTGGCGTCGCGGAGACGGGGAATCAGCAAGGACAACAACTCGCAACTGATGGAGTTGCATAACGCAAGTGTGGGGTCACCGTACCCCTGCACTTGCATAACGCAAGTGTGGGGTCATATATGCATTGGTATTTCCCACTTTCTGTATACAAGAAAATGTTATAAACAGGGCTAAACGCGAATAAAATGGAAGAAGTTTGAGGATAAGGCCAAAACAGTCGAATGAACACGCGTGTCGCGGGAATGAAGGCATGTGCGTCGTGCCACATCAACGATGAGGCGGTGAAGAGAAATTCAAAGAGCGAAAAAACGGGGATAAGGCAGTACGCGCGACGCGGCTAGAAGCTTTGCCCGCCGCTAGTTCTTAATTTCCACAAGTATAAATAGAGGTCTTCAGGTCGAAATCAGCAGGCAACGAACGACCCCTAAGGTGGACCTCAGGCTTCTTTGACTCTAAGTTTCAGATTTTAGCAACATCTTTTGGTATTTCTCATGTTTTTAGTTTAAATTCATTTTTAGTTTAGTTTGATTTAGCTTTTAGCTTAGTGGATTGTTTCAACCAGTAGCAATAGGTTAAAGTTGTTATTTTCGTATTTCAATACTCTAAATCTTCTGTTTTTAGTTTTTAATACAAGTAATCATTTGGTTTATGCTTTTGTTGCACTTTTTGGTATTTATTGTATTTGAATGCTTGTTGAATGCAATTGGTGTGTGTATTTGCTTATGGGTTTTGAGCTTTGTTTCTGATTTCAGTAAGCAATCTTATGTTAGAACTTGGTTTGGTTTAGCTTAGTTTATCTTTGACGTGGATTTTGGACTTTGTTTTGGAATTGCGATTTTAGTGTGTTTTTGGGAAAGTAGAGTTAGTCCCTCTGGCTGTATCGTGACATTATAGTTGGTAAGCTATCGTCTTGTCTTGACCACCAAACTCACGTGGATTGACCCTTACTACCGCTATACTAGTGTGTGAGAGGTTATTTTACTTATTTTTCACCGCACGACGACCCATGTGTGTCACCCGCACAAGCGTACACGTCCCGCTCTAACGATCTCACATGTGTTTATCTAAAAAGTAACGTGGCATGAACTGTGTGAAAAGGGGTGATACTCGGCCGCATGGAATGGTTTGGTACTTGATACTCAGGCACACAAAAGTCCTATATGGTTGCTTGAATAACACCATTGCTCGACCGCATAATTCCCGTAGCACACCATTGATCGACCGTACAAAATAAAAACACTCCTTTGAATCTTTGATTAGCACTAGGTGGCCCACACTAGTCAAAGGGTTTCACGACATGTAGAAAAAAAGGAGAGAAAGCGAGAGGGAGAAAAGGAATACGGCTATCTAGGGTTATGAGGCGCTTCAAAGAAATTACCGGCAAAATCACTCGGTCACACATCAATTCTTTGGATCTAAGAAATAATTAGATTACTGATTTGCTAATGTTTTTTGGAGTTTGGGTTCACTTAAATTAAAACTCTTAATCTTTCGAGCAACAAAATTCCCATGAATCTTCCAAGTAAAATCGGAAACTTCGTCTCACTTGAAAAATTAGACCTTTCCATCAATAATTTATTCGGTGGTAGTCTCCCTGAATCGATTAGTTCGTTAATCAGTTTACAAGTTCTTAATGGTCGCAGCCATGGATGTGGTGTCCAAACCTGTGAAGATGGTAGTAGGTATGCTCTGATCCCGTCTAGAACCCTAGAACTTACCTCCTGTGTGTCTCGTAGCCTCCGATTTGCAACTGTAAATCACGCATAAGGACTGATTACCTTTGCTAATTTTTGTTCAAGTCGCATAACTATATTTTGTTCCCTTTTTTGCATAACCGCAATAGAAAGAGATAGTCAGGAAGAGATGAAGAACCGAGAGCAAAAACATACGCTTATGAAAAGATAAGGGGTAACCGGGTTACCCCTTCATTTTCTTTTTAATGACCTTTTAAAATCAGAAAGTTAGACTTTATGCCCTTAAAACACAAAAAAATAACATTAGGGACCTTTTAAAACAAAAGCTAATAGTTCGTAGGGCTTTGGTGTCATTTTGCATATGATTTATTAACATGAGAAAAGTTTTTAAAGAATGAAATCTAGTTTCATGATGTTTTATAAACTATTACACCAATTATGGTGTATATGAGTTGGGGTGTTACATGTTTGATGGTTCGGGGGAAGTTTTATACGTTGGATAATCTTGCAAGGATGAGGATCTGGGTTGGGAGGTGTATTTTTGTAAAGAACATAGTAGTCAAATTTTCCTGATGGTTCACCAAGGAGTCCAACTAAAGTGTCACCTAATTCAAAATGCTTCTTTAGTTTTCTTTGTGAACTAGTGTGTTTTGTTGATCTATCATCATAATATTTGACTAGAAAGGCTTCGTCTAACCAATCTATGCAATTACAAACATCATAGCAACAATGCGCAGTTTGTTGATCTTGTGAAGGAGAACTTACTGGCTGTACCAGATGGGGAGATATTTTTGTGTTGTGATGGTTGATGAAGAGAAAACTTTACTTCCATAAGGTCATTTTATCGACGAACGAAATCTGGAGCTGTGGTGCTCTGGACTGAACCTTGATATATTTTTTCATAGTTTGTAACCTATATAAAGTCGTTTGCATTGCGCCAATGCAAGCATGTTGGTATTCAACGGACCGTGTATCAACAAGGGCGATTCGAGAGTAGGCTGGGAGGCCCTTTCTTCCATGAAAAGTAAGGGCTAACCTTATTGCTCGACAAGGAAGATGAGTATATCCTTGGCTTAATTAGTGTCATGGGAGATCTTGAGGGTAAGCGAGAGGGACCAAATGTTTTGCAGAAGTTACAGGCAGTTGGTGGGAATCATTCTTGGATGTTTTTAGGAAATGTAAATTGGAAATAATCAACGAACAAGAAAAAGGAATATGTTGCTAAGGCCTGTGTTTGACATGGTTTCCTTAAAACAAATTCGCCCGGTATGGGTATTTTTTTCCCAAGATACAACAACGTAAGGCGATTCTTCTAGATCGTTCGAGCCGTCACTAGGCCGTTTTCTACGTTGGTCGTAAGATGAGAGCGAAGTGTATGCAGTAGCTGAGAAGAAGATATAAGCATTGCATTAGGTGTGTCTCAACACTTGCTCGAGTGTTGTATATATATAGTAAAACGTAACTGAATAATTAAACACACAAAACGTAACTGAAAAATAAATTCAGTTTAATACCCATATCAAAATCGAAATTATTTTTAATTGTATTAATTTTTCAGTTACGAACTGTTACTAAAAGAAAATTTTTTTGCAAAAAGGTCTTTGAACTTTTCTGGTCGACCGGTGGTGCATTCGTACACCTAATTCGATTGGCATTTGCACCCCCATGCGCGTTCAAGGGAGAGTTTTGGTGCTTAAGTTTTACAAAGCATGAAAGCCTTTAGAATTATAAACCCACTTCCTTTTCATTCCGCCACCAATGTGGGATGAGTTAAAACCTGTTAACTTATTTTCCAACTATTCCAACTACCTCACTTTGAGATATAATTTCTCATTCATAGTAAATTCGTTTTAGAGGTGTGATCTACCAAAAAGAAGGTTTCATTGAGGAGAACATAAACATATAGCAAATTATTTATTTTATGAAACTGTAATTTGTGTTAAAAAATCAGAAAACTCCATTTTATGAAATTAATTAAAACTAATTTTCCAACAATCCCCCACATGAATGAAAATTGATCGTACATTTTCATGTTACTCAAGATAAAATCTTGCAGTTGAGTCATGTATAGGATAGGTAGGTGTGACCCTTTGAACCTTCCTTTAAGAAACATATTTTTATTACTAGCTGACCAGTTGACTCGATGTCCTTGAATTGTTCCGCCTTTTGTGTAAATAATCAATGTGTGTCTCACAAGATTCACCTTAACCTAGTTAAGATCTCATTGATATGTCTGTTATCGTTATTGACACTTTCCTGATTCTGTAAGAGCTCTTAGAAATGTACCCATACAATTCATTTTGAAGCGACCTGACAACGCCTAGTAATATCAAGTATTTTAGTCGTTGTTAGGCCCTATTGTTGGTGAAATTATATCATATATGCATTGGTATTTCTCACTTTTTGTGTTAGTGCTTGTTTGCAAAGAAATGTTACAATCAGGGACTAAATGCAGACAATTGAAGAAGTTTTGAGGATAATGTCAAAATCAGTAGACTGAACACGCACGCCGCGGGGATGAAGCCATGCGTGACGCGCCATGTCAAAAGTAAGGCGGTGAAGAGAATTCAAATGACGAAAAAACAGGGGTAAGGCTCTACGCGCGACGCGGCTAGAGACCCTACGCGTCGCGGGTTCTAATTTTCTACAACTATAAATAGAGGCTTTTAGGTCGTATTTTGGAGGCGAAGATCAGACCCTAAGGTGGACTTACGGCGACTTTCACTCAAGTTTCGAGATTTCAGCAACCCATTGTGGTATTTTTATGTTTTCACTTTGTTTTCAATATTAGTTTAGTAGTTTTAATCTTTTAGCTTGGTGTTTCTAGATAGTGACAACCAGTAGCAATAGGTTAAAGCTTCTTATTTTCGTATTCTACTATTTTGGATGTTCTGGATTGAAGTTTAATATAGTTATCATTCGGTTCATGTTTATTGCACCTTTTTGCCTTAAATTATGTTTGGATGATTTTGAATGCTTTTGGATTATGTTTATTGTTTCTGGATTCTGAATATACCTTCTGATTTTGGTAAGTAATCTTGTGTTAGGAGTTGATTTGGTTTCATTTGGTTTATGTTTTGTTGTGATTCTGGATATGAGACTTTAGTGTGTTTTCGGGAAATTAGAGTTAGTCCCTCTGGCTGTAGCGTGACACTACAATTGGTAAGCTATCGTCTTGTCCTAACCACAAAACTCCCGTGGATCGACCCTTACTACCACTGTGCTAGTGTTTGTGAGGTTTTATTTTCTTATTTTTAACCGCAAGACGACCAAGGCGTGTCAAATTTTGGCGCCGTTGTCGGGGAGTTGTGAGCTTAGAATAGGACGATCTGTAGGGAGGTGTTTTCTGAATTTTAGTGTTAGTTTTGAGATTTGAGTTTGGTTAGTAGTTTTGTTTGACTCTGAAATCGAACGAACCGCATGCAAGAATCGTGTGCATAGGCGTCTAAATAGAATGCGTCCCAGTAGTGTTAGTATAGAGGATGTTATCCATGAACCATTGGACGAGGTAACGGGGGGAATTCCATTTATACACCCAGTGTCAGAATTTCAATTTGGTAGCACGAGTGCTACTGGTGGTGCGGTTTCAGCCCCCGCATAGATACCATCATGCACTCCGCCGTCAGTTCCACCTTCAGGACAAACCATAACCAATCCTTTTTCTGCTGTGTTGGTTTGGGGAGCGGCGACCCGAGATGGCAACCCACCACCACGCCAGCAAGCAACCATTTCTCAACCGCAACAATCCCAACCATTACAACCTTAGTACCAACCACCCATATTTAAACCACAACCTGTTTTTCAAACCTTACCACAACAAACCCAACATGTGCAACCACAACAACCTCCACCACAGCAGTATCAATACGAGGAGGTAGAGCAAGGATATGACGAGGAGGATGAAGGATGGATTCCTTAGCAACAGCAACAATGGAAACGAGGTCAGGGACCTCCAAGACGAGTCCAACAACCATAGCAACCACAAGGGCAATAGTACTACAACAATGATCATCATAACGGTAATATTTTTCCACCCTTATATTTTGCACAACTGAGAGGGCAATCGGTTGCGTCACACTTCCAACCTCGGGAGTATGACGATGCGTCGCCCATTTATATTCCTGGGAATGTAGATGCTCAAATAGAAATTAGGCCACAACTTTTAGGAATATTACCTGAGTTTAAGGGTTACAAACAAGATGATTCGTATAATCACTTATATGAGTTCATAGCCATAGCTAACGCCAATACCCCTAGGAACACAAACAAGAATATCTTTAAGTTGAGACCGTTCCCATTCACCTTGAAAGACAAAGCCAAATACTGGTTCGCTTCTCTTTAGCCTAACAATATTACAACATGGGAGCAATTAAAGGCCAAGTTTTTGAAAGAGTTGTATCTGGCTAGTAAGACCACCGAGATCCGACAAGCAATTCAAGATTTTCAACAAACGCCGAAGGAGGCATTTCATGATGCTTTTGATTGGTTAAAGGAGTTGATGAGGTGGTGCCTACATCATGATATCCCTAAATGGCAGCTGGTGAAGTTATTCTTTGAAGGGGTGGACCTGACCAACCAAGCAATGATCAACGCATCCTCCAGCGGGACCATTATGATGCAAGACCCTGACAATGCTTGGCGATTTTTGGATCAGCTCAGCAATGGATCAAAGGCAAAGTTCTCCACCAGGAAGCCCGTAAGCACAGCTGCAGTAGTAGGAGCGGATGCAGACTGGAAGAAAGATGTTAAGAAGGAAATTGGTGAGTTGAATAGAAAGTTCGATAGGTTAATGTCCACTTTGCAGAATGGGCCTCAAAATCAACAACAAAGTGGTCAACCAGGACAAAAAACACAAAATGTCAATCAAGTGAACGACCAAGGTCAAGGGCAGTACATCAATGGACGACCTTATAGGCCTTACAATCAGGGAACCCAAAATTCCTACAATAGCAGGCAGAATAATTATCAGGGACAATCGTCAATCCAACCTAGACAATTCCAGCCTTGAAACAATAGCGGTCCGAATGGAAGTAACAGTAACAATAGGGGGTCAACTAGTAATAACAACAATGCTTCAGAAAGTCAAGAAAGTATGATTGCTAAGATGTATGATTTGTTCAATGCCAGTCAACAGCAAACACAAGCAAATGCCAAGGCCATTGCCAATATGGAGAGGCAGATAGCTCAGATAGCCAAGGACCAAAGGAAAAGGGATAGTGGCAAATTTCCCAGTACTACAGAGATTAATCCAAATCATACACAACGGGTTGGGAAAGAGCATGTGAACGTTGTTGAAGCAGAATGGAGAAAGATCACTAAAGAGGATTTGTTAGGGAATGAAGATGATGTTAAGAATCAAGAGGAGTCTAAGACTGAGGAGAGTAAGGAATAGGATGAGGAAAGTGATCAAGTCAAGGAGGACAAGGAAGTCTAGAGTGAGGAAGAGCAGCCAGTGGTGGCTGGCATTAAGAAAAAGAAGGATAAGAAAGTGAAGAAGAAGCAGGAGGAGCCTAGCAATCCGAATGGACCTTCGATCAACCAGCCTCTATGGGATGAGCTGAAGGATGCTCCTGAAGATATAAGGATTCTTCAGGAGATGTGTGAAAAGAATGGGAAGTGCAAGATGCCTACACCAGACATGGTCAGATTGACTGTTAAAGCTAGCGAGGCTTTGTTAGGGACACTGCCTAAGAAGGAAAAGGACCCTGGTTCACCGCTAATTACTGTCACGGTAGGGGCTGTTGTCATTATAAACACGTTGCTGGATTTAGGAGCAAGTGTTAATGTGTTGCCAGGATACTTGTATGATAAGTATAAGAATGAAGAGTTAGAACCTGCAAAGACGGTATTGCAGCTGGCAGATCAGTCAACGAAGATCTCCCGAGGTAAGCTAACCAACGTGATAGTCAAGGTTGGTGAGCTCTTTTATCCCGTCGATTTCTTGGTGATGGAGTACGAGAGTTTAGAAGATGCTCCGGCATTAATTTTGGGACGTCTATTCTTAGCCACAGCTGGGGCTATTATGGACTGTAAGAATGGAGATTTGGATATCTCTTTTGGAACGAGGAAACGCATGCTGAATATGTTTGGATGCTCGATATCATTGCCACCGGGATATAATGATAAGTACTTGAGCAACAACCCACTTATGGCGCAAGGAATAAAGGATAAAGGAAAGAAATGGACACGAGAAGGTGAAGGTGGACAAGAGGAGATTTTGTGGGAAGCAAAGCAACATCCGTTATCATCTGTTGACAAAGTGTAGTTTCTCGATATGATGGAGCTAAAGCATCAACAATACGAAAAAGAAACACGGTGTAGGGAGGCAAAGGTTTTTCAGCTCCTGGATGCACAACAACAGTAGATTAGCCAAGTGAGCGATCGAATGACACAGCTCATGACATTGTTTCCGACGCTGGTCCATGACTTTGCACCGGAAATGAAAAGGATGATGCCACGAGAAGATTGGAAAGAGGAATGAGGAGCACTACGTCTGGCTGAAGACGTTAAACTTAGCGCTTGTTGGGAGGGAACCCATCCTTTATAGGTTAGGTCTAGTGTTTCTTAGGAGTAATTAGGAGAATATTATCGTTATCGTTACAGGTACTAGTGGTTCGAGGCAAGTGTGGGGTCGAACGAAGGATTTTGGAGATTTTGAAAGCCACGACGCGACAATGAGTAAGGCGCGCCGCGGGATCGCAATGTAACTCGATGCGCAGGGGTTGAATTGGGACACGCGCGCTGCGGTTTCCTTTTACGCGCGTCTTCTTCCTCATAAGGTACGTCTTCTTCCTCATCGCATACACATCACCCATGTCGCGCTACAGAGCATCGATCGACCATAATTTTTCTCGTGTTTCTGATTGCTACGATCGAGGTATGTCATTCTAACTCATGTGTACTAGCTATTACAAGCATTTAGCCCGCGAAATTGAGTGATTTCTTTAAAAACTAGAAAACATAGAAATGGGCAATGCTGGCTCGTAGGGTGTTTTGTTTGCAAAATCAACACCCTCGAGGAGCTAGTCGATGGTTAGGCTACCTTGTGGAATCACTAGATGGAGTTTAACAAGCAAAAATCGACGATTTGGGGTTTTAGTTCGTAGTAGACTTACGGCGCGACGCGCCTGGTTCTCCGGCTGCGTCGCACACGTCTAGGGAAGATAAGGGACTGATTTTGCAAAAATACTTTTTGTTTGGTTCCTTTTTGTTTGGACGCGATCACCCATTCCTCTAGTTTCCCCGCGTTTTAGACGATACACCTCAGTATATAGCACGGAGGGACGAGTTGAGTACCCATCAGGTACTCGAGGCCATCATGCTGGATCGCGCCATTCTGACACAGGCCGGAATCTGGGTTGAGTTAGAGCCCTTTCTCCATCGTACGTGGACTGCTGGAGGATTTACGTTTACATGCCACGGCTGGGATAGGCTAATGGCGACCAAGGATGATGTGGTGTACAAGGAGCTTCTTCTGGAGTTCCTTTCTATAGTTCGCTATTCACCAGCCTCACAGGAGGCAAGATCTAAGATGATTCGATTCAAATTGGGGGAAGTGAGCCGGGAGTGCAATCTCCGTGAGTTTGGGAGGCGAGTGGGGATTTACACCACGGAGGAGCTATAGAGCCGCCACTTCGTGCCATTCCTCCGTGCTTGCATTAGGGGACAGCCTTAGAGGGAGGCTAATGCGGTTATCTGGGCAACGATGTCCAATGACCAGTTCGAGGCGGGGTTGGCAAGGGAGAGCCAGCTCTGCAACCCGCTCCACCCCTTGATGCACCGGATCATATCCACATTTGTTATGCAGAGGCGTGGATGTGAGAAGGTGTCGGGAGACGACATGACCTTCATGTGGGCGATCTCCGACCCCACCCGATTTCTCTACCTGCTTACATATTGGCAATCTCTCTCACCAATCGAGCTGTGGGTGTGTTTGAGAGCAGCCCCATGGCCGATGGGCATTTTGTTACTCGTTTGGCCTGGTCCTATGCCCTCCTGACTGCTGAGACCATGGCGACTTTGACGGCGACACCACCCACCCGGACATCGGCCAGGTACTTGGAGATCATGAGGCTGATGCACCAGCCACAGGCGGGCATATACATGAGAGTACCTACAGAGGAACCACAGGGTCCCCAGGCCCAGGCCCAGCCAGAGCCAGCCCAGCCTACGAGGAGGAGCAGACGGAGAGAGGAGCCAGCAGATGACCAGCCCCAACCATAGTTGTCAGACGTGATGACTTCCGTGCGGGAGCTGAACGAGAGGGTTACTATGGTGGAGGATCAGCTGGCATGGATCGGGGAGGAATTACTAGATATAGGCTCCTAGTCTGGACGACGCCCACCACCCTTCCCAGCCAGAGCTCACGACGATGAGGCGGGTCCATCTGGGACACGCCAGGATGACTGATGTATCTTCTTTTTCACTTTTTGAAATATTGTACCAACTTATCACACTTTTTATTTTTTTATTCTGTTTATATTTATTGTTGTCTTCTGTTTGCATTTAATTGTTTGTGAGTGATGCATGTGGATATCAAAATGGGAAATCTGTGGAGGAGTTGTTTCATACAAGTCTAGGGTCATTGTACCCCCTCCACTTGTCATTTCACCGGCATGTTTACTGTGGCGCCACAACTCCTGGAATCCAAAGCGTGAGATGTCGTGTATTTTGTTTCTGTGACAACCAAGTTCCATCAAGTAGTCAACCGTCTAAGGGGTAAGTCTTTCTCCCTTGTTTTGAAATAATTTTTACAACAGGGACGTTGTACGGTTTTAAGTGTGGGGTGTGGACGGTCGAAAGTGAGTTATTGAAAATTTTTGCGGGAAATGATCAAATTTCAAAAATTTTAGCAATTTTTTCAAATTTTTTTAATAGATTGTAATTTTGAAACGAATAGTTTTTGAATGTTATAGCATTGGTATTTTTCAAGAAATACCATTTAGTTGTTATCATGCGACCTGTTTAGTCAAATAAGTTGAGTTTTAAGAGTTACAAGATTGAGATATTTTAGGATTGGAATTTATGAAGGAACTGTCAATCAGTGGCCTTTGTTGTTCGAGCTGGTAGGTCTAAAATGGGTGGGACTTTTGCACCTTGCCACCTAAGATCGTCTGGTTTGTGATGGTATTTTCGAAAGCTCGTTACACAGACAACATCGAAAGTCATGGACAATTCCTTAACGGCCTTTAGAATATAAATGAGTACGTACACTTCATTGCGGATAGAAAATTTGTAATCAATGATTCTCTAGAAAGTCGTGAATTCCAAAGAATATTCTGGTTATGTTTGCAAAAACTATCTTAATCTAACTCTGGGGACAATAAGCTTTGAAATTGAACACATTTAAAAATGTTTGAGTCTTAGTTAAAATCTGTTAAAAACACTCTTGCTTGGGGACAAGCAAGGCACAAGTGTGGGGTGTTTGAAAACACCTAGTAATATCAAGTATTTTAGTCATTGTTAGGCCCTATTCTTGGTGAAATTATATCATATATGCATTGGTATTTCTCACTTTTTGTGCTAGTGCTTGTTTGCAAAGAAATGTTACAATCAGGGACTAAATGCGGACAATTGAAGAAGTTTTGAGGATAATGTCAAAATCAGTCGACTGAACACGCGCGCCGTGGGGAAGAAGCCATGTGCGACGTGCCACGTCAAAAGTAAGGCGGTGAAGAGAATTCAAATGACGAAAAAACAGGGATAAGGCTCTACGCGCGACGCGACTAGAGACCCTATGCATCGCGGGTTCTAATTTTCTACAACTATAAATAAAGGCTTTTAAGTGGAATTTTGGAGGCGAAGATCAGACCCTAAGGTGGACTTACGGCGACTTTGACTCAAGTTTCGAGATTTCAGCAACCTATTGTGGTATTTTTTATGTTTTCACTTTGTTTTCAATATTAGTTTAGTAGTTTTAAGCTCTTAGCTTAGTGTTTCTGGATAGTGACTGTCAGTAGCAATATGTTAAAGC
Source organism: Cichorium intybus (assembly GCA_023525715.1). Classification (NCBI taxonomy): domain Eukaryota; kingdom Viridiplantae; phylum Streptophyta; class Magnoliopsida; order Asterales; family Asteraceae; genus Cichorium; species Cichorium intybus. The sequence goes on from CM042012.1 coordinate 97,439,354, forward strand.
TTCTTATTTTCGTATTCTTCTGTTTTGGATGCTCTGGATTGAAGTTTAACATAGTTAATCATTTGGTTCATGTTTATTGCACCTTTTCGCCTTAAATTATGTTTGGATGATTTTGAATGCTTTTGGATTGTGTTTATTGTTTCTTGATTCTGAATATACCTTCTGATTTCTGTAAGCAATCTAGTGTTAGGAGTTGATTTGGTTTCATTTGGTTTATGTTTGGTTGTGATTCTGGATTAAAGATTTTAGTGTGTTTTCGGCCCTTACTACCACTATGCTAGTGTTTGTGAGGTTTTCTTTTCTTATTTTTGACCGCACGACGACCAAGGCGTGTGACGACCCCACTTCTCTCTTATATAGGTGATTCCATTATAATCATTAAAAGCTAATGGGAGATGATCTCTAATGTATCATCTACGGGTATAAGCTTAACCTGCATCACTGTATGTTAACCCTGATAGTGATTAGCAATTGTTAAATGCAAGTAGGTTGTCCCATTGAACCAAGATCTTGGGATCTCCAGTCAACTAGGTTGGGTTTTCCTTTGCAATAACTTATTCATGCATGGGTTTTAGTCCCATTCCTCTCGATGTTCTTGCAACCGACTCCCTGTTTAACCCTTTGGTTAACGAATCTGCAATGTTATCCTTTGACCTTATATGGTCGATAGAAATAATGCTAATAGAGAGTAGTTTTCTAATGGTATTGTGTCTTCTACGAATATTTCTTACTATTGTACATAGCACTTTCCGCTCGTCCATTAGTCGATTGACTATCGCGATGGATAGATATTGTAGAAACTAGTTTAGGCCATCCTGGTATATCCTCCAGAGATTGATGTAGCCACTCAGCTTCTTCCCTATTTTTGTGTTGTGCTATAAACTCAGATTCCATGGTGGATCTAGCTATAACTGTTTGTTTTGAGGATTTCCATGATATAGCTCCACCTCCAAGTGTGAACAAGAAACCACTGGTTGACTTGGAATCATTTATGTCAGATATCCATTTTGCATCAGTATACCGTTCTATCACCTCAGGATATCTTGTATAGTGCAACCCATAAGTGTGAGTATACCTTAAGTATCATAATACTCTTCCAATGTTCAGCACTTGGATTACTGGTATATCTACTTAGTTTGCTTATCGCAAAAGCTAAGTCAGGTTTGGTACAACTCATGATGTACATCAGACTACCAATAGTTCTTGCATATTCTACTTGTGAAACTCCTTCACTTCGGTTTTTGCTTAGGCGATACTTGTAGCAATTGGTGTCTGTGTTATATTAAAGTCAATGGAGTTGAACTTGTCAAGAATTTTGTCCACATAATGAGTTTGACTTAATGTAAGTACACTGTCAATCCTTGTGATCTTCACACCCAGGTTGGCGTCGGCCAAACCCATATCTTTCATGTCAAATATTGCCTTTAACATGTTTTTAGTTGACCGAACCATTTTATCATTACTACCAACTATAAGCATATTGTCAACATAAAGGCACATGATAACATAACCATCATTGGTGTTTTTAACATACACACACTTATCACATTCATTAATCTTATATCCACATTCCATCATCACATGGTCAAACTTCTGATGCCATTGTTTTGGGCTTGTTTCAACCCATATAATGAATTCACGAGTTTGCAAACCTTGGACTCTTATCCTGGAGCAACATACCCTTCTGGTTGTTCCATATGACTTTCTTCTTCTAATCCCTTTAGAAAAGTTGTTTTGACATCCATCTAGTGTACTTTATGGTTTTTAATTGAGGCAATTGCGAGTACTAGTCTAACGGATGTTATATGTGTCACTAGAGAGTACATATCAATGTAATTTAGTTCGTTTTTCTATCTATAATCTTTTATTACTAGTCTTGCCTTCTACTTGTCAATGGAACTATCGGCTTTCATTTTCCTCTTGAAAATCCATTTATAACCCAATGGGTTGCATCCTGGAGGTAAATTCACTAGCTCCCATTTATGGTTTTGCAAGATGGAATCCATTTTGCTTGTAATTTCCTCTTTCCATTGAGGTCCTTCTGAAGAAATGACCGCTTTGCAAAATGTTTGAGGTCTTTCTCAACCATATAAGTATAGAAGTCATCGCCAAATGATTTCTCTACTCGTGCCCTTTTACTTCGTCGGGGCTCTATGTCTTATTCTATTCCTTCTTCATGTGAAGATGCATCATGTGTATTTGGTTTCGAAGCACTTGTGTCGATTTTATCGAGACACGAAAACACATTTTCAAAGAAGGATGCATTTCTTGATTCCATGATCATGTCTTTGTGAATGTCAGGTATTTTGGAATCATGCACAAGAAGCCGCTAGGCACTACTGTTTTGTGCATATCCAATAAATATGCAATCAATAGTCTTGGGTCCAATTCTTACAACCTTGGGGTTAGGTATGACAACCTTTATGAGACACCCCCACACTCGAAGGTATTTGTAAGACGGTTTTCTTCCCGACCATAACTCGTATGGTGTTTTATTTGTTTTCTTTTGGGGTACCTTATTTAAAAGATAATTAGCTAACAATACAGCTTCCCCTATATTGACTAGGGCAACTGACACGCCTAGGTCGTCGTGCGGTCAAAAATAAGTGAAACCTAACACACACTACCACAGTGGTAGTCAGGGTCGATCCGCAGGAGCTACGTGGTCAGACCAGATGACAGATTACCAACTATAGTGTCATGCTATAGCCGGAGGACTTCAGTTTCCAAACTCTTGCCACTAAAACTCGAAAATCCTAAACTAAACACTCCCAAAACAAGCATAGACTAAGCTAAGCTTCAAACCAAACCTAGTTACTTTCTGAAATCAGAAGTACATCTCTAATTCAGAAGTAAACAAGGGCATCCAACAATCCAAATATAAACCAAAACAAGGCATAAACTAAATCAATAACTAAGATCCAATGGGACAGTCAATGGCTAAAGTTCAAACCTAAAGGACTAACGTAATTGGCTACTACAATCAGCGAGGGAAAACAGTCCAACAAGGTCAAAACAATCATCCAAGCACAATCCAAACACACAAAATCGATATCAATCATCAAAACACCGAAAAACAAAGATTACTTGTAACCAAATGCTTCTCATTATCCAAAAACGAATTCCAATGATCCAATACAGTCACCAATACTGAAAAACAGTAAACTAAAGTGCTCAAGGTCAGTGGTTGTCACTCCCAAAGACCCTAGCCACTATTGCTAACTAAAACTAAAATGAAATTAAATTCTAAAACATAAAATACCAATTGAGAGGTTGCTGATGCTTAATCACGGAGTCAAAGAGCTTCCAGGTCGTTTTTCCACCGGGTCTTTGCTAGGGTTTTCGGCTGTAAATGGCTCTATTTATAGTTGCAATTTTCCCGCAGTCGCGCCGCGCAATTAAGTAAACTGCGGCGCGCGTACGACTTTATCCCCGTTTCTTCGGACCTTGAATTTTGTTCCACCGCCTTGTATCCGCGTCGCGCCCTCTTGATTCCGCGGCGCGCGTACGTATTTTCCTGATTTTTCCTTCCTCTCCAAACTTTCTCCAATTTGTACACTTTTGGTCCCTGTTTACATTATTTTCTTCCAAACAAGTACCGGCACGAAAAGTGAGAATACCACGATACAAATGATATAATTTCACTAAGAATAGGGCTCAACAACGACTAAAATATATAATATCACTAGGCGTTTTCAAACACCCCACACTTGTGCCTTGCTTGTCCCCAAGCAAGAGAGTGTTTAATAAATTCTAACTAAGACTCAAACAATTTTTGACTGTGTTCAGTTTCAAAGCTTATTGCCTCAAGAGCTAGAGTGAAATAGTTCGCGAGAACCTAATCAGAATGTGCTTTGGAATTCATGGCTTTCTAGAGAACCCTTGATTACGAATTTTTTGTCCACAAAGAAGTGTACTTACTCATTCAGATTCTAAAGGCCATTAAGGAATTGTCCATGACTTCCGATGTTATCCGTGTAGCGAGCTTTCAGAAATACCATCCCAAACCAGACGATCTTAGGTGGTAAGTGTTGGATTAGGTGTCTAAGACATGACTAATAATTAGTATTTGCCTAATTAATAGAAGCACAGTCCATTTGGGTTGCCCTCATGGCTGGAGGTTTGGTAGAAAATTCGGTAGAGAGAAAGGTTGATTTATTATGAGATTAATAAATCAACAGGAATAAAATATATGGTTTATTAATATATTAAAGTCATAATATATTAATTAGAAACTATATTAATTAATTAGAAATTAATCTGGAAATAATTAGATTTAATTTGGGGATTAATTTAATTAATTTAAGGTGTAGGGACTGAAACTGTAATTATTCAATAGTTGAGTAAGTGACAGTGGGAGTGACCAGTGTGGAAATTGATTTTATATATAAATATATATAAATCGATTTTGATATATAAAAGGATAATTAGGAGTTTGAATTATAAGATAAAAGGTTTATCTTATTTGAATTCAAAAATGTTTATCTCTTAAGGCTTATCAACTGGTCATCTGGAAACTATAAATAGGGGTCCCTGGGCACTCATTATTTTCGCCAATTTGAAGATCCCTCTCTCTGGAATTTTCGATCCACATATCTCCTAGCTTGGGTGTGACTTTCATTTGAGGCAGGATATTTTTGCTGCTCAGCTTCCAAGAAATTAAGGTTGGTTTTTCTGTTTTGATCTTTAGTTTCTTTTATTGGCCTCTAGGTTTTTTGTTATATGTTCAATTAGAAGAAAACATAGATCCTCATAGGTTTCATGTGAACTTAGGTTATTTAGTTCATGGTTTGTAGAAAACCTTTCAGTAAGGTGCATAAGTGCCTCTTCGAGGCCACCCTTTTCGGACCTACCGGCTCGAACAACAAAGGCCACAGATTGACATTTCATTCCTAAATTCCAATCCTAAACAATCCAATCGTCTAACTCCTAAAACTCAACTTGTTTGACTAACTAATAACATGATCACAACTCAAGAGTATCTCTTGAAAACTACTAATGCTATCACAATCACAAACCCTTCGTTTCAAAATTACAATTTAGTAAAAATTTTGAAAAAGTTGCTAAAAAATAATTTTAGAATTGGTCTTTTCTGCAAAAATTTCAAAAAAAATTTCTCTTTCGACCGTCCACACCCCACACTTAAAACCATACAACGTCCCCGTTGTACATAAAAATATTTTAGAATAAGGGAGAAAGAGTTACCCCTTTGGACGGTAGACTGCTTGGCTGGTATTTGGTATCACAGGTACAAATTCGAACAAAAAGTGTCATTGATTTCGCATCTGGACTTGTGGCGCAACAGTGAACACGCCGGTGGTCAAGACAAGTGGAGGGGGCACGGTGACCCCACACTTGTCTGAGACAACTCCTCCCTAATTTGGTATAACATGCATAACTCAACAAAACATTAAATGCAAACATAATAAAATATACATACGTAAAAGATAGAATGTGTCATAAATTCAGTACATATATCCCAAAAATATGATAGAAAAAGAAAAATACATCAACTGCCACCTGGTGGCCTGGAGGGTCCGGCCTCATGGTCGTGGGCTCGAGCTGGGAATGGGCGGGTCTGCTGGCCCTGTGCTGATGCCATCTGTAGTAGCACCTCTCCAATCCACTCCAGCTGGTCCTCCACCCTGGTGACCCTGGTCTCTAATCGGTGGATGGCCGACAGGTCCTCCTGCTGCTGTGGCTGAGGCTGAGGAGCTGGCTCTGCAGGTGCTACCTGCCTCCGTCGTCTCCTGCAAGGCTGAGCATACGCTGGCTGTGGAGCCTGGGGTGCCTCGGTCTCTGCCCTGACGAACTGTCTCGGGCACTGCTGCTGAATCAGCCCCATGCTCTCCAATGCTCTCGCCGTAGTGCGAGATGGAGGTAAAGCGGTCAAGGTGGCGATAGTGCGGGCTGTGAGGATCCTGTATGATCGGGCCAGGCGGGTGATGAAGTATCCCCGGCCCAATGGACTGCTAGCGAAGGCACCCGTCGAGCGGGTGGATAAGGCAACAGCTAAGGCGAAGGGAAGGTGAAGGAACCTGAAGGGGTCGAGGAGGACCCATAAAAACGTCATATCCTCCCCGGACACCTTCTCGCCTCCCTCCCGCTGCATGATGGAGGTGGAGATGATGCTGTGCATGAGGCGGTGGAGTGGATCTCGAAGGTGGCTCTCCCGGGAGGTCCCCGCCTCGTAGAATATGTTGGACAATGGTGCCCAAACCTCCATGTTGGCAGGCCTCTCCGGCTGCCCCTGGATACATGCATCAAAGAACTGGGGAAAATGGCGGTGTTGAAAATCCGCCTCTACATATATCCCAGTGCACCTCATGAACTCCCTAAGGCTGCACTCCCTATGCACGCCCCCCAGCCTGAATCGAATTAACCTCGCCCGTGGGTCTGTCGCCCTCGGTGTGTACTCAATCGTCGAAAGGAACTTCTGGAGGAGCTCCGTGTACACAACATCCTCGTCTGTGGCCATGAGCCTGTCCCAGCCCCGGCAAGTAAAAGACGCATCCCCATGGGTCCAGGTGCGGTGTAGAAATGGCTCTATCTCGCCCCAGAGCCCGGCCTCCCCGAGGATGGCCCTGTCAATAATGGTTGCTTCTAGAACCCGGCGACCCGTCAAAGCGTCTCTCCGTGATCGGTACTCAATAGAGGCCGCTGGCCCCTCTGGAAACTGAAGGAAGTCGTGGTCTAGTCTGAACATGATCTGTACAAACAAAAATGTTTTTGCAAAATAAGTCCTTTTCTACCCCACCGCACCGCGGCGCGGCCCTTGAGCAAGGGCGCGACGCGCCGTGCGGCTGTTTCCAAAATCCAAACTCAAAATCGAGTTTTAACCTGTTAAGATTCAATCCAAACACACCACAAGGTAGCCTAGATGCCGACTAACTCATCTAGGGTATCTATTTGGCAAAACAAACACCCTATGAGTCAGCATTGGCGATTTCTAAGTTTTGAACTTTTTGAACAAATCACTCAAATTAACTATCTAATCACTAGTTTAAACGAGTAATGGCTAGTTAGAATGACGTACCGTAGTAGTGGGAACGAAAAGAGCAAGAAAAAATGCGAGAAATTTCTGGTGATCAGAGCTCCGAGTCGTGGTGTGTGTGAATAGTGTCGCGGGTTACCTTAATATGGAAGAAAACCGACCGATCGTTTCCTGCGTCGCGCGTGTCACCAAATCAACCCCTGCGCATCGGGTTGGTTTACGAGCCCGCGTCGCGCATTCTTTATTCCCGCGGCGCGGTCATTAAAAATTCCAAAACTTCACACGATCCCACACTTGCCTTGGACCACTGGTACCTGCAATTTATGATAAGATTTTTCCTAATTATTTCTAAGAAATACAGAACCTAACCTATGACACGATGGGTTGCCTCCCAACAAGCGCTAAGTTTAACGTCTTTAGCCAGACGTACTATTCCTACTACAGCTACGGCGGATCGTATGCCTTCTTCCTTCGCTGATTTTCAGTCACCACCGTCCCTTCGTTGTCCCAATGTTCCTTCAGCTTTCCTGGATCGAATGGCTTACTGGTCCTTCTGCTGCTGCCAGATTTCCGTTTTCTGATTAACTCCCGTGAATGCTTGGAGATAGCTTTGAACCTCCAAGCTCGATCCTTCCTTTTACATCTCTTCAAAGTCAAAGGCTTGACATGAAGCGCGCCCAGCGCTGCTCCCAGTAGTTGTTTTGTAGATCTCATTTTGCTAGTGTCTCGCATGCTATCTTCAGGTTGCAATTTTGGCTTGTAGTACCAATAAAATTTTTTCAATCGAATGGGATCGGAAGGCAGCATATCGGGATGCTTCCATATCTCCTCATCGATGGTATTGATCACATCTAATTTTCCATTCATGAATGTATCATGAGTGGTGATAAAATCATGTTTCTTGTTTTCAAATATCAATTCGTCAACATCAACTTCTTGATCATCGTCCAACAGGTGGATCGGTACCAAGAGTGAGTGACTGGTTTGATCTGATGGTGGTACAAAGTCACCCATCATCAGATCCTTACATTCAAATTTCTCAAAATTTTCAAAAATTCTAGGTTCGGGGGTCGTATTGTCATCTACACCCCCTTCCCCAATAGTATCAAGAATTTCGGGAATCGTTGGGCTGGGGTCTGTACTGTCACTTACAACCTCCTCCACAACATCCTCCTCAACCAAATTGTCTGGTGATGGTATGGATTCACTCATCACCAGATCAACATTTTCAAAAACATCAAAAACTTCAAAAGCTACCGAGTCAGGGGTAGTATTGTCATCTACATCCTCTTCCTCAACAACTTTGTTGACCATCTTGGTGGTCTCTTGACTTTCCCAAGGTGCGTGTCCTTCCATCACATGTTCAGGTGATGCAGGCTCACACACATAATTACTGGTATAAAAATCACTCACCTCAGGTTCTGGCGAGGGTGATGAACATTTCCAACCTTCCTCTAACTGATCTAAAGAAGCTTGCAATCTTACAAGAACATCAGCCTGGTCCTTCTGCTCTTGCTGAGTGTTATACATGGGTACCCAAAGTCGGGCCCAAGTTGAAGAAATTTCAGGCTGAGATGACTCCTCGGTCCGCCATCCATTGTCATCGGGTGATCCATTGTAGCAATCATCCTCGTAATAGGTGTCGGCCGGATTTTCATAATTTTCATAATCCTGATCCGGGTACATGTAATCGCCCATTATGAAGACGTACACATACCAGAATTCAAAGAACTAAAATCAAACATAAAAAATTAGAAGCTAAGTCCTACAAATCACCTAATCTCAAGCGCACAACTCCCCGGCAACGACGCCAAAATTTGACATCGCAGCGGTCTTCGTGCGGTCAAAAATAAGAGAAACCTAACACACACACTAGCACAGTGGTAGTCAGGGTCGATCCGCAGGAGCTACGTGGTCAGACCAGGTGACAGATTACCAACTATAGTGTCACGCTATAGTCGGAGGACTTCAGTTTCCAAACTCTTGCCACAAAAACTCGAAAATCCTAAACTAAACACTCCCAAAACAAGCATAGACTAAGCTAAGCTTCAAACCAAACCTAGTTACTTTCTGAAATCAGAAGTACATCTCTAATTCAGAAGTAAACAAGGGCATCCAACAATCCAAATATAAACCAAAACAAGGCATAAACTAAACCAAGAACTAAGATCCATTGGGACAGTCAATGGCTAAAGTTTAAACCTAAAGGACTAACCTAATTGGCTACTGCAATCAGCGAGGGAAAACAGTCCAACAATGTCAAAAGAATCATCTAAGCACAATCCAAACACACACAATCGATAGCAATCATCAAAACACCGAAAAACAAAGATTACTTGTAACCAAATGCTTCTCATTAACCAAAAACGAATTCCAATGATCCAATACAGTCACCAATACTGAAAAACAGTAAACTAAAGTGCTCAAGGTCAGTGGTTGTCACTCCCAAAGACCCTAGCCACTATTGCTAACTAAAACTAAAATGAAATTAAATTCTAAAACATAAAATACCAATTGAGAGGTTGCTGATGCTTAATCACGGAGTCAAAGAGCTTCCAGGTCGTTTTTCCACCGGGTCTTTGCTAGGGTTTTCGGCTGTAAATGGCTCTATTTATAGTTGCAATTTTCCCGCAGCCGCGCCGCGCAATTAAGTAAACCGCGGCGCGCGTACGACTTTATCCCCGTTTCTTCGGACCTTGAATTTTGTTCCACCGCCTTGTATCCGCGTCGCGCCCTCTTGATTCCGCGGCGCGCGTACGTATTTTCCTGATTTTTCCTTCTTCTCTAAACTTTCTCCAATTTGTACGCTTTTGGTCCCTGTTTACATTATTTTCTTCCAAATAAGTACTGGCACGAAAAGTGAGAATACCACGATATAAATGATATAATTTCACTAAGAATAGGGCTCAACAACGACTAAAATATGTAATATCACTAGGCGTTGTCAGCAACCCAGAACTTATTAACATGGCATTCATCATCTCTTTTAAGGTCTGATTTTTCCTTTCTGCAATGCCATTTTGTTGTCGTGAATAAGGTGTAATAAGCTCATGTCTTATGCCATGAGTTGCACAAAATTCTTCAAATGGAGACACATACTCACCTCCATGTTCACTTCATAATACCTTAATCTTTTTTTTTTGAGTTGATTCACAACTTCACTTTTGTACACTTTAAACTTGTCTATTGCTTCATCTTTACTTTTAAGTAAATAAACATAACAAAGTTTAGTGCAATCATCGATAAAAGTGATAAACTACTTATTACCACCTTTGGATGGATTTCACTTCATGTCACATACATCGGTGTGTATTAAACCAAGGGGTTCGATAATCCCTTCAATGGATTTGAATGATTGTCATGTTAACTTTGATTCAACACATATGTTCATTTGTATTTTGAGTCAATATTAAAGTGTCATATGTGGTCGAGTTTAATTAAACGTCGAAGAGTATCAACATTAACATGTCCTAGTCTAGCATGCCATATATTTGACGACTCAAACAAGTAAGTAGAAGAGTTATTCATTGCAGTATTACTTGGTTGCATAGCCATAACAAATAGTTTGAACATACCCCTATCGGCATACCCTTGACCACATACATACTACTCTTAGTCAACACAAACTTATCTGACTCAAACACCAATCGGTAACCATGCTTGTTTAACAACCATCCAGAGACCAAATTCTTCCCAATCTCTGGAACATATAACACATCATTTAACGTCAGCTCTTTTCCCGACGTCATTTTCAACACAATCTTCCAAACACCTTAGATATCGGAATTCACCGAGTTTCCCATGAAGGGCTTGTCACCATTGTCCATAGCATTGAAGTTTTAGAACCACTCCCTATTCAAGAAATCATGTCGTGTGGCTCCCATGTCAACCCACCATTCTGTCGGATTAGACTCCACATGGTTGACTTCAGAGATGACCTCAGCAATATCGATGTCGGACACATCACATGTTTTCTTCTCCACAACATTTGCCTCCTTAGATTTATCTCGCTTTGGAAGGTTGCAATTTGCAGCCCGGTTACCAGGTCGATCACAGTTGTGGCAGTTACCTTGAAACTTCTTGAAGTTTCCACCCTTTGCTCCCAAGTTGGCACTTTTTCCTTTCTTTTGGAATTTGCCTTTTACGGACTTATTCTTTCCAAAAGATTGACCATGTTCCACCACGTTGGCTTTTTTCCGAAGTAGAACATTGCTGCCCTTTTGAGCAACCATATTGTCTTCCTCGATTCAAAGTCTAACAATTAGGTCCTCGATGGTCATTTCCTTTTGTTTATGCTTCAAATAATTCTTAAAGTCTATCCAAGCCGAAGGTAACTTCTTGATTATAGAAGCAACTTGAAAGGTCTCACTTATAACCATACCATCGACATGGATATCATGTAGGCATACTTGAAGTTCTTGGACTTATGTCATGACTAGCTTACTATCACTTATTTTATACTCTAGAAACCAGGCAACCACCAATTTCTTGGCCCCGACATCTTCAATTTTTTTTGTCTAATAAGTCCCATAGTTCTTTAGCCGATTTTGTTACACAATATTTTGGGATTCGATCATATAAACACATAACCCATGCAGCAGAAGACTATCAATATCAAATCACAGATTATCCATGAGTATTGTCCATGATCATGCAGTTCATAACAGTTATTCCTACTTAAAACTTAAACAGAATATACCTCAGCAAGCTCCTTCTTTGGCTTCTGGTCAAGGTCACGATTGCAAGGGATGATCAGGATCCAAAGTAGAACCCCTCTAATGATTCACACCCGGTGATCTCCATAAAAACAGACATATCACTATTCCACTTGGGAAGGGGGCAGACAACTCAAACCCTAGAGAGGGTTAGGGTGGAGTGAAGGCGGCGCAGATTAAGGCTTGGGATGCCTTAGGGTTTCAAGCTTAGGAGCATTTTGGCGGCCGCACCCCTGGACTTGTTTCCATTGATTAAACCTTTAATCAATTACAATCCAGTCCCTTTAATTGATTATAAATTAATTCTAGATTAATTTATCAATTAATTTATTGATCTAGTTTCTAATTAACTTATTTCTCAATAAATTAATAAACCAATCATCCTTTCTTTGTTTCTGAATCTCATTGTTTTTCCGGGTCGTGAGGGCAACCCAAAAAAACCTTGGTATTATTAGAAATATTACCACTAGTTAAGGACCTTGGAAACTATTCCAACAGTCTCCCACTTGGACAAGTTGTCAACTTTGTGTGGTCTCTATATTTTCTAATAATCAGCAGAGAGTTTTTCATCAAATGCGACTACCGAACTTTGATCAAATAAAAGAGACGACCCTTAGATAAGTGATCGATTATTCCTCCGTTCGACAAAATATCATCAATGAACCCGAGTCATTGAAAAGGTCAAATCCCGATAGTTCAAAATTCTGTTTCCCAATAGAGATTTATGATGAATCCATAGGACCACTGATTGAACAGATCAATCTGGTAAGGGCTTGGCCAAACGCTTAGTTTCAGTATCAAATCATCGAGGGGCCCAAGATATCACTTCTCCTTGTTAAGGCATCAGGAACATATAAACTCTGTATACATAGTCTTTGTCTATTTCATCATGTCATACATAGACATACCATTTATACCTATAATTTACGGATAGCGTTTGAGTAGACAAATGTATAACAGAATCATAGCACTAATTCTCATGCATCTCGGTTTGAATGATAAAAGATATTACCATCCTAGAATACTAATACATGAAATAATATCTAGGTGCGGGTTGTTCCAATACTTGAATCTCTAACAAGTACTCATGAGGGTTAGTCGCAATCATTATGATATGTCTAATCTCTATAGTCAATCTAATAACACTCCATGACACTTTTAAATCACTACTTGCTTCCAAGAGTACGACCGACTGTGGAGGTTTGAGTAAATTAATACTTGGGAAGCGGTTTCTAAACATGCAAAAGTGAAACATAGTAATAATTAATGAAAATGGTAGTTGTCCAGCTCTTTATTAAATCTCCATTAATAAAATACCAAGTAGATACAATCAATATTGCTATATGTTTCAGTTTCAGACTATTAACTAAACATTTAAGACATTTTGCTAGAAACTCCAATGACTATGGACCTAGTATGCTCATCATGCTTGGCCCGCGAAAATGCCTTGGTGAAGGGATCGACTGGTTCTCTTCTGACGGAACCCTACTCACCACGATGTCTCCGTCTTCAACTCGGTTTAGAACATTTTGGTACTTTTGAAGTATATTTCTTAATCTCCAATGGTCCTATGGGTCTTTAGTCAATGCGACTGCACCCTCGTTATCATAAAAGACTTTAAGGGGATCAATGATGCTGGGTAGAATGCCAAGATCTCCGATGAAGTTCTTAAACCATGTAGGTTCCTTTGTAGCTTCACTAGCTGCTATATAGTGGACTCGCACGTTGAGTTAGCTAACGACTTCTGTTTCGAACTTTTCCAGGTTACCGCACCTCCATTAAACATGAACACTCATCCTCATAGTGAGAAAAAGTCATCTCTGTCTAATTGGAAACTTGCGTCACTAAACCCAATTACTGTTAGCTCATCTCTTCCTCCGTATACTAGGCACATATCTTTAGTTTTTCTTGGATACTTAAGAATGTTTTTCACTGCTATCCAATGACTTTCGCCAGAAATTATCCTGATATTGGCTTACCATGCTCAAAGCATACGATACATCAGGTCGAGTATATATCATGGCATACATGATAGATCCTATAGCCGAAGCATACGAGATTCAACTCATTTTGTCCAGTTCATCACTAGTCCTGGGACATTGCTCTTTACTCAGCTTTATGTCATGTTACATGGGCAAGAATCCCTTCTTGGAATCATGAATCTTGAACTTCCTCAAGATTTTATCTAAGTATATACTCTGGCTTAATCGTATTAGACGCTTTGATCTATCTCTATAGATCTTTATACCAAGTATATAAGATGCATTTCCTAGATCGTTCGTAGCGAAACACTTCTCAAGCCAAGTCTTCACACTTTCTAATGTTGGGATGTCGTTTCCTATAAGGAGTATGTTATCAACATACAGTACTAGAAATACTACATTACTCCCACTGGCTTTGACATATACGTAGGACTTATCCTCACTTCTTGAAAATCAAAACTTTTAGACCTTTTCATGGAAGCAGATGTTCCAGCTGTGAGAAGCTTGTTTAAGTCCATAAGAGTACCTTTCTAACTTACACACTCTATTCCGGTATGTGCTATGTATAAAAGCTTCAGGTTGTGCCATATACACATCCTCTAATATTTTCCCATTAAAGAAAGCGATTTTGACATCCATCTACCATATTTCATAGTCATAAAATGCAACAATGACAAGTAACACTCTAAAAGACTAAATCTTGGCTACTGGAGAGAAGGTTTCATCATAATAAATTCCTTGAGTCTGAGTGAAACCATTCGCAACCAGTCTAGCCTTGAATGTTTGTACATTCCCATCCATGTCGGTATTCTTCTTGAAGATCTACTAACACCCAACATTTTTTAGGCCTGGTGTACGATCAACCAAATTCCAAACTTGGTTATCGAACATGGACTTAATCTCACTCTCCAGGGCTGCTTTCCATTTGGCAACCTCACGGCCTGCTATCGCTTCCTTGTAGTTAGATGGCTCATCCTCACTTACCATTGTACTATCACTGATCAGTGTGTCACCTTCTGTAGTAATATGGAAACCATAAAACTCAGGAGGATGACTAACTGTAACACCCCATCTTTCATACACCTTAATTGGTGTAAGAGTTTACAAAACACTCTAAATAAAAATTTCATTATTTCAAAAACTTTTCTTTTATTTCTTAAGTCAATATTTAAAACCTTTGGTCCCAATAAAATCAAATAAATATTAAAAGTATTTAGATAACGTTGGGGGTTACAAACTCATATCAAAACAACAATAGTAAAGTCTTTAAACGTGTCAAAGTTATGTCCCGTATTAATCTAATATTTCTACCAAAAATTTGGCATGACCTTTGGGTAATATGGATAAATCCATACTGACCCGACTCAATAAAACAATTCAAAACAATATGGGGCATAACACTACTTTATTGTAGCGCCACAAGGGAATTCTAACCATGAGCATAAAATCTCTCATTCACATGTATAAGTATACCGCACTTGGGGATGACTCTATCTTCTGGACATCCTTTCTATCTACGTTCCTCATATTAGCATTTCTAAGTCTTTTCCTCCTATCGTCTGCTAACAAGATCCTTGTTCCTCATTTTAAAACAAAGAATACATAAGACATAAATGCCTCGTGAGATACATGGGTTTTGGACTCAATGAGTTTAAATCCATTTGAATATCATTTGCTATTAGAAAATAAAGAAAACCTTTCCCTTCTTTTCAAAACCTGCAAATTCCACTGTTATGCCAAAACTATAAAACAAAAGTCAATTGCTATAATCATTAAAACAGGAATTATTCTTATCATCCAAACAAAAGCTCATTGTTAAAACTTCAAGTACTTTAGCTTAAAATGTCAAGAATTCAAATTCCTCATAAGGAAACATAATTTAGATACTTTCTTAACAACATAGACCAACTTTAATTCATAATTAACTTATTATCATTTAGCTTTATACGGGTTTCCCCGTATCCCTTTCCCTCCCCAGAATAGAGCCAATCTATCCGTGAGGGCGTGTTAGTTCCCTTTCCCTTCTTGGAGTAGAACAAATCTATCCATAAGGGCGTGCTGAGACAACTACTTCATGACGGGAGGTACCTTCCCAATTGTGTCTTTTGACCTCCCCTCACTAGGGTGAGATCCTTTTCCGGATGTGTTTCTCATTTCTTTCATTTAGCTCATATTTCAAGTTTTACCATTATCATCTTATCACAAGTTGATCTCTAGATAAACATCATTCAAAACATGTAAACTCATTTTCAAATCTTCAACATAAAACCGTACTTCTAATTCAACATAAATCAATACTTTCTATTTCAAGTTTTAAAACCACTTCGGAAACCATTACTTATGTAACATTATCATAACTTTTGAAAATCATTTTTCAAACTATTAATCATAAAACATCTAAAATAAAAGAAAAACTTGTTGCTTTGTACCCAGAAAAGTCCTCATGTACTCACCTTGGCTAGTTAGAGAAGTCTAACTACGGTTACTCAATTCGATTGTCCCTTCCATTCCATAAAACTTACTCCTTAATTACCTAAAGAGTCCATTAACATTTTATTAAAACATTTAGGTATTAACAACATGTAAATACCACTTAACCCATGTCCCATTACACTCATTTTTATGTTTTCACACTACATTAAACTTATACTAATGATTAGGGGATCCAACTACTCAATTAGGGTCATAATGGAAGTAAATTATAAGAGTCCAGGTCACACGGGTCATGTAGGAATCACACGGGGTCGTGTAAGGCTTCCAAGCTTATTGCCTAATTTCACACGGGTCGTGTCAGGATCACACGGGTCGTGTGGTCATGCAGACCTAATTTTTCAGCTCCATATTTTTGTTCTTTCTTTGTAACTTTAGTCCATTTCTTGGTTCCGTTTGTTTCCAAACTTAACAAAACTTTACCAATAGGTTCTATTAACCTTCTAACATGTCAATAACATATTTTTAATCCCATTATGTCTTATTTAGTTCATGACTTAATGGTTAAGACCACATGATGTTGCAAGAGCTCTAAGGAAGCTCATGCGCCATAATTTCTAATACAAGAGTCTATTTCTTTCTAACTTTTATATATACCTTTATACAATCAAGGGGAGATAAATTACGGGTTTTACAACCCAAAACATACTTCAATAATTACCAATTTATGACTCTTATTAGCCATTTATATGGGTTTCATTCATGGAATCACCAATTCCATTCCACCCTTCCAATCACCATTTAGTTCCAACTTATTCTTGATTGCTTGGAATCATTAGGAAACCACTTGTAAGGGTTTCTTTCATCCATAAACATCATTATCATTATGTAATTACATCCAATTAACACTATGACCATAAACCTCTAATTTCTAGTGTTCATAAGAATCAAAATCATCAAATCATGATTCCTACCTATCCATTATCCATATGTTGGATAGTGATCATAAGGTGACTATAACATAATCTAAATACTTGGAATCACAGGAATTACTCCTCCTCCAACATATGAAATTCGACCATGAAACCCCAAAATGAGATTTCTAGCTAGAGATGATGAATTCATACCTTAAATGAGTTAATAGCTCAAGGAATTCGACCATACTACGTTGCTAGCATCAAAACCTTCTTGAATTTATGCAAAATCGCCATCCTCACCTCCTCACATGGCTGAGATCGTTCCAGAAAAGAGAATGGGGGAGAAATGCTCTATTTATGCTTCCCTACTTTGAGGAAATGACAACTTGGTCCCTAGACTTTCACACCTCTCATTCTTAGCACAAAACTTACTTAAATTCTTCAAACTTCTAAGTTTTATAGTTTTGCCCTACTTATAAACTTATTTTTCACATTGAGATCATTCTAACACATAAAAATTTCATTATGAGGTTAAATATTTCAAAATGACGAAAATACACTTTTAGGTCATTTTGCACTTTTCATTCACTTTTATCTTTTCATTATTCATACTTCATACTTATAACTATAATATAGTCCATATACGTCATCCTTAATGAAAATATGATTATTTTCATTATATAATAGTAATTGAAAATCACCAAAATACACTTTATTCTCAAACTATGAATAATTACTTATTAATTATTTCTTTACTTCTTACTTTCCATTTGGACATATCTTTGGGTCAAATTTCCATATTCTCACATTCCTTGACCATTTTTTCCTTCCGTGTACATTTAAATTAAACTAGACATCGAGCCTCTTAGCATCAAAATTCTTAGTTTTAAATCCTTATTTCATATACTAAAATTTTAGGTTGTTACACTAACTCTATTAGATCTGTGAAAAGGTGGTGGATATATGTTTGTTCTCTCAACAAGAGTCTAATCCTTGGGTTGAGTGCTAGTGTGAACTATAGGTTCTTCGTTGGTTGACTCTTGAATCTCTTGAAGATCGATTTTTTGACAACCTATATTTCTATATACGAAATAAAGATTTTAAGCTAAGTATCTTGATGCTAAGAAGTTTGATGTCAAAATAAGTTTAAATATATACGGAAGGGAAAAATCGTCAAAGAATGCGAAAATTGTTTAATTACTTTTAGTCTTATTGTTTTATTGGGACCAAATGTTTCAAATGATGTCTTAAATATTAAAAGAAAAGTTTTTGAAACAATGAAATTTTTATCCACAGTGTTTCATAAATTATTACACCAATTAAGGTGTATGAAAGAGGGAGTGTTACGGATTTTACTCCAACTAGCCCCTTTGGATATGAGATCTCTTTCTTGAAGTACTCCTCTTCGAGTAACAAACACTTTGTTCTCAGAAGGCTTCAAGAACAAGTATCCAAATGACTTTCGTGGATAACCAACGAAATAACACTTCTCTACTCTGGTTTCAAACTTGTCATGGGCTTCACACCGAATGAAGACTTCACAACCCCGAACCTTCATATGTGCTAGCAAGGGACGTTCCCCACTCCACATCTCAGAGGGTGTGTTAGCAACCTTCTTAGTTAGGATGAGGTTTAAGATGTTAGCGGCAGTTTCTAAGGCATGCCCCTTGAAACTTATTGGAAGTGTAGCACGACTCATCATGGATTAAACCATGTCCAACAACGTTTAATTTCTCCTTTCATACATAGCGTTGTGCTGTGGTGTTCTGGGAGGAGAGAATTGTGAAACTATTCCACAATCTCTTAGATGATCGTCGAATTCCTGACTAAGATATTCTCCACCCTTATCGGATAGGAGCACCTTAATCTTCTTGCCCAGTTGATTCTCTACTTGGTTCTGAAACTCTTTAAATACTTCAAAGGTTTCTGAAGTATGTTTAATTTGATAAACATAATCGTATCTACAAAAATCATCAGTAAATGTCACAAAGTAGCGTTCACCTTGTCTGGTTGGCGGATTTGAATAGTCCACGGACATCTGTGTGGATTATGTTGGGATTTTTACATATTAACACAATTCAATCACGCAGCAGAAGACAAAACAGATTAAATCCCATAAACGGAGTTGATTATACTAATAAGATCATATCATGTTCAATAATCAGGATGATAAGTTCTAAGAAAATTGTATTAACAACAACTGAATATGAATTCATACCTTTGTTAGGATTTGAGAACCCAAACCAGAATCCCTCTAATGATTCACACCCAAGAACACGAGAAGAACAAGTAGACAGAAACCCTTCTGAGGCAAAATCGATCCAGAAACCCTTGAAGGGTTTGTGGAATTCGAAATAAAAGGAGACATGAGGGAGGAGGGATGGTTGGTGGCTCACTTGGAGTATTGGGATACCTTAGGATTTGAACCCAAGGCCTCTATTTATACCAGAAGGCTCCTAAGGTTCCAAACTTAAGGACCTTTCTAGTGACTGCACCCCCTGGACTTGTTTCTATTAATTATACCTTTAACTAATTACAACCCAATCCCTTAATTAATTTCTATAAATTAATCCCAAATTAATTTATCAATTAATTATTGATCCACTTTCTGATTAATTTATTTCTTAATAAATTAATAAACTGATCATTCCTCTATTATTTCTGTTACTGTTTGTTTTTACTGGGTCGTGAGGGCAACCCAAAAGGACCCTGATATTATTAGAAATATTACCACGGTCAATGACCTTGGACACATTTCTAGCAGATTAGTTCCAACAGATCTTTTCCTCTTTCACAACATCATGTGAATGCGATTTGGTCATCTTCCTTCCGACTGGAGCTTAGCGATGCGATTCTTGTTTATATGGTTAAGACAATAGCGTCATAGATGTGATTTATTGAGTATATTCTCATAAGAATCAACATTCAAATAAATATCATTATTTCTACCAACGTAAACAACACTTTCATATATGCATTTACAAGGACTACCTTTAAAACAAAGATAACCATTTTTATAAACTAAAATATTGCCATTATCATTGTCAAATGAAAACTTAAAACCATCCTCAAACAAAGCATAAAATGAAATAATATTTCGAGCCATTTCTGGTGGGTAACAACAATTCAATAACCTAATCGAACTACTATCATTTAGCATTAGCTCATAGCTCCTGATCCTTGTAACAGCAGCAGTCTGTCTGTTTCTCCATGATCAGGTTGAGCTCCCCATGCGGCAGCTTCCTACTTTCCCTTAGTCCTTACATATCAGTGCAAATGTGCGTACCACATCATGTATTAAGGACCCAAGAATTGGATGTCATAGTACTATCTAATTCGATCATAAATATACCTGAGGTGCCACACTCTGTGACCCTATTGTTCTTCAGGTCCTCCAGGTACTTTGGACATCTACGTTTCCAGTGTCTCTTCTGCTGGCAGTAAAAGCAAATAGCCTCATTTGAGTTACTGATAGAGGCAATGCCGAAATAAGCTTTTCTCTTAAATCCTTGGTTGCCCTTGGTTTTTCCCTTTCCTCTAGGATGAAAATCTTTCTTCCTTTTATCACTACCATGATGAATGGCTAGGACGGGAGCATGGGAGATACTGCCATAAGCCTGCCTCATGCTGGCTTCAGGAGTCTTCAATATCCCGTGCAACTCTATCAATGTCTTGTCCAGGTTATTCATATTATAGTTCATAATGAACTGTTGATATTAACTGGAAAGCGAGTTAAGAACGATGTCAATGGCCAACTCCTTAGGCAACTAGACACGAAGATTTTCCAGCCTGTCAATGTACTACTTCATTTTCTAAATATGTGTACACACAGACGCTCCATCTTATAATTTAAAAGCAATCAGGGACTTGACGATCTCAAATCGTTCCTGCCTAGCCTGCTCTTGGAAGATTTTCTTGAGCTACAGATTGATGTTGTACGGCTAGTGTTCTCGAAGGCCTTTTGGAGCTCATAGGACATGCGCCAACATCAGGCAAGCAACCTTAGCAATCCTCAAGGCCCGGATCCAGTCAAGATAGTTCTGGGATATCAACATCAAAGACATACTTATTGCCCTCGAATCTCAAAACAATCCTTAAGGCCTGGATCCAGTCAATATAGTTTAGACCCGTCAGCTTTTCCCTCGAGAGGACGAATAGCAGTGAGATATTTGTTGGTTCAGGAGGAGGAGAAGGTGGAGGAGGAGGATAGGTGACAACGCCTAGTAATATCAAGTATTTTAGGCGTTGTTTAGCCGTGTTTTAGTTAATTTATCATTATTAATTGGCTAATATCACTTACTTTTGTGCCAAAGTGCTTGGAAATGTTTTTAGTGTAAATGCAGGGGTTTTAGTGCAATTCTGGAGAAGTTGTGGAGCGAAAAAGGCAAAAAGTTGGACCTGACAGAAATAGAGGCGCTATCTCTTGAGATAGAGCCGCTATCGACAATAGAGCCGCTATTTCTTGAGATAGCGCCGCTATCTCGCGACCGGATAAAATCTTCGTTTTTGAATTCCGAAATTGCGGGATAAGGCAACACGCGCGTCGCGGTTTCTAAGTGGCCGCGACGCGGAAATCCTAATTTCGCACAACTATAAATACCGGAGTCCCGTCCGACTTTTCACTCATCCCGGGACGCGAAGGAGTGATCCGCAGGCACAATTTCATCAGTTTTTCAGTGGGAATCATTATTTTGGTTAGTAATTTAGTTTTTCTCTCGTTTTATCAACTCGGTATCGAGGTATTCCGTAATCGGGATTTCCGTCGATTACTCGATGTTTGTTTAGATTTATAGTTTCTGATTTCAGTAGAATAGTTGATAGTTTAGATCTGATATTTGAGTGTTTAGATATTGGTTTGATGTTTGATTTGGATTTATAAAAGTTAATCATTCGGTTTATGGTTTATTTGCAATTTTCGGTATTTTGGATGTTTGAATGCTTGTTGATGTGTTTGGAACTGTTTGTTGCTTCTGGATTTTGGACTTAGTTTCTGATTTCAGTAAGTAACTTTAGTCTAGGATTTGATTTGGGTTAGTTTAGTTCATGTTTGACTTGGTTTTGGCACTTGTTTGGTATTTTGATTTTATTGGTTTTTGGGAAAGTAGAAACAATACCGCTGACTGTAGAGTGACACTACAGTTGGTATATTGTCGTCTTGTCCTAACCACGTAACTCCTGCGGATCGACCCTGACTACCGCTATACTAGTGTGTGTTAGGTATTTTCTTATTTTTGACCGCACGACGACCAAGGCGTGCCAATAGGACCCGAGTTGTTGTTGTTATTGGTAGACATCTATAAAATAGAGTTTTAGTTTAGTTAGTTTGAGTTTTAATCCTTTACATAATTACCCAGTTTATTTTCTACGACTAGGATCCAAAATCTATCAATTGTGATGTGAAGAGGGATATCGTAATCACACCACAATGGTCATTAGGGTATACAAAACACTTTGTTAATCTCGTTTGTGCTCATTTCAAATTCATCACAAGGATGTCGTGGATCATGAATTAGACGGTGAGTGGACCATGCAGAACCCGCGTGATGCCTGCTCAAGGCACACTTGAGAATCGCGAGTGTTACATCACCCTTAACTACAACATTATCTAGGGTTCCAGATAACCACACAGCTCCACCAGCAGGTCATAAAGAAAAATGTATGTTTCTCATGGATAGCACACAGTTTACATTTTATTTAGAAATGTTTGTTATATCAAACATTTTCAGTAACTCCGTATGGCAAAAAGGTGCTGGGCGGTAAAGGTGGTAGGCAATGCATGCCGTCTAAAAATCAACCTCAGTCATGTTCAGGAGAACCTTCCTTCAAACCGTATACACGATTTTGTGGGTGAGCCTAGTCATGGTTTGACCAATGTTTTCATATATATATATATATATATATATATATATATATATATATATATATATATATATATATATATATATATATATATATATATATATATATATATATATATATATACATATATATATACATATATATATATATATATATATATATATATATATACATATATATATATACATATATATATACATATATATATACATATATATATACATATATATATATATATATATATATATATATATATATATATATATATATATATATATATATATATATATATATATATATATATATATATATATATATAGAGTCCGTTTCAAGGAAGAACCAATATTTTCCTAGGAACCGTAGGAACTTTTTGACTGAAATTTTTTTTTCAAAAAAAATGACATAATACATCTAGTCGCTTATATTTAAGACTTTTTGTCAAAAAAAATTTGAAAAATAATATGTATACACGAAATGTGCATATATGTATTTTTTTCGCAAATGTGTATATGATCACGTTTCGTGCATATGTGCACATTTCGTGTATATATATATATATATATATATATATATATATATATTATTTTTTTAATTTTTTTTACAAAAAGTCTTAAATATAAGCGATTAGGTGTATTATGTCATTTTTTTTGAAAAAAATTTTTCAGTAAAAAAGTTCCTACGGTTCCTAGGAAAATATTGGTTCCCATTTGATATTTAGTCTATATATATATATATATATATATATATATATATATATATATATATATATATATATATATATATATATATATATATATATATATATATATATATATATATATATATATATATATATATACACATATATATAGATATATATATGTATATATATATATATATATATATATATATATATATATATATATATATATATATATATACATATATATATATATATATATATATATATATATATATATATATATATATATATATATATACATATATATGTATATATATATATATATACATACGTATGTATATATATATATATATATATATATATATATATATATATATATATTTATATATATATATATATATATATATATATATATATATATATATATATATATATGTTTGTATGTGTGTGTGTGTGTGTGTGTGTCTATACTATGTTTCTTGGAATTACTTAGATTCGATTATGTTCCAGACAGGATTCAGTTGGAAATGAAGACAGTGGATTAAGGAATGCCTGAAGTCGGGATCTTCTTCCATTCTTGTCAACGGGAGCCCTACTTCTGAATTCGCCCTTCATAGAAGACTTCGCCAGGGAGACCCAATCGCCCCCTTTTTGTTAACCTTGGTTATGGAAGGCTTAAACTCTGCTCTATCTAAAGCCTCTGACTCCGGTTCCTTTAAAGGAATTGAAGTTGGAGAAAATAAAGTTCACTTAATCCATCTTTTTTTTGCAGACGACTCTATATTCTTTGTTTAATGGTCTGAGGAAAACATCCTTAACTTGGTCCGCTTTCTCTTTTGCTTTCAAAAATCTGCAGGTTTGAAGGTCAATTTGGAAAAAAGTTCACTGTTTGGCATTGGCGTAGATCAAAACAGGATGGATGACATGGCTCTTATCATTGGTTGCAAAGCTGAAAAGATGCCTACGACGTTTCTTGGATTACCTATTGGGATAAATATGTGGTCAAAAAAGCCTTGGAAGAGTCTAATCGAGAAATTCAAGAAAAGGATGAGCAATTGGAAAGTCAAAACTCTTTCGTATGGTGGTAGACACACGATTGTCAACAGTGTGTTAGGAAAGCATGGGCACTTATATGTTCTCCCTGTATAAAGTGCCAAGAGGTACTTTGAAAATTCTTGAAGGCCTGAGAAGAAGTTTCTTTTGGGGAGGAGACCAACAAAAAAAACATATTCCGTTGATTAAATAGGAGGGCTTGATGGTGGATAAGGCGAAAGGTGGTTTGGGAATTGGATCTATGGATGACCTTAATAAAGCACTTCTTTCAAAATGGTGTTGCAGGTATAAAACTGAAAGTGCTGCTCTTTGGGTTCATATCATAGATAGCATTCATGGAAAGCTCTCAAATTTTTGGGAAAAGGTTAACATAAAAACTGGGCATACATGGAAGCAGATTGTCAACCAATAGGAAGACCTCAACGCTGAAAATCTCGATCCAAGAATGATGATTAAAAAAGGGATTGGGAATGGTAAAAACACCAAATTCTGGTTTGACTGGTGGCTTGGGGAAAAACCGTTAAAGCTACAATTTCCTAGAGTTTTTAATCTTGATCTGAATAAAAATGCTTGGGTAATTGATAGACTGAAGACGGACGGTACAAAGTGGGCTTGGCGAGATTTAATTAGAGAGGGGAGAACTAAGGAGGAGATGGACAATCTTCTCTCGTTAATTCAAACAGTGGCGGTTGAAGACAAAGACGACAAATGGCTGTGTGTGGACGGGCCTAAGAAGCAGTTCACTGTTGCTTGGATGAGGAAAAATATTACAAACAAAAATCAAATGAGAATTGGGAAGAATAGGTGGAGTAAATGGGTGCCTAAGAAGATAAATATCCTTGTGTGGAGAGCTTGTAAAGGGAGGCTTGCTGTGAAAACGCTCCTAGCCAAGATGAATGTTTTCTCAGAAAACTCTAACTGTGCTATTTGCAATTCATCTGAAGAGTCATTGAAGCATCTCTTCATTGACTGTCCCTATGTTAAAGAGCTGTGGTGCAAAATCATATTTTGGTGGAATTTGAAAGAAAAATTGGTTGATTCGATTGATGAAGTCCTCGATTGGCTTGTCGAGGAGGGGGTGAATGGTATTGAAAAGAAGATTTTAGGAGTTATTGGGGCTGCCTCGATCGCGTCTATTTGGTAACTTAGGAACGAAGTGACATTCTTGGATAAACGCAGATCTGTGGAGGATTTATTTAGTCAAATCCAAAGAGAGTCATATCTGTGGATTGACTCAAGGGCTTCTAGAATTAACATCGATAGGAGTTTGTGGGTTTCATCCCCTAGATTAGCTTTCTATATAATGTAATTTGGCTTGTACTCTACGGTTTCCCAGCTCCTGGCTGGTGCTGCCTTCTTTAATTTGATTGTTGCCTTTCAATATATATATATATATATATATATATATATATATATATATATATATATATATATATATATATATATATATATAGATATATATATATATACATATATATATACATATATAGATATTGTTCTAAAATATATAAATATATTTTAAACAATTTAAAATATTTTACTTATTAATTAATTCAATTCATACCTTTTAACACCATGACATGCTTAAATACAAAAATTCTAACATTATCCTTTGCTAATTTCGATTTAAACAAAAAGCATGAAATTATATTCATCAGTTTAAGATCAAAGTGCAGATAACATATGAATAGAGGCTCTGATGATTGGATCATAAAACACATAACACATGCAAAGGAAGACAATCAAGATCAAATCACAGATTCTACATTAACATTGTCCAGGATCATGTAGTTCATAACAGTTATTGCTTCTTAAAACTTTAATAGAATATACCTCAGGAAGTCTCCTTCTTTGGCTTCTGGTCAGTGCCACGATTGCAAGGGATCATAAGGATCCAAAGTAGAACCCTCTAATGATTCACACCCAATGATCTCCAGAAAAACAGATAGATCAGTATTCCACTTGGGAAGGGAGGTAGACAACTCAAACCCTAGAGAGGGATGAGAAATCGCGGAAAGGAGGGAGGGAGGAGAGGAGTTGGCGCGGATTAAGGCTTGGGATGCCTTAGGGTTGAACCCCAAGGCCTCTATTTATACTGCAATGCTCCTAAGGTTTCAAACTTAGAAGCCTTTTGGTGGCCGTACCCTTTGGACTTGTTTCCATTGATTAAACCTTTAATCTATTACAATCTAGTCCCTTTAATTGATTCTAAATTAATTGTAAATTAATTTATCAATTAATTTATTTATTTAGTTTTTGATTAATTTATTTCTTAATAAATTAATAAACTAATCATCCTTTCTTTATTTCTGAATTCGTTTGTATTTCTCAGTCATGGGGGCAACCTAAAAAGGACCCTGCTATTACTAGAAATATTACCACTTGTTGATGACCTTGGACACTATTCCAACACAATATACATTATAAAGTGAATCAACAAGACCATTTAGAATATATTTTCTACACAAGAAGTCGGAGTGTTTCCAAGCATCAAGCGCACTAACAGCTTGGACATCTCCTTCTCTTCCGGTGAGTTGCGCAGCTTCCTCGATCAAGAATCATGCAAGATTCAAGGTTGGGAGGTAGAAGAACATCTTCTGTTGCCACCTTTTAAAGTGCATACCAGAAAACTTTTCCAGCTTCTCCGCATAATTAAACGGCATGGTAATCGTTGGAGTCCCTTATGGAGGACGCTTTGTTTTTTTGGCGTATTCGAGGTTCCGCTTGTCATCCTTTGAACACAAAAAAATGTAAGTGCAATCAACGTATAATACTAAAGTTGTTTCTAAAAAACAGATTATTAAACTGTAAAGAATCGTTTAAATAGAAACTAGTTGGAAAAAAAATTAAGTTTTGAAAACCAGAAACTTGTTACTGGAAAGCAGTTTTAGAATATCCTAAATTAAAGGTAGAAAACTCAAGAACTAAAAGAACGAAACAGACGAAGTTATTTTAAATCACGAAAGCAGCTTTTAGGAACGCAATGTAATATCCTTTTTCAGTTTGTCTGTCAAAACGAATTTGTTTTAACACAGTTTTCTTAAAACAAATTCGCCCAGTATGAGTGTTGGTTTTCCAGGATACAACAGTGTAAGACGATTTTTCTAGATCGCCCGAACCGTAACTGGGCCGGATTCTACCTTCATTGTAAGATGAGAACAAAGTGTATGCAGAAGCTGAGAAGAAGATAGAATCGTTGCATTAGGTGTGTCTCAACAGGTGCTCAAGTGTTGTATATATATATAGAGCAAAGCGTAACTGAAGAATTAAATACACAAACGTAACTGAAAAATAAAGTGTATTTAATACTCATATCAAAACCAAAATCAATTTTAAATTAACTTTTTTGGTAGACCGATGGTGCATTCGTACTCACAGGACGCGCGCTCGTACACAAGTTCAGTGAACTCAATCCAATTTGGTTCGCATTTGCACCCTCCCCCCTAAGTGTACAAGGCAGAGTCTTGGTGCTTAAGTCTCACAAAGAATGAAAGCCTTTAGACTTATAAACTCACTTCCTTTTCATTCCCCCACCAATGTGGGATGAGTTAAAACACATTAACTCATTTTTCAACTACTTCCAACTACCTCACTTTGAGATATAATTTCTCATTCATATTAAATTCGTTTTAGACGTGTGAACAACCAAAACGAAGGTATCATGAAGGAGAACACAAATATATAAAAATTTATTTATTTTAAGTTGTTTTATGAAACCGTAATTTGTGTGGGAAAACCCTATTTTATGAAATTAGTTAAAACTAATTTTCCAACAGAATTTTGGACATATTCTTTAACTTGTTGGTTGGAAGTAGATCCAAACGAGTTTTTGACTTTTTTGGAAAATGAAGTTACCGGTTTACTAAAAACATGGTAGAGATTAACTATTGGTAACTAAGAAATAGGAATTTTAGAATCATCTGGGACAGAAGCTATCTCATATAACTGAATTATTTTTGACGTAGAGGATTGACTAAAACTGGAAGAAGATGCAGTTCAGGATAATGGGTCCAAGAAAGATGTTAAGGTTGGGATCAATAGAACATAGAAATCTTTATTGTCTTCTATAGTGTTTAGAAGAACCTAAATTGCAGCTTCTTTTTACTGTCTAACAAAGTCGTAAAAGATCTAAAAGAAGAGTAAAAGAATTTTAATAGCTAAAGAAATGATAACTTCTGACTAAATATAGAGGATAAGTTTTCTGATGTAAGAGATCCGTACTATGTCAGCAGTAACACGACATATTAATCAAATTCGTATATTTAATGTAAGTTGAGGTTTTGATACTGACAATGCCTATCAATATCAAGTATTTTAGTCGTTGTTAGACCCTATTCTTGGTGAATTTATGTCAGATATATACTAGTATTACTCACTTTTGTGCTAGCTCTATTGTGCAAGAAAAAGATGAAAACAGGGACTAAACATGGACAAAAATGAAAGAAGTTTGTATAAACACCATTTCAGTTGAAGTCGTACACGCACCGCGGGACGAAGACACGCGCGTCGCGGATGATCAAAGATGAGGCGGTATATTGAAATTCAAACAGCGAAATACGGGGATAATTGATAAGACGCGACGTGGATACAAGTGTTACACGGAGCGGATGACCAGAATTTGCAACTATAAATAGAGGCATCTAGGTCGAATTTCAGGAGCGAAGAACGACCCAAAAGGTGGAACCTAGGCTTCTTTGACTCGGAATTTCGGATTTCAGCAACTCAATTCGTATTTTTTTATGTTTTCTATTTAATTTCAGTAATTCTTAGTTTTAGTTTTAGCTTTATTCCTTCGATTCTGAGTTGTAGGATCCGTTCGAATTAGTTTACTTTATGTTATTTTCGAATTCAGTAACATTTGTCTTCTAGATTTGGTTTATATTCAAGTTAATCATTCAGTTCAAGTTATATTGCACTTTTTCGGTATTGTTTATGTTTGAATGTTTGGTTGGATTGTTTTGGATTGCTATTGCTTCTGAGTTTTCTGGAATTTACTTCTGAAATCAGTAAGTAATCTTCATTCATAGTTTTTTGAAGTAGTTTAGTTTAATGAATGCTTGTTTCAGTTTTTCTGTATTTGATTTATTGGTTTTATTGGTTTTCGGAAAGTGAAGGAAACACTGCTGACTATAGAGTGACACTATAGTTGGTTATTCTGACACTATATCTTGACCACCAAACTCCCGTGGATCCACCCTTACTACTGCTATACTAGTTAGTTGGTGAGGTTTTATTTTTCTATTTTTGACCGTATAACGAACTAGGCGTGTCAGATATCACAATATTAGGGTTTTTGAGGCAGATCTATAAAAGAAGTGTAAGAAGTAATAGATTTACTACTAGGCTAAACGAAGAGCAACAAGTATTTTTATGGTGTTTCGAGTGATATATATATATATATATATATATATATATATATATATATATATATATATATATATATATATATATATATATATATATATATATATATATATATATATATATATATATATATAATGCGAAACGATATATAATTAATAAAAACTAAGTATTTACCATAAATAACATCATCAATATTAATAATTTCGATTTCAATACTAATATAATAGCAAAAATGTACATTACACTACACCATGTGATAAGGTGTTAGGCTCAAATGAGATGTTGTAACACCCGGTTTGTCATACAAAGTACACCCAAAAATTTTCAAACAATTATACATTAAATATGGGTATACTTGTACTCAACCACGGAAACAAGATGTTATCATAAATTAATTACATCAAAAGGTCCTCACAATACATACCAGGCATTACAAATAAATCTAATACAAGTAAAGGACATGCTCTAAATTTGTCCATCATTCTTTATATCCTCCCCTATCACTGCTACAGATACATGCAAAACAATATACAACTCAAGTCTAAGCTTATAAAAAGCTTAGTGAGTAATCTCAATCAAACTCCACGAATCACTCTCAATATACATTCTCATCATTCTCCTTTGCTAATCTCATTAGCAAATATTCACTTCTCTTAACTCTTGAACCTGCAAACATATTAGCTTTACAAACACCAGCTAATTATTAGCAACATCAACTTAATAATAAGTACTACAATCGGTACTGCTCGTAAACTCAACCACATTCTCACATGTACTCATTTTAACAATCAAGTATACTCAATCGTAGCAATTCTCATGGCTGTAACGATTAGACTCAAAGACTATTTAACTCCACTACTCTGTCATATACTCTACTCTTATACTCAACGTAGATTGTAACTCATCTCTTGTTATCCACAGATAACAGAAGCATTCCAACTCTAAGTTATCGCACAATCAACACATCACACATATATATACACAACATATATATTACATACAACAAGATGTAACTGTTACTCAGGTACTTGAAAGTACTCACTTGATATATATTACGTATTGAGCTCCATTTCGCTAGACTTGGTTGTATGACCAAATTTAGTCTAAATTAATTCTCCAATATCCACAATCATCTCAGTAACATCTATCTCAAATATGTAGAAATTGAAAGAGGAAAAATGAGTATATACGGCAAATATCAACTCTATATTTACCGAAACCCCCAAAGTCACGGTTCTACTCATTCAACCGTAGAAACTCGACAATAATCACACCAATAACTCAAAAAGCATTCACTAACAATCTACTAACAACATATATAACAATATATAGCTAAATCACGAGATTGAAAACTAGGGTTCAAAACCCCAAAACCAACAAATTACTCACCTCGATGAATTAGGAGTCATGAGCATGTTTACAGGGTTAGATTCAACTTCTACCAGCGTTCCTATGCAAACCTCCAGCTAAATTTGACCTAAAATCGCCATAATTTGCTCTCAAACTCGAATTGGGTGTTTTTTCCTCGAAATGAAAGTTCACAGCACTTAAATGGGATCTGCACGATGTTAGCAGCATTAACATCTAAAGTTAGCATCGCTAACTTTAAAAATCTCGCCCGTGTTCGTTTTGCACGCCCCGTGTGTTAGTCCCAAATACTCTTAGATCCATATGATATCAATCAAATCACAAGAACAAGGAGATTTAAACTTGAATGCACACCTTTGAAAAATTAAATGGTCTATTACATAATTTTGTTTGGTTGCCATGAACACAAAAATTCTCTCTATACTTAGCACACTTTTCGATGACAACCAACCCTCTAAAATGAGGCTACATGAGCCTTAAATACTCTACACCTAAAACCCTAGCAAACCTAAGCCCATGGACCGAGTAACAAGCGCACATGGGTTGTCGATCAAAGGACCAAACCGAACAACCAATGGGTTGTTCGGTTCACACCGAAAAACCCAATAAAGCCTAAAATCTTTATATTTTAACACTTTTATTCCGTATAAATAGAAGATTAAACAAACTAAAAATAATTCCTAACAATCTCCCCCTTGGTTTAATGCTTTCATTTATCTTCAGGCTTCACTTGGTCTTCAGTTGAACACTGCAGAGAATTCTCAACAAACTCCCCCTCAAATTAACAATCTCCTCATTAGCAGGAAAACCTTCCTCTTAGCAGGTGACAGGAGTGAATGTTGATAGAATTCAGCACATTGCAACAACAACTTTGTCTTCGATGCAGGTTGTCTTCAAATTTAGCATGGTAAGTTCCTTAGGCTTCAGTAGGTGTCTTGAATCAGCACATCCAGCTTTTGATTTGACTTTGACTTTGACTGGAGTCTGATTCATCATCTCTTCACTAGATCACTTTAGGTGTTGATGTATTGACAAGTTGACTGAGGAGGAATTCAAACAACTTCTCACATAGAATTCAGCTTCACCTTCTTCGGGAACAAACATTGTGTTGAAATTCTTGAACGTTGCATTTGACTGGCGCTTCTCAATACGATTCATTGACAGCAAATCCTGTGGGTCACAGAGTTAGAAACCCTCACCACAGTTGTTCAATGATTCATCCTTAGCTCAGAATGAGACTTCTCGTAGTATTTGTGTGAATCCGGAGGAACGCACTGCGATTGTTTGAGTATCGGTGAACTACTCGTGGCCATTTTGATTTTGGCACCTACATATCTTTGATCAAAGATCTCAATGCAGTTGTGAAGTTCACAAGTCAACTTGGCTCTTGGCGAGACGTTCAATGGTATCCAAACTATGCGGAGTGTACCAATCTGGTGCCAATTTTGAATCAGGTAAGGTTGTTGGGGTCTCACAGCTATTGTGGTAAACAACAACGATCACTGACCCATAGCTTCAATGTTTCATCAATGTGAGGTAATATCACATTGAATCACAATCATCTTTTTTAGAAGAAGTTTAGGTCAAGAGTAGTATGAGCATGTAATATGTCTTGGTTATTAGACATACCCATTGGCTAGACTTTTGAATTGTCATCAGTGTATGGTTTGTTACACCGAGTCATCTAACTCTTGAATTAGAAGCTTTGACAGGTAAGAATAGTTGTTGATGCCTCACATCTACTACTTGTCGTAGCAGAGATCACTAGCATAGAATGTCGAAATATCATCACTACATGGTTTAAAGTAATGAATCGACTATTTCTTGCATCAGAAATTGTAAAGGTGGTTAAGAATAGATTGGTTCGTGTGATAGACTACGGTACACAGTTTAACCATCGGCACAGACTTTTTAACTCTCGACTTTGAGTGGTTTCTCTCAAAGCATTTAGAAGTTGGTGTTACACAAGAAAAAAAACCTCAGATTGGTTAAGAAGCGGTTGTCAGTGCTTCACACTCATTGAGGTGTACCTATGAGGATCACTAACACTTAAAATTACCTCAGCAGTGAGTGGTATTAACTCGGTGCGTCATCGGTAGGTAAAAATGTTTTTGGATTTTTAAATTTTAAGGAAAGATATGTAAATTATAAAAAAATCTAAAATCTTTTTGTATTTTTAAGTTTTGTAATTTTTCTTTTGTTTTTCTTGATACCAAATGTAGTTACACATAATAATTTTGAAAGAAAATATATGAAAATTATAAAAAATATTTTTTTATTGTTAAAGTTTTGTAATTTTTGTTTTTTTTTTAATTCTCCCCATAAATTTGTGCATGGGAAAGAATTGCGGAAGTAAAAACCACGAACAAATTTAACTAAACAAAAATAGAGTAAAATATTTACAGAACTGATTTAACAGTCATCAAAACGTATCATATCCAGTTTGGAGCGAAGTTACCTTTTCAGTTTTCAACACATCGTTAGACACGAATCCCACGTGATCCTTCCTTTCTTCCTTCTTCCTGCAAAGGACACATACTCCCCATCAATGATTTGAATGTTGTATAATTGAGAGATGTCTCCTATCGTGTGCCTAGAAACTATCAACAAACCAGGGTCTGAAGATATTCCTCCGTAGATACTCCTGCACACGTGTGGGATCAATTGGTCTTAGGAACCCAGTCCATTCAGAAGCTGGGTTGACCGTTGCTATCCACACACATCACATGGTCCCATGACATATCCTGCTTATCAGATAAAAAGGAAAAGTTAATAGAATTATGAAATGAGTTGGAATGTTGGCCCTTTGGTACTTATCGGTAGTTTGGTTTTTGTCTCTTGTTGTTTAACCGGATGGGTGTATCTGCAGTTGATTTTGAAGCAGAACTCCCCCTTGATTTGTGCTTATGTTGCCAGTGAGGACTTGAGAACGATCCTTGAGATGAACTCGACCTTACCGATTTCGAATTGGCAGAGTCATCTCTCGAATCGGTCTTGTTGTCCTTGGGGGACTGCTTCTTGGCCTTGGCT
This sequence comes from Cichorium intybus, assembly GCA_023525715.1. Taxonomy (NCBI): domain Eukaryota; kingdom Viridiplantae; phylum Streptophyta; class Magnoliopsida; order Asterales; family Asteraceae; genus Cichorium; species Cichorium intybus. Next base: position 97,473,748 of record CM042012.1, read on the forward strand.
TCATTCCAGACGCCATCTCTTGATTGAGATCTTGAGGTCTTTCTTTTGCAATAACTCCCTCTTCGCACATTCTGCCAGTGTTGTGCATGGAAGCAATGTATGGACGATATGGACAGTTCCTAGCGATATGACCTACAATCCCACAATTAAAGCACGTTTGTCTTTTCAAATAGATGAGGTTGTGACTTGGTCCTTGTCCTTTTGAATTCTTCAAGGACTTGCCACAAGTGCAAGCAAAATCACATTTAGTGGAACTCGGTCTTGGTCTACAGGGAATGTCACCCTTTTTCACAAACTTTGGTGGTTTGTATTTTCCAACATTTGGAATTCTTTAATTCAAACCATCACCACAAGGTTTAGAAGGGGCACAAGTCTTAGCAGTCTTCTTCTCCTTGATTTCATCCTCCTTGTTCACTGTATCTACACATGAGGTAGAGGGATTAGTAGAGTTCATTTCAGTACTCTCAGCGGTGCCAGATTGATCATTTGGAATATAATTTGATAAGAAACAATCTTCTGATTCTTCAGTGTCTGGGGATGGAGTGAAATTATTATTGTATGGAGGAGGAACACCAATATACCCAATACCTTCACCATGTATATTTGACCAAACAGTTTGTTTTTCAAGTATAGATTCAACTACTTCACTAGATACATATACTTTCTTAAAAGTTGATTCAACATTTTGAAATTTTGATTTCAATGCATCTAGTTTAGTATTTAATCTAGCAATGCCCTCATTTGCAAACTTAAGATGGCAATTTCTTATGGTAAGTTCATCTTGAATCTTCAGGTAGTCTGAGGTTCTAGCATCTAACTTTTCTTGTAAAGGTTTCAATTACTTTTTGTGCTTATGGACAAGGTTTTTCAAGTTCAAAGACTTCTCTGACAAGATTTTCGTTCAATTCGCGATATTTAGCAATTATCTTTTCGCAATCTGAAGTGCATGATTTTTCGCAAACATCCTCTGTCGTGGTAGCCATGTTAAAAGGTTTAAGATTACCGAAAAGCCTTTAAAATACCAAAAGATTGATCGAAAACCCCCAAAAAATTTCGCCGAAAAACCAAAATATGACATAGTTTCAACGAAACCTTTCGAAAAATTTGACTTATAAAAATCAAAAACCTCAAAATCGAAAAAGAAACACTGGACCGAACAACCCTTCAACTTCACCGAACAACCTTTAGTTTGATCGAAAAACCCTTCAGGTGAGAAACTAGGCGAGACACTATTTCAAACGCTGGACCGAACAACCTTGAAGTGCACCGAACAACCCCTTAACCGAACAACCACCAAACAATCACAAACACCGAACCACTCACTTGACCGAACAACTCAAGCGAGAAACGTCTGAAACCCTAGAAGTACCGAACAATCTAAATGGGCTGACCGAATAACACTTTTAAATGGACCGAAAAACCACAAGAAACCCTAATGCTAGAACGCCGCCACCGAACAACACTAAAAACCCTAATCTGATCAAGCCGCCGCCGAACAACCTTATGGAGCGTGACCTATCAACTTCAAGTCAGATCCAAACTCGCCAAGCACGTCCGTAACTTACACTTTTGGATCAAAAATGCACTTTTGAATGATTTTTGGATGAAGATTATTAAGAACACCAAGAACTTCAAGAACAAAAAGGCTCAAAAAACACCGAAAATAGTCAAAAACTCGATGAAAACGGATCAAACACTCCAAAATATTAAAAAAATATCCAAGAACAATGAAAAGATTGATACCGAAATCAATCTCTGATACCAATTGTAGGTCCCCAATAATCCTAGATCTATATGATATCAATCAAATCACAAGAACCAAAAGAACAAGGAGATTAAACTTCAATGCACACCTTTGATTAATCAAATGGTCTAGTACATAAGTTTGTTTGGTTGCCAAGAACACTAAAATTCTCTCTCTACTTTGCACACAATTAAGGACAACCAACCATCTAAAATGAGGCTACTGAGCCTTAAATACTCTACACCTAAAACCCTAGCAAACCTAAGCCCATGGACCGAGTAACAAGCCCACATAGGTTGTCGATCAAAGGACCAAACCGAACAACCAATGGGTTGTTCGGTTCACACTGAAAAACCCAATAAAGCCTAAAATCTTTATATTTTAACACTTTTAGTCCCTATAAATAAACGATTAAACCAACTAAAAATAATTAATAACACTGTGTAATCCAACTGCATGTTCTCTGAATTTTTTGCACGACCCGTGTGTTTAAAACACAACCTGTGTTCTCCGGCAGAAGCTCAAATCAGTTTCTAGAGCATCTTTACATGACTCGTGTGACTCTATACGACCCGTGTAACCTCTTTTTGGCATTTACAGGGCTCAAGCTTCTTCCAAATGAGTTTCTAATCACTCAAACTAATACAACAACCTAATTAATCTTAATCACAACAAGATTAGTATATAAGAAAGAGTTCAACCTCTTTTCACTCATCAAACAACTCATAACTCAAAGGCAGTCACAAAAGATCACCACACCCTTACGCTAAACAACTCATAGTTAAAACCACACTAACTATAATCTAATAACTCTACTTACCTTGATAAGCATCTCAAAAGAAAATGGGTCTTACAAGTTCTCTCCTCCTTCAAAACATTTCGTCATCGGAATCTCTTAGAATAGGTATGGTATATACAACCACCTTACTACCGTAGTCACCCATTAGATACGAACATGACGTTATCATCTCGTTATCTCACATGACATGTATATACTCTCACATCTCATTTACTGATAATATAGCTAACGGCTGCTATCATCCTCATAAGATGATCTCTATAGCCATATTGACTATCATCATTGCCACGTAGGCAAGTACTCACTCTTTTAGAGCACACCATTTGTTATAACATTGTCGACACCAATATATATTACCTCACTCCTCAAGTGATACTCCAACCACTATCATTATTACATATACTCATATTTATGGCTCACATTGAGCCACATTCTTAGTGTACCACATACACTCATTCTATAATATTAATCCTTTATAACCGTCTGAAATTTAATTTCCCTTTTAAAACTCCTTAAAATGGTTTACTCTAAATCAATATATAAAAAGGTATTACCGTTTCAAAACTCATTCTCTCTCAATTTACTCCTCCAATAACAACAAGCCAGTTATTGATTTCTCCTATTTTCATATTCTCATCGATTAGGGTAAGAGAAAAAAATAGAACATAAGAAACACAGACATTCAAATGTCACACTCACGTTACACGACTTATCAACACTATGACATAAATCCAAAAGTAATTAGAATATTAGAAACTATCTCAAGTTTCATTTTCATCTCTTTTGGACTTAATTTTTAACCCTCGATACTTTGGTCACAGAAGACCCTTTTTAATTGTCTTTTCACCACAACTGATTATAACTTCTCCAAAAGCTCATTTATCTTGGCTCCCACCTCAGCACACATATTAGGTTTTCACCCAATATACAACTAACAATCCTCCACCAAAAATGGCTCATTTTCATCTCAATTCAACAACATACCTCATGTTGTTTCTCTCGATATACTCACTCATTATATCATCTCTTATGTGAACAATCCACATCACATTCTCATTAAATCATTACCTCTATCAAACTCAATAATTTATTATCAAGAAATTCTTAACACAACCGCATATATTCCCCCTGACACACCATCAGTAATCATTTTCCGCTCACCATTTCTCCGTTATTATTATCTCAATCTCTAATTCATCCGAATGACACAAATTAGATCATACATGCGAGTCACTGTAATCTCTACACACAACTCAAAAATAATAACATCTAACATCGCAATCTCTACGGTGAGATCATATCTCATCATCCGACTAACTCATTTATCTCAAGAAAATAACTCAACATTGTTTACACATAATCCACTATCGATCGTCTCATACGAGTAAATAGTTATGTCACTATAACACTTACACATTTCTCTTATCAGCAGTAATTGGTTTGATTGCTAAGGAACAAATCCTATCAATCACAATCACAATTACTTTTATACTCTTTTGAACTCATTACGTAGTTATACAACTTTATCTCGTTCAACAATCAACTAAGTTTCACACATTCTCAGATTAGTATGTTAACACATAATTATAACTCAATATCATCCACAACATCATCTATACACGACACACACAAACACTCACAACAGCACCTCTAGTTGTAGCATTTTACAGTACCACCTCGTAGTACTCTCATACAGTCACTTTGCCTCAGCTCCGTCCTCTCCACAACCTTTAAGGTCTTGAGCCACACAAGCTCACCAATTTACTCACTCATATATACAAAAGTAGTACAGTCTCAATACTCTGTATTATCATCATACAGTACACGCATGTCTACACACAAGCACGACACTGCAGCACCTCTCCAGCTCAGTTTATGGTACCCCATACCATCCTCTTGTCTCGTCACTCACACTATCTTACAGTACCCCGTACTTGAAAGGTTTTCTGCAACCAATGAACTAAAACCTAAGTTCACATGCAACCTAGAAAGAATCTATGTTTTCTTACTTTGAACATGTAACTAATTCCTAAAGGCCAAACAAAAATTAACTAAAAGAAATAAATCAGAAAAACTAACCTTTAGTTTTAATCTTGAAGCTAAGAAGCACAAATGTCTTGCCTCAAATGAGATCACACCTAGGAAGCAAGAGGTGGGGACAAGAATCTAGAGAGATTTAGAGGAATTAGCCACTAATTATGAGGTCCAGGGGTCCCTATTTATAGGCAACCAAATGACCCTTAGAGATAAACCTCGTTTGACTTTCGAACAAAGATAAACCCATTCTCTAAGCCATTTTCCGGATTACTGGTACGCGCGCCGCGGCCCATACAATGGCGCGCCGCGCGTGTCACCTGAGCCGCGGCCAATACATGGCCGCGCCATGCTGCAGCCTAATTTAACTATTGAATTGAACAAGTTTAGCCCCTGTCCTCCTGATTAATCTTATTAATGCCACAGAAATTAATCCAATTAATTCCTGATTAAGTATTAATAAATTAATATAGTTTCTAATTAATATATTATCACTTTAATATATTAACAAACCATATTTTTAATTCCTGTTGATTTGTTAATAACATAATAAATCAACTGTTCTCTCTACCGAACTTTCTACCAAACCTCCAGCTATGAGGGCAACCCAAATAGACTTTGCTACTATTAATTAGGTAAATACAAATTATTAGTCATGGCTTAGACACCTAATCTAACAGTATCCCACTTGGATAAGTCTATGACTATAATTACCAATTTAACCTCTAATTAATCAGCAAACTGTAGCTTCCTAGAAATTGCTGTCGAACTCTGACCTAGTCAGTTCTGTCCATAGATAAGTGATCAGATGATCCTCCGTCCAACAAGATATTTTTATACATGAGACATGTATTGAGATCAATCTCTGTCTGACACACTGTTTCCCGATTTCCGATTTTGCATATGACATAAGACTTCTAATTGAACATATCAATTCAGTCTTGGCTAGCCAGCACTTTAGTCAACTTCAAAATCATCGAGAGGCCTACAGATATCTGTTTCCCGTCAGGGTCAAGGGACGAATAAGCTTCGACTCATATTCTTATATCTTTTACCAGACAAATCACTCACAATAGCACGTTTTATAACATCGAGTTACCGATGCGTTTTCGTATTATCAATGAACAAACGCCTCGTAAATTGTAACTCATATCTCTCCACTTCAAGATCATAAGATATTATCATCTCAACATTGCTCGTGATGTAATCCATGAAGCAATCTATTGAGCGTGGGTTTATCCAATACTCAAATCTCCATTTCCAAGTACTCATGAACGTTGCAGCAATCTTATTGCAATGTCTAACTCCTTAGACAATCTACTAACCAATTCATGACAGTCTTCCTTCATACTTACTCATGACAGTCTTCCTTCATACTTACTCCCTAAAAGTATGAGCGACTGTGGATATTTGATTAATCCAATTATTCTGGAAGTAAAACATGAGAAATCGAAACATAAAATCTGACTGGCAGCTACTCCTGCCTATTACCAAGTCTCCACGAGGTAATCACCAAGTCAGATTTATCATAACTATTATCGGTTTCTTATTTTCTTTTAAACTTTCAATTCAAGCCTTTTATATCTATCTCTATTTAACTAAATGACCTTTTCACTCTTTCTATGTATCCAAGTGTCTAACACTTATACACTTTATTGCAAATGATCCTATCGGATACTCTTCCGATGATATCTCAATTTGTCATTTTGTCTTTCTCTCTCACAACTCTAAAATAGATGATGTGTACCGTGATTGCCCATGGTTCTCGGGATCTTTAGTCTACATGACTACACCCTAAGACTATTTCAAGGTATCATGATGTGCCGGTGAACCACACGTGAAGTCCTACAGCACCACGTCCTGGTGTAAACAATTACTGATTTGAAACTCCTTTCAAATCATTCACCCTAATCATTACCCAATGATTTCTCACGTGTGTTCAAAATCCATTTAGTACTTTTAGCTAGGTCATATCCTGAATCCAACTTACTATGCTCTAAGCATCAAGTCATCAGGATATGTTCATAACACTTCTGATTGGTCCAAGAGGCTCGTAGAACCTGATGTAATCTTATTCCAAGCCCTTTTGGAATCCAAAGATTACCAATAATCCTTGTGTCATGACTTCCAGAGACCATTTCCTTTTGGAGACTCTATCTTATGCATCTTGAATCTCATCAACATCATATTCTCAATGGCTAGGTCTTTACTGTCAGTTTCATCTAACCGATAGATGTCTGTGAACTTATGTGAGTATGTTGCACCTTCTTTATGCCAATTCATCACACTTTGAAATGACAGGAAACTCCTTTCCTTGGGTTATGCATCTTGAATCTCATCAAGATCATATTGGTAGAATTCTGATCTATCTAATAGATATTCACAACCATCTGAGTATGTTGTATATCTTAAAGTCTTTCATAGCGAACCGTTTCTTAACACCAAGTCATTACACTTTGTAATGATAAGAGACGTTTCCTAGAACCAGTATGTAACCCACATACATGCGATAACAGATAACAACAATACTCCCACTGGCTTTGACACACTTATATGACTCTTTCGGACTATTCACAAAATCCAGAACTTTTGGCACATTTTGCGAAACCGAAATCCAAACTTTTCCGACATATTAAAGGAAATCTTCCAGGCTATTCACAAAATCCAAACCTTTTGCCTATTTTGAGAATCTGAATATCCTTTCTTGCGAGATGCCCATGGGACGAATCCCGGAGCCATGTACCTTTTGTAATGGCATGCTCTATGTGAGTCCCCATTAGTGTGCCGGTAAACCACAGACGCTCCACTAACGACTCACACTATGCCACGCAGAATCCTCTCGGATTTCATCGTCTATTGAGAGTGCCTCTCTCAGAATCAATTGCTTGACCCCAAGTGATGACTCATTCAATCAGATGTTCTGTAAGTACATTTCTATGTTCCCTTCTTTTGATGATTCAATTACTCCCACTGGTTCCTAGACCAGTTGTAAAATCAATCAAACTGTCACATAGACTGTGTCTCGCGCTAAGGTTCTCTTTATCTAGCAGCAACTGGGCTCACCAATGCTTCCTAGTAGTCAGATTACTTATCTGTACCATCTTTAGTGTTCTACCACTAATTGGTATGTCACCCAGATCATAACTCCTTATGACGGTGACCAAAACTACTGGTCAAGCGAAGAGAGTGTATGTCAGGTTTAATAGGAATTCGATTCCTGGTCAAGGCCTAGTGGTGACTAAAGGTTCTTTCACTTGGTTAATCCTTGAACTCCTTCAGGATTGTTCTTACTCCCACTGTTTCCTTAGAACATGAGTTCTTTATAAAAGGACTCTTCTTTCAAAGGATAACCGGGATGGCCAATGAAACGATATCGCTGATCAGTTTCAGGCTTGTCATGAGATTCAGACGAATGCTACATGACCCTGGACTTTTTATATACTAGTAGGACGATCCCAGCTTTACATTTCAGACAGTGTCGGCATAACCTACTTAGTCTAAGATATGGTCGGAATATGGTTTCTGTGGTCTGACTGGTTGAATATTTAATTCATTGAAATACTAATCGGAAATGTATCTTATACATCGAGGATCAAAACTATTTCAATGAATGCTCCATCGTCTTCCCTAAGACACATTATAACCATTAATGTTCTTGGAAGAGGATAAACTGTGAAACATTTTCTCAGTCTATGTTTTCACTCAGGTTCTGTTGATCTTATACTTCCTTTGAAATCCTTGAACACTTCAAGGTTCTAATCAATCGCTTATTCTGATAAGCGAAGCCATATTTGTCAAACTATTTGGCAATTATCATGAAGTATAACTAATCGTGTTCTGTTCGAAGATTCGAGTAATACACAGTAACTTATGTGTCTGTTGCTCAAAATCTTAAGGTCTTTTACATCCCTATGTAAATTTATGACTTTGTTAATATTGTTCAAGACATGCAATCATCACCTGACTCCAAGTCAACTGATTCCAAAATCCTATCCATTGGATCTTTGGGTGATTCATTTCTTGCCACAATTAATCTTATTAAGCACTCAATTCATCATGCGACTCTAAGTCAAATGATTCCAAAGTCCTGTCTAACTGGACCTTTGGTTGAAGTGATTCTCATAAAATTCACTTTAACAATCATAAGGAACACAATTTTTAAATCCAATCCCATTTGATGTATCAACATTCAAGCTATTACTATTTATGCCATTGACACATTCACACAACATTTCGAGGATAATTAAAACAATCATGTTTTAAAAGAAAAATATTTTATTAAACCAGAATTATCCTCAGAACAATATACTATGCAAATCCATGTCATATGTATATATAAACTAATAACAAGGCAAATATCTAGCTTAACTCCAAAAACTGCACGAGCTCCTGATCCAATCCGAATATGCTCCTGTGCGACAACATCCCGCATCCTACAGAGTCCGTGCACACAGAGCAAATGTGAGAAACACATCCTGTATCAAGGAAATGAGGATCAGGTGTTCTGAGTTTTTAAGATATTACTGAGTTTGCCAAACGATTTGGCTTTGGAGCATTTTTCCAACCTTTCTGTGACTGTGTCCCACCTTATGGATTCCCAGTTTGAAACATCGAATAATCGGTCATACAGAGTCGACATTGAATGCATTTCTTGATGCTCCTTAATGCTGGACTCAATCCTGAAGCAGTTGAATCAATGGAACTATGCTTCTCCATGAACGACTCATACAGAGTCGACATTGAATGCATTTCCGTGATTGTCTTATCTGGTTACCCTTTCTGTTCATTTGGATGAACAGATCAGTGAGTCGACCTAATGCTTAACTCCCGATCACAAAGGGAAACCAGTTTTATACTGTTCGCCTATGTATCCCTCAATCTCGGGAACACGCAAACTGGTGCTACTTCCTTCTAGCTTGCAACTTCAAGCTCTTTGAAGATCCTAGTTCGTTCCGTTTATTCAACCAGTTCTCAGAACCTTTCCTCAACCAGCTGCGCTAACTTATCTGACCCCAGGAATTCTAAATCCCTACGGAACTCGGGGTCAATGATCAATAGCATAAGGCAACGAACTTCCTTGGACTCAATAGTCAAGGAGTCATGGTCATCACAAGCTGCTGTGTGATGCCATGTTTGGGAGCGGACACTCAGTCGGATATGGTTCGCCAGCAAAACTAAGAACTATTCTCTAATTGCAAAACCATATCACATAGTCAAGGCCAGTCAGCCTTACTATATTTAACAGGTGCTTTCTGAAGTTCTCAGAAATGGGTGAAGGAGGGGAAGGAGGAGAATGAAACTTTCTTCAGACATATATAAAATTTGAATTTATTAGTTTAATTAATCCTTTTAAATAATTACCCAATTTATTATTTAACAATGCTAGGATCCAAAATACCCCAACTATGCTGTGAAGAGGGATGCCGTAATCACAACACAGTGGTCATTAAGGTAGATAACATTTATCAATTTCAGTCTTATGAAATTCCTAGATCTGTGAGATTCATTGAACTGTTCAATGGCATGTTTAATCTCGGATATGCCCCACCGTTTGTGACTAGGATGCCGAGGATCACAAACCGGGTGTGAATAACCATGCAAATTAGCTCGGTACTCTCGGGGTCAATTACCATCTCAAATTGATGTGCCGGTTAACCACACACGCTCCATCAACAATGATAACACCCGAGAAACCCATTGCAACTCTTTATGAACCCTTATTGGTGTGCCAATAAACCACACACGCTCCACCAACGTTTCATAAAGTGCAATGTGCAATTTCATGGATTAGCATCAAATTCACATTTTCCTAAAGTAACTAGATTGGGAATTTTGTAAAGTGTTCTAGTACTTTGATCATTATACTTTTAATGATTAAGCGGTCCTATCAAACCCGTTCGGCTAACGACCCTCCACTGATCAGCCAAGTGGTGGGCGAGAGTGGACACGCATTAGACTGCCATTTTATAGGCAGTCTCCTTATACCCACTTTATAGATCAGCTTCGTGAATGAGGCCTACTAATGATTTGATTAACCAACTTATCTTATACATATAGTATTAACTTTTAATAATATATATAAGATGTATTTTAAAACTTTTAAAATATTCCTGGTTTATGCTTTAATTTCCTGAAATTTAGCTATTAAATTTCAAATTAAATTAAACCTTTAAATTCGATTTAATTTATCCTTTAATTTTCGAAATTTAACTATTAAATTAAAATTAAATTTGAATCCCTTGAATTATCTTTTAATTAAACAATTAATTAAATTAATTCAAATGTAGATAGGTTTCACAAATTAATCAAATTAATTTAAACCTATCTTAAACCCCTAATTTTCTAAAAAACAAATAATGGGTTTAAGGTTATCCTTTTAATTAAACAATTAAAGTTCTCAAAAATAGAAAGCCTTCTAAACCCTATGTAAATTTCGAAATTACCAAGGGGAGGGGCTAGGGTTTCAAAAACCCTAACCCTAAAATCGATTGGCCCTATTTAGGGTTTAGAAACAATAAACCCTAAATTTTAGGAAAAACTATTACACCAATTCAATAAGAAAACAACCAAATGCTCTGATACCACTGAAAGGTTTTCTGCAACCAATGAACTAAAACCTAAGTTCACATGCAACCTAGAAAGGATCTATGTTTTCTTACTTTGAACATGTAACTAATTCCTAAAGGCCAAACAAAAATTAACTAAAAGAAATAAATCAGAAAAACTAACCTTTAGTTTTAATCTTGAAGCTAAGCAGCACAAATGTCCTGCCTTAAATGAGATCACACCCAGGGAGCAGGAGGTGGGGAAGAAAATCTAGAGAGATTTAGAGGAATTAGCCATTAATTATGAGGTCGAGGGGTCCCTATTTATAGGCAACCAAATGACCCTTAGAGATAAACCTCGTTTGACTTTTAAACAAAGATAAACCCAATCTCTAAGCCATTTTCTGAATTATTGGTACGCGCGCCGCGGCCCATACAATGGCGCGCCGTGTATGTCACCCGAGCCGCGGCCAATACATGGCCGCGCCGTGTTGCGGCCCAATTCAACTATTGAATTGAACAATTTTAGCCCCTGTCCTCCTGATTAATCAAATTAATGCCACAAAACTTAATCCATTTAATTCCTGATTAATTATTAATCAATTAATATAGTTTCTAATTAATATATTATCACTTTAATATATTAACAAACCATATTTTTAATTCTTGTTGATTTATTAATCACATAATAAATCAACCTTTCTCTCTACCGAACTTTCTACCAAACCTCCAGCTATGAGGGCAACCCAAATGAACTTTGCTACTATTAATTAGGTAAATACAAATTATTAGTCATGGCTTAGACACCTAATCCAACAGTACTGTCCTCCAAACTCACTATTCAACACTATCTCACGGTACCTCGTACCTTTCGTCGACCTCATCGCATAACACTCTCTCACGGTACCTCATACCGTTATTTACTCTCAACACTCAATTCTCTATGACATCAAGTAATAAACTCGCCGCCTCACTCAATTATGTAAGAACTACGGTCACTAAGATTGTTTCAAGTCATATAAGTCACAAAGTCTTAAAAAACCAGCCGTAAAGACCCATAAAAATTCTCAAACCTCAAAAACTCAACATTCCATATATCACCTCATAATTAGCGGTAATGTGCAATCAGCTACACATTCACTGTCTCTCTTAGCTTATACTCTTCTGGCTATCACATCCATTTAGTATGATCAACCACACTTGCAACTCAATTATCGACAATAACTCAAGATCTCGTTCAACTCATACTTCTTCTCAACTCATACTCTTTTGCAACTCATGTCAACTCATACTCATACTCATTCTCAAGATAACTCATATCAACTTATATTCTTTGACTATCTCAGTCAATTAGTGTGTTCAGTCACACTTTCAGATCAATTACCAACAATGGTCCTCAATCTCGTTAACCCATGCTCTTTGGCTATCTCAGCTAGTTATAATTACTTACAAATCATTTGCATCACAATTCATAACATTAATAAGGGAATAAGGTTCCTCACACATAACAAAATCTGCCACTAGGGCAAACACATAATACGCACTTGTTACATGATACTTCTATTACATTATTCACAAATACACAAAATATAATATAGATAATTATATAAAAAAATAACATACTCATCCATCATTCCCAAAAAGGGACAAAATTACTTGCGTTCTTCGGCACTCAACTCTTGAGTGTAATTGGCTACATTCATATATCTCAACTCTTAGCTCATGCTAGGCTTATGCTCCAACTCTTTCTCATCATCAGTTGGAATTTCGCCTCAACCAGGATCTCATCTTATCATCAGCTGGAATCTCGCCATTAGCTGGAATCTCATCTCATCATCAGTTGGGATCTCATCTCATCATCAACTGGAATCTCACCATCATCTGGGATGTCATCTCATCATCAACTAGAATCTCACCATCAGTTGGGATCTCATCTCAATTAATATCTTGTCTCATATTCAGCTGATATATCATATTAACCAAAATCTCGTCTCATCATCCACTATTGGTCCAACCAGCTGTGACCAATTTCTCAAATCAACCTTCATCTGACTCCATATCTATATTCACACATAGAATATAACAAATAACAATTATAACAAAAAAGTTATATTCAACTCATACACTAACATCTGCAACAGTATCTTTTCCAAGCATGTGATAGGGGATCTCTATCCTCAGTTCAAGTCTAGGACTTTGTAAGACTTAATTAAACAATGAAAGCAAACAACGAGAACACATGTGTATGAATATTCAACCAGTCGAATGATTATATTCAATGTAAAAGGATAGTGCTCCAAATCTTTATGATGAGCAACTATGAAGAACGTTACAATGAATAAACGATTGTGTAAAAAGTACGTACTAAACATCTAGGGTTGATGGTCTTTATATACTAAGATCTAATTGGATAAACACTTAATCCAATTAGTTACAGATAAGTATAAAACCCTATACATTATCTCTAACAAAAGATAAGTACAAACCATAACAGTCTTCTGATAAGCACACCAACTTCGTATCATCACTGGCTTCAGACCAACCTCTCAGTTTGCATACTTCAAAAGCTTCAGACAGGAACATAAGTACTTCGGATATCAATATCATCACAATCAGAATCCTAACATTCTCCCCCTTTGTGGTGAAGATACTAGGTATCCGAACTCTATAACATATGAAAGGTTTTGCTCAATTCCCTCCGAATTTGTAACCACCACTTCAGATGAGTACACAACTCCAGCTTCGCATCATCAGAGCTCTTATTATTGACCGTCACTGTCATTATCATTCCTTCCAAAAAGGTAGAAGGAAACTTCTCTTCCATATCAAAGAATAACTTTTTCAGTGGACTTTTCTTTGTAAGTTTTCCCTTGTAAACTACTCCCCATGGTTTCTGTAGAATCTTTCCATCGCTGATTTAGTTATCCCTGTAAGTTCTTTATCTGTAGCAGGAACAGATTTCTTAAAAAGTTTTGCGATTTCATAATCATATAGGGCAAAGTTTCGAAGATATGAACCCATAAACCTTCCAATTATTCTTTGACCTTTTGTAAGACCAACCTGCGGGGAGATTCTCATTTGTGTCAGGCTGTAGAATCTTTTAACAAGTACAACGAAGTCATTTGGATTCATAAGGGAAAAGTCAGCCACATTGAAAGAGCTTTCTATCTTCTGTTCACCTCTTCGGACATGATAGGTGAAATTTTGATATATATTTCTTCAAAGAGTGGTCCTTTCTCAATTCGGTCAATCCCAACAATTTTCAAGCATGACCAGACTTGTGTTTGATCTGCAACAAGGTTCGCATGAAACCTGGCTTTTTGTTCTTGAAATTTTTTCTTCTCAGCCCGATCAAACTCAATGTCATACACATTAGCAGCAAAGAGCTTCGGATTGAATGGGATATCAAGCTGCATCTCTGTTGTATTCTCATCACTATAAGACACCAGTGGCACACGATCGAATACTTCCTGGACAATGCCAATGACATTATCGTCTCATATGTCCAAATTTTTTTTACAGGACCCAAGACTTCTTTCTTTCCAGCCCTGTCTCTTGAGACTACATACAGATGCCTTAACTTTTCGTACTCTTATGCCTTCTGTTTCTTCTCCTCAGACTTCGATAGTTCCTTAGCAATCTTCTTTCCCTTATCAACTGAAGGACCTGTCTTAGGTGGAACTTGAGAAGTTGTTATTTTTGTTGAAGTGGATGATGGTGCAGAACTTGCTCCGAATTTAATACCACCAGAAAATCTTTTTATGAGGCTGGAGGTGCATTCGGTTGTTATTGGTGTGGTTCGTCCCCAAACTAAAGGAACTGTTGTTGATGGTGATGTTGTGGAGATAGTTGTTGCTCAAGTAAATCCGAAAAGATGATTTTGTTGTTGGACCAGTGCTCGTAGTTGATGTTTGAATGAGTGGTGCGAGGATTGTGATTGTTGTTGTTGGTGCGAAGGTGATGCATGTTTTCCTTTCTGTTAGTCGAGGCCCTTCTCCCCCTTGTGACGAAAGCACTGAGGGCTTCGGAGCACCTAGTAACCGACTAACCAGTGTAAGCAGTGGTGCAATATCCTTTCGGATGGAGTCTGTGGTTTGAGAGACCAAAATCTTCATTTGCTGGTAGCTTATTTTCTGTGCTTCTCTGTACACGTTTAACTCATGCACCTTCAGTTCGTATTCTGCAATGGTTTTCTTCACATCCTCGACATCTTTTCGTAAAGTTTTCAACTGTACATCAAATTCCTCAGCACTTCTTTTCGAGAGATTTTCAACCGTAGTAGTTAGAGAAGTAAGTTTGCTTGAACTTCTTTATGTGCACTGCTGAGATAGGTGACTACTTCGTTGAGTTTATCAGTATATTGATCCTGAATCAGTTGTGACTTTTCTTCAACAATCTTCTCAACTGCCTTGCATCGTAGGTCAACCTTTTCCAAAACATTTCGTGTCATCTGTTTGACATCGGTTTCCACAATCTTTAGTGCCTCATCAATCTTCTTGTTGACTTTCTTTGTGATGGTTTCCTCGAAAGACGTAAGTGATTTTGCCAAGTGATCTGTTGTAACACCAGAACCTTTGTCTGAAGTGTAAGTGGTCTGAGCTTGTATTAAAACACTCAACTTCGCATTAAGTTGGCGGAACTGTTTCATGGACACCAGGATTGTGTCTGGTTCATCATCGTCGTCTTCTCGTATTTGGATTTGAGATGTTTTAAAATAATCCTCCTCTTCTTTGTCAGTTTTATGGGAAGAGGGAGAATCAGCCATATCATCCATAAAGAATGAATGAATCTGAGGAGGTACTTCTGTTGTTGAAGTGAAAATGGGTGTGGTATGCTTTGGTGGCAGAGATGGTGGATTTTTGGCAGTTTGATCATCGGGTGTGAGACGTGTGTCCACATTAGATGTGTTCACAGGGGTCTCAATATGACTTGTCTCCACATTAGACGTTTTGACAGAGGTCATATGTGCGCACACCACCGGATTTTCAGTTAAAGAAACAAAGGGATCAGAAGTAGGTATTGTAGTAGTGGTTGTCTCAGTTGGTGATGGAGGAATGGTGGTATCCTCTGGATGAGAGGATTCTTCCTCTTCTTCTTCTTAATCTTTGGATCGAGGTGTTGGTGGTCATGAAGATTGAGCAGGTTTCTTCTTTGATGGCTTAACGGCTTGGGTTTTCTTTCGTGTCTTGACTTCTTGGCTGGGGCTTCGGATGGTTAGGCTGTGCCTTTTCGTTTGCCACCCTTAGCTTTAGGAAGTTCGGATTCTATGACTCTTGTGAAAACCCTGAGGGGTGCAAGTGTCGTGATCGTCTTGCGGTACTCGATCAAAGTAAGATTATCATCTAGAACCTTGCACAGCATCGCCTCAGGAATTTGAGCGATAGATTCCATTCTGTCATCCGAAGTTGAACTTGAAGGAATCTGGACTTGATGGAAATCATGACCAGGTAGGTTCAATGGCACTGGTATCTTTTCGTGTGTATATGCATCTTGGACAATTAGTTCCTAGAACTGTGTGGATGCGATGTCTGTGGCCCTCTTCGCATGATTCAAGTAAGTAGTGAAGTCGGTCCAAAGGATTGAAGCATAATCAACCGGAACATTATAGTATATACCATAGTGTAGTTGCAAGAATGTGTAAGCAGCGGAATCAAGGCCCGAAGTCCTACCAGAGAGACTTTATAGGATAATGCTGAAGAAGTAACCCTAGACTGAAGGTAATTTGTTCTTTTTGAAAGAACTCATTGTGCGTGTGATTGGTGTATGCCCCATCTCGTTGAGCATGTTCAAGATCTCAGATTAAGATGCCATCTGAAATCGTCCAGACACCGGGAGTTAAAGGATTTTCACGAATTGTTCCTTCTTGACTGTAATTGGTTTCTTGGTGTCATCGGCGGTGACAATTTCAAAGGACACCGATTGACCATCTACATTCAGACGTGCAGTATGGTGTGCCCTGTTGACCCATAAGTTTGAAACTTGAGCACTTGTAGTCATGGCGTTGGAAAGAGGTGAATGGTGTAGACATACAACCAGCATCGCCATTGTAGATGAGTAAGCTTCAGGGTCGAGGTTTGCAATGTGGTTTACCGACATAGGGTTAAGATCAGGAACAGGGTCAGCATCTCCTGTTGTGAATGAAATATCATCGGTGGCCATGGTAATTGATTTTGAAGTTTGAGAGTTGTGAATCTTTGGAAATTTTAGTTGCAGGTTTAGAGAAATTTGAAACGGAAGGGATGAATGGAAGAGTCGTTCCGTTTATATACTGCTTTGATGAGTGGAGAGAGAATATGCATTTAATGCTGGTGTTTGAACAGTCGAATGGGGTTAGTCCACGTCATCCGTAAGTTGAGGGGACATTCCCTTTTTATCAGTGTGACAGCTGCATCATCCCAAGTAACCGTTGTACTTGATTCCTATTGGTTCCTGCATTTCCCAATGCAAAACAAGATTAGTAATGATCCCAGGTTTCTTGTTGAATCCCAACAAACAAAATTACCATACGATATAATAATAAAAAATAAAAATAAAATATTTTTGGTGTTTTCGATTTTTGGAATGTACAACCGAAGTCTGCTCATATTTCAGTCATGCCACTCATCCGAAGTGATACCACAAGGATCCATTCAATTTTGGTAAAGTATGATTTTTGGTTCAGTTCAAAGGATGAGAGCTGATTATTCTAGGAAGACCTTATGACACCTTCATATCCGAACAAGATTAATGTAATGTGCATTCATGTGGATAGTTGAACCCAGTGTAAGTTTTCCACCATCGCCTTTATGTAAACTTAGTTGGTTGGTATAGGTTTCCAAATATTACATAGAGTAACCTTAGATGACACATCCTAAAACGAATAGTTACTTTGTGTAGTTGAAGTATTATAGGATTCTTCTATATAAAAAAAAATATCTCGATTCATCAGATGGAGTATTTGGACACGCTTTTCAGATGACAAGCCTTTGAAAGTTGTGCACTACACCACCTTTGTCACTAAAGACGGGTTACTGATATGTTCATACCTCCAACCCGGTTCTCAACTGTGTCACAGGAGATCCTGATTGTTGCATTGAAAACAGGAGGTACGCCTTGAGTACTTCGTTTATTGATAATCTTATTGTTGATTCTTTGGTGTATCCGAAGAAATTTTGATTCTTTTTCCTTTCCTTTGGAATTAGTTTGATTCTTTTGTGCTTGTAGCATTTAGTGCTCTTCATTATTTCCGTTTATTCATTTTGGGAATCTTGTGAAAATGAATTTTTCATAAATAGCTTCAGAAATCCCATTAGTAAAAATTGACATTAAATTTATTGCTTCGTATCAGGAGTTGTCAGATGTTTACTACCACGCAACACTTGGAACATATCCTGAAAAGACTAAGTCTTCTTGATTAGTTATTTATTGATTCGTATTAGTTAAACCTTATCCGAACTGAACCGAAGGTTCGTTTATGAATAGTATCTCTTCTGATAACAAAAAATATCTAAAAGAAAAACTTAAAAAAAATTTTAAAAAACTTAAAAGTTTAAAATTTTCTTAAAAAAACATAAAATTCTTTAAAAAAAAAGAAAATAAATATTTTGGATTGAAGGTACTTAGCTGATTATGTGTTTGGAACTACTGATGACTCAAGCATGCCTAGCCCATGAATGATTCGTGTGAAGGCTTTTTCATCAAGGGCTTTAGTGAAGATATCTGCCAGCTGATCATTCGTATGAACGAAATGAACCTCAATATTTCCTTCCACTACATGACTTTAAATAAAGTGATATCGGAGAGAAATGTGTTTGGTCTTCGAATGTTGGACTGGATTGTGACAAATTCGTATTGCACTTTGTGAGTCATAGAAAAGAGGTATTCTTCGCATGTGGATTGCATAGTCACGCAGTTGACTTTGAACCAAGATCATCTGAGAAGTGCATCCAACAGCAGCTATGTACTCGGCTTCGGCTGTGGAGATGGAAACACATGTTTGCTTTTTCGATTGCCAGTTGATGAGCTTGCCATCTAGAAACTGACATCCACCCGAAGTGCTTTTACGATCAAGTGCACACCCTCCCAGATCAGCGTCGGAGTAGGCTTCAAGAAAGAAGCCTGAGTTGGCAGGGTACCATAAACCAAGAGAAGGAGTACGATGAAGATAGCAAAAGATTGTCTTGACTGCAGCTAGATGGAGTTCTCTTGGATTCGCCTGATATCATGCACAATTACAAACTGAGAACATGATATCTGGGTGACTGGTAGTTAAGTAAAGTAAAGACCCGATCATGCTCCTATAGACTTTCTGATCAACCGTCGATTTCTCAAGCGAAGGTGTAAGTCTTGTACCAGCAGCCATGGGAACCTTCGCATTTGAACAGTTTTCCATCCCAAATTTCTCCAACAGGCTTGGTGTATATTTTTCGTGGTTTATGAAGATGTCTTCGGATGTTTGTCTAACTTGTAGTCCGAGAAAGAAATTTATCTTTCCCATCATGCTCATTTGAAACTTGCTTTTCATGAGGGTTTTGAAATCTTTTGAAAGTTTAGGGTCTGTTGATCCGAAGATGATATCATCCACGTAGATTTGAACTAACATGAGATGATTAACAACTTTCTTTCTAAAGAGAGTGGGATCAACATAACCTTGTTTGAAGTTTGATTGTTTTAAAAACCGGGTTAAAGTTTCGTACCATGCCCTTGGTGCTTGCTTTAGCCCATAGACTGCCTTGTCAAGGATATAACAGTGATTTGGGTATTTTTCGTTTATAAAACCAGGTGGTTGTTCCACATACACTGTTTCCTCAAGTTAGCCATTTAAAAATGCACATTTGACATCCATTTGGTAGACATCAAAGTTTTTATGGGCAGCGAATTCCAAAAAGATTCGGACGGACTCAAGTCTGGCAACATGAGCGAAGGTTTCATCATAATCGATTCCCTCCTGTTAACAATATCCTTTGACAACGAGTCTACCTTTGTTTTGGACAATGTTACCTTCTGTATCAAGTTCAGCCAACTCACTCTGCATGACCTACTATAGAGGAGTTGGTTGGTTTACGAATTAATCGCCAAATTTTGTTTTGTTCAAATTCAGCCAACTCACTCTGCATGGCCTCAACCCAATCTGATTATTGAAAAGCTTCTTTTACAGTTTTAGGTTCTACTTTTGAAATGAAGACATTAAATATGCAATAATCCGATCGTTTGTTTAATTCATTTTGCTTAGCTTTTAATTGAGATCGAGTAAGTACCTTTTCATCTGATTACCGATTACCTGAGTCTTCGGATGATCTCTTGTCCATTTTTCAAGAGGTGGGTAAGCAGGATCATATTCTGGTAGGGTTTCTCCATGTACTTCCTTCGTATCAGAAGGATAATTGGAAGTCGACCGATTGTCTTTGGGCGTCGTGTTTGGAATTGGTGGCTCCCCCTCAACAGATGTTGGCTTGTCAGATGACTCCCCCTCGAATTGTGAAGGGGTTTGTGTTGAAGATGAGCTTGGTGGTTCTGTAGAGTGAGCATCCTTTGAATTAGATGATGTAGATGTTGAAGAGTCCTCTACAACCGAAGAGTCCTTTGGATTAGATGTATCACACTCCCCCTCAACCAAAGGATCTTTTTGCTTAGTTGTCTCTGACTCCCCCTCAACCGAAGATGGCTTTTCTTTGGAAGGTTCGGTGGTGGGATGATCATCGGTGAGCTTGTTGATTTCTGGTATATTATTGTACTTCGCATTTGTTGCAGCATCTATTGCATGATCAGGACTGTCAAATAGGAAAGAAAAATCAAGAATGAAGGAGTCTAGAGGTATAACGTCGGTTGGTTGTTCTGGAAAAATAGAGGAGCGAGGAAAGAGTGTTTCTGATTTCTTTATATAATGATCATCAAATGTCAGATTGAAAGTTTCCTCAATCTTCCTTGTTGTCTTATTTATCACACGATATGCTTTCGCAGAGAGTGAGTAGCCAAGGAAAACACCATCATCAGATTTAGATGCAAACTTCGTACTACCAGGTCTGAGTCTCATAATGAAGCATCGGTAACCGAATACATGGAAGTATTTGACATTTGGTTTCCTTTTGTTAATGACTTCGTTTGGAGTGATGTTAAAGTGTCTATGAATGTAGGATCGATACTGTGTGAAGCATGGAGTTGCAACAGCTTCGGCCCAGAAGTACATTGGAAGATTCGCATAGTCAAGCATGGTCCTTGCAGCTTCGCATAAGGATCGATTTCTTCGCTCAACTACACCATTTTGCTGTGGAGTATAGGGGGCTGAAAAATTATGAGTAATGCCCTTCTCCTTCAGATACGAGTTAATTGTTTGATTTTTAAATTCAGTACCATTGTCACTTCGGATTGCTCGTACTGGTTTCTTTAAATGAAGATGGATTTGCTTGATGAAGGCTATGAGTTCTGCAGGTGTGTCTAACTTTTGTTGTAGAAAGATTACCGATGTGAATCGTGAGAAGTCATCCACGATAACAAATATGTATCTCTTTCCTCCAAGAGATTCAACCGTTGAGGGACCACAAAGATCAATGTGTAGCAGTTCAAGAGGTTCAGTGATCTTGGAGTCTATGGTAATCGGATGAGCTTGTCGTTTTTGCTTCCCATGCTCGCAAGCAGCACACAATGTGTCATTATAAAACTTCAGTGTAGGCGTTCCTCAGACAAGGTCAAGAGCAACAAGCTTGTTGATATTCTTGAAGTTCATATGAGATAGCCTCCGATGCCATAACCAGCTGAGATCCGAAGGAGCTTTTGAGAGTAGACAGATGGAAGGTGTCCCAACAATTGGCTTCATGTCCAGTGGATACATTTCACCCTTCCTTCTTGATTTTAGCAGAGCTTCCTTGGTCTTTTTCTTCTTTATGACACTTCCTGTTTCATCGAATGAGACTTTTAAACCAATCCCCACCATAAGTTGAGAAACGCTGACTAGATTGTGTTTTAGCCCTTCTACATATGCTACCCGATTGATAGTAAATGTTCCATTGGTTATCTTCCCATACCCTTTTATGGGACATGTTTCATTGTTTCCGAATTTCACATCTCCGCCTTCTTCTAAACTTCCTTATCGTACTGCTCATCGATCATTACCTACGATTTAGAGAGAGAGTTTAGGTACCCAACATGGCTTGGGCCCTTGAGGGTAAGTATTCGGATCATAGATCCATGATGCGATCATATCATCCTTTTTGGTGCCAGAAGTTGAAGCAATATTTGACCCAATATTAGGTTCGGATGTTTGTGTTTTAGTGACCTTTGGAATCCATTTCAAAATTTTCTTTGGATTTTCCGTTTTAGGATTGAATGGTGAAAGTGGGTTTGGTTTTACGGGAACCCATTTTTGTTTTGAAAAGAGAATATTTCCAGACGAAGTACTACATTGAGTAGATTCGCATAGAAACTCTTCATAAACAAGTTTGAAGTCTTGAATTGTTAAGTTTTTATTTTTGAACAGATCCATATTCTTGTCAAACCAAACATGAAACGTGTCAACTAGGTTGCTTCCCTTGGTAAAAGTTTTCTTTGATGCTTTTTCATACTTATTGTTTGAACAAACAGGTTTGGAAGGTTCGAAAACAACTTTCTGAGGTTTTATTGAAGAGTTTTTGACAACAAACGATTTTTGTTGATTTTGGAATGCTTTATTTTTGTTGTGGGAATCACGATAGTTTTTCCTTCGTCTATTGTCATAAAATCGTTTGTGTTGTTCAACAGAAGAAGGTTGAGTATTTGTTTGATTACGATTAACTGAAAAAAATTTATTATTTGTGAATTTTCGAGTATTTGAGAAAGCTTGATTATTTGAAAAATTACGCTTATTTGAAATTTTTTGATTATTACGACGTCCGAATGTGTTTTTCATCTGATACATTTCTTGTTTTCGTTTATTGATTTTGAACTCCATTTCTGTATATAAAGTATTTTCAAGCATTTTATCAGATGAGAAGAAACCTTCGGATGTGGCATTTATATTGTCATTTTTCATTAGCGAAAGCAGTTCGCAGTTCTCTTCAAGTTTTACACCTTGTTTAATAAAAACTGTGTTTTTGAAGTTAGCAACTTTTGGATACGTACATGCAAGTTTGACAAGTCTTTTGGATTTATCAGCAATAAATTTTGAGTAATCAGCAGAAGTTTCAAGAATTTGAAAAGATTTAGGTTGATTATCCGAAGAGTCATGTGTAACCACCGAAAGCTAATGTTGCTTTCTTTAGTTGCACAAGATTCAGATTGGTTTGAAGAACAGACTGAGGAAGTTTTTTGTTGAGATAAATTAATGCAGTCTATTTCCTCAATGTCAGAATCAGAATCATCATCAGAAGTATTAACAATAACATTGTCATAATTACTTTTAGTTGTTAGAGGAATTGTGGGTAGAGATTTATCCATTACTTTTAACAGATCATTAGAACTTAAAAAATTTTCAAATGGAACAACACCATGAGCATAAGTTGGGTTTGGAGTTTCGATTGATGAAACAATATATTCACATTAATATGAAAGAGAATCTACATCTTGTAGCTTAAACTCAATAAAAGGTAACAACTTTTTATGATGATCTAAAGCAATATCCGAATAATGATAAATACGTGTAATATATGCATATAATCGTTTAGCAGTTTCACAAAAAATGTTCCTTTGTTTTAATAATAATTCATTATTTTTGATGTATTGTTCCCTACTTTCTTCTAAAATATCTATTCTCAATTGACTCTTCTCTAATGCCCCACGCATTCCATCTAGCTTTCCCTTGAGCGAAATTACTTCACCCTTTTCCTGACAAGCATCACTATTTGCTGAAACAAGTAGTTGATTCATATGCAGACAGTCAAAAGTAATTTCGTTAAGGTCATTAATAAAAAGTTCTTCGGGAACATTAAAGTTTTGAAGTAAGAGTGATACCTGTTCTAGAATGGTAAGACGAGCATTAGATGATGAGGTTGTTCCTTGTGCCATTAGACAGACACCAGTAATCTTGCTTTCTTTTTCTTCATCTGAAATCTCATCATAGGACCATATACCATGGCCGGTATGTGCAGCAAACATTGCCCCATGAGTAGGTTTGCGAATTTCATCGTCATCCGAACCAGATGACCAAATCTGGTAAGTACCATCTCCATTATTAGGTGCAACGAGAGACAGGTTTTGAGTCTTCGCACGAACCTCTTTTAATTTCTTCGTATAGTATGCTTCATCTTTGACTCTTTCCTTTTTCCCATTCGCCTTTTTCAGCATGTAGTCTTTGGCTAGATGATTCTTTCCATAACAGTAGTTACAGTCATATACAGAATCACCTAACAACTTCTTTTCAGGTTGAGGAGTTGTATCAGACTTCAGTTTGGAGTATTCAGCTAGTTTTGTTGGCTGGTTTCCATTATTGAAATTTCGATTGAAATTTGGTTTGTTTTGTGGCCGTTTCTGAAAGTTTCTACAATTGTTCGAGTATAGTGCCTCTGTATCACTTTCTTCATCCTCATCACCTTCATCATCAGCATCAGTGACATCATCGGATTCGGTTTTTGAAACAAAAGCAAGAGTGCCAGCATTTGGTGGATCAACAGCTTCATCCAAAACATCATATTCATATGATTTGAGCAGATTGTAGAGTTCTTCGAGTGAGTATGAGTTGATCTTTTCTTGAGCTCTCACCATCATGGTGATTTGCTTCCACTCCCTTCGAAGACATATCATGAATCGAAAGTTTGTTTCATGCGAAGTCTTTGAAACTCCATGTTTCTCCAGTTCATAAACCACATCAGTAAACCTTTCGAACGTCTGATCAATCTTCTCATTGTCCATTTGTTTGAAGTTGCTGCAATCAGCCATAATGTTGTTGACTTTGCTCTTTTTCATGACATCACTACCTTCGTATCGCATCTTCAGTCTATCGCAAATCTCTTTTGCTGATTTTGACCCTCGGATCAGGTTGAAGGCGACAGGAGGTAGACCACTTTTCAATTCTCACATGCATCTTTTGTCATTCTCGATCTTCTTCTTATTCGCAGCAATAACAGCTTCAGTATCAATAGGAGGAGTTATAGTTTCACCAGATTTAGCAGCAAATCTGGTTTGAACATCAGCAGTAAACGGAACTTCCTTCAATGATCTTAAAAGATCTTCATCGACACCAAATAGGTGATCCTCCATACGATCAGCCCATTGATCGTAGTGTTCAGGAATCAGCATGGGTGCCTTGTTGTTGGAACCAAGTAAGGCTGCGTAATTCATCATAGTGTTGTTCGCGTTGTAGGCCATTGACAGTTTCAGATCGTTGCTGGAAAATTATCAAGATTAAAACTCTGAAACACGGAAGAGTGGATTCAAGATCGATTTGAAACCACGAATCAAAGAAAGTATATTAATCTTAATATCAGATCAGCAAACAACCCTCTCTGATACCACTTGTAAGACTTAATTAAACAATGAAAGCAAAGAACGAGAACACAAGTGTATGAATATTCATCCAGTCGAATGATTATATTCAATGTAAAAGGATAGTGCTCAAAATCTTTATGACGAGCAACTATGAAGAACGTTACAATGAATAAACGACTGTGTAAAAAGTACGTACTAAACATCTAGGGTTGATGGTGTTTATATACTAAGATCTAATTGGATAAACACTTAATCCAATTAGTTACAGATAAGTATAAAACCCTAGACATTATCTCTAACAAAAGATAAGTACAAAACATAACAGTCATCTGATAAGCACACCAACTTCGTATCATCACTGGCTTCGGATCAACCTCTCACTTCGCATACTTCAAAAGCTTCGGACAGGAACA
The DNA here is from genome assembly GCA_023525715.1 of Cichorium intybus. Classification (NCBI taxonomy): domain Eukaryota; kingdom Viridiplantae; phylum Streptophyta; class Magnoliopsida; order Asterales; family Asteraceae; genus Cichorium; species Cichorium intybus. Next base: position 97,499,656 of record CM042012.1, read on the forward strand.
TAAGTACTTCGGATATCAAATATCATCACAATCAGAATCCTAACAGAGACCTAGTTTACTTTAACCAAGCTCTAATACCAACTTGTGACTCCCGATTTCTCATACAAAGTACACCCAAAAGTTTTCAAACAATTATACATCAAATATGAGTATACTTGTACTCAACCACGGAAACAAGATGTTATAATAAATTAATTACATCAAAAGGTCCTCACAATACATACCAGGCATTACAAATAAATCTAATACAACTAAAGGACAGGCTCTAAACTTGTCCATCATTCTTTATCACATGCCTTCCCCTATCACTGCTACATATACCTACAAAACAACATACAACTCAAGTGTAAGCTTATAAAAATCTTAGTGAGTAATCCAATCACACTCCACGAATCTCTCTCTATATACATTTTCATCATTCTCCTTTGCTAATCTCATTAGCAAATATTCACCTTCTCTTAACTCTGGAACATACAAACATATTAGCTTTACAAACACCATCTAATTATTAGCAACATCAACTCAATAATAAGTACCACAATCGGTACTGCTCGTAAACTCGACCACATTCTCTCATGTACTCATTTTAACAATAAATTATAGTCAATCATAGCAATTCTCATGGCTGTAACGATTAGACTCAAAGACTCTTTAACTCAGCTACTCTATCATATACTCTACTCTTATACTCAATGTAGACTGCAACTCATCTCTAGTTATCTACAGATAACAGAAGCATTCCAACTCTAAATTATCGCATTATCAACATATCACAAACACACACCCACACACACACACACACACACACACACACACACATATATATATATATATATATATATATATATATATATATATATATATATATATATATATACACACACACAACATATATATTACATACAACAAGATGTAACTCTTACTCAAGTACTTGAAAGTACTCACCTGATATCGGTTTAGTATGTGGAACCTGACAACGCCTAGTAATATCAAGTATTTTAGTCGTTGTTGAGCCCTATTCCTAGTTAATTTATATCATATATACTGTGATATTCTCACGTTTTGTGTCAGTGCTTGTTTGGAAAGAAATAATGTAAACAGGGGCCAAACGCGTATAAAAAGGAAGAAAGTGAAGATAAAGACAAAACAGTCGAATTCGCAAGCGCGCCGCGGATATGTGCAAGGCCGCGACGCGCTGAGTCAGCAATGAGGCGGTGGAGAAGATTGAAATGCCGCAAAAATGGGGATAAACCAATACGCGCGCCGCGAAATCTCCATGCGCGCGGCGCGGTCTTTTATTTTTCAAAACTATAAATAGAGGGTTTTAGGTCGAAATCGGCAGCAAAGACCTGGCATAGGAACAACCCCGAAGGCTTATTTGACTCAGAATTTCAGTTTTCAGTCGACCAAAATTGGTATTTATGTTTCTCTTTTAATTTCCAAGTAGTTTAGTAATTTTTGGTAGTTTTGGCTAGGGTCATTGGGTGTGACAACCATTAGCATTAGTTTTAGTTCTGAAAGTTTATGGTTTCTGTTTTAAACAATTGTGGATCTGAGTTTTTAATAGTTAATCATTCGGTTATTGTTAATTGCTTTTTTCATGGTTTTTATGCTTGAAATGTTTTTGGATGAATTTGATGTGTGATTGGTTTGATTTTGTGTTGGTGAATTTAGAATATTGTTTCTGATTTCAGTAGACATTTTAGGGTTAGACCTTGAATTGGTTTGGTTAATGTTAGAGCTAGTTCTTGAATTTGTTGGATTTTGAGATTTTGGGATTGTTTTGGTAAAAATTGGAAACTACATTCTCTGGTTGTAGAACTGACACTACAACTGGTAATCTGTTTTCTACCTTGACTACCAAACTCCTGTGGATCGACCCTGACTACCACTATACTAGTGTGAGTGAGGTATTTTACTATTTTTGACCGCACGACGACCTAGGCGTGTCAAATTTTGGAGCCGTTGCCAAGGAGTTGTGAGCTTGAGAGTAGGCGATTTGTAGGACTTTTAGTTTCTGATTTTTGGGTTTAGTCTTGAGATTTTCATTTGGTTAGTCTTTTGCTTTTGGATTTTTTGGGCGTGTTGCATTAGTGCATGCGTACCCGTCGGGGTGGGCAGTTATCACCCTTACATATTGACTCAGAGATTGAACGAACCGCGCGCAAGAACCGTGCACGTAGGCGTTTAGATACAATGAGTTTTAGTCATGTTAGTAGTAGTTTAGAGGATGTTACACAAGACCCTTTGGGGGAGGTAACAGGGGGGATACCATTTATTCCCCCAGTTTCATAATTTCACATTGGGAGCACGAGTGCTACTGGTGGTGCGGTTTCAGCCCCGCATCAATACCATCATGCACTCCGCCGTCAGTTACACCATTTCAACCACTATCTACAAACCTTTTTTCATCTACTATGTCTTGGGGAACGCCGACCCGTGATGGCACCCCATTTTCTAGGTAGCAAACCACCATTTCCCAACCGCAACAATCACAACCATTACAACCACCATACCAACCCACCACCTTTAAACCATAATCAACCTTCCAAACCTTACCACAACCAACCCAGTATGTACAACCACAGCAACCTCTTCAGCAGCAGCTATGGGTTCCCGGTTATGGCCCAGCCCATCATACAACAGCTATGGGACAAGGCAATAGTCCAACTCGCCATACAACAGCTACGAGGGGACACGCATCAGTACTGAGCCCAACAACAAATAACCACAGATATAGAGCAAATCATATAACTGTAAACAACACACAAGATGTCTAACATGCAACATCATATAGTAAGGTGAGGATACTCACCTGATTCGAAACCGCAAAGATATACTTTAATATCTCCACTAGCTCGTCCACACACCTATATCCCACATATACAACTTGTCAAGCACTGACTAAACTTCTATAGACTTGCCTAAAGGTCAGACCCAACGTTTACCACCAAACCCGGGTCAAAACCAAAACCGGGTCAAAACCAAAACTTAGGGTCACAGTCGCTCGCCGCGGCGTGGCTTCTCGCCCTACGCGCCGCGGCTACCATTGCACAATTACGGGGGTTCAGTCGAGTCCGCGCCGCTGACATAGCCAATCCGCGTCGCGGCTCGTAACATTCCAAAATGTTATTAGCGCTTAACAGTACATCAATCGGCTAGGGTTCCTTTCTACACCCTTCCTAGGATCAGAGACTACCCTAAGGTCACTTCCTTACGGACATGCAAGTCCATGCATGTCCTTGGTCCAAACCCTAAGTACTACAAGTCATCTAAGGCTACAAACCAATGCGTAACACCCCATGACGAGATAAAAAGGAAAGTCAGAAAGCTGAATCTTCTTACCTTGCCTCTGAAAAGCGGAGTGATGCCCACGATCCGTCGCAAGCCTTCTCTCACGTTGGATCTCCCTCTTCCAATCTCCAAAAACCTCCAAAGTCTCGAAACCGAAGGGTCTCTACCAAAACCCATCGCCTCTACTCCATAAATACCCAAAAAGACACGAACGCTAGGGCTGGGTCCCTTTATATAGGCGTTTAAACATGAATTAGGGTTTTTCATGACTGCGGCGCACCGCGCCGCGGATTTTACCGAGCCGCGCCGCGCGTACAAAATCACTCTCGTATCCAGATCCTTCGCGAGCCGCGCCGCGGATCCATCCGGGCCCCGCCTCGGTGGAACGGGTCTTACAATTCTCCCCCACTTGAATGGATTTCGTCCCCGAAATCTGTGCCTTAAAACAACTTGGTGTAATACCTCCACATTTTCTTCCTCGGGTTCCTAAGTCCATTCAGACCCCTTACGATGCTACCACTACACCTTAACTACCCATGTCGTCTTATTTTGTAAAGTCTTTATTTTCCTTTCTTTGATAGCAACCGGTCGCTCCACATAATTCAAGCGTTCGTCAATTTAGATACCCTCCAAGGGCACAATTGAAGTTTCATCGGTAATACACTTCCTGAGTCGGGAAACGTGGAACGTGTCGTGAATCTGGCTAAGCTGCTCAGGCAGCTTCAATCGGTAGGCTACCTTACCTACTTGTGAGATGATTCGATATGGTCCAATATACCTAGAGCCAGGCTTTACTCGATTCCTAATAACCCCCTCCCAAGGCGACACCTTAAGAAGAACAAAACTTCCAACCTGAAGCTCGAGATCGGACCATCGTCTCGCAATTTTTCTCCCAATTGCACGCTACAGAATGCGTCGCATTGCACAGCCTCAACTAAGAAATCTAGAAGTTACTACAAGCCTGATTGAGCCATAGATTCTATCTACTACACTAACAACGATCCGGTATACCCGGGGTCCCACTTTCCAGTACATCGGTACCTTAACGACGAACTCCGACCGATAAACTTAGGTCCTATCACAGCATATTATCATGATTCTTCTTCCGGCTCAAATCGGTCTACAATCTCTTCCTGAACACATAGAAGTCCTGACACCCTCTCCCGTACGAATTCTTGCACAAGAGACCATTTCTCGTGTGCTAACTTTTATCATAAAGGACTCTACCAACGTTACATAGGAAACTACAACTCCCATCAAACTAAGAACGTAATCCCGAAGGAACTCCTTCAAGCGTCTACATTGATCTCCCCATACAACCATCCTTCTAAGGATGATGCACAATACTGAAACAAAGTTGGATGTCGCAACTTTACGAACCGTCTCCTAAACTCCTAAGTGAGATGCACCTCCTTACCTGATATCACCATCCAGAGCACCATATCGGGATACCTTCTCCCGAGCCTTAACATCATCCACCCTTCGTAGCCCAGCATGCTATAACAGACTCAAAGCGAGCACTCCTGCTCCAACGGTCTACGACATCCTCGGTTCTATCAATAACTCTGAGGGGTTCCTTGGTACTTCCACGATGAACCCATACAAGCATACCTCCAAATTCTACCTCAGAATTCCTCGGAGACCAAATCAGCTACCTATCTTTTGATGATTGACCTTGATCTTTCCACCGATCAAACCTCTCTCCTCTTAACCATTCCCCTCTTCCTTACCGGCCAGATCACCAGTAACCCTCTCTAATATCATACACAACCGTGTTGCCCCTCGGGCAACGATAAACTTGACACAAACTTCTTCGTTCATCACCGTACAAAAGCTCCGTCTATATCTAACATCCAAGGCGACCATAATGGGTTAGCCGTCCTTCGCTAACCCTACCCCACAACCTTCATTTACCCGAACTGTCTCCCCTAAAGGCGTTCCCTTCCACGGTTTCCATCTAAATTCTTATCTTGAATCCAATCCGCCCAGTCTTCATGTCGCCCTGATCCGCCCTTGGTTTTCATTCTCACCAGCTAAAATAGCCATCAGCAAAACCAAGGTAGTCTTCACCTCAACTACTCCGGCAAATGCGATCATGGAAGGATCCATAATCATCTCTCATCCCACTGAACAATCCTAAGGGTACTAATCCTCGGCACCCAGATAACCATTATCTCATCCTGCACAGAAATCATTTGCCCCACAACCCAATCTGACCAATCAGCCTGCTAAAACCGTATCTTGTACTCGAGGGAACACGACCCAATATTGCTATAATAAAGCACCCGACACTCCCGATCAGCACGAAGTATTCACCAGAACACAGCACAGTACCACCTCAACATAGCACACTCCATCCGACAACACCTTATCTCTCACCGAGGCACGAGGGGGCACAACCTCGAACAAGGCACCGTACCCCGGTACCCACGTGAGATACCAATCCTCCAGGACGTAAAATCCTTAATCGATCACTACACCAATACGACCCAATGCTCCTGGCTAACGCTTATCCTTGTTCCTAGCATCGCTTAGCATAACCCTCGTCCTGTCTTCATATTATCGTTGATTAATATGTTACTTCCGCGCTGACCCTTCCCGATCGATACACAATGTAACATCCCAAAATTTTTGAGTAAATTTAAAAAATTTTAAACGAAAACTTCAATATAAGAAAAGCCACTTAATTAATTTTGACAAAATTCCATAACTTATAAGTTTAATGAAAACATCCCAGGATTAGCAAAAGTTAATGAAATCACAACATAGCGGAACTTCCATTCAAAAACAGTCCTCCAATGAAGGAGCACAGTGTATACACGTCACGCCTTGCCATCCATGGTACCTGATGTACCTGAAACAGTAGTTTATATAGGGAAAGGGTAAGCACGGAGCTTAGTGAGTTCCTCAAAATACCATACGATCAATCACATAACATACAACACACAATAACCATTCATATGTCTGTGAGACTCACGGGCTATCCCTGTTCCGCCTGAAGACTCACGGGCAGTTCCCGTTCTGTCTTATCGCTCGCAGGCTTTTCCCGTTCCATCTAATGACTCGCAGGCTATTCCCATTCCGCCTATTGGATCGCGGGCTATCCTGTTCCGTCCACAAACAATCATTATCATAGCAATAATTCATACAATTATCATAACATGTAAGATCACCTTAGTCTAACATATCTTCCTTCCTACGCATGCAATATCACCTATAGTATAGTGAGAAGACTCACCTGATTGTAGTTGACTATATCGTTTATCTTTCTCGCCTTTGTATTTCCTTTCAACATTAACTGTTAACATAATAATAAATCTATCATTTCTTAATCCTTAACTATATTATAGTCGCATCATTAAACCCTTCAATAATTCCAATATGATACTCCATGATAATTCCATACACGTCACTCCTTCGTTAGGCTTTTAAGCTTCCTTCCGCTCACTTGCTTACACTCTAGTGCTTAGAAACCTCTATATATTGGATTGAGATTTAGTTGTGTGGTTTATGAGATGTTTTGAGGGGTATTTATACTTGAATTCTTGAATAAAAAATGGCATGACACTTTTGACAAAAGATTTTAATAATATAACTTTGTTGAAATTAATACCTTCTAGAATCAGTCTGTTCAAGACTGGTTTAGCCGACTTTAAACCCATGAAATTCACGTTTTTATTTGATATTCCTGAAATTTATCTCAATACCTTTCCAGGGATGTATTTTACGTATTTATACGATTTTTCTATGATTTATTATGAATATTTGAAAACAGACTATCTAATCTGTCAATTCCGAACTAATCAGTAAAGATTGCATTTTTTACCATAGATAATGTCATTTTCAAGCTTACTATTATTTTTGGTAATTGTACTAGACTCAACTTGTAAACTTTGTGCACTGGTTTGAGATCCAAACGATTTTTCTAGAATTAATTATGATTTCTCTAAAAACGACACAAAATGCTGATTTTCATATGAAATTGTAACTAAAGTTTTTCTTAGCTTTATAATTACCAATGACCATATAATTCCTAACACTCTTATTTTAAGTATATGTTATAATTAGGATACGGGTCTTACAAGTCTCCCCCACTTATTTGGATTTCGTCCCGAAATCCGCATTCTCGAACGCCTCTATGTATTTCCCATCGAGTCCTTGTGTCCTTCAAAAATCCTCCTCGTCTTATTGCCGAAACTTTACAAGATTTAATTATCTTTCCCTTTCAACATTCACATACCTCTGTAATAATGCTTAAGGTCCTATTATTCTCATTCACTCCATACTTCTTTTCTTCTAATTACTCTAGATGTACAAAAAAACTCTAACTGTTTCTCACAGTCCCACACATCGACTTGACCGGCTACTATCTACAGTACATATTTAGTACTTTCTAATCTACCTATATACATAGTTAACCTAGTTAACTTGCAACACCTAATTTTTAACACTATTTCGTATTTATATGAATTCGTCATATTTCAACACACATTTGCCTTAATTCAACATTTCTTTTAAATACTTTTTGGCTAAATAAATCTATTTTTGTAGAATCTCCAAATTTTTGTGTTTCACCAAAATATAAAATTTACATCATCTTTCGTAAATTTTTTTTTTTTTGGAGTATTGAACACTCTTTAAACTATTTCCATTATATGGAGACATAAAATTTTGTTTTATTTCAAAAGTCTCTTTATTATCTCGTTCTCACTAGAGTCAAGCAGGGAATTTTGAAAAAATGTCACTTGGGGTAGTGAAAAGTCGCATCTACTGTAGTTAGTTTGAATTTCGGTAATTAAAACGTGAGGTGTCCTTTCAGTTCCGTGTGTCCTTTCGGTTCCAGCTGCAAGATACTATATATACAGGTATGTAGTATCATTCATTTTCAGTCTCATCCTCTCTTATCACTAGTTTGTTCGTAAACGAACTCATATTTAAAGTCGAGTCATGGAAAACAGATCTTCAATGGGCGATCTGTCGAACACTGGACCTGGTTTTTCGCAAGGAGAGGGTACTTCAAACCAAGCATTCTTAATAGAGTTTGGTGACTCTAACATTCTAGACATATATCATCCATACTTCGAGTACCTTGCTAATGTTTTGTTTGATTTTGAATTATGGTACAGTCTTCCAGATATACTACCAATAGAGCCTCTCCACGATGAGCCGGAAATTTTTCCCGAGTTGAACATTAACTCAGATGATCCGGTGCATGCATCTGACTTTGCACTTGATCAGACTCCATGCCTTCTACCAGGTTAAATTCTTTTGAATGATCCATTTATAAGTATTCTATTTTGTTTTATCATTTGACATGTGTTATTTGTAGACCCATTTGTGATGGTCTAACTGAGTACAATCCATTCATGGATGTGCACCCAACAAGCAGTGAGTTTGTCCCCATGAATCAAGAATTCATGGCTGGTATTCAGGATGAGAATCAATTACAGAGGACTCATAACATAAATATTGAATTGAATCCCGAGTTTGGGGTTGGTTTTCAATATCAAGATCATCTTCGGTTGATTCAAAGGAATCTAGAAGGATTTCAAAATCCTGAGATTTTAGTTGAAAACCAACAATTATTACCGATAGAGGCCACTAATTTTGATGAATCAATGTCCATCTTTGGGTCAAAAAATCAGGATCATGTTCAAATGATCCAGAATAATAACAATACAATTGGATTTGAACCTTCTAGTTCAGAAAACATAGCAGGTGGCAGTGGAAGAGGTTTCAGACATTTATTAAGTAGGGAAATAATAGCTGAACACTTTAACGAACCAATTAAGAAAGTTGTGAAGGAACTCAACATTGGAACGACACACTTGAAAAAAAACGTTGTAGGGAATTAAGTATCAACTGTTGGCCCCAACGATAAATTAAGAGTCTGCAAACTCTTATTGATCGTGTTGAGGTAAAGAATTACATTTTTGTTTTTAATTCCTTTATGTCATAAGGTTGTACTTACTAAAGTTATTTGTGCCACAGGAATTTTGTAATGAATTTAGTGCGGCAACAAAATTATCGAGAGATTTAATACCCAACCTAAAAAAGGAAAAAGAAGCGATAATTGAAGGGTCACAATCGGGTCTAACAGACGGCACAAAGAAGCTAATACAAGCTGCTCATAAGGTTGTATTTAGGAAAAGAAAAATTCAGGAAAAGGGGGAAACTTCATCAAGAACTCATACACAGCAGCAATCTCTACCATCTAATTCTGGTATGAGTAGTTTTAACCATGGTTTACTCGAGTCTTCGAGTGAGGAGAATTTTTGAGGCTTTATAGGTGACCTAGCCTGGTTTCCTCCTTCTTATAGCTACCCCCAACTGGTTCCGAATTAGAGCCCTTCCTCATCACTGCCCTACTTACACACGCCCCAAATGAGTCAATATTTAGCCCCTAATCATGGGGTTACAGGTTCCAACCCTATCGAGACCCCATACCTTGGAGCTCCTCCTCCAATAACTGAAAGCATACCACTTCCAAATCCTCGAGAAGGTACAAGTCAACCTAATGATGACAAAGATTGGAGTGTAGAAGATCTTTTCTCGATTCTTTCTGATTCTCCGGTTTAGGTTAGTAGTTCTGTAAACTTTTCTTAATGTATTAATATAAAGTTGTAGTAATGAATTAAATATATTGACGTGTTACTATAATTTTAATAATTTCATCGATTCAATATAATATTCATGTTGTTCCCTTAATTTCGTATTCCTCCCCCACTTGGACTAAAGTCCAAGTCTGTTTATTTGATTTATAATTTTTTTTTACGAGCCCTTACTCTCGAACAAAAACCAAGCCCACTCTGCTCAGCCAACAACTTGCATCAGGGGCAAACACCATCTCAATAAACATGTTTCGATAATGTAAAGACGTTTACATTAACCACCATATGTTACTCATCCGCTTGCGACCTTAGTCAACACCTCTATCGTCAGTTACCTCAATCACGAGTGAGTGATCCAAACTCTCAACCCACACGACCTGATCAATCACTCAAGCAAGATCAATACAAGGGTAGGTAGCCCCACTATTACACAGCACTAGGCATGTACAAAGTTGACTAAAAAATACCCGCCATCATCTCAGGCGCCGCTTGCACCTCTTTGACTGTGAGTTGGAAAACTCACCCTTGCATCCTCTAGTCCGTGTCTGACTTGTGCGCCCATTAGTTGCATGAAACATAGATACCACAATAGCATTTTGGCATTCTCCCTTTCAACAGTCTTTAAGCTCAGTAATCAACTTAAGCATGATCGGTCCAACCAAACTGGTATGATCGCATCTTAATTGTTCCTACTGAACCTCACAATCAACATTCAAAAATCGAATGGATAAAAGTTTACCACATTACACTAGCATTTAAGTTAATTATGCTAGACACTCACATACTCAGCTCCTTGGATCCTTCGTGACGAACTCCCAACTCAAATGCAGATCCTGTGCTTTCGATAGTAGGAGCTCTACTACTACCTTCCACACCTATCCATGTTCGTTCCAAGACCCGTCTCGAAATATCCAATTCGCTTCTCACCGATAATTTTAACACATATGCCCTTACAAGGCATATGTCAACCCTTCTAGGAATACTTGGAATCCCATCCCCACCCTGCTATTCTAACTAAGACGGAACTTCCTCCAGTGATGACAGATTGTTTCGCGAACTTAGTTGTATACAATATCGAACTAAACAGTCTTTCAAATAAGAGAATCTTCCCTAAGGCAACAACCAAACAAGGAACATGCAATAAGGTCAACTCACACATTCTATGACTATTCAGTCCATATTGTATACAACTTAGTGGAAATCTCTAAGCAACCTATCGGCACTAGCATACAGTTCTATTAGCAAATAGCAGATAATAATACAACAATGTGTGATCTCTACCAGGCATTTCAGCAAACATATACCATATGTTTTTTTTAACATCCAGAATATTAAATACTTAACCCTTTTCTCATACTGGGGTCGGCTGGCGGTACACACTGTGTCTTCAGTTCACCCTTCATAAAACATCTTTCTTTCGTAAAAATGTTTTAAGAAAACTCTTAAGCCTCAACTTGAGTCCAGAACTCACTAAGTGAGCCTGATTCTCTCAAGCTGTGCTCTGATACCAACTTGTAACATCCCAAAATTTTTGAGTAAATTTAAAAATTTTTAAACGAAAACTTCAATATAAGAAAAGCCACTTAATTAATTTTGACAAAATTCCATAACTTATAAGTTTAATGAAAACATCCCAGGATTAGCAAAAGTTAATGAAATCACAACATAGCGGAACTTCCATTCAAAAACAGTCCTCCAATGAAGGAGCACAGTGTATACACGTCATGCCTTGCCATCCATGGTACCTGATGTACCTGAAACAGTAGTTTATATAGGGAAAGGGTAAGCACGGAGCTTAGTGAGTTCCTCAAAATACCATACGATCCATCACATAACATACAACACACAATAACCATTTATATGTCTGTGAGACTCACGGGCTATCCCTGTTCCGCCTGAAGACTCACGGGCAGTTCCCGTTCTGTCTTATCGCTCGCAGGCTTTTCCCGTTCCATCTAATGACTCGCAGGCTATTCCCGTTCCGCCTATTGGCTCGCGGGCTATCCCGTTCCGTCCACAAACAATCATTATCATAGCAATAATTCATACAATTATCATAACATGTAAGATCACCTTAGTCTAACATATCTTCCTTCCTACGCATGCAATATCACCTATAGTATAGTGAGAAGACTCACCTGATTGTAGTTGACTATATCGTTTATCTTTCTCGCGTTTGTATTTCCTTTCAACTTTAACTGTTAATATAATAATAAATCTATCATTTCTTAATCCTTAACTATATTATAGTCGCATCATTAAACCCTTCAATAATTCCAATATGATACTCCATGATTTATCAAGTAAAGAACGGCCAGGTAGAAGATTAGATGGGGTGGCAGGATCCTTTCAGCATTTTAGCCTTTCGGAAAATCCAACAACCAGATCCCAAGTAATCGGCCTAGTCACCGTCCTCGTAAGTAAATCAATCGGTATTATTTTCGGAAATTATGAATTGTTATAATAACGACATTTTATGGTTTTTGTTTACTATTGTTAGAAATTAGTATAATATAACATATGTTATACTTATTAAATATTCTACTTCTTAACAAAAACTATTTTACAATACCTAATTAAGCTATAGAAAGGTTTGTAGTTACCTTATGACCAGTCGTCGAGATCTATAACTCCTTTGTTAGGCTTTTAAGCTTCCTTCCGCTCACTTGCTTACACTCTAGTGCTTAGAAACCTCTATATATTGGATTGAGATTTAGTTGTGTGGTTTATGAGATGTTTTGAGGGGTATTTATACTTGAATTCTTGAATAAAAAATGGCATGACACTTTTGACAAAAGATTTTAATAATATAACTTTGTTGAAATTAATACCTTCTAGAATCAGTCTGTTCAAGACTGGTTTAGCCGACTTTAAACCCATGAAATTCACGTTTTTATTTGATATTCCAGAAATTTATCTCAATACCTTTCCAGGGATGTATTTTACGTATTTATACGATTTTTCTATGATTTATTATGAATATTTGAAAACAGACTATCTAATCTGTCAATTCCGAACTAATCAGTAAAGATTGCATTTTTTACCATAGATAATGTCATTTTCAAGCTTACTATTATTTTTGGTAATTGTACTAGACTCAATTTGTAAACTTTGTGTACTGGTTTGAGGTCCAAACGATATTTCTAGAATTAATTATGATTTTTCTAAAAACGACACAAAATGCTGATTTTCATATGAAATTGTAACTAAAGTTTTTCTTAGCTTTATAATTACCAATGACCATATAATTCCTAACACTCTTATTTTAAGTATATGTTATAATTAGGATACGGGTCTTACACACAATCTCACCAAAACGTTTCCTTAAAACCTCGCTCCGACCCCTTCCTAACTTCGCCCAGCCTTTCCTGTCTGGGAAGGCTTCTCGGCTCGCGATACTTTCATTCCTTGAAACTATTGACTAGCGCTCCTGAGATGAGCTGTCATATATGCCACATTCCTTATTTCGAAAACTTTTGTCCTACACACATAACTCTTGTTGAAGTCTGAAGTAGATTCCCGGTCTCTGAATAATTCCTCTGCGTCAATCCTTCTAAGTATCAGTCCATGCAAGCAGAACCCTTGTGTCCCAAGTCACCATAGCTTGCGTAATCTTGCAGTCGACCCAACAGGTCGCGTTGTCTCCTCAGTCCGGCGTCTCACCTTCCATGCTCTGCCCTTTTTATACTAAAACTCGACTCTCTCGCCCCTACTGCTGTCCAGGTCCTGAGTTGAAACGAAATATAATCGTCCAACGTTCTCCACGCCTTAATGGAAATAATCAAAACTCCCATGGAAGTGACCACGCATCCCTAGCATGGCCAAGATCCTTTCCTCTTCGCAATGCATACAATCCTCCAACCGCTTCCTTGAATTTGCAGAATTCCCTTTACTCAAAGCTATTCCAAACACCTTTATCCTAAGGTGAAAAGCTACTCGATGCACCAATAACCACTTGCTAGCTCCAGCACGCAATGACACTCCCATCTTCCTCCTCCAAGCTACAACTTTCCCTTTTCAAGGCCTTAGCCCCTGCCGGCGAGCTCCCTGCCTTGTTAGATCGCGGGTATCCATCCCCACGCCGTCTCCCTCATTGCCATGAGACTTCCATCCTCAATGGTCGGTTATGTCACACTGGGAACCCTCCTTCCCTTTCCGCTTCAACCCTCTACTTGTGGCTATCTGTCCAAGGAGCCATCTTCTGTGGGTCTTTATCCCATAAGTCACGCACTACTCGCATTTTTCGTCATACCTTGTACGTAGTCTCCAATTACTCTAACTTTAGCTGGGTAGCAGGAGTCAAGGTCCATCAGCTTCAGTAGCTGGATGGGCCCTTCCTGCTATTCGAGTGACACAAGTCGACATAATGTCGGCACTTAAATCAATCTGGATTCTAGTCCATTCCCTAAAGGAGTACCTAGTAATCCTCTGGAACCTATCTGCAGATTCCCAGGCCACAGTTTCCAACAAGCTGCCAATCCCTTCTCTCACTATCATCATAACCCAAGCTAACGCTTGATAATTCGTAATGCAAGTACTCCCATATTCCAGTAGCTGAGCTATACACGCATTAAACTTCATTTATTCTCTTAGAACACCAACTCTCCCCCACTTGGAATCTGTGCCAATACCTAGTGCTGGTCGCGATCGATCAGCGCCTCGAATGTTTGTAACAAATACAATCCTCATACCATGCCGTTAGTCCATTAAACAGGAATAAGGTCTATCGGGATTCACATCCATAGACCTTCGAAACTTCAACATGCAAAACCCAGATGCATCGGCTAGCAACCCGGATGCATCGCCTAACCCATTGCTATCAATCATAACCCTCGTTGATACCTCAACTACGATAAATTTCCGCACCTATGATCCATCACGATCTACCTCAATCGGTTACACCCGAAATTACTCTCAATCCACTCTTCATTACCGAACATCGCCACGATGAAGACGTGTACTAATCCATAATGCGAATCATACCTGATTCTCTACCCTACCCGGTTCCTTAGAATTTTGGGTAACTCTTCCTGACTCAAGTATGAATCCTGTGTTTTCGGTAGTACGGGCCCAGTACTACCTTCCACACCTATTCGTACTTGTTCCAAAATTCGTCCCCCAATGCTCTAATTCACCACTCACTCATCTATTCGACATCGGTATTCATACTGTCTCGCACCCAAGTGCCTAACACTCATCCTAGGCTACCTAGGATCTCACACCCCACCCGCGCCTACAAGAACTTCTGCTAACACCATCGAGTCGCCTCACGGACACACAGTCGTACACAATCGAGAATAAGATAGACATTAAAATAAATGATCCTACCCCAAAGTCACAACCAAACAAGGAACAGCCAGTAAGGCTAGACCAAAAATTCTTAGGCTATCTTATCCTAATTGTATATAACCCAATAGCATTCACTAAGCAACCTAATAGTGTTAGCATAGATTCTAAAGCAACACAAATAACAAACAACAGGCAGAAGGCATCCTAATCCAAGCATTTCTAGCATGCATTTCCTAACTAAATTCCATGCCTATTTTCTGTCATACATATATCATCACATAACACAGACTTGGCATGGGTAATTGGGAATCACAAAAACTTACTTGAGCTCGGTTGACTGTTCGCATCGCATCTCATTCTTTTCGAAACTCATTATCCGTTAAAAATCATAAGTCAGGTGTGCATACCATGTTTCAAACCCCCAAGCAACAATCAAACAAGAACATGCAAGGGAATCTTCCACATGTTATTCAACCCAACTACTTAAAACTTTTATAGAGAAGACATTATTTCTTTAACGAGAAGCTCTCAGTCCTAAGTTTGAGTTTGGATTCCCAATACAGTTCATCCAAATCCCTCAAACCAAGGCTCTGATACCAATTTGTAACGCCCCATTTTTAATCAAAAATTTTCTTTAAAAATGTAAGTAAAAACATAGATAATCTTATTAACATGCTTAAGCGGTGTTCATCAAAACTATTATCAGTGTGTATACGTCCCATAATTATAGAAATCTTATTTAATAATATAACTGCAAATTATAAATGTGCGATGCGCCGCCGTCATGCCGAGCTCACCCCTTTATCAACTGAAGTACCTGAAAATGTTTTAAAATCAACGGGTAAGCATAAAGCTTAGTGAGTTCCACAAATTACCATACATGCCCACACATTAAACAACCCGTCCTCGAGAACGACCCGACCCTACCCGCCATACAACAGCTACGGACGTCCATCATACAACGGCTATGGACACGGGAAGGTTCTACCCATCATACAACAGCTATGGGTTCCCGGTTATGGCCCAGCCCATCATACAACAGCTATGGGACAAGGCAATAGTCCAACTCGCCATACAACAGCTACGAGGGGACACACATCAGTACTGAGCCCAACAACAAATAACCACAGATATAGAGCAAATCATATAACTATAAACAACACACAAGATGTCTAACATGCAACATCATATAGTAAGGTGAGGATACTCACCTGATTCGAAACCGCAAAGATATACTTTAATATCTCCACTAGCTCGTCCACACACCTATATCCCACATATACAACTTATCAAGCACTGACTAAACTTCTATAGACTTGCCTAAAGGTCAGACCCAACGTTTACCACCAAACCCGGGTCAAAACCAAACCTTAGGGTCACAGTCGCTCGCCGCGGCGTGGCTTCTCGCCCTACGCGCCGCGGCTACCATTGCACAATTACGGGGGTTCAGCCGAGTCCGCGCCGCTGACATAGCCAATCCGCGTCGCGGCTCGTAACATTCCAAAATGTTATTAGCGCTTAACAGTACATCAATCGGCTAGGGTTCCTTTCTACACCCTTCCTAGGATCAGAGACTACCCTAAGGTCACTTCCTTACGGACATGCAAGTCCATGCATGTCCTTGGTCCAAACCCTAAGTATTACAAGTCATCTAAGGCTAAAAACCAATGGGTAACACCCCATGACGAGATAAAAAGGAAAGTCAGAAAGCTGAATCTTCTTACCTTGCCTCTGAAAAGCGGAGTGATGCCCACGATCCGTCGCAAGCCTTCTCTCGCGTTGGATCTCCCTCTTCCAATCTCCAAAAACCTCCAAAGTCTCGAAACCGAAGGGTCTCTACCAAAACCCGTCGCCTCTACTCCATAAATTCCCAAAAAGACACAAACCCTAGGGCTGGGTCCCTTTATATAGGCGTTTAAACTTGAATTAGGGTTTTTCATGACTGCGGCGCACCGCGTCGTGGATTTTACCGAGCCGCGCCGTGCGTACAAAATCACTCGCGTATCCAGATCCTTCCCAAGCCGCGCCGCGGATCCATCTGGGCCGCGCCTCGGTGGAATGGGTCTTACAGGTATTAGGACGAGGAAGAAGGATGGGTTCCACAAGCACCATAACAATCATGGAACCGAGGTCGGGGATCTCCACGAAGAGCACCACCACAACAACAACCGCAAGGTCAGCAAGGGTACAATGATCATCATTTTTACGGTAACCCTGCTCAACCTTTATACTTTGCACAACCGAGAGGGCAGTCGGTTGCATCACACTTCCAACCGCGGGAGTATGATGACTCATCGCCCATTTTTATTCCAGATAATGTAGACGCTCAAGTAAAAATTAGACCACAACTTTTAGGAATATTTCCTGAATTTAGGGGTTATAAACAGGATGACCCATACAATCATTTGTATGAGTTCATAGCAATAACAAATGCCAATACCCCTAGGAACATGAATAAGAATATTTTTAGATTGAGGTTGTTCCCGTTTACTTTGAAAGACAAGGCCAAGTATTGGTTCACGTGTCTTTCGTCAAATAGCATCACTACATGGGATCAGCTTAAAGCTAAATTCTTGCAAGAGTTCTACCCGGCAAGTAAGACGACAGAAATTAGGAGGGCTATCCAGGATTTTCAACAGAAGCCTGGAGAAGCATTTCACGAAGCTTGGGATCGTCTGAAGGAGTTGATGAGGTCGTGTCCTCATCACGATATTCCAAAATGGCAATTGGTTAAAGTATTCTTCGAAGGAGCGAGCAAGACGAATCAGGCGATGATCAATGCATCTTCCAGTGGCACTATCATGATGTAAGACCCTGATGAGGCTTGGCAGTTTCTGGAGCAGTTAAGCAACGGATCTAAAGTAAATTTATCTACTAGAAAGACGGTAGGCACAGCTGCAGCAGTAGGAGTTGATGCAGATTGGAGAAAGGATGTTAAGAAGGAGATAAGTGAGCTTAACAAAAAGTTTGATAGGCTGATGTCCACTTTGCAGAACGGACCTCAGACCTAGCAACAAGGAAGCCAAGGAGGACAAAGGACACAAGAGGCAAATCAGGTGTATGGCCAGGGTCAAGGTCAATATAATAATGTACGACCTTACAGACCATACAACCAGGGTCAGCAAAACTTCAACAATCAAAGGCAAAACAATTATCAAGGCCAATCATCTAATCAGCCCAGGCAGTATCAACCGGCAACTAATAATGGCAATGCAAGTGGGAGTGGCAACAACAACAACAACAGGGGACCGAACAACACCAACAACAATCATCCGCCAGGAACTCAAGAAGATTTGACTACAAAGATGTACGAAAAGTTCAACACCATGCAGCAGCAGTCTCAAGCTAATGCCAAGGCCATAGCGAACATGGAGAGGCAGATTACTCAGATGGCTGAGGATCAAAGAAAGAGAGAGAGTGGTAAATTGCCTAGTACTACACAAGTCAACCCGACCCATACTCAGCGGGCAGGAAAGGAACATGTCAATGCCGTTGAGGCTGAATGGAGAAAGGTGACTGTAGAAGATTTTCTTGGTTATGAAAGTGAAGATGAGAGTTAGAGTGAGTAAATTAAGGTTGAAATGAAAAGAAGGAAGAGGAGGTTAAGGAAGAAGCTAATATTGAAAAGGAGGATAAAAAAAAGGAAGAGATTCAGGTTGAGAAGGAACCTCAACCAGAAGAGGACAAGGGTGTCTAAAAGGAGAATCAGCCGATGGTAGCTGGAATTAAATAGAGGAAGAAGGATAAGAAGGAGAAGAAAAGGCAGGAGGTGCCAAGCGTATAGTATATATAGAAAGATTCGGAAAAAGAGGAATTACAGCTGTCAGCTAGATAGACGAAACGAGGGCATATCCAGACGTTTCAGTGGTTTCCATTTCGATGGTGACATTAATACGTTTTACTCCCTGTCCAGGCAAGAATGTAAGAGAAATTCAAAAGTCAGCTGGACCCTCAATCAACCAACCTCTGTGGGACGAATTAAAGAATACGCCTGAACATACTAAGATTCTTCAGGAGATGTTCAAAACCAACAAGGAAAGTAAGACACCTACACCCGAAACGGTAAGGTTAACGTTGAAAGTTAGTAAGGCACTGCTGGGTACATTGCCCAGGAAGGAGAGGGACCCCGGTTCACCGTTGATTACTGTCAAGGTAGGGGATGTCGTCATTCGGAACACTTTACTGGATCTAGGAGCAAGTGTCAATGTATTCCAGGGTATTTGTATGACAAGTATAAAAATGAGGAATTGGAGCCTGCTAAGACAGTATTACAGCTGGCTGACCAGTCAACCAAGGTTTCTCGGGGCAAATTGACTAATGTGATAGTTAAGGTAGGTGATTTCTTCTATCCTGTCGACTTCTTGGTAATGGAATACGAAAGCTTAGAGGATGCTCCTGCATTAATTCTAGGATGTCTATTTTTAGCCACAGCTGGGGCTGTCATGGACTGTAAGATAGGAGACTTGGATATCTCCTTTGGAACAAGGAAGCGCAGGCTCAACATGTTCGGATCCCCGATGACATTACCATCGGAATATAATGATAGGTACCCAAGTGACGATCCTCTTATGGCACCAAGAATGAAGGATAAAGGAAAACAATGGATAAGAGTAGGCGAAGGTACAAAGGAAGAAATTCTATGGGAGGCAAAGCAGCACCATTTGTCTACAATCGACAATGTGCAGCTGTTGGATATGATGGAATTAATGGAATTAAAGCATCAACAATACGAAAAGGATGCACGGTGCAGGGAGGCCAAGGTTTTTCAGCTTTTGGATGCTCAACAGCAGTGGATTAGCCAGGTTAGCGATAGGATGACGCAGCTGACATCATTACTCGCGACGATAGTCCACAACATGGCACCATAAATGAAGAAAAGGATGCCCCAAGACGAATGGGAGGAATAAGTAACGTCCGTCTGGCTGAAGACGTTAAACTTAGCACTTGTTAGGAGGCAACCCATCTGTTATATGTTAGGTGCTGTATTTTAAGAGTAATAAGGAGAGTATCATCATCATCATAGGTACAATTGGTTTGAGGCAAGTGTGGGGTTACACGAGGGAATTTGGAATTTTTGAAGGCCGCAACGCAGGATAGAGATTGGCGCACCGCGGGTTCGCAATGTAACCCGATGCGCAGGGGTTGGGTTGGAGACATGCGCGCCGCGGCTAAGCCCTTGCCCGCGACGCGGGATTTGATCGGAGAGTTCCTTCACTATAAGGTAACGATGTTGACTCATTGTGACCATGCCGCGCTCCAAAGCATCGATTGATCAGAAACGTTTCTTGTTTCTTTTTCGTGTATTTCATTCCTACAATCAAGGTACGTTGTTCTAACTCATTTCTACTGAGTATTACAAGCATTTAGGTCTAGAAATTGATTGAATTCTTCAAATTTGAAAAACTTAGAAATCGGCAATGCTAGCTTGTAGGGTGTTTATTTTGCCAAATAATGACCCTAGATGAGTTAGCCGGTGCCTAGGCTGCCTTATAGTAGTATTAGATTAAGTTTAACAGGCTAAATCGTGAATTGGGGTTCGAAGTTCGAACCAGACGCTCGACGCACCGCGCTCTGTTCTTGGGCCGCGTCGCGGCTCGTTGGGGGAGAAAAGGACTGATTTTGCAAAATTTTCTGTTATGTCGTTCAATTGTGCAGATGGTTATCAGACGTGATCACCCGTTCCTACAGTTCCCTAATGTTTTGGATCGGACACCGGAGTATAGACAAAGGAGAGATGAGTTAGCTCCCAGCCGGATTCTTGAGGCGACGATTTTGGACAGAGACATTCTGGGTCAGGCTGGATTATGGGCAGAGCTAGAGCCATTTTTGCATCGCACCTGGTCTGCAGGTGGATTCACATTCACCTATCACAGTTGGGATAGACTGCTGGCCACTGCGGAGGATACCGTCTACGCAGAGCTGCTGGTGGAGTTCTTATCCACCATTCGCTACACACCAGCCTCGGAGGAGCCGAGGGGGAGGATGATTCGCTTCCGTTTGGGGGGCGAGAGTCGTGAGTGCAGTCTCCGGGAGTTCGGGAGACGCGTGGGGATCTATACCACGGAGGAGTTGGAGAGCCATCATTTCGCACCTATCATTCGGGCGTGTATCCAGGGGCAGCCAGATAGGGACAGCAATGCAGTCATCTAGGCTGCATTCTCGGACATTCTGTACGAGGCGGGGTCGGCCAAGGAGAGCCAACTCCGCAACCCTCTCCACCGCCTCATGCACCGTATCATCTCCACTTCTGTTATCCAGAAGAAAGGAGGTAAGAAGGTGTCTGAGGAGGACATGACATACATGTGGGCTCTCCTCGACCGCACCAGATTTCTGCACCAATCGTTTTCCTTGGCGGTCTCCTTATCCACCCAAGCTACGGGTGCATCTTCTAGCAGTCCCATGGTGGGTGGGCACTACATCACCCTTTAGCCAGATCTTATGGCCTGCTCACCACGGGGATCACGGCGACACTGACGGCGATCCCACCTGTCCGTACCACAACCCGTTCCTTAGAGAACATGGGGCTGATCGAGTAGCCGCGTCCAGGCCACCACTACGTAAGGGTGGTGACCGAGGCACCCAGGCTCCCCAGCCAGCCTACGCCCAACCAGGAAGGAGATGCCGGAGACAGGCAGCACCGGTGGAGCCACAGCTACAGCCTCAGCAAGAGGAGACACCAGCCAGCCGCCGATTGGAGGACAGGGTGGCTCGGATGGAGGAGCAGTTGGAGTGGATCGGGGATGTACTTTTACAGATGGCCACTCAGTAGGGACGGCGTGGCCGACCATTTCCAGCCCAAGCCCATGATCACGAGGCAGGTTCTTCTAGACCACCAGGTGGCGATTGATGTATTCTTCTTGACTCTTGGGATATTGTACGATACTTATGACATTATTTTTTCCTTTTTGTTTGTGTGTTTATATTTTATATTTGGTTTGTTTGTTTGCTTGCATTTAATATTTTTTGTGAGTGATACATGTAATACCAAGTGAAGGAGTTGTTTCAGGCAAGTGTGGGGTCACCGTGCCCCCCGCTACTTGCCTGAATCACCGGCGTGCTTACTATTGCGCTACAACTCCTGAAATCTTAATCGTGGAGGATTGTTCGTGTTTTTGCAACTGTGTCAATCAAGTACCATCAAGCAAGTCTACCGTCTAAGGGGTAACTCTTTCTCCCTAGCTCTACATTATTTTTGTACAACGAGGGTGTTGTACGGTTTGAAGTGTGGGATATGGACGGTCGAAAGAGTTTTATTTTTGAAAATTTTTGCGGGAAATGAATCATTTTCAAAATTTTAGCAATTTTTCAAAAATTTTAATAGGTTATAATTTTGAAGCGAATAATTTGTGAATGTTATAGCACATGGTATTTTTCAAGAAATACTATTTAGTTGTTATCATGCTATCTGTTTTGTCAAATAAGTTGAGTTTTAGGAGTTAGAAGATTGGAAATTTTTAGGCTTGGACTTTAGGAGGGGATTGTCAATCCGTGACCTTTGTTGTTCGAACCGGCAGGTTCGAAAAGGGTGTCCTTGAAGAGGCATTTATGCACCTTACCACCTAAGATCATCTGGTCGGGGATGGTATTTCTGAAAGCTCGTTACACGGACAACATCGAAAGTCATGGATAATTCTTTAATGGCCTTTAGAATCTGAATGAGTATGTACATTCATTGTGGACAGAAAATTTGTAATCAAGGGTTCTATAGAAAGTCATGAATTCCAAAGAATATTCCTATTATGTTTTCACAAACTATTTCATTCTAACTCCTGAGGCAATAAGCTTTGAAACTAAACACATTAAAAAATTGTTTGAGTCTTTGTTAAAATATGTTAAAAACTCTCTTACTTAGGGACAAGCAAGGAACAAGTGTGGGGTGTTAACGCCTAGTAATATCAAGTATTTAAGTCGCTGTTGAGCCCTATTCTTAGTGAATTTATATCATATATACTGTGATATTCTCACGTTTTGTGTCAGTGCTTGTTTAGAAAGAAATAATGTAAACAGGGGCCAAACGCGTACAAAAAGGAAGAAAGTGAAGATAAAGACAAAACAGTCGAATTCGCACGCGCGCCGCGGATATGTGCAAGGGCACGACACGCTAAGTCAGCAATGAGGCGGTGGAGAAGATTCAAATGCCGCAAAAACGGGGATAAACCTATACGCGCGCCGCGAAATCTCCATGCGTGCGGCGCGGTCTTTTATTTTTCAAAACTATAAATAGATGGTTTTAGGTCGAAATCGGCAGCAAAGACCTGGCATAGAAACGACCCCGAAGGCTTCTTTGACTCAGAATTTCAGTTTTCAGTCGACCAAAATTGGTATTTATGTTTCTCTTTTAATTTCCAAGTAGTTTAGTAATTTTTGGTAGTTTTGGCTAGGGTCATTGGGTGTGACAACCATTGGCATTAGTTTTTAGTTCTGAAAGTTTATGGTTTCTGTTTTAAACAATTGTGGATTTAAGTATTAATAGTTAATCATTCGGTTATTGTTAATTGCTTTTTTCATGGTTTTTATGCATGAAATGTTTTTGGATGAATTTGATGTGTGATTGGTTTGATTTTGTGTTGCTGAATTTAGAGTATTCTTTCTGATTTCAGTAGACATTTTTGGGTTAGACCTTGAATTGGTTTGGTTAATGTTAGAGCTAGTTCTTGAATTTGTTGGATTTTGTGATTTTGGGATTGTTTTGGTAAAAATCGGAAACTAGATCCTCTGGTTGTAGAAGTGACACTACAACTGGTAATCTGTTGCCTACCTTGACTACCAAACTCCTGTGGATCGACCCTGACTACCACTATACTAGTGTGAGTGAGGTATTTTACTATTTTTGACCGCACGACGACCTAGGCGTGTCAGAACCCCCAAATTACGCGTACCGGGCTCCAGTTCGCTAGACTTGGTTGTATCACCAAAGTCTAAATCAATTCTTCAATATCCACAATCATCTCAGTAACATCTATCTTAAAGATGTAGAAATTGAAAGAAGAAAAAAGAGTACAAACAGTAAATATCAACTCTATATTTCCTGAAACCCCCAAATTGGGTGTTTACGAGGTTAGATTCAACTTCCTCCGGCTTTCCTACGGAAAAACTCAAATTGGGTGTTTTCTCCTTCAAATGAAAGTTCACATCACTTAAATGGGGTCTGCACCATGTTAGCGGCGCTAAAATCTAAAGTTAGCGTCACTAACTTTAAAAATCTCGCCCGTGTTCGTTTTGCACCCCCGTGTAATCCTATTGCATGTTCTCTAAATTTTTTACACGACCCGTGTGTTTAAAACACGACCCGTGTTCTCCGGCAGAAGCTCAAATCAGTTTCTAATGCATCTTTGCACGACCCGTGTGACTCTACACGACCCGTGTAACCTATTTTTGGCATTTCTAAGACTCGAACTTCTTCCAAATGGATTTCTAATCACCTAAAGTCATACAACAACCTAACTAATCTTAATCACAACAAGATTAGTATATAAGAAAGAGTTCAACCTCTTTTCACTCATCAAACAACTCATAACTCAAAGGCAATCACAAAAGATCACCATACCCTTACGCTAAACAACTCATAGCTAGAACCACACTAAGTATAATATAATAACTCTACTTACATTGATAAGCATCTCAAAAGAAAATGGGTCTTACAATGTCAATTGTGGAACAGTGGTAGCATTTTATTCGTGTTTAGGTTTAAGCAATAGACTTTCTGTGTGGATTCCTTGTCTCAACCACTAGGTTTCAATCACCAAGACGATAATAGTAATATTTTATTATAAATTTGATAATAAAAATTCTGTGGACTTCTAATAAAACTTTGTTGGATAGAACATTGAAAACTATAATAAGAAATTTATTGAGAACGCCGTCGATCAACAAAATTTTGAAGCACCGAAGATTGTAGTTTTTCGGACATATTAATCTAGACAATTGATAACTGCATTCGGTAGGATGGAGAGGAACATTGTCGGTATAATTCGCTTTCTTTTTCTTTTTTTCTTAAATGTATTACTGCAAATTACAGTGATATTTGAAATATTGATCATACCGTTTTTAGTTACCTGCTTGATATTGCTCCGTATACCTACAACTCTATTGATTCTATTTGTTTTCTCTATTTTTGGTCACACAACAATATGCTTTTTCTATTTGAACTGACGTTTTCATATGTAGGATATGAACCGGTATGGTTCACCATGTCATCTACAAAAACGGTCATTCTATCATTGGCTGGAGGTTGCCTACAAACTATAAACGAAACTTAGGTAGATCTGTTATGGGTATATAAAATTAATGATTACGACAATAAGGGATGATAATTCTTTTTGTATATTTAATAATTCTAAACTCGAACGTGTCTCATTTTGCTACATTTGATAAAAGTGTTTTTTTTTTCAATGAATCTTTTATTAAATGTCACGCCAAATATTATGTAAACTTGTCTTGTTCCATCTTGCATAACAAACCAACCAGAGATATCCGATTTTTTTTATACAGAATTCACGAGCTTTTGTGTTTGGGTTTGAAGTGCTTTTATTGTACAATTAAGATGATGTAAAGGAAACATAACCACATGCATATCTCATAAGTGCTAGTTAAATCATAACTAATCTTGTTTATCTTTTGTCTTGTCAAGCAAATTAATGATGATGACAAATATGTACAGTAGCACCCACTCACCATCGCTTTCCCCACTTCATATCTTGATCAAACACATGATCTCAAAAATTCGTATTAATAAATCATAGACTAAATTACAAGTTTGGTTTGGTGGCTCGATTTTGGTTTAGGTTAAAAATAATCCTTTTGTATTTTTAATATCTATTTTTAAAGGTTTATTAAATTTATTCTTAATTCTATTCTTTCAGATATATTAGTATTTAATAATAATAATAATAATAATAATAATAATAATAATAATAATGTTATTATTATTATTATTATTATTATTATTATTATTATTATATTACTTTCATTAAAACTGGAGCTCGGTAGTAACCCTATCCTTTTGTCCTCTCTCATTTTCTCTTTTACGTCTTTGTCACTTCTTGCATTCAACGAGACCCTATATTACCAGTTACGACCGACCCTAAGGTGAGGTCGGCTGGGCAACCGTCTCGAGCCTCCAATCAGTTAGGGTTCCAAATGTTGTATGTATAATTATTAGAATACCCCAATTTCTTTAGAGAATTAAATCGATTCAAGTAGTCAAGACCTACAGTTCAAGAAAGCTCAAACACACAAAATGATGTTGGGCCACAAATCCTTGTTGAAAGACGCGATTATTGGAGGAAAATGCGCAAAATGGATAGTAAGAAGCTAGACAAACAAAACAATTACAAGAAAGCCAAAGTTGGGTTTTGAATCCTAATACCCCAATTTTGAAGAAGTCTTAGACTTATTTAAACACCAAGGATAAGACTTTGAGACAATATTGTCAAAGATAAGACTCTTTTTAGATTGCTTATTACCAAAAAGGGTCTTATATCTTAACATCATAATGTACCAACAGAGAACGAAAAAAAAACTCCTTCCAATCCACTCTTTGCATTCTTTCGCAGCATAATAGTTCCAATCAGGCAACCCAGTCATCAACAAATTGGAACGAATGAGCATCCAGCCCCCACCAAACCAGGATTTTCAACAACACTACTTGAGCAAACGAACAGGAGAAGAATAAATGGTTGACCTTTTCTGCTAAAACCTTACAAATCGGACACAGAATAGTATTAATATCCAACCCCTTCCTAGATTAATTTATTTTTGCAGGTAATCTATCCATGAACATTTTCCAGCAAAAAGTATTCACTTTAATAGGTACCAAGCACACCCATTTGGTGGCTTGCAAACTTCGATTAGCCAAATCAACCAATTTACGAGCAGTCACAATCGTAAAGTCACCTGAGGTTTGTAAATCCCAAGCCCGTGTATCAGGAGTAGATATTAAAGACACCGAAGCTAGAAGATTAGCAAGCTCTGCTGCCTGATCACTCTCGGCCCCTCCCATGGTCGGTCGAATAAAGGAAGCAACCCATGACTTCTTACTAAATTTTAACGAAACCTTAGCCTCCTAGTCTAACTGAAGCCCAAACAACCATTGCAAATGAACCTTGAGAGACATCTCCCCCAACCAACAATCTGTCTAAAAAAATGACTCCATCACCAAGCATCTTCTTACAAATACCCAATAAGTCCACCCTTTTTCTACGCAAATCAGCAACAACATGATTAATATCTATCCACACCGAGGTACGCATAGAAGTAATCTAACCGTCCAGTAACCAGTAAACCCCATGTATCGACATAACAAGACGAGCCTGTTAGATTAGGTGTCTAAGCCATGACTTATAAATGTATTTATCCTGTTAATAGAAGCTAAGTCCATTTGGGTTGCCCTCATAGCTGGAGGATAGAAGTATAGTTCAGTAGAGAGAATGATTGATTTATTAATTGTTTAATAAATCAATAGAAAATAAATATATGATTTATTAATATATTTAAGTGTTAATATATTAATTAGAAACTATATTAATTAATTGAGATTTAATCTAGAATTAATTGGATTTAATTTAGTGATTAAATAAATTAATAAAAGGTGCAGGGACTGGTTTGCATTTATTCAATAGTTGAATAACTGGCCAGGTAAAAACCATGGACCAAAATGGCGCCACCCTGGAGGCTCCTCCAGGGTTTGGCGAAACCCTAATTAGGGTTTTGGGAAGCCTGGTCCAAGTGGTCAAAAGGCTTGTCCATTTGGAGGCTCCTTAGGGTTTCAGGTGTAACCCTTTGAGGCTATAAAAGGAACCCCCTGGGCACCTCATTCTTCACGCCATCTCTCTCTATTACTCTGATGGACTGTCTTCTCCATTGCTTGGGTGTGACTTGCATTTGAGGCAGGATTATTTTGCTGCTAGCTTCAAGGATCATAAGATCAAAAGGTTGGTTTTCTCAGTTTTGATCTTTAGAAATTAATTGTTCCTTTAGGTTTAGTTTATTATCTTCATAGAAGAAAACATAAATCATATTAGGGTTGCATGTGAATCATAGGAATCTATTTGTTCATTGATTGCATAGAAACCCTTCAATGGTATCAGAGCATAGGCTTGTTTTCTTATGAATTGATATAAACTGCATGAACTATTTTTGCCCTGGGTGTTTTTGCGATGAACACCTCTTGGAAGAGGCCAAAAATCGATGCCAATGCTAGGGTTTCCTAACCCTAGCCACCAAGCCCCGTGGTCCCCCTTATTTGCTTGATTTGCTTGCCTTAAATAAGTAGGTTGTTATTTTGGAAACTATTGAATGATTAAATAACTGGAACCCTTATTTGTTGGCTTGCTATTTTCGAATCATATGGGCCTTTGATATAAAAAATTAATTTGATTAATTTCTTGAAATCTATCTTAGATTTAATTAATTTAATTAATTTTTAATTAAAAGATCAATTAAATCGGCTTTAAGAATTAATTTAAATTTTCAAAAAATAGTTTAAAATTTGCGAAAATTATAATTAAATTAATTCTAAAATATTTTAATAAGATTAAAATATATCTTATATATTTATGATTAAAAGTTAATATTTATATATAAGAAAATTGGTTAGTCTTACCATTAGTAGGCCTCATTCACAAAACTGTCCTATAAAAAGGGTATAAGGTGACTGCCTATAAAATGGCAGTCTAATGGGTATCTACTCTTACCCATCGCTCTCCTGGTCAGTCGAGTGTCGTTAGCCGAACGGGTTTGATAGAACCGCTAAGCCTCTTAAAACTATAATGCTATAATTGAAAGTACTAGAACTTTAATCAAAACCCAATCTAGTTACTTTAGGTTCAAAAATGTGAATTGGTGCTAATCCATGAAATTGCACATTGCACTTTGTGAAACGTTGGTGGAGCGTGTGTGGTTTACCGGCACGCCAACTGGGGTCAGCAAAGAGTCGCAATGGGTTTCTTGATTTTGTCATTATTGACGGAGCGTGTGTGGTTAACCGGCACGTTAATTAGAGATGGTAATTGACTTCAAGAGTACCGAGCAATTTGCATGGTTTATTCACACCCGGTTTGTGATCGTCGGTATCCCAGTCACAAACAGTGGGGCATTTCCGAGATTAAAACATGCTATCGAACAGTTTGGTAAATCTCAATGAAACTAGGAATTCCATTATAATAAGATTATTTTCCACGGTGGAATTGGCTGAATCGTCATTCGCCTACCTTATAAATTTACAATAAATATTACGGCATCCCTTTTCGATATTCTAGATTGTTATTGTAGGATCCTAGCCTTATATTTATTCTTGGGTGAATATAAGGATTATTTTATAAATGTCTAATTAAAACTACCTTCTTCATATTCAGATGTCTTCTGACCAATCCGTTCCCCACTCGAATCCCGGTAATGTCACCTCGATTCTGTCATTGTGCTCGAAAGTGACGTTGGACGGCACTAACTACAATGACTGGATTCGCAACATCAAAATGGCTCTACGGTTTGAACACAAAGAGTATGTTCTGGAAACCGAGCTTGTTGAGGTTGACCCAGATACCGCTACTCCCGAGGAAGTCGCCTCGTACACCAAACACTCCGATGATGCGACCAAAGTGGCCTGCATCATGATCGCTACTATGAACCCTGAACTGCAGCGTATCTATGAGGACTATTGGCCTTACGAGATGCACAAAGAGCTCGCGGAAAAGTTCCGCAAGCAAGAGCGCATCGAAAGGCATAAGGTTGTAAAAGCCTTCACTAACGGCAAGCCTAAAGAGGGAGAGTCCATCTGCACTCATGTGCAAAGGATGCATGGTTATGTGGAGAGGCTTAGGAAGCTGGAAATGCCTGTTCATGACGATTTAGCTGTTGAAATAGTGCTAAACTCCTTGCCTAGTTCTTATGACCAGTTTACACTGGCGTATCATTTGAACAACAACCAGGAAACCTTAGCTGAGTTACACCGCATGCTTCGTACGGCTGAAGACGAGATGAAGGGAAAAGGTTTGCTCCCAGTCAACCCTCCTGTCCTGGCTATTGGCTCTGGAAAATGAAAGAAACGGAAGGGCCCTCCTAAGCAGAACTGGAGGGAAAATACTCAGGTCGGGTCATCTAGCAGTGCCCCGAAATGCAAGTCTTCCGGCATTCCGCATGTTCAAAACCCCAAAGATGCCGACTGTTTTTACTGCAAGCAAAAGGGTCATTGGAAGAGGAGCTGCCCAACGTATCTGCAGGATATCAAGGACGGTAAAGTGAAACCGTCACAAGCAGGTACATACTCTATATCTAATAACTCATCTTTTTCCCGTTCTTGGGTCCTTGATACAGGATGTGGTTTTCATATCTGTTCTGATTTGCAGGGCCTATAGGAAAGTAAGGAGCTGGAGCATGGTAGATTGAACCTGGTCATGGGCAATAGGCGAACGTCACCTGTTACCAAGATCGGTGTCTATAGACTAATGCTTAGTAGTGGAGTTAGATTAGATTTACATAATTGTTGCTATGTGACAACGCCTAGTAATATCAAGTATTTTAGGCGTTGTTTAGCCGTGTTTTAGTTAATTTACCATTATTAATTGGCTAATATCACTTACTTTTGTGCCAAAGTGCTTAGAAATGTTTTTAGTGTAAATGCAGGGGTTTTAGTGCAATTCTGGAGAAGTTGTGGAGCGAAAAAGGCAAAAAGTTGGACCTGACAGAAATAGAGGCGCTATCTCTTGAGATAGAGCCGCTATCGACAATAGAGCCGCTATTTCTTGAGATAGCGCCGCTATCTCGCGACCGGATAAAATCTTCGTTTTTGAATTCCGAGATTGTGGGATAAGGCAACACGCGCGTCGTGGTTTCTAAGTGGCCGCGACGCGGAAACCCTAATTTCGCACCATTATAAATACCGGAGTCCCGTCCGACTTTTCACTCATCCAGGGACGCGAAGGAGGGATCCGAAGGCATAATTTCGTCAGTTTTTCAGTGGGAATCAACATTTTGGTTAGTAATTTAGTTTTTCTCTCATTTTATCAACTCGGTATCGAGGTATTCCGCAATCGGGATTTCCATCGATTACTTGATGTTTGTTTAGATTCATAGTTTCTGATTTTAGTAGAATAATCAGTAGGTTAGATCTGATATGTTATTGTGATTGTTTGAATATTGGTTTGATTTGGATTTATAAAAGTTAATCATTCAGTTTATGGTTTATTTGCAATTTTCGGTATTTTGGATGTTTGAATGCTTGTTGATGTGTTTGGAACTGTTTGTTGCTCCTGGATTTTGGACTTAGTTTCTGATTTCAGTAAGGAACTTTAGTCTAGGATTTGGTTTGGGTTACTTAGTTCATGTTTGATTTGGTTTTTGGCATTGGTCTTGGAATTGTGTTTTTAGTTGGTTTTTGGAAAAGTAGAAACAATACCGCTGACTGTAGAGTGACACTACAGTTGGTATACTATCGTCTTGTCCTAACCACGTAACTCCTGTGGATCGACCTTGACTACCGCTATACTAGTGTGTGTTAGGTTTTCTTTATTTTTGACCGCACGACGACCTAGGCGTGTCAAATTTTGGCGCCGTTGCCGGGGAGTTGTGCGCTTAGGATAGACAATCAGTAGGGTTGTTTCTTTTGATGTTTGATTTTAGTTTGTTGATTTTTGGTATGTGTACGTCTTCATAATGGGCGATTACATGTACCCGGATCAGTATTATGAATATTATGAAAATCCGGCCGACACCTATTACGAGGATGATTACTACAATGGATCATCCGATGACAATGGATGGCGGACCGAGGAGTCATCTCAACCTGAAAATTCTACAACTTGGGCCCAACTTTGGGTACTCGTGTATAACACTCACCAAGAGCAGAAGGACCAGGCTGATGCTCTTGTAAGATTGCAAGCTTCTTTAGATCAGTTAGAGGAAAGTTGGAAATGTTCACCACCTTCGCCAGAACCGGAGGCGAGTGATTTTTATACCAATGATAATGTGTGTGAACTTGCATCACCCGAATATGTGATGGAAGGGCATGCACCGTGGGAAAGTCAAGAGACCACTGAGAGGGTCGAAAATGTTGTTGAGGAAGAAGTTGTAGGTGACAATGCTACCTCTGACTCAACAGCTTTTGATGTTTTTGATATTTTTGAAAATGTTGATAATGTCGAGCTGGTGATGAGTGAATCCATACCATCACCAGACGATTTGATTGATGAGGAGGTTGTGGAGGAGGCTGTAAGTGACAGTACAGACCCCAGCCCAACAATTCCTAAAAATTTTGAGCATTTTGAAAGTAAGGATCTGGTGATGGGTGACTTTGTACCACCACTAGATCAAACTAGTCGCTCACTCTTGGTCCCGATCCACCTATTGGACGATGATCAAGAAGATGATGCCGACGAGTTGGTCTTTGAAAATAATAAACATGATTTCTTTGGCACTCATGATCCATTCATGAATGGAAAATTAGATGTGATCAATACCATCGATGAGGATATATGGAAGCATCCCGATATATTGCCTTCCGATCCCATTCGATTGGAAAACCTTTATTGGTACTGCAAGCCAAAATTGCAAACTGAAGTTAGCACGCGAGACGCAAGCAAAATGAAATCTGCAAAACAATTACTGGGAGAGGCACTGGGCGCGCTTCATGTCAAGCCTGTGATCTTGAAGAGATACCGAAGGAAGGACCGAGCTTGGAGGTTTAAATATATTTCTAAGCATTGGCGCGAAATAATCAGAAAACGACAACCGGGCAGCAGCAGAGGAACCGGCAAACCATTTGACCCGGGGAAATTGGAGTATGGAATCAACGAAGGGACGGTGGTGACTGAAATTCAGCAGAGTCAAATGGTGTACGACCCACCGTAGCCGCAGAAACACGGTCCAGCTAAAAGACCGAACAAAGAAGCGCTTTCGGGAGGCAACCCGATTTTCGATAAGTATTTTCTTTTATTTTTATTTTTATTTTTGGTCAAAATACCATTGAGGATGATTATTGTTGAGTGTAATACTGTATGTCCTAAGTGAGGGGTGAGGGTGAGTAAATAGAAAGGAAAACAAAGAAAATTCGGGAGTCGCGCCGCCAACATCACCAACCCGCGACGCGGACTAGGGAGAGACCCGATGTACAGGGGCTTTTCACGCATACTCGCGACGCGGCACAACTTTATTTGGTGCCGCGGACCTTCAACCTTGATCGATGGACACAGGATCTCATAACGTCTACGCGTCGCGGCCTTGACACTCCGGCGTCGCGGGAACGAGGAATCAGCAAGGACATCAACTCGCAATGTATTATCTTCTTTTGTGTTTTGCAACTTTTATATTTTTAATGTGTTTTGTTAGTGTGAAGAGTATCCAGCCAAACCATGATTGCTGTACCAACTAATGGAGTTGCATAACTCAAGTGTGGGGTCACCATACCCCTACACTCGTGTTATGCCGGCGTGTTTACTGTTGCACCCCGACTCCTGGATCTCATCGAGACGACGAACATGATCGACCCTGTTACAGTATGATCCCGACATTCAAGCAATTCGCCGTTCCTAAGGGGTAACACTTTCTCCCTAGTTTTGAAATCATTTTATGTACAACGGGGACATTGTACGGTTTTAAGTATGGGGTGTGGACGGTCGAAAGAGTGTGTTTTTGAAATTTTTGCGGGAAATGAGTCAATTTTCAAAATTTTATCAATTTTTCAAAATTTTTATTAGATTGTAATTTTGAAACGAATTATTTGTGAATGTTATAGCACTGGTATTTTTCAAGAAAGACTATTTAGTGGTTAGCATGCTATTTGTTTAGTCAAATAAGTTGAGTTCTAGAAGTTAGAAGATTAGAGTGTTTTAGGATTGGAATTTAGGAAGTAAAATGTCAATCTGTGGCCTTTGTTGTTCTAGCCGGTAGGTCCGAAAAGGGTGGCCTCGAAGAGGCATTTATGCACCTTACCACCTAAGATCGTCTGGTTTGGGATGGTATTTCTGAAAGCTCGCTACACGGACAGAATCGAAAGTCATGGATAATTCCTTAATAGCCTTTAGAATCTGAATGAGTAAGTACACTTCATTGTGGACAGAAAATTTGTAATCAAGGGTTCTCTAGAAAGCCATGAATTCCAAAGAACATTCTGATTAGGCCCTCGCGAACTACTTCACTCTAACTCTTGAGGCAATAAGCTTTGAAACTGAACACAGTCAAAAATTGTTTGAGTCTTAGTTAGAATCTATTAAAAACTCTCTTGCTTGGGGACAAGCAAGGCACAAGTGTGGGGTGTTTGACAACGCCTAGTAATATCAAGTATTTTAGGCGTTGTTTAGCCGTGTTTTAGTTAATTTACCATTATTAATTGGCTAATATCACTTACTTTTGTGCCAAAGTGCTTGGAAATGTTTTTAGTGTAAATGCAGGGGTTTTAGTGCAATTCTGGAGAAGTTGTGGAGCGAAAAAGGCAAAAAGTTGGACCTGACAGAAATAGAGGCGCTATCTCTTGAGATAGAGCCGCTATCGACAATAGAGCCGCTATTTCTTGAGATAGTGCCGCTATCTCACGACCGGATAAAATCTTCGTTTTTGAATTCCGAGATTGCGGGATAAGGCAACACGCGCATCGCGGTTTCTAAGTGGCCGCGACGCGGAAACCCTAATTTCGCACCATTATAAATACCGGAGTCCCGTCCGACTTTTCACTCATCCCGGGACGCGAAGGAGGGATCCGAAGGCATAATTTCATCAGTTTTTCAGTGGGAATCAACATTTTGGTAAGTAATTTAGTTTTTCTCTCATTTTATCAACTCGGTATCGAGGTATTCCGCAATCGGGATTTCCATCGATTACTTGATGTTTGTTTAGATTCATAGTTTCTGATTTCAGTAGAATAATCAGTAGGTTAGATCTGATATGTTATTGTGATTGTTTGAATATTGGTTTGATTTGGATTTATAAAAGTTAATCATTCGGTTTATGGTTTATTTGCAATTTTCGGTATTTTGGATGTTTGAATGCTTGTTGATGTGTTTGGAACTGTTTGTTGCTCCTGGATTTTGGACTTAGTTTCTGATTTCAGTAAGGAACTTTAGTCTAGGATTTGGTTTGGGTTACTTAGTTCATGTTTGATTTGGTTTTTGGCATTGGTCTTGGAATTGTGTTTTTAGTTGGTTTTTGGAAAAGTAGAAACAATACCGCTGACTGTAGAGTGACACTACAGTTGGTATACTATCGTCTTGTCCTAACCACGTAACTCCTGTGGATCGACCTTGACTACCGCTATACTAGTGTGTGTTAGGTTTTCTTTATTTTTGACCGCACGACGACCTAGGCGTGTCAAATTTTGGCGCCGTTGCCGGGGAGTTGTGCGCTTAGGATAGACAATCAGTAGGGTTGTTTCTTTTGATGTTTGATTTTAGTTTGTTGATTTTTGGTATGTGTACGTCTTCATAATGGGCGATTACATGTACCCGGATCAGTATTATGAATATTATGAAAATCCGGCCGACACCTATTACGAGGATGATTACTACAATGGATCATCCGATGACAATGGATGGCGGACCGAGGAGTCATCTCAACCTGAAAATTCTACAACTTGGGCCCAACTTTGGGTACTCGTGTATAACACTCACCAAGAGCAGAAGGACCAGGCTGATGCTCTTGTAGGATTGCAAGCTTCTTTAGATCAGTTAGAGGAAAGTTGGAAATGTTCACCACCTTCGCCAGAACCGGAGGCGAGTGATTTTTATACCAATGATAATGTGTGTGAACTTGCATCACCCGAATATGTGATGGAAGGGCATGCACCGTGGGAAAGTCAAGAGACCACTGAGAGGGTCGAAAATGTTGTTGAGGAAGAAGTTGTAGGTGACAATGCTACCTCTGACTCAACAGCTTTTGATGTTTTTGATATTTTTGAAAATGTTGATAATGTCGAGCTGGTGATGAGTGAATCCATACCATCACCAGACGATTTGATTGATGAGGAGGTTGTGGAGGAGGCTGTAAGTGACAGTACAGACCCCAGCCCAACAATTCCTAAAAATTTTGAGCATTTTGAAAGTAAGGATCTGGTGATGGGTGACTTTGTACCACCTAGATCAAACTAGTCGCTCACTCTTGGTCCCGATCCACCTATTGGACGATGATCAAGAAGATGATGCCGACGAGTTGGTCTTTGAAAATAATAAACATGATTTCTTTGGCACTCATGATCCATTCATGAATGGAAAATTAGATGTGATCAATACCATCGATGAGGATATATGGAAGCATCCCGATATATTGCCTTCCGATCCCATTCGATTGGAAAACCTTTATTGGTACTGCAAGCCAAAATTGCAAACTGAAGTTAGCACGCGAGACGCAAGCAAAATGAAATCTGCAAAACAATTACTGGGAGAGGCACTGGGCGCGCTTCATGTCAAGCCTGTGATCTTGAAGAGATACCGAAGGAAGGACCGAGCTTGGAGGTTTAAATATATTTCTAAGCATTGGCGCGAAATAATCAGAAAACGACAACCGGGCAGCAGCAGAGGAACCGGCAAACCATTTGACCCGGGGAAATTGGAGTATGGAATCAACGAAGGGACGGTGGTGACTGAAATTCAGCAGAGTCAAATGGTGTACGACCGACCGTAGCCGCAGAAACACGGTCCAGCTAAAAGACCGAACAAAGAAGCGCTTTCCCGAAGCAACCCGATTTTCGATAAGTATTTTCTTTTATTTTTATTTTTATTTTTGGTCAAAATACCATTGAGGATGATTATTGTTGAGTGTAATACTGTATTTCCTAAGTGAGGGGTGAGGGTGAGTAAATAGAAAGGAAAACAAAGAAAATTCGGGAGTGGCGCCGCCAACATCACCAACCCGCGACGCGGACTAGGGAGAGACCCGATGTACAGGGGCTTTTCATGCATACTCGCGACGCGGCACAACTTTATTTGGTGCCGCGGACCTTCAACCTTGATCGATGGACACTGGATCTCATAACGTCTACGCGTCGCGGCGTTGACAATCCGGCGTCGCGGGAACGAGGAATCAGCAAGGACATCAACTCGCAATGTATTATCTTCTTTTGTGTTTTGCAACTTTTATATTTTTAATGTGTTTTGTTAGTGTGAAGAGTATCCAGCCAAACCATGATTGCTGTACCAACTAATGGAGTTGCATAACTCAAGTGTGGGGTCACCATACCCCTACACTCGTGTTATGCCGGCGTGTTTACTGTTGCACCCCGACTCCTGGATCTCATCGAGACGACGAACATGATCGACCCTGTTACAGTATGATCCCGACATTCAAGCAATTCGCCGTTCCTAAGGGGTAACACTTTCTCCCTAGTTTTGAAATCATTTTATGTACAACGGGGACATTGTACGGTTTTAAGTATGGGGTGTGGACGGTCGAAAGAGTGTGTTTTTGAAATTTTTGCGGGAAATGAGTCTATTTTCAAAATTTTAGCAATTTTTCAAAATTTTTATTAGATTGTAATTTTGAAACGAATTATTTGTGAATGTTATAGCACTGGTATTTTTCAAGAAATACTATTTAGTGGTTAGCATGCTATTTGTTTAGTCAAATAAGTTGAGTTCTAGAAGTTAGAAGATTAGAGTGTTTTAGGATTGGAATTTAGGAAGTAAAATGTCAATCTGTGGCCTTTGTTGTTCTAGCCGGTAGGTCCGAAAAGGGTGGCCTCGAAGAGGAATTTATGCACCTTACCACCTAAGATCGTCTGGTTTGGGATGGTATTTCTGAAAGCTCGCTACACGGACAGAATCGAAAGTCATGGATAATTCCTTAATAGCCTTTAGAATCTGAATGAGTAAGTACACTTCATTGTGGACAGAAAATTTGTAATCAAGGGTTCTCTAGAAAGCCATGAATTCCAAAGAACATTCTGATTAGGCCCTCGCGAACTACTTCACTCTAACTCTTGAGGCAATAAGCTTTGAAACTGAACACAGTCAAAAATTGTTTGAGTCTTAGTTAGAATCTATTAAAAACTCTCTTGCTTGGGGACAAGCAAGGCACAAGTGTGGGGTGTTTGACAACGCCTAGTAATATCAAGTATTTTATGCGTTGTTTAGCCGTGTTTTAGTTAATTTACAATTATTAATTGGCTAATATCACTTACTTTTGTGCCAAAGTGCTTGGAAATGTTTTTAGTGTAAATGCAGGGGTTTTAGTGCAATTCTGGAGAAGTTGTGGAGCGAAAAAGGCAAAAAGTTGGACCTGACAGAAATAGAGGCGCTATCTCTTGAGATAGAGCCGCTATCGACAATAGAGCCGCTATTTCTTGAGATAGCGCCGCTATCTCGCGACTGGATAAAATCTTCGTTTTTGAATTCCGAGATTTCGGGATAAGGCAACACGCGCGTCGCGGTTTCTAAGTGGCCGCGACGCGGAAACCCTAATTTCGCACCATTATAAATACCGGAGTCCCGTCCGACTTTTCACTCATCCCGGGACGCGAAGGAGGGATCCGAAGGCATAATTTCGTCAGTTTTTCAGTGGGAATCAACATTTTGGTTAGTAATTTAGTTTTTCTCTCATTTTATCAACTCGGTATCGAGGTATTCTGCAATCGGGATTTCCATCGATTACTTGATGTTTGTTTAGATTCATAGTTTCTGATTTCAGTAGAATAATCAGTAGGTTAGATCTGATATGTTATTGTGATTGTTTGAATATTGGTTTGATTTGGATTTATAAAAGTTAATCATTCGGTTTATGGTTTATTTGCAATTTTCGGTATTTTGGATGTTTGAATGCTTGTTGATGTGTTTGGAACTGTTTGTTGCTCCTGGATTTTGGACTTAGTTTCTGATTTCAGTAAGGAACTTTAGTCTAGGATTTGGTTTGGGTTACTTAGTTCATGTTTGATTTGGTTTTTGGCATTGGTCTTGGAATTGTGTTTTTAGTTGGTTTTTGGAAAAGTAGAAACAATACCGCTGACTGTAGAGTGACACTACAGTTGGTATACTATCGTCTTGTCCTAACCACGTAACTCCTGCGGATCGACCCTGACTACCGCTATACTAGTGTGTGTTAGGTTTTCTTTATTTTTGACCGCACGACGACCTAGGCGTGTCAAATTTTGGCGCCGTTGCCGGGGAGTTGTGCGCTTAGGATAGACAATCAGTAGGGTTGTTTCTTTTGATATTTGATTTTAGTTTGTTGATTTTTGGTATGTGTACGTCTTCATAATGGGCGATTACATGTACCCGGATCAGTATTATGAATATTATGAAAATCCGGCCGACACCTATTACGAGGATGATTACTACAATGGATCATCCGATGACAATGGATGGTGGACGGAGGAGTCATCTCATCCTGAAAATTCTA
Source organism: Cichorium intybus (assembly GCA_023525715.1). Taxonomy (NCBI): domain Eukaryota; kingdom Viridiplantae; phylum Streptophyta; class Magnoliopsida; order Asterales; family Asteraceae; genus Cichorium; species Cichorium intybus. The sequence goes on from CM042012.1 coordinate 97,539,162, forward strand.
CAACTTGGGCCCAACTTTGGGTACTCGTGTATAACACTCACCAAGAGCAGAAGGACCAGGCTGATGCTCTTGTAAGATTGCAAGCTTCTTTAGATCAGTTAGAGGAAAGTTGGAAATGTTCACCACCTTCGCCAGAACCGGAGGCGAGTGATTTTTATACCAATGATAATGTGTGTGAACTTGCATCACCCGAATATGTGATGGAAGGGCATGCACCGTGGGAAAGTCAAGAGACCACTGAGAGGGTCGAAAATGTTGTTGAGGAAGAAGTTGTAGGTGACAATGCTACCTCTGACTCAACAGCTTTTGATGTTTTTGATATTTTTGAAAATGTTGATAATGTCGAGCTGGTGATGAGTGAATCCATACCATGCCCAGACGATTTGATTGATGAGGAGGTTGTGGAGGAGGCTGTAAGTGACAGTACAGACCCCAGCCCAACAATTCCTAAAAATTTTGAGCATTTTGAAAGTAAGGATCTGGTGATGGGTGACTTTGTACCACCACTAGATCAAACTAGTCGCTCACTCTTGGTCCCGATCCACCTATTGGACGATGATCAAGAAGATGATGTCGACGAGTTGGTCTTTGAAAATAATAAACATGATTTCTTTGGCACTCATGATCCATTCATGAATGGAAAATTAGATGTGATCAATACCATCGATGAGGATATATGGAAGCATCCCGATATATTGCCTTCCGATCCCATTCGATTGGAAAACCTTTATTGTTACTGCAAGCCAAAATTGCAAACTGAAGTTAGCACGCGAGACGCAAGCAAAATGAAATCTGCAAAACAATTACTGGGAGAGGCACTGGGCGCGCTTCATGTCAAGCCTGTGATCTTGAAGAGATACCGAAGGAAGGACCGAGCTTGGAGGTTTAAATATATTTCTAAGCATTGGCGCGAAATAATCAGAAAACGACAACCGGGCAGCAGTAGAGGAACCGGCAAACCATTTGAGCCGGGGAAATTAGAGTATGGAATCAACGAAGGGACGGTGGTGACTGAAATTTAGCAGAGTCAAATGGTGTACGACCCACCGTAGCCGCAGAAACACGGTCCAGCTAAAAGACCGAACAAAGAAGCGCTTTCGGGAGGCAACCCGATTTTCGATAAGTATTTTCTTTTATTTTTATTTTTATTTTTGGTCAAAATACCATTGAGGATGATTATTGTTGAGTGTAATACTGTATGTCCTAAGTGAGGGGTGAGGGTGAGTAAATAGAAAGGAAAACAAAGAAAATTCGGGAGTCGCGCCGCCAACATCACCAACCCGCGACGCGGACTAGGGAGAGACCCGATGTACAGGGGCTTTTCATGCATACTCGCGACGCGGCACAACTTTATTTGGTGCCGCGGACCTTCAACCTTGATCGATGGACACTGGATCTCATAACGTCTACGCGTCGCGGCCTTGACACTCCGGCGTCGCGGGAACGAGGAATCAGCAAGGACATCAACTCGCAATGTATTATCTTCTTTTGTGTTTTGCAACTTTTATATTTTTAATGTGTTTTGTTAGTGTGAAGAGTATCCAGCCAAACCATGATTGCTGTACCAACTAATGGAGTTGCATAACTCAAGTGTGGGGTCACCATACCCCTACACTCGTGTTATGCCGGCGTGTTTACTGTTGCACCCCGACTCCTGGATCTCATCGAGACGACGAACATGATCGACCCTGTTACAGTATGATCCCGACATTCAAGCAATTCGCCGTTCCTAAGGGGTAACACTTTCTCCCTAGTTTTGAAATCATTTTATGTACAACGGGGACATTGTACGATTTTAAGTATGGGGTGTGGACGGTCGAAAGAGTGTGTTTTTGAAATTTTTGCGGGAAATGAGACAATTTTCAAAATTTTAGCAATTTTTCAAAATTTTTATTAGATTGTAATTTTGAAACGAATTATTTGTGAATGTTATAGCACTGGTATTTTTCAAGAAATACTATTTAGTGGTTAGCATGCTATTTGTTTAGTCAAATAAGTTGAGTTCTAGAAGTTAGAAGATTAGAGTGTTTTAGGATTGGAATTTAGGAAGTAAAATGTCAATCTGTGGCTTTTGTTGTTCTAGCCGGTAGGTCCGAAAAGGGTGGCCTCGAAGAGGCATTTATGCACCTTACCACCTAAGATCGTCTGGTTTGGGATGGTATTTCTGAAAGCTCGCTACACGGACAGCATCGAAAGTCATGGATAATTCCTTAATAGCCTTTAGAATCTGAATGAGTAAGTACACTTCATTGTGGACAGAAAATTTGTAATCAAGGGTTCTCTAGAAAGCCATGAATTCCAAAGAACATTCTGATTAGGCCCTCGCGAACTACTTCACTCTAACTCTTGAGGCAATAAGCTTTGAAACTGAACACAGTCAAAAATTGTTTGAGTCTTAGTTAGAATCTATTAAAAACTCTCTTGCTTGGGGACAAGCAAGGCACAAGTGTGGGGTGTTTGACAACGCCTAGTAATATCAAGTATTTTAGGCGTTGTTTAGCCGTGTTTTAGTTAATTTACAATTATTAATTGGCTAATATCACTTACTTTTGTGCCAAAGTGCTTGGAAATGTTTTTAGTGTAAATGCAGGGGTTTTAGTGCAATTCTGGAGAAGTTGTGGAGCGAAAAAGGCAAAAAGTTGGACCTGACAGAAATAGAGGCGCTATCTCTTGAGATAGAGCCGCTATCGACAATAGAGCCGCTATTTCTTGAGATAGCGCCGCTATCTCGCGACCGGATAAAATCTTCGTTTTTGAATTCCGAGATTGCGGGATAAGGCAACACGCGCATCGCGGTTTCTAAGTGGCCGCGACGCGGAAACCCTAATTTCGCACCATTATAAATACCGGAGTCCCGTCCGACTTTTCACTCATCCCGGGACGCGAAGGAGGGATCCGAAGGCATAATTTCATCAGTTTTTCAGTGGGAATAAACATTTTGGTTAGTAATTTAGTTTTTCTCTCATTTTATCAACTCGGTATCGAGGTATTCCGCAATCGGGATTTCCATCGATTACTTGATGTTTGTTTAGATTCATAGTTTCTGATTTCAGTAGAATAATCAGTAGGTTAGATCTGATATGTTATTGTGATTGTTTGAATATTCGTTTGATTTGGATTTATAAAAGTTAATCATTCGGTTTATGGTTTATTTGCAATTTTCGGTATTTTGGATGTTTGAATGCTTGTTGATGTGTTTGGAACTGTTTGTTGCTCCTGGATTTTGGACTTAGTTTCTGATTTCAGTAAGGAACTTTAGTCTAGGATTTGGTTTGGGTTACTTAGTTCATGTTTGATTTGGTTTTTGGCATTGGTCTTGGAATTGTGTTTTTAGTTGGTTTTTGGAAAAGTAGAAACAATACCGCTGACTGTAGAGTGACACTACAGTTGGTATACTATCGTCTTGTCCTAACCACGTAACTCCTGCGGATCGACCCTGACTACCGCTATACTAGTGTGTGTTAGGTTTTCTTTATTTTTGACCGCACGATGACCTAGGCGTGTCACTATGCGCCTGATATGGCGAAGAACATAATTTCTTTTCATGCATTGTTCAAACAGGGCTTTTATTATGAATTTAACAAATTGAATGGTTTAATTTCTGTTTTCAAAGATAATGTTTTTATATTTAATGCTATGCCTTGTGATGGAGTGTATGAATCTATTATGTGTGTTGATAATTATGGTAAAAATGTTTTAGCTATTGATGCTTCGAGCGGTATAGAAAAGGCGTGCTTGTGGCACTGTCGTCTTGGCCATAACAACAAGAAACGCATCGCCCAACTCCAAAAGGATGGAGTATTGGAATCTTTCGACCTCGGGTCGGACGATGTATGCGAATCTTGCTTGCTTGGTAAGATGACAAAATCACCATTCAAAGGTTCCTTTGAAAGGGGTGAAGGTCTGTTGGACATCATACACACAGATGTGTGTGGTCCCTTCAGAACAACCACAAAAGATGGCACACGGTTCTATGTGACCTTTACTAACAATTTTAGTAGATATGGGTATATATACTTAATCAAGAATAAGTCAGATACCTTTGAAAAGTTCAAAGAGTTCCAGAACGAAATAGAAAATCAATTGGGCAGAAAGATAAAGATGCTTAGATCCGATAGAGGCGGTGAGTATCTTAGTATCGAGTTTCTCGATTACCTCAAGGAATGTGGAATTGTTTCACAGTTTTCGCCTCCAAGAACACCTTAGTTGAATGGTGTTGCTGAAAGGCGAAACCGAAGCTTGTTGGTCATGGTTCGTTCCATGATGAGTCGAGCTTCACTTCCAATCCATTTCTGGGGGTATGCCTTAGAGACTGCCGCCCATATCCTAAATCTTGTCCCAACCAAGAAGGTTGCGAAAACACCACACGAGATGTGGACAGGGAAAGTTCCCTCGTTGGCACACATCAAAGTCTGGGGTTGTGAAGCTTTCATGAGACGAGAGACTTCAGATAAGCTCACAGAAAGAAGTAAGAGGTGTTTCTTCATCGGATACCCGAAACAGTCTTTTGGATACTTGTTCTACAGACCGAGCGAGGACGTGGTCTTTGTAGCAAGACGGGGGTTCTTTTGAGAGAGAGAACTCATATCTAAAGAGGACAGTAGGAGTATGATCGATCTCGAAGAAATTCAGGAGACGCCCGATGAAACAACCTTGGAAGAAACTAGCAACCAACATGTGGAAGAAGTTCCTGTTGGACCCACCGACATCTCATTGCCCCTTAGGTGTTCGGGTAGAGTTAGCATGCCGCCCGAGTTTTATGGTTTCCATATTACTTTGGATGGTGACACGTTGGTCAGTGATCGCACATTGACTAATTTGGTTGAGCCAGCTAACTACCGCGAAGCAGTGGCAGGCCCCGAGTCTGCCAAGTGGAAAGAGGCAATGGACAGCGAGATTAAGTCCATGTATGACAATCAAGTTTGGAACTTGGTTGACAAGTGGATCTTCAAGAAGAAGACCGACATGGATGGCAAAGTACATACTTACAAAGCTCGGCTGGTTGCGAAGGGATTCACTCAAACCCCGGGGGTTGACTATGATGAAACCTTCTCACCAGTAGCCAAGATTAAGTCAATCGGGATAATGCTTGCCATAGCTGCGTTTCATGATTATGAAATTTGGCAGATAGATTTCAAAACCGCTTTCCTTAACGGGAAACTGACTGAGGATGTTTACATGAGTCAGCCAGAAGGCTTTGTAGACACAAAGCACCCTGATAAAGTATGTAAGCTTGAAAGATCAATCTACGAGTTGAAGCAAGCATCTCGCAGCTGGAATCTCTGCTTCCATGAGAAAGTCAAAGAGTTTGGCTTCTCTAGGAGTGAAGATGAGTCCTGTGTATATGTCAAGTCTAGTGGGAGTATAGTCACTTTTCTGGTGTTGTATGTTGATGACATACTGCTCATGGGAAACGACATTCCGACCTTGCAAGATGTCAAGTCTTGGCTCGGGAAGTGTTTCGCCATGAAAGACCTAGGAGAAGCTGCCTATATTCTCGGGATAAGAATACTTAGAGATAGAAAGAGAAAATTAATAGGTCTAAGCCAGTCTACATATTTGGAAAAAGTGTTGAAAACATTTAACATGGAAAATTCCAAAAAGGGAGAACTACCAATCCAGAGTAATGCTAAATTGAGTAAGACTCAAAGCCCGAGTACCGATGAGGAAATAGTTGAGATGAGTCGGGTACCCTATGCTTCAGTAGTGGGGTCGATCATGTATGCTATGACATGTACTCGCCCCGACGTATCCTTTGCATTGAGCATGGTCAGTCGGTACCAGGGTAATCCTGGAAAGGCACACTGGATAGCGGTCAAGAACATACTCAAGTATCTGCGAAGGACAAAAAGTATGGTATTAGTCCTTGGTGGTAGTGATGACTTGAAAGTGAGTGGATATACAGATGCCAGCTTCCAGATAGATAGGGACAGTGGACGGTCCCAGTCGGGCTGGGTATTTCTTTTGAACGGTGGAGCGGTCACTTGGAAAAGTTCCAAGCAAGAAACGGTGGCTGATTCAACTTGCGAATCAGAGTACATTGCAGCGAGTGAAGCATCTAAAGAAGCGGCTTGGCTGAAGAACTTTATCGGTGACCTTGGAGTTGTCCCGAGCATTCAGGAGCCGATGGAACTTTTCTGCGATAATGAAGGAGCGGTCGCTTTGACAAAAGAACCGCGAGACCATGAAAAGTCCAGGCATATCGAAAGAAAGTACCACTATATTCGACATCAAGTAGAAGAAGGTCACTTACTGGTTAAGAGAGTATCATCAGAAGACAATCCTGCTGATCCTTTGACTAAGGCACTAAGCATGATCAAGCATAATCAGCATGCTCGGAGCATTGGTCTGAAGGATGATATTAGTTTTAGTAATTAGATAGATTTGAAACTTGTAAACATTATAAATGTAATTGACTTGGTGATTTTATAATTGAGATTTATAAATGAGTATTGTTACTGGCTTTGTCAATTGTTTATTATTGTGTTTCTATATTTGCATGTTTAACTTCCTAAATAATTAGATTATTTAAATTTCCACAGTCGATCACACTGTTAGGGAGTAAGTGTGACCAAAGACTGTCATGAATCGGTTGTAGATTGTCTAAGGAGTTAGACATTGTAGTAAGAGTGCTACAACGTTCATGAGTACTTAGAAAATAGAGATTTGAGTATTGGATAAACCCGCGCTTAACAAATTGTTCATGGATTGCATCACGAGCAATGTTAAGACGATAATATCCGTTGACATATAATGCGAAAACGCACCGGTAACTCGGTATTATAAAACGCATTGTTGTGAGTATTTTGACTAGCAAAAGGTATGGACATATAAGTCGAAACTTATTTTTCCCCTGACCCAATGGGAAACAGATTTCTGTGGGCCTCTCGATGATTTTGAAGTTGACTGAAAGTGTTGGCCAACCGGGACTGAATTGATGTGTTCAATTAGTAGTCTCAAAAGTCATATGCAAATCAGAAATCGAGAAACAGAGCATCAGACCAAGATTGATCTTATCCATGTCTGGAGTCTGAGAATATCTTGTTGGACGGAGGATCATTTGATCACTTATCTTTGGACAGAACTGACTGGGTCAGAGTTCAGGACAGTTTATGGGAAACTGATATTAAACAGATGGTAAACAGACAATTAAAGTCATAGACTTATCCAAGTGGGAGACTGTTGGATTAGGTATCTAAGCCATGACTTATAAATGTATTTATCCTGTTAATAGAAGCTAAGTCCATTTGGGTTGCCCTCATAGCTGGAGGATAGATGTATAGTTCAGTAGAGAGAATGGTTGATTTATTAATTGTTTAATAAATCAATAGAAAATAAATATATGGTTTATTAATATATTTAAGTGTTAATATATTAATTAGAAACTATATTAATTAATTGAGATTTAATCTAGAATTAATTGGATTTGATTTAATGATTAAATAAATTAATAAAAGGTGCAGGGACTGGTTTGCATTTATTCAATAGTTGAATAACTGGCCAGGTAAAAACCAGGGACCAAAATGGCGCCACCCTGGAGGCTCCTCCAGGGTTTGGCGAAACCCTAATTAGGGTTTTGGGAAGCCTGGTCCAAGTAGACAAAAGGCTTGTCCATTTGGAGGCTCCTTAGGGTTTCAGGTGTAACTCTTGGAGGCTATAAAAGGAACCCCCTGGGCACCTCATTCTTCACGCCATCTCTCTCTATTACTCTGCTGGACTGTCTTCTCCATTGCTTGGGTGTGACTTGCATTTGAGGCAGGATTATTTTGCTGCTAACTTCAAGGATCATGAGATCAAAAGGTTGGTTTTCTCAGTTTTGATCTTTAGAAATTAATTGTTCCTTTAGGTTTAGTTTATTATCTTCATAGAAGAAAACATAGATCATATTAGGATTGCATGTGAACCATAGGAATCTATTTGTTCATTGATTGCATAGAAACCTTTCAGAGCCCACATAGGATCATTGTTAGAGAATAACCGCCAAACCTATTTGAACAGAAGAGCTTTATTCAAAGCAAAGAAACTACCCACCCCAAATCAGCAATCTCCTTCACATCCAATACGTTAACCAATGATATCCACACCATATTCTCCTCGCCTTTTTTGGCACCACAAAATATGTACTTCTCAAAGATTCAAACCTAGAAAGAATGCCATTTGGAACATTGAAAAGCGACATGAAGTAGGTTGGTAACAAACCTCAAACCAAATTAAGCAAAGTACATCTGCCCCTACTGAAAGGGTCTTAACCTTCCACTTAGAGAATCTCATAGCTACCTTTTGAACTATATGAGACCACGATTGCAACCTCGACATTGTTAGGTTTTTTGGTTTATGCTTGGCATTGAAGACGTCAAAAACAACATTTTATGGGTCGACTTGGGATTACGGCCTGGACCGAAATCGTCCATGTTTTTGGTCGTGATGACCGAAATCGTCTTGGATTTCGGTTGGGCTTGGTGGGATTTCGGTTGGGCTTGGCTGTTGGGCTAGGTCATGTGTTCGGCTAGTATATATAGTGTTTAGTTAGTCATTTGTTAGGCTAGCTGTTTGGAGGATTGTTTTAGGAGCATATTGAGAGATCTTTGTTCAAGCAATCTTCAAGAACCTTATGTACCCGTCTATTAATCTTAATACAGTGCATTGAAGGTTTGTAGTAATCTGTTCTTGTTTGTGTTTCGTTATTATTGCTTGATTGGATTCTGCACAATCGGGTGATTTCATTGATACCAAGTAGATCTAGGATTATTTTGGACTAACAAGTGGTATCAGAGCTTAAAATCCCAATTTTTGGGTGTTTTGGTATCAATTATTTGAAACATTTGCTTGGATCTTGGTGTTTTGGCGATTTTTGGAAGATTTCTTGCTGTTTTAGACGTTTTGTTCGAATTGTTCTTTGTGTTCTTGGCACCTTCAAGCGAAAAATCATCAAAAATGGAGTTTTTGATCTTCAAAACTCGTTTTTTTCTGCAAAAAAAAGGGCGTTTTTGGAGGTTTTCTGGCGTTTTCGGTCAGATATGGAGGATTTCGGTCACACACCTAAGGATTTCGGTGGCGGCTGCAGGTTTTCGGTTAGAGTTTGTCTGGATTTCGGTCCATTAAGGAGGTTTTCGGTCAGCCCATCAAGGATTTCGGTGCAGCTAGGGTTTTTCCTAGTTTCCGGCCAGCTCTTGTGATTCCGGCAGAAATCCTGGTTTTCGGCCTGGGTGATTTCGGTCAGGATTTCGGCCAAAGGTCAGGAACCTAGGATTTCGGTCTACAGTGATTTCTGTCAAAAAGTGGGTCAAATTTTGGGTTTCGACGAATTTTTTTTTGGGTTTTCGATCAACATTTTGGCATTTTAAAGGCTTTTCTGTCAACCTAAACCTTCAAAATGACTACCACGACAGAGGACGTTTGCAAAAAACCATGCACTCCTGAATGCGAAAAGATAATTGCCAAATATCGTGGACACAATGAACGCTTAGTTAGAGAAGTATTTGATCTTACAAATGATGTTTATAACGCCAAAAAGAAGCTGAAACCCCTCCAAGAAAAACTAGACGCTAAAACATCTGATTTTAATAGATTATAAGAGGAATGGAGTACAGTAAGTTGTTGGTATCATTTCGCCAAAGAAGAGATAGCCAGTTTAACTGCCAAGCTTGAAACATTAAAAGCAAAATACAAAGATGCTAATTTTAATATCAAAAAGTTTGATGCATCAAGTGTGGTAGTTGAATCAATGGTTGAACAACAGATTAAGTGGCAAAACAAGCAGGGCGAAGGTTTCGGGTATAAAAGGGTGCCACCTCCGTTCAATGATAATTATACTCCTGCTTTTAAGCCTCTGTGATCAAGTCATGCTTGCCCGTGATAAAACTGAACGATAAAAGGGGAAGCTTGATGACATTGATCAACTCATGGATGCTAAACGTCAGGTTGCTGAAACAAGAACAACCGAGGAAGCTAAGGTAGATGTTGAGGTAGACGCTACTAATGCCTCTTCTTCTTGTGCCTCTTCTTCTTATGCAGATATAGTCATAGTGGAAGATGCAAGCGAGGAGGACAAAAATGGTCCTAGTTCGGTTGAAATTTCATCAAAATCTAATGCTTCGTCTTCTGCTGTATCTAAAAATTGCAGCAAAACCGTTGCCTCTGTTTCTACAACTTCTTATGGTGATGCCTTGAATTCAAAAATTCCAAATGTTGGAAAATTTAAGCTACAGAAGTTTGTGAAGGAAGGGGAAGTTCCTTCAGGGCCAAGACCTAGTCCCAGTAAATGTGGTTGTGCTTGTACTTGTGGTAATTCCTTAAAAAATTCAGAAGGACAAGGACCAAGTCACAATCTCATTTACTTAAAAAGGCAAACATGCTTTAATTGTGGGATTGCAGGTCACATCGCCAGGAATTGTCCATATCGTCCATACGTTCCTTTCTATGCACAACACTGGCAGAACGTGCCAAGAGGGAGCTCTTGCAAAAGAAAGCCCTCAATATCACGTTCAAGAGATGGTGACTGGAATGCAAGCAAGGCCAAGAGGCAGGCTCCCAAGGGCAAGAAGACCGATTCAAGAGATGACTCTACCAAATTAAAGTCAGTAAAGTCAAGATCTTCTCAAGGATCATCCTCGAGTCTTCACTGGCAACATAGGCACAAGTCAAGGGGGAGTTCTACTTCAAAATCAACTGTTGAAACACCCATCCGATCAAACAACAAAAGACCAAAACCAAACTATCAATGGGTACCCAAAGGCCAATATTCCAAATCATCTAATTGTCTTGCTAACTCTTCGTGTTCTTTATTTGATAAGCAGGATATGATCTTGGAACAAGTCAAGTGTGTAGACAGTGATGGTCGACCTAGTTTCAAAATGGACTGGGTTCCGAAAACCAATTTAGACCGCATCATGTGCAGGAGTAGCTATGGAGGAATATCTTTAGACCCTAGTTTGTTGATAGTAGCTGTTTCAGGCACATGACAACAGACATCTCTCAACTGTACAACATTCAAATCATTAATGGAGAGTATGTGTCCTTTGCGGGAGGGGAGAAAGAAATGATCACGTGGGGTTCGTATCTAACGATGTGTTAAAGATTGAAAAGGTAACTTCATTCCTGAACTGTTTTGATTCGTTTTGATGACTAATAGTTTAATTTTTGTATATTTTCCTTTTTGTTTCCAGTTAAATTTGTACATTTTCGTTCATTCTCCTCTATGCACAAATTAAGGGGGAGAATTAATTAAAAAGAAAAACAACAAAAAATATAAAATTCAAAAATACAAAAATATGTCTTTTACCTTTATGTCTTTACTTTTCAGAATACTTAAAAATCCAAAATTATGTTTTTCATTTCATGCCTTTCCTTTCAGAAAATCACAAAACATAAAAAAATATATTGCTCTTTAACTTATTTCGCATGATCGTCAATGTTCCTGATAAATAACAATCAGGAATACAGATCAATCCTATGTTAAAGATGCGTTTCACTATCACCATTATTCATTGAGACACTCTTTACCTACCGACGACGGACCGAGTAATACCACTCACTGCTGAGGTAACACTTAAGTTCTTATGATTCTTACTATTACACCATAGTAAGTTTGAAGTACTGACAACTGTTTCTTAACCAAATCTAAAGGTTTCTTCTGTAACACCAACTTCTAGACACTTTGAGTAAAGCCACTCAGAGTCGAGAGTTAACAAGTCTATGCCGATGGTTAGATTGCATATCGTAATCTATCAAACACATCAATCCATTCTCAACCACCTTTATTTCCTACTACAAGGAATAGATGACTCATCACTTTAAACCAAGTGGTGGTAATATTCCGAAACTCTATGTCAGTGATCTCTGCTACAACACCAGTAGTAGATGTGAGGCATCAACAACTATTCTTACATACAAAGCTTCTAATTCAAGAGTTGGATGACTCAGTGTAATAAACCATACACTGATGACAATTCGAAAGTCTAGCCGATGGGTATGTCTAGTAACCAAGACATATTATACGCTCATACCACTCTTGACCCTAAATCTTTTGATGAAGATGTTCGTGAATCAATGTGATTCTACCTCGCATTGATGAAACATCAAAACTCTGGGTCAATGATCGCTTTTGATTACCACAATATCTGTGAGACCTCAACAACTTCACCGAATTCAAAATTAGCACTAGGATGGTACACTCCGCAGAGTTTGGATACCATTGAACGTCTCGCCAAGAGCCAAGTCAACTTGTTGACTTGTCAACTGCATTGAGATCTTTGATCAAGGATATGCAGGGGCCAAAATCAAAACGGCCGCGAGTAGTTCTCTGATACTCAAACAATCGCAGTGCGTTCCTCTGGGTTCACACAGATGCTGCGAGAAGTCTCATTCTGAGCCAAGGATGAATCCTTGAACAACTGTGGTGAGAGTTTTATAACTCTGTGACCCACAGGATTTTTGGTCATCGTTACGCGCTGGTGATAGTCGAAGACAATCCAGTGAAGTCTTTCAAGTGACGGAGCCAGAAGTGAAATTTGAAGTTTTCAACACAATCATTTCAACCCCAGAGAAAGGTGAAGCACCACTCCATGTGACAAGTTGTGTTGATTTCCTCCTCAATCAGTTTGTTGCTATATTTCCACCTTCAAGTGATCAAGAAGAAGACGTGAAGAGTCAGACTCCAGTTATAGTCAAAGTCAAATTAACCATGATGGATGTGCTTATTCATGACCTATGCTGAAGCCCGTACCCAATGCGCGTTCAAAGATAAATCTGAAGACAGTCCAATACTAAAGATGGAGTTGTCTCTGCAAATGTGTTGAATGCTATTAACATCTGCCCCCGTCACTCGTATAGGGGGAGATTGTTAGAATGATGTTGCGGTGTTCAACTGAATCCAAGACCAAGAGAAGTCTGAAGATAAATGCAAGCAATAAACCAAGGGGGAGATTGTTGGGAGTAAATTTGTTGGTTTATGCTTGGCATTGAAGATGTCAAAAACAACATTTTATGGGCTGACTTGGGATTTTTGGCCTGGACCGAAATCGTCCAGGTTTTCGGTCGTGATAACCGAAATCCTCTTGGATTTCGATTGGGCTCGTTAGGCTAGGTCATGTGTTCGGCTAGTATATATAGTGTTTAGTTAGTCATTTGTTAGGCTAGCCATTTGGAGGATTGTTTTAGGAGCATATTGAGAGATCTTTGTTCAAGCAATCTTCAAGAACCTTATGTACCCGTCTGTTAATCTTAATAGAGTGCATTGAAGGTTTGTAGTAATCCGTTCTTGTTTGTGTTTCGTTATTATTGCTTGATTGGATTCCACACAATCGAGTGATTTCATTGATACCAAGTAGATCTAGGATTGTTTTTGACTAAAAGACATAGCACCTCCAACCGGAGTCCAAAGGTACATCAAAAGCGTTTTAATAAATTGTAACGCCTGGTTCCTCACATTTAAATTACACCTTGATTTTTTTTTCAACTTTACACATAGTTAAAACTTGTAATCCAAACATAGAAACAAGTCATACAAGATGTTACCAAAAACATAGTTTAAGTCCTAACCTATGTACATCAAGTTTTTACAAAAGTTACACAAAAACCGGGTCAACAACATAGTTCAAACAAAATAACGAAGTCCAAGTCTGATGTCCAGCTATCCCTCCATGCTATGCTTTCCGTGGTCTCCATTACCAGAACCTAAACACAACAACATTTACAACAATTTATCAGCCACACGAGCTCAATGAGTAAATAAAGGTTAATCGAATTATAACACCCAATATCTCGTTAAACTAAATCCCAATGGACTATCTCAGTCCTTAGTGTGATCCACACACTATAACTCTTTACTTCAAACACTCAAGAGTAGTTATACACAACAAAATCAAAACATATCATAACTCATAAAATACTTCTTTTCTACAATGAACATCTCAAGATAGCACAGTTCATCAAAGAAATTTATAAGTAACTACTCACCTAATGTCGGGTCGATGTGTGGAACTCCTAAACCGCGTGTACTGTGCTCCTGTCTAGTCTTAGCTGTATCACAACAGCCTGGGTCAATACTTAATACCCAAACAATCTAAAAAAAACAAGTAATTAGGGTGAAAGGAACTATAACAGTAGATAACAAGAATATCTATGTTACCACTCTAAATCCCGCAACATCATACTCCATCGACCATAAATACGTAATAACTATCACACCCATGACAAAGGATTAGGATTAGAACTCACTTTCACATACTAATCAAAGAAACTTACCCAACTAATGTTAGTTGCAGGTGGTTCATCCACACCACCTCGAACTAGCTCAAACCAAGTAATATAACCATCAATTTGAAGCTAAAACAAGGGGAATTACCTTTTTAACCGCAAGATATCTAACCCTAACTTCAAGTCTCGAATTATAGGCCTCAATTTCAACTTTAGAGGTTTTAGGGCAAGTTTCTAGGGTTTTTGAGAGAGAATTACAAAATGAACTTTCCCCAAAAATAAAGCAAAAACGTACATTAAATGGGTCTGCTGCGACATTTGCGCCACTAATGTCTCCATTTGCACCGGTAATGTTCGCAGCACGACCTGTGCTCGCGAAAACGACCCGTGTAACCCGTTTCGACCCTCGACAGCTTTTTGAACAATTTCTACATGACGGTTGTAAACCTACACGACCTGTGTAACTCTGGAAAGGTCACAGATCAGTTTCTAAGGCTTTTTACATGACCCGTGTGACTCTACACGACCCGTGTAACCTCTTTTTGACACTTTTCAAGCTCAAACTTCTCTCGAATGAGTTTTTAACCAACCTAACTCATATAAAAACCTATTTCATCTAAGTTACACTAAGATTAACACAATTTCACTAATAATTAGTATTACAGTATTACAAGTTCTTACCCCCTTCAAAAGATTCCGTCCTCGGAATCTCTTGAAACAAAAAGGGATATTTTGTCCGCAGCTCTTCCTCGGCTTCCCAAGTGACATTTGTACATCTATTATGTCACCACTGAACCTTTACTAATCGAACCGATGTTCTTCGCAATTATTTGAACTTTCGATCCAAAATTCGCTCCGGCATCTCTTGATATCTCAAATTTTCATCTAATTGGACTCCGGCCAAGGGTACTCGAGTGGACTTGTCATACAAGGTTTTTTATGGTGTACTACATGGAATACATTGTGGATACCCCTTAACTCATCAGGAACCTCAAGCCGGTACACAATTTCTCCAATTCTCTCCAAGACTCGGAAGGGTGCAATGAATCGCTGGCTCAACTTACCTCTTTTGCTAAAACGAATTATTCCTTTCCACGGAGATACCTTCAACATTACCATGTCCTCGACATGAAACTCTAACGGCTTTCTCCTATTATCTGCATATTGCTTCTAGTGGTTTTGGACTATTCGCATATGGTCACTGATATTATGTATCTTCTCTTCGGTCTCGGCTATAATCTCTGGCCCTGCCAATGGTTTCTCTCATGTCTCCGTCCAACATGTCGGTGTTCGACACAGTGCACCATACAATGCCTCAAAAGGTTCTATTTGCATGCTGGAAAGATAGGTGTTGTTATAGGAAAATTCCACTAGAGGTAGTTGATCCTCCCAACTGCCCCTAAAATCAATAATGCACGCTCGGAGCATATCTTCTATTGTCTTTATTGTCCTCTCTGATTGTCCGTCTGTCTGACGATGATAAGCATTACTCAATAAGGCTTTGGAGCCAAAATGCTTCTCAAAACACTGCTAGAAATGTGAAGTGAAACGATTATCTTTATCCGAGATTATTGAAGTCGGCACCCCGTGTCGTCTCACCACTTCTTTATTGGCACTGGAAATGGTTGCACTGCTCCATACGACTTTTGATGATTAGCTTTCACTTGAAGACACGTCAAGAAATTCTCCACAAATCGCCTTACATCTCGTTTCATATCAGGCCACCAGTAGTACGGATTGAGATTATGATACATCCGCATTCTACCAGGGTGAACCGAATATCGAGTACAGTGAGCATCCTTTAGCAACAACTGTAGCGCCTCGCCATGTTTCGGAACCTATACTCGCCCTTGGAAAGTCTTTATCCCTTGCGCATTTTCTACTAGTTTCTCCACATAGCTAACCAACCTTTCTTTCTTGAAATCATTAGCCTCACATTGGCATCGGCGTATCACCTTTGGCAATCAACTTACAATTCCCATTCGAGCCGATACGATTCGAATAGGCAGCTCTTTATGACTTAGTGCATCCGCCACTACGTTAGCTTTACCGGAATGGTAAAGTATTTCACAATCATAATCTTTTAGTAGATCCATCCACTGTATTTGCCTTATATTTAACTCTTTTTGATCGAATAGATACTTCAGGCTTTTATGGTTTGTGTATATTTGGAACCACACACCATGAAGATACTGTCGCCACATCATCAATGCAAACACGATCGCTGCCAACTCTAAATCATGCATCGGATAAGCTCGCTCATGCAGTTTTAGTTGTCGAGAGGCACAGGCAATCACACGCCCTCTTTGCATTAGCACGCATCCAAGACAAGTTAGGGAGGCATCATTGTAAAGAACAAAGTCTTCCCCTCCTAGCGGTAAGGCCAACATCGGAGCTTTACACAAACCTTATCTCAATTTGTTCAAAAGCTGACTGTTGCGCCTCAGTCCAGCTAACCTTTTCCGCCTTCTTGGTCAGCTTGGTTAGAGGTGTAGCTATACGATAAAAATTCTCAGCGACCGTTGATAGCAACCCGCTAATCCCAAGAAACTACGAACCTCCATCGGACTCTTTGGTGGCTCACAACTCATTACGGTCTCGATCTTTGCCGGATCCACCTTTATACTTTCTTCATTTATCACATGGCCAAGAAATTGAATTTCTCGTAACCAAAACTCGTACTTCGAAAACTTTGCATATAGATTTTCGTTACGAAGAAGATTCATTAAATCAATAAAAGCGGCTGTGCTCATCTCGACTCTTTAAATAAACCAGGATGTCGTCGATAAATACAATCACAAATTTATCAAGAAAGGGACGACAAACTCGATTCATTAAATCAATAAAAGCGGCTAGTGCATTAGTCAAACCGAACGGCATGACTAAGAACTCGTAGTAGCTATATCTCATACGGAAAGCCGTCTTTAGAACATCAATTCTTGCACTCTCAATTGATGATATCCGGATCTCAAATCAATCTTCGAGAAATACGTGGCTCCGTGTAGTTGATCAAATAAATTATCAATCCGCGGCAACGGGTAACGATACTTAATCGTGATCTTGTTGAGTTCTCGGTAATATATACACAATCTCATGGAGCCATGTTTTTTTTTTCACAAACAGTATTGGCGCACCCCACAGAGATGAGCTCGGACGGATAAACCCAAGCTCTAGCAACTCTTGCAACTGTCTCTTTAATTCTTCCATCTCAGAAGGTGCATATCGGTAAGGTGGTCGAGCTACCGGTTTCGCCCCCGGTATTACATCTATCACAAACTCAACTTGTCGATCTGGTGGTAAGCCTGGAATATTATCAGGAAATACATCGGGATAATCGCTAACCACTTCCACTTCCTCATTTTGGGGTGTTTTGACCCAGCATGAGTCACATGGGCCATTATCAACTTGCCCCTTTTTCAATATATCTCCGAACTCTTGCGAAGGACACTATTGGTACTTTTCGAGAATGCCGCTCATCTCGTATCAATATTCGGGAACTACTTGGTGTTTTTAATGATATTTTCTTCTTGTGACAATCAATTTGACATATGTTATCATCTAACCAATCCATCCCGACTATGACATCAAACTCATGATTAATGATCGGCTTCAGATCAATACGGAATGTGACCCCGTAGATCTCAAGTCGACACTGTTTATATTGACTATTTACAATGACACACCTCCCAGCACTACATCTATTATCACTTTCTCATATAAATCAACCAACGAAACACCCAATTTGGATCCAAAATACACCGACATAAAAGACACACTAGCACCATAATCAAAAAGTACTCGAGCTTGAGAAGAGTTCAAGCTAAAAATACCTATAATAACATCGGTTTGATCTCGAGTGTTGTCCCCAGAATCTAAGTAAAGTGCGGAAAGTAAAAGATTGCGGAATAATAGATGGAGTTCCGACACAGAAAAAGTTCGGAAGTTTGGGACAAGTCCGAGGACTTGAGATGAATACTTAGATGATAGATATTAAAGCTCAACAATAATAAAATGCACAAACAGTTAACTAAGGGGAAATGTAAAGACAAGAAGATTAAAATGCTAGAAATGTAAGAACAAGGAAAGAACAGATATGAACAACAGAGGTTTGATGAAACTGAGAGGATTTATATATATAAATGAAGTGTTACAAATCGTCTCTCAAAACATGAGGACTGAATGAAGACTTGGTCTCCCTTTTATAGTGCAAGGGAGGACCTTTGGACAATATCCTAATGACTGAAGAGCAGACAACACGTCTCTCTTCAGTCAGACAAGATGTTTCTAAATATTAAAATAATAAAATGTCAGACTAGGAAGGCTTATCTAGAATAAACTAATATAAACAGTACACGGACATGCTTCTAAAAGGCCACGCCTGATCTACTATAATCATTTCCTATAACTTGCGGTACTTATCCAATTTGTCTTATCTTTAACTTCAGTCTTCAGTCTTCAGTCTTTGTGAATGTTGATTAAGTACAATGTTCTTCGAAATTACTTGATTTACTGTACCGAAATCCTGATTGGATTTCGGTATCTTGGCTTTTCGGAACAGGGTTCCTTCGGAACATGGCTTCCAAACTTGGTCTTCTGACTTGATGTCTTCTGAACAGAGTTCCAAAAGCCAAGATTGGATTTCGGTATAACATATTTCGGACATATATATTAAATGAATACAACACCAGACATTCATAACCATACATATTCATTAATGATATTCGGAACATACACATTCAGAAACAAGACTATTGTTTTACATCAATACTTAATCAAATATCCAAACAACCAAAGATTCCATCAAAATAAGGTTTAACATTCACAAACTCTCCACCTTTCCCTACAAACTCCGGGTTGGTCAACGACCCATTCTGAACACTAACAATTCCCCTTTCGGTGACCAACCGAGGGGTTTGACATTTCACTTCTTCAAGCCTTCCTCCAGTATGGCTTGCTTCCAGGAATATGACCAAAAGTGCCTTACACCAATCATCCATTCCATCTGCTTAATCATTTCATCTCTGGCTTCAGGGTCCGACTTCTTTGACTTCTTAATTGCTTCTATGAAATTCCGGAGAACAACATTGGAAGCCCTTTTGATTTCGAAAGCCCTGAAAAACAATCTGTGAGATTTGTCTTGAGATCTATAGACAATGCCAAGGATTGGGTCTTCTGTTGCACCAATAGTCCATTCAGCTCGATCATCAGGCATGGACAAATTCAGATTTTTGAAAAACTCCTCGTGAATTTCGGTGCGAACGATCTTGTTCAATTCACCATCGAAAAATATGAACTCAAGAAGGAGTTGTTCCAGAAGTTTCTTTGCAGTTACGTATGCTTGTCTGGTGCCTGTACTCTGTTCCACTTTTGGACCTAGCATCATCACGATTGAATATAAATCTGTTGTGTTCAATCTTCTGAAGTCAGCTTCAGTAATGGTTGACTTGGCAGTGTCTCTGACTATCTGGTATTCATAAAAGTCAGATTTTTCAAATCTTCTCCTTTTCAAGCCGG
The DNA here is from genome assembly GCA_023525715.1 of Cichorium intybus. NCBI lineage: Eukaryota > Viridiplantae > Streptophyta > Magnoliopsida > Asterales > Asteraceae > Cichorium > Cichorium intybus. The sequence goes on from CM042012.1 coordinate 97,558,872, forward strand.
AGATGGATGTGATTGGATCTATTGACCAGACAACAAATAGAGGTTGGGTATGTCTGTTAAGGAATCTTTGAACTTTCTTTCGGATAACAACATCTAGGTGCACAGACGGAAGACCTGAAAAAGTATAACAAAATTTTTTGCCAATCATACATTCAGAAGGTGATTTTGAAACGAGGTTCCCTTAGAGAGGGTTCCGAAAATAATTTTGAGCTTCTGAAGACTGGCAATGAATAAGTTCTGAATTTGAGAGATTCATAAGGTTGAAAGTTTCCGAAGTCTATATTTAAACGAGGTTGTTCAGAAATTGAAATTCAGGAGATAAGAGTTCAGAAATTAAAAATGAAACGAGGTTACCTAAAAAGTTCAGAAATTGTATTTTAAGCGAGGCTCCTCAGAGAAATTAAGATTTTCATAGATCTAATTTTTTATTTCGAAATATGGGGTTCCGAAAAGAGAAAAGTTTCGGAGGAGGTTGAGTTTAAAAAGAAGTTATTGAGAAACAAGAATGATGGAACTAAGAATCAGGTAGATAAAGTCATTCTCTGAAGAAATCTGAGTCAGGATTCAGCATTCCCAGCATTTCCAAAAAATTGTGAAATTTTGTAGTATCTAATGCTTTAGTAAAAACATCATCTACTTGTTCCTCAATAAGAATAAAGTATAGTTCAATATTACCTTGCAAGATTTGATCATTAATGAAATGGTACCGAAGATCGATGTGCTTAGTCATGGAGTGCTGAATAGGATTGTGAGATATGGCTATTGCACTCTTGGCATAACAGTAGATGGGAACTTGAAGAAATCTATATCCGTAGTCCAGAAGCTGAGTCTTCGTCCAGAGGACATGTGAGCAACAAGTAGAAGCAGCAACATACTCTGCCTCTACTGAAGATAGAGCAACACAATTTTGCTTCTTTGATGACCAGCTCACAAGGCTTCCGCCCAAGAATTGACAACCTCCAGAGGTGCTCTTTCTATCTAGTTTGCATCCTGCATGATCCGAATCAGTAAATGCTTGGAGTTTGAAGTTGTCTCCAACAGGATACCATAGACCCATTGCCTTTGTGCCTTTAAGATATCTGAAAATTTGTTTCACAGCAGTCAAATGTGAGAGCTTTGGGGCTGCTTGATATCTTGCACAAATACACATGAAAAACATAATTTCAGGTTTGCTGGTAGTCAAGTATAGGAGAAAACCGGTCATTCCTCGATAGATTTTGTGATCTACAGGTTCGCCTTCTGGATCTGCAAAATTTTATGATTGGGAGTGATGGGAACTTTCGATGTAGAGCCATTCTCAAGGGAGAACTTCTTCAGTAATTCATTCGTGTATTTTTCTTGATGAATGAATATTCCTCTGTTTGTTTGTTTAATTTGAAGACCTAAGAAGAAATTGATTTCCCTGTTCATGCTCATGTGAAATTTGTCAGTCATTACTTTTGCAAATTCATCAACCATAGTTTGATCTGTTGATCCAAAAAATATATCATCTACATAAACTTGTACGATCATAATATGTTTATGATGAGATCGTATGAAGAATGTAGGATCAATGGTTCCTCTTCTATATCCTGATTTCACCAAGAAATTCGACAAAGTTTCATACCATGCTCTTGGCGACTGCTTCACTCCATAAACAACTTTATTCAGACGGTACACGTGATTAGGACGAGACAGATCTTCAAATTCAGGAGGTTGCTGAAGATAGACAACCTCTTGAAGATCACCTTGCAAAAATGCACTCTTCATGTCTATTTGATGAACAATGATGTTTTTCTGAGTAGCATAGGCTAGGAAGATTCTGATGGCTTCTAGCCTTGCCATAGGTGCATATGTCTCGTCATAGTCAATTCCTTCTATCTAACTGTATCCTTTTGCAACAAGTCTGGCTTTATTTCTGACCATTATACCCATGTCATCTAGCTTATTCCTAAAAATCCATCTTGTGCCAATGACAGATTGATTATTTGGATGTGGCACAAGATCACATACCTTGTTTCTTTTAAATTCCTCTAACTCTTCATGCATGACTTTTATCCAATCATCGTCATCCAGTGCGTCGAAGATAGTCTTTGGTTCAAATTTGCTGATATAAGCAGCAAAATGACATTCGTCATGGATTGACTTCTTGGATCTTGTTTGAACTTCGAAAGAGGGATTTTTGATTATCTGGTTCGGAAGGTGGTTCCGAGTCCACTTGTGGAGTCTCATAATTAGTGCTGGATCGGATTCTGGAGGCACTATGTCTTGAATTAATTCAGAGTTCTCAGGAGTTATATTTGTTGGATTAGGTGTCTAAGTCATGACTAATAATTAGTATTTACATAATTGATAGAAGCAAAGTCTATTTGGGTTGTCCTCATAGTTAGAGGTTTGGCATAAATTCCAGGAGATAATATATTAATTAGAAACTATATTAATTAATTAGAAATTAATCTGGAATTAATTGGAATTAATTTGGTGATTAATTTGATTAATTAAAGGTGTAGGGGCTGATTTGTAATTATTCAATAGTTGAGTAGTCACTGTCCAGGTGAGCAGGTAATTGGAGAAATTAAAGATATAGTTATCCTTGAATTTCGAGATTTAATATTAGGATAAATAGAGTTTGAATTGATAGATAACGGTTTACCTTATTTGAATTCAAAAAGGTTTATCTCTAAAAGTTTATCTGCAACCACCTGGAAAACTATAAATAGGGAACCCCAGACCCTAGTTTTCTACGCCGCTTTTGTCATTTCCTCTCTCTGGAATTTTCGTCCCTCTCCCCTAGCTCCCTGGGTGTGATCTCATTTGAGGCAGGACACTTGTGCTGCTTAGCTTCAAGATTTAACTAAAGGTTAGTTTTCCTGATTATTTCTTTTAAGTAATTTTTATTTGGCCTTTAGGAATTAGTTACATGTTCAAAGATAGAAAACATAGATCTAATCTAGGTTGCATGTGAACTTAGGGTTTTAGTTCATAGATTTGCAGAAAACCTTTCAGTGGTATCAGAGCTATTGGTTGTTTTCTTATTAAATTGATGTAATTGTTTTTCCTAAAATTTAGCGTTTATAGCTTCTAAACCCTAAAAGATGGCCAATCGATTTTAGGGTTAGGGTTTTGAAACCCTAGCCCTTCCCCTTATTATTTTCGATTTTTGATATAGGGTTTTAGAAGGTTTTCTATTTTTGGTAAGTGTGATTATTTAATCATTGGATAACCTTAAACCCCTTATCAGTTAATTTCGAAATCTAAGGGTTTAAGATAGGATTAAATTAATTTGATTAATTTTTGATGCCTATATGGATTTAATTAAAATAACTAATTGTTTAATTAAAAGATAAAATTAAATCATTTAAGGTTTAAATTTAATTTTTTAATTAATTGTTAATTTCGAAAAATTAAATAGATAAACCAAGAATATTTTAAAAGGGCTTAAAATACATCTTATATATAATATAATTAAAAGTTAATATTATATGTATAAGATATTTGGTCAGTCAAATCAATAGTAGGCCTCATTCACGAAGCTGGACTATAAGGAGGGTATAAGGAAACTGCCTATAAAATGGCGGTTGAATGGGTGCCCACTCTCACCCACCGCCCTCTTGATCAGTGGAGGGTTGTTAGCCGAACGGGTTTGATAGGACATCTTAATCTCATTAAAAGTATAATGTTATTAATCAAAGTACTAGAACAGTTTTATAAAATCTCAAATCTAGTTACTTTAGTAAAAATGTGAAATAGATGCTAATCCATGAAATTGCACATTACACTTTATGAGACATTAGTGGAGCGTGTTTGGTTAACCGGCACACTAATAGGTGCTCAAAAAGAGTGGTAATGGGTTTCTCATGATTTATCATTGTTGATGGAGCATGTATAGTTAACTGGTACATCAATTAGAGATGATAAATGACGTTGAGGTTATCGGGCATATTTGCATGGTTATTCACATCTTGTGTGTGATCCTCGGCATCCCAGTCACATATAGAAGAGCATATCGAGATTAAACATGCCATTAAACAGTTCAATGAATCTCACAGATCTAGGAATTTCATAAGACTGAAAGTAATAAATGTTTATCTACCTTAATGACCATTATGTTGTGATTACGACATCCCTCTTCACACCAAAGTTGGGGTATTTTGGATCCTAGCCTTGTTAAATAATATATTGGGTAATTTTTTAAGAAGGATTAAAATCAAACTAAAAAATTCAAATTTTATAAATATCTGAAGATAGTGTCAATTCTCCTCCTTCTCCTCCTTCACCCATTTCTGTGAGTCTCAGAAAGCACATGTTAAATATGGTAAGGTTGACTGGCCTGAACTATGTGATATGGCTTCACAAATACAGAATGGTTCTTAGTTTTGCTGGCAAGTCATATCTTATTGAGTGTCCGCTCCCCAAAGCATGGCATCACACAGCAGCTTGTGATGAGCATGACCCCTTGACTATTGAGTCCAAGGAAGTTAGTTGCCTCATGTTATTGATCATTGACCCCGAGTTCCACAGGTATTCAGAATTCCTAGGGTCAGATAAGTTAGCACAGCTAGTCGAGGAAAGGTTCCGAGAACCGGTTGACAAAGGACGAACTAAGATCTTCAAAGAGCTTGAAGTGTAGGAAGTAGCACTAGTTCACATGTTCTCAAGATTGAGTGTTAAAACACAAGAGTCGGATCGAGATTCAAATAATGCGGAATAATGTAAATAAACAAGATCAAGAACAGACAATATGAAGAACTGATGTCTAATGATTAATATGCAACTCAAGAACAATTCGATGTGAACTATTCTGTATGAGTGCCGTAGAAAAGATTACAAAAGTTAACCCTAATAAGGGTACATGCATGCTATTTATACAAAAGAAACTAAGTATGGAAGGACAGACTCATTCCATAACCGATAGCTAATCTAATGGCATTAAATCTGGCGAGAAATCCGATTAGCATCTTTGACTCAATGTTTATTTATGACTCAACAATCTCCCCCTTTGAGTCAAAAATGCGAGTCGTCTTCATTCTTCAGGTTTTACTTCATTTGCTTGTCTATCAAACACCCTCGGAATCATGGCTAGGATCCTCTTTCGGAATTCTATGTACCATCTCAACATGTCGTTGATGCATGTTTTATCTTCAGCAGTGTTGGATTGGAGTTTGTTGGTGATGTGAAGAATATGTTCTAACACTGGAGTTCTGTGAAGATGTTTGTCCGAAAGATAGAATACCCTTTTAATATTCTCAAGCCCTTCCTTTGAGTTGTATGCCACACTCCAATTTGAGTTGACAATTTTACCGATTTTGCGCTTACTAAGATTTTTGGGAGGAGGGCGTCTTACAGTCAGAGGAATCTTGTCAAGAACACCAGCAACTTCAACATCTAACTTCGCAACTTCAAGAATATAGTATCCAATCATTCTTTTGAGATGATCAGAAAGGGGATGATACTTTTGTTCTCTCGACAAGATGTTGAACAGAGATATCCAGTCGAATGGATTCATAAATGGTAGATCAGCAAGAGAAAATTCCATCTTCTCTTTATCATCGCCTCTGAATGCCAAAAATCTTGCATTTTTGAATGGAACATTAACCTCAGGAAGATAGGGAGTCAGTTGTATAATCTTCTTCAAACTCCAGGTTAAATGTTGAGCAAGCGCATTTTTCAAATAAAAGGTGAATAACAAGTCATTTACTTCGGAATTGGAAAGACGAGTGTCTCTGAGTTCCTCAAACCCTCGGAACAAAAGTGCTTTCGCCGTCATCGGAAAGTCAAGCTGAGAGTTTACGTCATTGCTTGTGTTATACGAGGTAACTGGTTGAAGCCAGTTCTCCACAGGCTCAGTAATTGCTTCCAAAGTCATCCTTTTATAGTGCCAGGGGGAAATAATGACATCTGAGTTTTCAAGAGTAATTTAGCCTCTCTTTTGGCGGCTTCCTCAGCATCAAGTTTGCGAGTGAGGTTGAGAATTTCATCAATTTCCTTGTCCCTAGTTGATTTGGCAGCATCCCGATCAGAGACTTGTTCATCCAATATCTCCTTACCTTTGCCTTTTGATGGATCTGTAGAGGATGGACCACCATCGCCTTCAGCATTCATCCTTTTCAACCAATCAGAATCGGGGTTCTGAGTAGCATGAGTAGCCCCTTTTTCATTTTCTTTTCTGATAGTAGAAAAGGAGGTTTTGATCGGGTTGTCTTTCTTCGGGGTATCCTGATTGAACGTACTTTCTTCATTGGTCTCGTCACCCCCTTGTTTTGGAGAGGCAACACCTTCCGAAACACCCTTTAATGCAGCTAAAAGATTGAAGACCGGATAAAGCTTGACACTTAGATGTTTGCGCACCTGAGGAGTGAGAATTGGATCAGTGTCTTCAACGATCCGATGAAGGAAAGAGTCAATTTCAGATACACTGTTCCGAACAGCTTTGTTTTGAGAGACAGCCGAGGTGAGAATGGCAGACTTGTGTCGGAGATCCGACTTGAGAACCTGGATTTTGGTTTCTTTGGCTGCTAAAGTATCCATCAATGAATTTTCCGTGGCCAAATCCGTTTTCAGTAGGTCAAACTTTGTATCCATAGAGGATACCCATTCGGAATATTCTGCCTTCATTTCCGAACGTAAGACGGAAAGCTCCTCTCTTTCTTTCTTCAGAATGCTCCTAAAGTTGGAGATGACCTGTTGCATTCTTTCATTGTTCCTGACATGAGAGTCTCGGAAGTCCTTAGTAAATTTGAGAACATCTTTTTCCAACCTGCCGATAGAGGTGGCAGAATTTTGCATTTGGGTTTCTGATTTCTCTATTAGGGAGGAGAATTCATGCATTAGTTTAACATTTTCGGTGATCAAAGTGTCCACCGAGTCCTTGTGAGCATTCAACTGGGATTGCCAGTCGGAGACATAGGGATTCGCCTTGGATTGAAGAAGTAAATCCAGTTTCTCAGAAATTTCCTTGAGCTGATCAGACGCCATCGGAACAGAAGAACTGTGGGTATTGAGTTTAACAGTGGATGGGGATTCAAGGAAGTCAGAAAGATCATCCTGATCATCATTAACCAGAATATCTTCCTCTTCATCATCATCTGAAGGAGGGTTGTCATGAGGCGAATTTGGAATGGTAGTTTGTTTGGGTGACATGGATGGAGACTTTTGAGTGTTGGTGGTTCGGAGGGGTGAGCGTTCAGGAGTTGATTGTGGACTAGAATGAGGAGTGGTTTTTGGTGTGGGGTCATGAGGCGGCGATAGTGGAGGAGGAGAAGGCTTGGTAGGGGGTACATCTTCAACATTTTCTGTAATCGGAACGTCGTGTGGGGAATTCGGAATATGTTGAGTATCAGAGAGTTCATTTTCGGAATTAAAATACTGGTCAAGCTTCCGAAGCCGCCTTGGACGTTTGGGCTGTTTTTCTATGTCAGACGCTGCAGCTTTACCTTTTCGTTTAACCATTTTCTTTGGATTTTCAAGTCTGTCAAAAGCGTCTTGATGTGCTTGGTCAACATTACGAACTCCCGATGGAGATAACCGTCTGTATTCAGCGATGCATTGAACGTCCTTCGGAACTCGGTCCAACATCGTGATCGGAATTGATCCAATGAAATCGAAATCCTCCGATTTAGTGGTTGCAAACTGAGTGGTTGACAACGTCGGAATAACAGCTAATACAGAATCGGTCATGACATGGAGATGATTTTGCTCAATAGCCCGTTTCACCACAATAGACCAAAATCGAGCACAAGATATTTCAGAGTGACGGTTCTTGTAGTTTACGCTCTCGACGAATTGGCTCCAGAGAATTGACCCGTAATCAAGATTGATATCATGATAGAGTCCATAAAAGATAGAGTAAAAAGGCTTACTTGCACTGTCTGTGCCTGTCGTGCGTTCAGAGAAGCTTTTGAACAAGATGGTGAAAAGAAAGTTCCACAGAGGCGGTAGACCCTTCTTTGTGAACTTGGATAGTTGAGTTATGTCACCCTTATAGCCTAGTTGGTAGAAAAACCGTGGAAGAGTAGCAGGCGGAAGGGAATCAGGATCGACAACATCATTTGGATCAGTAAACCCTAGCAATTCCCCAAAACGGGACTTGGAAATGCGCGTCTTGATGGATCCTACTTCAAAAGTAACAACATCCTCAGCCTTAATGTAGTATGCTGACGAGTACGCAGACGAGAGATACATGATTGGAATTTCTTCTAAGGCGGTTAGGGCTTTGCAGATTCTTGAAAATTTGAGACACTCGATCATCGGCTGAAGAGCTTCATTATACTTGGAAGAGTTAAGATCAATAATCATATTCTGATTTTGTTTGATCTTCAGCATAAGATATGAGGATGTATTGTCGTTTGCAGAAGATGAACCAGCCATTTGAGAGTTCTTGCGAGTTCGCGAGAAAAAGAGGGCTTTGAAGATGGAGAGTTCTTGCGTGAGAGATGAAAAGCAGAGAAGAAAGAGAGTAACCCAAGAAACCCTTTAAATATCCTTTGGAGAGTGTTTGGAAAAGGAAATCCCGCATCAGACGATTTCGTTTCCCAAGAATCACGCTGAATCATCATGAGTGGCCCCCAAAAGTCGCATTGCAGGCGCGTGAAAGGCGAGAAAGTAGCTGCTGTGGAGATGACATTGTAACGGCCACGTCTTGATTATCTCATTCAAAATTTAAAAAAATTTTGATGAGTAAAGAAAAATGCCAGGTCATCAATCGGAATCCTTATCATAAAATCAACCAGAGTTAGAAAAATCAATAATGATTTTCGTGTAAGAGTGTGTCAAAGATAAAGAAGAAAATCAAGATTTATGTGGTAATGTGTGATGTCGGAATGACATAAAACTGATTGACCCCGGGCAATGATCTCTTCCTTCGGAATCAGGAGAGATTCGGAAGTGCTTTTGTGGGATCCCGTTGAATTACGATCAATTGATTGATAAGAATCATTGAAAGGTTTCTTTTAAGATTTTAGCTTTATGAGGTGGGTTGAACTTTCTTTCGAATTCCGAAAACGTGAGAAATGTCCGAAATCGGAAGAAAGGACTTGTTTGACCAGAGTAGTCATAAAAACAAGTGAGGGTAAGGAGAATTTTGACTGACTTGGGAAATATTTTGAAATCTCAAAAAAATGAAAAACTGGATCTCTTTGGATAGAAATTACTTTGGTGGAGTAGATTTCATAAAGATCACGCAAAAATAAAAGATTGAGATTTCCTTTGAAGTTTTCGTCAATTCGTTAGTGTGTTCGGATTTTTGGGTTTCATTCGAAATTGTGGTAGAAACAATTACGAGATCATGAACACAGAGTTTGTGTAACCATCAGTTTCCAGTGGTAATGCTGAAAACCTTCATAAGGGTTACAGTTATATGGAAATGTATTAAGTGTGGAGAATTGATAGAAGGGTCGAGAGAGGTTGTTTGAGTCTCACAGCGTCTCATGGTGAAAATGAGTTGCGATCTTTGACTAGACTTTTCGAAATCATATATTGAAATTGGTTTTTATTTCAATAATCATAGATATTCATTAGACAGATAGATAGGTGGAGAGAGAGAAAAATACTGCAAAATACCTCTGAGAGAGAAAGTCATTATGAGAACTCATTAAATGCTCCGGAGAAAAGAGTGGTTAAACGTCTAATCAGTTGCTAACCAGCCGTCTCTGCTTTGATGACGCGTAATAATTGCAACAGATTTGCATCATTACTCCCAAAAAGTAATTTAATATCCACTATTGGGAAGCCTAATCGGTGTCCTGTTTGCCTATAAAAGGAAAATATTGTTAGCAGAAACAGCACACACTCACGAGAGATTACCTTCATTGTGATCATCAAATGGCTCAGCGTCCTTACAACCGTGGTGACAAGGTTGAGGTGAAAATGCGTGAAGGTGAATACGCAGGTGGCACATATGGTGGGGTCGTCATGGCGGTTTGGAACCATTGGTATGAGGTCAAGATGACGACGCTCATGGATACTGATGGTGGTGGTCCCCTTACAATCCAGACCAGTTATCCCTACTTGCAGCCTGTCCCACCAAAAATCTTGGTGGAGTATAAACAGTTCGACCTCGTGGAGGTCTGGTACAAGCGGGGATGGTGGCCAGCGGTGATCATCCGGACAACTCCTCACAACCAGTTCCTGGTGGGACTGGCGGATGAGAGTCGTCTTTTTGTGGATGAGTGTGAGGTGCGACTCCATCAGTCCTTCCACCTAGGTGATCCTCCGATGTGGCACTATTAAATGCTAGCTCTGGAAGTGCCTTGGTGAATATGTCTGCCAGTTGATCATTTGAGCGAACAAAATGAATCTCGATGTTACCGTCTTCAACATGATCTTTGATAAAATGATATCTGAGTGCAATATTTTAGTCTTTGAATGTTGCACTGGATTGTGACACATCCGAATCGCACTTTCGGAATCACAGTAAAGAGGCATACGTTTCATACTGACTCCATAGTCTCTCGGTTGGTTTTGAATCCAGATTATCTGAGAGGTGCATGAAGCAGCAGCAATGTATTCAGCTTCAGCTGTTGAGAGTGACACACAAGTCTGTTTCCTTGATTGCCAGCTTACGAGTTTTCCATCGAGAAGTTGACATCCTCCTGAAGTTCTTTTGCGATCCAATCCACAACCACCAAGATCAGCATCAGAAAATGCTTGAACGAAGAAGCCAGATCCTGACGGATACCACAGTCCAAGAGAGGTTGTTCTTTTGAGATATCAGAATATGTTTTTCACAGCATTGTGATGTGGGTCTCTAGGATTAGCCTGAAATCTAGCACAATAACAAACAGCAAACATAATGTCAGGTCTACTTGAAGTAAGGTAGAGAAGTGAACCTATCATTTGACGGTAAAGAGTGATATCTGCTGCAGGTTTGTCTAGTGAAGATGTGAGTTTGGTTCCGAAAGCCATCGGAACTTTGACTTTAGAATCTCCCTTCATTTCAAATTTCTCCAAGAGAGACTTGGTATAAGCTTCCTGATTGATGAAGATCCCTTCTGAGCTTTGTCTGATGTTTAGACCTCGAAAGAAATTGATTTTACCCATCGAGCTCATTTCAAATTTTGTCTCCATCAGTTTTCGGAATTCAGCCGTTAGGCTAGGATGAGTAGATCCGAAAATAATGTCATCAACATAGATTTGAACAATCATCAGGTGAGTTCCTTCCTTTTTGCGAAAGAAAGTTGGGTCGACAGAACCTTGCTTGAACTTTGATTGCTTAAGAAACCGAGTTAAAGTTTCATACCAAGCTCTTGGAGCTTGTTTTAAACCGTAAACAGCTTTATCTAACACATAACAATGATCAGGATGTTTACTGTTCACAAAGCCTGGTGGCTGTTCAACGTAGACTGTTTCTTCTAATTCTCCATTCAGAAATGCACACTTGACATCCATCTGATAGACATCAAAACCCTTGTGTGCTGCATAAGCAAGAAAAATCCGAACGGACTCCAGTCTGGCAACTGGTGCAAATGTTTCTTCATAATCAATTCCTTCTTCTTGACAGTAACCTTTGACTACCAGTCTTGCTTTGTTCCGAATGACATTTCCTTCTTTGTCTAATTTGTTTCGGAATACCCATTTCATTTCGAGAACTGAAGCCTTTTCCGGGGTCGGAACTAATCTCCACACCCTGTTGCGTTCAAATTCATTTAGTTCATCTTGCATTGCTTGGACCCAGTCAGAATGATCGAGTGCTATTTAACTGTTTTAGGTTTAATCTTGGAGATGAACGAATGAAACATGCAAAATTCCACTTTTGAAAATAATGCGGCTTGCTTTTCTTTAGCTTGAGCTCGAGTGAGAACGCCAGCAGATGTCGCCCCGATGATTTGAGATTTTGGATGATCTCTCGTCCATTTTATCATTGGAGGATAATTTGGATCATATTCAGAATTGATTTCTGGAATAATTTCTTCTGCTTTCGATTGAACATCTGACTGTGCGTTAAGGTCATTGTTTTCAACTTCATTCTCTCCCTGGAAGTTTGCATCGTTTCTTGTATCAGAGTGACCCTGTTCAACCGATGGAGTGGTGGACACGGATTCAGGGGCCATACCCTCCCCATGAATGGGTGTGGAACTCTCCCCCTGGATGGGAGCTGGGTTCTCCCCCTGGATGGGAGCTGGGTTCTCCCCTTGGATGGGAATATCAGAATTGTGAGTTGGACCATTGTTCGGAATCGGAACATCAGTGGAGTTGTCGTGTGAAGTTTCGTTTTCACTGACAGTACTGTCTATAAGCTTTAACAACTCATCTCCTTGGTTATCTCTTGCGTTTGCTTCTACTGATTTTGCGTTTTCTTGTTCATCGAACAAATTCATGAATTCCTCATATAGATCCATAAGAGGAATTGTTGATGTATTTGATTCGGGAAAGATTTCTCCAGTCTTTGTAGTAAAGTGCTTTGCTCTTGAATTGTATCTATCATCAAAGGTGATGTAGTATGTTTCTTCAATCTTCCGAGATCTTTTGTTCAGAACACGATAGGTCTTTGAGGTAAGAGAATATCCCAGAAAAATGCCTTCATCAGCTTTTTCATCCCATTTAACACGTTTCTCTTTGGAGTTAAAAATTAAACACTTAGATCCGAAAACATGAAAGAATTTCACGTTCGGTTTTCTTTTGTTGATGATTTCATAGGGAGTGAGATTAAATCGTTTTGTGATGTTTGATCGGTTCTGAGTGTAACATGCAGTTGCGATGACATCGGCCCAGAAGTATAGAGGAAGTTTCGCAAAAGAGAGCATTGTGCGAGCAGCTTCACAAAGAGAGCGATTTCGTCTTTCTACCACACCATTTTGTTGAGGAGTATAGGGGGCAGAGAAGTTATGCGAGATTCCTTTATTGACAAGAAAATCATCTAGAACTTTATTTTTGAATTCTGTGCCGTTATCACTTCTTATCATCCGAACTAGCTTTCGGAGAAGATTTTCTATTTGCTTGATGAAGTTAATCATGTTGATCGATGCTTCAGATTTTTGCTTGAGAAAGAACACCCATGTGAAGCGAGAGAAGTCATCTACCACAACCAGAATGTATTTGTTGTGAGCAATACTTTCGATAGCAGACGGAACACAAAGATCAATGTGCAGAAGTTCCAATGGTTCGATGATCTTTGTGTTGATGATTGTAGAATGACTCTTCCGGCTTTGTTTTCCTAGCTCACGTGCATCACATAGTCGGTGTTTGTCGTACTTGAGTAGCGGTAATCCCCGCACAAGATCACCAAGTACTAGTTTATTAATATCACGAAAGTTCATGTGAGATAAACGTCTATGCCATAACCAACTATCATCGTTCGTAGCTTTTGTGAGCAAGCAGATGGCAGGTTTTCCTTGGATGGGTCGCATGTCCAAAGGAAACATCTCTCCTTTTCTTTTTAACTTCAAAATGATATTCTTGGATTCCTTTTCAACTAGTTCAGAGCCATCTTCATCAAATGAAACTTTAAGACCTGTTCCGACAACTAGTTGCGAGAAACTGATTAAGTTGTGCTGAAGTCCTTCAACATAAGCCACTTTCCCTATCGAAATTTCACCATTTGTGATCATGCCATAGCCTTTGATGTTTCCTGTTGCATTGTTTCCATAGCTAACTTTTCCTCCATTCGTTAGCGAGCGATATTCTCGTAATTCCTCCTTCCTCCCTGTCATGTGACGCGAACAGCCGCTATCAATGTACCATTCCGGATCATACTGTTCGTCACGCAAAACCTGCACAAGTTAGAGAGATTTAGGAACCCAAACCAATGTGGGCCCATGTGAGAATTTACGAGAGATAGGGAAAATGCATGATCTTTCAACCCAAAAGGATTTTCTCATGGTTGATTTTTCTTATTTTCAATTCGGAACACTTTCATTTTTGTGGATTGCCATTGTTCTTTAGCAAAACGAGATTTCATTGGAGTGAACGAGTAGGAAATTTGATAAGAATGGGTTTTCTGACTGTGAGAGTGAGAAGTAGGATTTGGAAGTTTGACTGAATGAGATGAGAATTTTGGTTTAAAATTAACGGTTGGGTGAATCTTGTTGGTTTTGAGATCCTGAGAGGTTTCAGGATAGAGCTTTGCCTTCCCCTTTGTATCACTTGAACCGAGAATATGAGTGGGATTCTTTGTTGGTATTGTTGAAACTGATGCTTTGGGTGTTGGTTTTGAGGTAGGCTCAAGTTTCTAAATCGGAATTGGATTGACTTTCTGGGTTGTGGTTAAGTCGTTTTTGTTTCTCCAAAACTGTTTTCTTTCTTTCAAATTATTTTTGTACCTGGCATTCATTTGTTTCCTTTTGGCGATTAGCTCTTTAGGAGACTTATGAATACAGGATGTTGAGCAGTAGTTAGAGTCAGATTTGAAAGTACTTGTCTTAGAGTTTGAAGAATTGAATTTCAAATTCTTTTTACCCCATAAACCATTTTGAGAGACAGAATTTTTACAGTTCAACGATCCAGAAATGTAGTTACCACGAGACTTCCACGAGGTCATTTCGGAAAGACCTTTGGTCTCATCCGAGTTGTCAATCGGTTCTGACCAAAAGAAAGAATCACAGACATCAGAATTATCGTTATCGACTAGGACTTTAAGTTCAGTTACATCTTTTGTATTTAGGCCTGGTTTAACGAAAACTTGATTTGGTACTGTCTGAATCTTTGGAAAAATAGTGGCCTGTTTGTTTAAAGTGTGTGATCCTTCATTTTCAACAATTCTCGCAAAAACAACTGAATTTTCAGAAATGAGATTTTTCTTAGTTTCAGTAGAATTGGATACGAATTCCGAACAGTCAATTTCATCCTCAACAGATATCTCACTCATATCACTTTCATCAAAATCAGAAATATTCTCATTAATGGGAGTATTATCAGAATTTAATTTAGAGCATAGTGAGTGAAAATTCTTTAAGGTCGCTGTTTTAATTTCCTCATGGTCATTTTCTGAAAAATATTCTTTAACCATATTTTTATGTTCTTTGGACTGAATATATCTTTCAATTTTATCAAGTCTGATTCGATAATCTTCCGAAACCTCATCGGATGAAACAATGGTTTCACATCTGTGACATTCTGCATCTATTTCATCCTATTTCAACTCAAGAAAGGGCAAAATCATTTTGTGTAAACCCCTGCCTATATCACAGTCAAGATGCAGTTGAGTAATATTATTGTAAAGACGCTTTGCGATTAAACAAAAAATATTTCTCTGTTTGACAAGAACTAGATTATCCCTTTTGACATAAATGATATCATCTCGTGCTCTAACTAACTCACTATCCAACGCCTCGATTCTCATTCGTCTCTCCTCATTCTTATTCGATACCCTGCTCAATTGATCATTTAGGTTAGAATTGCTTAGACGTGTTCTTTTTAAGCTATCACTCAAACTAGAGACAGTGAATCTAAGATCATCTAATTCAGTATCATAACTAGAAGAGCAAATATTTAAATATTTAAGGATAGAGCGTACCTTGTTGACCACAGCCTCACATTCCTCTACTTGTTCAGAAACAGGTCTCGCAGCAAAACAACTTGCTGAGGGTTGGCACCCATCGGTAGGGTACCCTCTGTTGTCGGGATGATCAGCCTTCACCATCAAACATCGGCCATGCGTCGGATTTCTCACCTCCTCATCTTCCGAGTCCGTTGACCAAACCTCAATAGCACCAAACTCGCTATCCTCCTTTACCACGAAGGCTGCTTTGGTAGATGAAGCATCATTCTTTTTCAGTTCCGCAATCTTCTTTGCGTAATAAGCTTCATCCTTTACCTGCTCCTTCTTCTCAGCTTGCTTTCGGAGCAAATAGTCTTTCACAAAATGGTTCTTACCTTTACAGTAATGGCAATCATAGCCTGAGTCTCCAACGAGTTTCTTCTCCTCATCACCTTTCTTTTTCTGGCTTTCTTCCGATGACTTTTCAGAATTGAAACCTCCTTGTCGACTTCGGTTTTCGAATTTGGAGAAGTTTTTCTTAAAGAATTTCTTGGGATTTGATACCATTAATGATTTGTCTTCTCTAGTCATATCATCGTCTGAAAAATCTGAGTCGGAATCGATTTCTGCCGATTTCTTTCCAGCAGCAACCAGTGCGAGTGAACCAAGACCGACAGTCGCTTTGGCTTCCGAAATGACTTCCTTTTCATGGGACTTGAGGATTCCCACAACTTTAGCCAGAGTGTAAGTTTTGAACTGTTCATGCGCTTTTATGGTTGATACGATAGCCTTCCATTCGGAACGAAGACCATCAAGAAAGGTAACCTTTTGCTCAATAACAGTCCGAGCCAGATTGTATTTTAATAATCGACTGAGAAGATGATTGTATCGATTGAATGTCTGAGTTAGAGTTTCTTCCGGACCTTGTGTAAAAGATCCGAAATCGGAAAGAAGAGTGGTCTGAATTGAGTGCTCAAGGTCAGCATCTCCGGAGTACAATTCTTTAAGTCTATCCCAGATCTCTTTAGCCGTCTCGCATGAACTAACCAGGCGAAGAGTGTCTGCTTGGAGAGCAAATCTGATAATTCTGAATGCTTTAATGTTGCACATTAGTTTATCTTTTTCATCTTGAGGAATGTCTGTGTGAGTAACAAGCAAATTGTTGTATTCTTTTAGGGTTTTGATAACCAACCCTCCTTGTAGCCATGTGGACATGAGTTTCTTCAGTAATAGCTTGCCAAATCGTTGCTCCATGTTCTTCAATGCCAAGAACATAATCTTCAAAATGTAACGCCCAGACCTCATACTCTTGAGTAAATAGAATTGGAGTCCTGGTAGTGGATCCAATGCTGCTTGAAGGATTGAAAGACTGAGTATGTGAGTCGTCAAAAGCCATTGAAACTCGTTTACTGTTTGAATCAGAAGTGTAAGATCAAATCAAAATAAGAATCGAACGTAAAGATCAAAGTCTGATATCCAAAATCGATCAAAACGATAAAGATAATCAAATCAGATATGTGAATAACACAAACTCCCGCTCTGATACCAATTGTTAAAACACAAGAGTCGGATCGAGATTCAAATAATGCGGAATAATGTAAATAAACAAGATCAAGAACAGAAAATATGAAGAACTGATGTCTGATGATTAATATGCAACTCAAGAACAATTCGATGTGAACTATTCTGTATGAGTGCCGTAGAAAAGATTACAAAAGTTAACCCTAATAAGGGTACATGCATGCTATTTATACAAAAGAAACTAAGTATGGAAGGACAGACCCATTCCATAACCGATAGCTAATCTAATGGCATTAAATCTGGCGAGAAATCCGATTAGCATCTTTGACTCAATCTTTATTTATGACTCAACATTGAGAGACACATAGGTGAACTGTATAAATTTGGTCACCCTTTAATCAGGAGTTGAGCATTAACTCGACTCGCTGGTATGTTCATCCAGATGTATAGGAAGGGTAACCAGATAAGACAATCATGGAAATGCATTCAATGTTGACTCTGTATGAGTCGTTCATGGAGAAGCATAGTTCCATTGATTCAGCTGCTTTGAGATTGAGTCCAGTAATAAGGCACATCAAGAAATGATCCAGATCGTCTGGACCGGTTCTTCGATATCTCAAACTGGGAATCCACAAGGTGGGACACAGTCACAGAAAGATTGGAAAAATGCTCCGAAGCTGAACGGTTTGGCAACTCAGGAATATCTTAAAAATCAAAACTCATGATCCTTAATTCCTTGGTACAGGATGTGTTTCTCACATATGCTCTGTATGCATGGACTCTGTAGGATGCGGGATGTTGTTGCATAGGAGCATATTCAGATTGGATCTGAAGCTCATGTTGTTTTGGAGTTTAGTTAGATATTATGACCTTGTTATTAGCTTATTAGATGCGTGCGACATTGTCTGTCATATAGTACATTGTTCAAGGATATTTTGTTTTTTTTATAAAATGTTGATTTTCTTTTAATACATGTTTGTTTAAATTATCCTTGAAATGTTGTATGAGTATGTTAATTGCATGAATAGCAATAACTTGAATGTTGATACATCCAAAGTGTTTGGATTCATGAATTGTGTCCTCTATGATTGTTAAAGTAAATTTTATAAGGATCAATTCAACCAAAGGTCCAGTTGGACAGGACATTGGAATCATTTAACTTAGAGTCACATGATGAATTGAGTTCTTAATAAAATCATTTGTGGCAAGAAATGAATCACCCAAAGATCCAATGGATAGAATTTTGGAATCAGTTGACTTAGAGTCAGGTGATGATTGAATATCTTGAACAATATTAACAAAGTCATAAATTTACATAGAGATGTAAAGGACATTAAGATTATGGGCAACGAACACACTAGTTACTGTGTATTGCTCGAGTGTTTGAACAGAACACAATTAGTTATACTTCATAATATTTGCCAACTAGTTTGACAAATATGGCTTCGCTTATCAGAATAAGCGACTGATTGAAACCTTGAACTGTTCAATGACTTCAAAGGAAGTATAAGATCAACAGAACCTGAGTGACAACATAAACTGAGAAAATGTTTCAGAGTTTATTCTCTTCGAAGAACATTAATGGTTATAATATGTCTTAGGGAAGATGATGGAGCATTCGTCTAAATAGTTCGATCATTGATACACTTCCAATTAGTTTTTCAATGAATTGAATATTCAACCAGTCAGACCATAGAAACCATATTCCAACCACGTCTTAGACTAAGTAGGTTTTTCAGACACTGTCTAAAGTGTAAAGATGGGATCGTCCCACTTATACATAGAAAGTACAGGGTCTTGTGGCGTTCGTCCGAACCTTATGACTAGCATGTACCTGATCAGCAATGTCATTTCATTTGCTATCCAACTGTAACTATGAAAGAAGAGTTCTTTTGGAAAGGACTCATATTCTAAGAAAACAGTGGGAGTAAGAATAATCCTAAATGAGTTCAGGATTAGCCTGTTAGGAATTAATTTTAGTTGCTTTAATATTTTATTTATAGGAAGTAAAAATGTAAAATATCATAGTTATAGGGTTTCTTAGGTAAATCGGTGTGAACCGAACAACACTTGGTTGTTCGGTTTGGTCCTTGTGGTCGACAACCCTTGTTGGGCTTGTTTCTCGGTCCATGGGCCTAGGTTGCTAGGGTTTTAGGCTTAGGGTATTTAAGGCTCTATGAGCCACCATTATGAGGGGTGATTGCCTTGAGAAAGTTCATTGTTCACTCAAGCAATCACAATCTTATGTACTAGACTATTGAATATAGTGTGCATTGAAGATTAATCTCTTTGTGTTCTTGTGTTTGGATTGATATCATTGTGATCTACAGAGTATTGTGGAGCTATAATTGGTATCAGAGCTTGTTTTTTATATTAATCTTCTCATTGTTCTTGGAGATTGTAGAAATTTTCGAGAGTTTGATCCGTTTTTGGACCTTTTTTGGGTGTTTTTGGTGTTTTTGTTCTTGAAATTCTTAGTGTTCTTGATTATCTTCATCCAAAAATCATCTAAAAATCACTTTTTGATCCAAAATCACTATTTACGGAACTGTTCTTGCGTGATTGGGATTGCTCCGTCAAGACTTTGAAAGTTGTTCGGCGGCGGATTGTTCCGGATTAGGGTTTCCTTGGGTTTCTCGGTGGCGTCTAGGGTTTGCTGAAGGGTTGTTCAGCGGCGCTTAGTAATTAGGGTTTTGATTGGGTTCTTTTGTCCTATTGAGGTGGTTCGGTCAGCCCTTTAATCCTTGTTTGGTGCCTTAGGGTTTTGATTTGCTCGGTCGCCTGGCTGCTCGGTCAAAATTTGTTGATCGGTTGGGTTAGTTCTTCGGTGTTTTGATTGCTCGGTGTGCTTGTTACTCGGCTGCTTGTGTTTATGTGTTAATCAGTTTCTGTTGATCGGTTTTTTGAGGTTGTTCGGTGTTCCTGTTACTCGGTTTAGCATTTGTTTGGTGGTTGTTCGGTTTGTGCGATTGTTCGGTATTACTGAGGTTATTTGGTCCAGTCACGTGTTATTTGAATTTTTTTTGTGATTTAATTTCTCGAAGCATCTTCAAAATTTCCGATGGATCCCGCTATGTCAAACGTTAACCACGATATCGATTCTGTTATGGGTACCGTTCCACGTATTCAACGTTTAATCAATGCCGAAGGTTTTACCGAATAGAAATATCGATTTGAACAATACATTAAAATGAAAGATGTTAAGCTGTAGAAGATCTTTTTACGTCCACCAGTCAGAATTACCGTAACTAGAGGCGAAGTTTTGGTGGATAAACTGTTTGAAGAATACACTGATTTGGATTTTGAAAAGGTTGAACCTGATCAAAGAGCCATTGCTACCCTTTCTATGGCACTTTCTCTTGAAATTGCTCAGGGTTTCCGTTAATACGCAACTGCTAAATCTTTGTGGGACGCTTTGATTGACGTATATGAAGGAAATGAGGATATGAAGCAAAGCATGCAAGATATGCTTCGCCAAAGGTTCAACATGTTTAATCACATCCTTGGAGAATCTCTGGAAGCCCAGCTACAATGGTTCATCACCCTTCACACTGAGTTATCTACTGCTGGGATTTCTTTTCCCAAGATTGATGTTAACAAGAAGCTTCTAAATTCTCTTCCTAGAAGTTGGGACATGAACGTGGCTTTGATCAAGAAGACTAAAGACTTAGCCAGACTTTCACTTTCTGAGATTATGGCTATCATGAAATCTTATGACATAGATGACAAATAGAGAGAAATGAATCATGTAAGCTCGTACCAGTCCGCTAACATTGGTACTTCAACCAATAATGCATTCGCTGTCCAAGCTACTAGTCATGCCATTACAAAAGCCCCAACTCAATTTCAACCTGGTTCATCCTCCGTGGCACCTCAAGCTCCACCTGTTGCTGCTTCTTCTGTCAAGACCCCAACTGTTGCTCAATCTCTTCCTGAAGGTGCTGAAGAAAATCTTGGTTTGATGGCTGGTCTTTTGAATTGTTACAATGCCTTGGTTGCTAGTGAACTGTTCATCCTATGACTGCTGGAGACCTTGATCAAATCAGTCCAGATGACTTGGAAGAGATGGACATTTCTTGGCACATTGTTATGGCTGTGCACAGGTCCAAGAAATTCACTCAAGAACAGGAAGGAATAGCTGGGTAAACAACAATGGTGAGAGGAAGGTGAGCTTTGGAAAAGCTAATCTGAGGTGTTTCAAATGCAATGAGCTTGGTCATTTTGCTCGTGAGTGTACCAAGCCAATAATGGAGAATCCAGACAGAACCATGGTGCCAGTTGGAACGAATCGTGAAGTTGCTCATCCTCATAATGCTGAAAGGGCAATGGTAGCTCAACAATTCACCTGGGAGGATCAGTTGCAGGACCTGAACCTGAATGGAGAGGGCAGAGATCACCTGGCCCAGATTGAAGGAGAGATGGACGTAGATGCTGCTGAAGGGGAGATGATGGATTTGTAGTTTGCCTTCATGGTATCTACTACTCCTGCCGGTGATGAGGTTAGTGAAGTTTCTTGCTCTTCACAGTCCTGTATTGATATAATTGCTAGATATCGTTAACTGAATGAAAACTTAGTTAGAGAAATTTTAGAAACTGAAAACCTTGTTCACAAACACAAAAGAAAACTAAAACCCCTTCAAGAAGCCTTAGATGCCAAAACTTCTGATTATTTTAAAATACAATACGAACTTAGCACAACTAGATGTCACCTTAGGTTTGCCAATGAAGATATTGCTAGTTTGACTGCTGAACTAAATGCATTAAAATCAAAATTTGAAAAAGCTGAATCAACTTTTAAGAAAGTTTATGTATCTAGTGAAGTAGTTGAAACTATACTTGAAAAACAAACTGTTTGGTCAAACATACAAGGTGAAGGCATTGGGTATAGTGCTGTTCCTCCTCCTTATAATAATAATTTTACTCCATCCCCAGACTCTGAAGAATCAGAAGAATGTTTTCTATCAAATTATATTCAAAGAATACATCTGGCACCGCTGAGAGTTCTGAAATGAAAAATACTGATGTTTCTATCTCATGTGCATATAAATTAAAAACGAAGATTGAGGAAGTCGAAGACTCGCCTACTTTTAATTCTATTAAAACTTGTTTGAAGACTACTTCTGATGATTTTTGTGTTGATGTTAAATTTGACTCTAAGACTCCTGTTGATTCTAAAACTTCTTGTGATTCTATTAGTTTAAAAACTGCTAGGAAAAAGATTTTGGTTGATAAATCTGTTGCATGCTTGTATGTGTGTGGAAATGATTTGCTTAAATTTGGACCTGGACAAAATTCCAATGTACCTTTAAAAATACAGACTTGTTTTAAGTGTGGAATTGTCGGTCACATTGCCAGGAATTGTCCCCGACACATGTAAGCTTCTCAAAATGAACAGTTTTTGTAGAATGTACCAAAAGGGAAATCTTATAAGAGAAAACCCTCTAGGTCACGTTCTAGAAAGAGAAATCAAAATAACACGAATGCCTGGAATCGAACTGCTTCTAGAAGTAACTATGGCTTTCCAACTTTTGTAAGACCCAAGTCATTTCAAGAATCAACCTCTAGTAGTTCTGATTCTACTTCAAATGATAATGTTCCCATTTGGTCAAAAGATAAACGTTTTAAACCAAATGTTAAATGGGTTCCCAAAGGCAGTGCTAAAACATTTTCAAATGTCTCACCATTAATTGATAATCGTGACATGAGCTTTGAATCTGTTAGATGTGTTGATAGTAAAGGTAAACCCATTTTTCGTATGGACTGGGTGCCTAAATCTAATTGATCCCGCGACTTGTGCAGGAACAGTTACGGAGGAATATTAGCAGACCTTGGTATGTTGATAGTGGCTGTTCTAGGCACATGACAGGTGACATGTCCCAACTTCACGACATTGAAAAATTCAACGGGGGATGTGTTTGCTTTGCGGGAGGTGAAAAAGGGATGATCACACAAAGAGGGACGATGTTGAATGGTGTGTTGAAGTTTGAGAACGTGAATTTTGTACCTGAGCTCAAGCACAGTTTGCTAAGCGTTTTTCAAATATGCGACAAGGGTTTTTCAACCTACTTCACAAAGAAGGAATTTCTGATTCTCAAGCCCAGCTTAGTCATTCCAGAGGAGTGGATTCTTGTTCGATCGGAATGAAAAAGCAATGCTTACATCATCGACATGAATCACAACACTCCCGAAAATGTCACCTGCTTATTCTCTAGAGTTGCAGAACAAAATGTGATGTTGTGGCACAAACGTCTTGGTCATGCCAACGCAAAGAATCTGAATCGTCTTGCAAAGAACAACATGGTTGCAGGACTTCCAATCAAGTACTTCATCCCATTCGAGAAATGTGTTGCCTGTGCTCAAGGCAAACATCACAGAAAGTCATATAAGCCCAAGCAGATCAATTCCATTGATCCGATTCTTCAGCTGATTCACATGGATCTTTTTGGCCCGGTCAATATTCTTAGTCTCAATCGCAGTTCTTACTGTTTAGTTATCATTGATGATTACTCACGTTTTACATGGATTTTATTCTTAAAGAAAAAAGTGAAACTGCAGATCTGGTCATTAGATTCGTCAAGCTTATTGAAAATCAAACGAATCAGAAGCTAAAAGCTATCAGATGCGAAAATGGAACGGAATTCAAGAATACAGTTCTAAACAAGTTTTTTGCAGATAAAGGTACCTTGCATCAGTATAGTGCTGCTCGTACTCCACAACAGAATGGTGTTGCTGAGCGACGAAACAGAACTCTTATTGATGCTGCACGTACCATGCTGTGCAATTCTAAATTGCCGGTGATTTTCAAGGCTGAAGCCATCAACACAGCCTGCTATGTTCAGAATCTGGTCATCATCAACAAACCTCAAATGAACACACCTTACGAGATTCTTTATGGTCACAAGCCTAATGTTTCACTTTTTTTGCACCTTTGGCTGCCCTTGCACTCTTCTTCATCTTGAAGCTACTCCGAAGTTCAACTTCAAGGCGGATTATTGTTAATTCGTTGGATATGTAAATAAAACTTCATATCGGGTGTACAACATGGTGACAAAGCAAATCGTGGAATCATTTGATGTTCGCTGGCTACAAGAAAATCCAACTGATGCCCGTGTTGGACCTGACTGGTTGTTTGACTATGTTGAACTGTTTAAACCTCTCTATGTGTTTTCAGATGTTGTTTCAGGCACACAACCAGGCCCCAGTGGAACTAATAGTTAAGATGCTGAAGAGATTGTTCCTGATCTTATCACTCCGTCAGTTATTTTTGAAGATCCTATTCATGATGGCGGTGCATCTCCTGTTTCTGCTTCTATAACTGAGGATGCTCCTGATGAGTACATTGCAAGCACCTCTCACGACTTTAGAGATTCTGATAGATGTGCTTCAGGCTCAGATAGGGTTGAGAACTAACTAATCTTCCGGTCTCGTCTGCTTCGCTCCAATATGTTGTTCCTTCAGGAATTCAACGGAACCATCCAATTGACAATGTTATCGGCCCTCTGGATGATGGTGTCTTAACCAGAAGCCAAAATGGTCAAGTCAACAAGTGTCTCTATTCGTGCTTCATTTCTCAAATGAGCCGAAGAACGTAGAGATGGCACTCAATGAACCAAGTTCGGTGGATGCCATGCATGAAGAGCTGAACCAATTTGAGAAGTTGAAAGTCTGGCAATTGGTGGAACTACCCGAAGGAAAAAAGGCTTTGGATACAAGACGGGTGTTTCGCAACAAGCAAGATGATTCTAGAGTAATTGTGTGTCATAAGGCACGCCTGGTGGTTTGAGGCTTTAGTCAGATAGAAGGACTATATTACACGGATGTTTATGCTCTTGTGGCGCGTCTTGAAGCGATCCGGGTCTTCCTTGCCTACGCTTCTTACATGAACTTTACTGTCTACCAAATGGACGTCAAGACGGCTTTCTTGTACGGTGAGGTGAAAGAGGAAATTTATGTTGATCAACCTCCTGGTTTTGTTAACTCCAACTTTCCCAATCATGTCTACAAGCTTGATAAAGCCCTTTATGGTCTGCATCAAGCTCCTCGTGCTTGGTATGCTACCTTGACGGAACATTTGTTGCAACACGATTACACTCATGGCAGTATTGATCAGACTTTGTTCATCAAGCACCAGGATGATGATCAAATTGTTGTCCAGATCTATGTAGATGACATCATCTTTGGTTCAACAAGCGATGTTTTGTGCAAGATGAAGAAAAGATTTGAGATGAGTTTGTTGGGAGAGATGACGATGTTTCTCGGGTTGCATGTTAAGAAAAGTTCAACGAGTATCCTGCTTCATCAAGCGAAGTATGTGGAGGATATTCTTGTAAAGTTATATTTCAAGGATGCGAAAGAGGCTAACACTCCAATGGCTGAGCGACCTCTACTATCTTCAAACTCAGATGACCAATCAGTTGATCAAACTTACTATCATTCGATGATCGGTTCGCTGATGTACCTAACTGCTAGCAGACCGGATATCATTTTTGCAGTTTGCAAGTGTGCTCGCTATCATGCTAATCCTAAACCTTCTCATCTTGATGACGTCAAACAGATCTTTAGATACCTTAAAGGGAGACCAAATTTTGGTCTCTGGTATCCAAAGAACCGTGAATTTGATCTTTACGCTTTTTCAAATAGCAACTATGGAGGGTGTGAAATTGATAGAAAGTCCACCAGTGCTGGATGTCAGTTTCTAGGAGACAGACTGATCTCATGGCAATACAGAAAGCAACAGACCGTGTCAACGTCTACAGCTGAAGCTGAGTATGTTGCTGCCTCGGCTTGTTGTTCTCAGGTCATTTGGATGCAGCATCATCTTCTTGACTATGGTATGAACTTTCTTGATACTCCTATCTTCTGTGACAATGAGGCTGCTATCCAAATTGTTAAAAAACCCAGTCCAGCATTCTAAAACAAAGCACCTTGATTTAAAAATTTATTTTATCAGAGATTGCTTCGAGCGAAAATTGATCCATTTGGAAAAAGTCTACATTGATAATAATGTGGCGGACTTATTCACAAAACCTATTGCAAAGGCTCGATTCAATGTGCTAGTTGAAATGCTGAAAATGATATGTTTCACTGATTATTGAATCAGTTCTGTAAATATTTTTTACTTTATTTTTGTTTAGGTAAATTTGTTCATGTTTTATTTCCGCTATTCTTCCCATGCACAAATTTAGGGGGGGAAGAAAAACAAAAATTTAACCTAGTCCAAGGTTTCTTCGAGAACTTTTGAAAACAAGACAAAAATCAAAAAATTTAAAAATACAAAAATATTTTTTAGTTTTTTTATAATTTTCATATCTTTCCTTTAAAATTTTGAAAATCTAAAAACAGTTTTACCTACCGACGATGCATCAAGTTTATACCACTCACTGCTGAGGTAATTTTTAAGTGTTTGTGATCCTCATTGGTACATCTCAATGAGTGTGAAGCACTGACAACCGCTTCTTATCCAATCTAAAAGTTTTATTGTATAACACAAACTTCTAGACACTTTGAGAGAAACCACTCTAAGTCGAGAGTTAAAAAGTCTGTGCCGATGGTTAGACTGCATACTATAGTCTATCACGCGAACCAGTCTATTCTTAACCATCTTTACAATTTTTCATGCAAGAAATAGACGATTCATTACTTTAAACCAAGTAATGATGATATTTCGACATTCTATGCTAATGATCCCTGCTACAACACCAGTAGTAGATGTGAGGCATCAACAACCTTTCTTACATACAAAGCTTCTAAATTCAAGAGTTGGACGATTCAGTGTAATAAACCATACACTGATGACAATTCGAAAGTCTAGCCGATGAGTATTTCTAATAGCCAAGACATATTACACACTCATACCACTTTTGACCTAAACTTATTCTAAACAAAAAGTTCGTGACTGAATGTGATATTACCTTACATTGATGAAACATTGAAACTCTGGATCAGTGATCGTTGTTGTTAACCACAATAGCTGTGAGACCCCAACAACCTTACCTGATTCAAAATTGGCACTACGATGGTACACTCCGCCGAGTTTGGATACCATTGAAAGTCTCGCCAAGAGCCATGTCAACTTGTTGACTTGTCAACTGCATTAAGAGTAGTTCTCCGATACTCAAACAATCGCAGTGCGTTCCCCCGGGTTCATACAGATACTGCGAGAAGTCTCATTATGAGCCAAGGATGAATCCTTGAACAACTTTGGTGAGAGTTTCTAACATCGTGACCCATAGGATTTGCTGTCAATGAAATGTATTGAGAAACGCCAGTCAAATGCAACGTTCAAGAATTTCGACAAGAAGTTTTGTTCCCGAAGAAGGTGAAGCTGAATTCTATGTGAGAAGTTGTTTGAATTCCTCCTCAATCAACTTGTTACTACATTAACACCTGAAGTGATCAAATGAAGAGATGTAGAGTCAGACTCCAATCAAAGTCAAAGTCAAATCAAAGCTGGAGGTGCTGATTCAAGACATATTCTAATGCCTAAGGAGCTTACCAATCCAAATCTGAAGGCGACCTGCATCGTAGACAAAGTTGTTGCTTCAATAAGCTGAATTCTATCAACATTCACTCCTGTCACCTGCTAAGAGGAAGGTTTTCCTGCTAAGGAGAAGACTGTCAATTTGAGGAGGAGAGTGTTGAAAATTCTCTGCAGTGTTCAACTAAAGACGAAGAGAAACCTGAAGATAAATGAAAGCATTAACCCAAGGGGCAGATTGTTAGGAATTACTTTTAGTTGGTTTAATCTTTTATTTATAGGGACTAAAAATGTAAAATATCATAGTTATAGGGTTTCTTGGGTAAATCAGTGTGAACCGAACAACACTTGGTTGTTCGGTTTGGTCCTTGTGGTCGACAACCCTTGTTGGGCTTGTTTCTCGGTCCATGGGCCTAGGTTGCTAGGGTTTTAGGCTTAGGGTATTTAAGGCTTTATGAGCCGCCATTATAAGGGGGATTGCCTTGGGAAGAGTGCTAAGCTAGAGAGAGAAAGTTTATTGTTCACTCAAGCAATCACAATCTTATGTACTAGACTATTGACTATAGTGTGTGTTGTCGCCAAATATTCTAAGTGCGGAAAGTAAGATTGTGGAAAGTAAAGTTCCGTAACAGAGGTTTTGGAAGAGGACAAGTCCGAAGACTTGAGTTGATTTGCGGAATGTAAAGAGTACTTAGAAAATATCGATAGCTCAACAATACATAAAGTGAATTTACAGTCAGATAATAAGAAATGTAAAGACAGGAAATTTAAGATGCTGGAAACATAAAGACTGAAAGAAATGCTGATAAGAATTGGAGAGTTGATGGAATGAGAGATTGTATTGATAAATGTAAAAGTGTTACACAAAGTCTCTCAAACTCATGAGGACTGAAGATGGACGTGGTCCCCCTTTTATAGGATAAGGGAAGACCTTTGGATAAAGACCTATGGACTGAAGAGTAGACAACACGTCTCTCTTCAGTCAGACAAGAAGGATAAAACTAATATAATAATACAATTTCAGACTAGGATGGCTTATCTAGAATAAAATAATATGCTAAGTACAACCGACATGCTTCTAAAAGGCCATGCCTGATCTACTCTAATCATATCCTATACGTTGAAGTGCTTATCCTTTTCCTTATCTTCAAGATGATCTTCAGATCTTCAGTCTTCTTTGTAGAACGATTAAGTATGATAGTTCCTATAAGTTGATCATATTGATATTCTGAAATCCTGAGAGGATTTCGGAGTCCTGTCATTTCTGAATCAGAGTATCTTGGGAATATGATCTTTGTTGGTCTTGTGTGGTCTTCTAAGTTAGTTCGGAGTATAGACTTCCGAACTATGTCTTCTGAGAAGTGTACCTTCTGATCCTGATATAATTTGGAGTTCCGAAATCCAAGACTAGATTTCGGACGTCTAAAAGATTATCAGAACACAACTTATCCAAGACAATAATTATAGATATAAGGCACATTTAAGTATCACATTCAACACATAACTATTTGTTCATTACTTAGATCATTCATATAAAATACTTGTCTAACATTCCATCAAAACAAAGAGATTAACACTACATCCAAACACATCAAATGACGAGTTGGTCTACGATCTGACTTTAGCACTAACAATGTGCATTGAAGATTAATCTCCTTGTGTTCTTGTGTTTGGACTGATATCATTGTGATCTAGAGAGTATTGTGGACCTACATAGCCAATTGAAATAACCTTTAGTCATCACTAGGCCTTGACCAGGAATCAGATTCCTGTTAAACCTGACATACTCTTCTCTTAACCAGTAGTATCGGTCACCGTCATAAGTAGTTATGATCTGGGCGACATACCGATTAGTGGTAAAACACTAAAGTTGGTACGGATAAGCAATCCGACTACTTGGAAGCATTGGTGAGCCCGGTTGCTGCCAAATAAGAGAACATTAGGCCGAGATACAGTCTATGTGACAATTTAATTGATTTTACACATGGTCTAATAACCTGTGAAAGTAATTGAACCATCAAAAGAAAGCGACATAGATAGAAATGTACTTACAAAAGATCTGGTTGAATGAGACGATACTCGGAGTCAAGTAATTGATTTCGAGAGAAGCACTCTCAATAGAAGATGAATTCCGAAAGGATACTGTTTAGCAAAGCTGCACCTTGTGAGTCGTTAGTGGAGCGTGTGTGGTTTACCAGCACACTAATAGAGACTCACAAAAGAGCGTGACAATACAAAGGTACATGGACCCGGGATTCATCCCACGGGCATCTCGCAAGAAAAGATATTCAGATTCTCAAAATATGTCAAA
Organism: Cichorium intybus; assembly: GCA_023525715.1. NCBI lineage: Eukaryota > Viridiplantae > Streptophyta > Magnoliopsida > Asterales > Asteraceae > Cichorium > Cichorium intybus. Next base: position 97,588,572 of record CM042012.1, read on the forward strand.
AGTTTGGATTTTGTGAATATCCTGAAAGATTCTGTCACACCCCCAAACCACGATGGCGGAAACGTCTGAGGGTGGAACGGAACATAGTATCACAACCATCGCATACATTGAAACATAAGTAAATAAACAACCATCTTACATTGAAATTGGAAAGTTACATTATTCAAATGATATTGTTTCATCCCGATTACAAACTAATAACGAAATAAATAAAAGAGACGTCATCGCGTCCCATCCCAAAAGAGGTAGTCAGACCTGACTAATTGTTACCTGAGAATACAAGTAATTTTGCAAGTGTCAACATTACGTTGGTGAGTTCATAAGATTTTTGTAGTGAGAAATTTAATAATTCCTTTGTGAAAATCAATAGTATATGTACCAAGAAAAATGGTATTTTTCTTTAACGTTATTGTAGTTTTAAAACCCAAAGACTAAAATGTGTAACGCATTTTGTAGTATAAAGCCAGTAAAAATGTATATTTCCACGTAAACATTTTAATTAGTTGATTTCCCATGCGAGACGCCCTATAACCATACTGTAACCATGTAGGCCTGCTTCGACGTTCTTCAGGCGTCGGACTGTTATGACATTTGTCACCTCAGACCCGTCGGTCGTGCGGGGTTGTCAATCCCGTATAGATCTATACACAAATATCACGCTTTCTTACCGAGACTCTGGTTATAAATTTCAGGACTTATAGTATGTACTTAAATAAGCACTGTGAAGACCCGTGTCACAAAAATGTATGTATCAATCAACTTGTTTACGTAAAGTTTGTATATGAAAAACCCTTGTAATTGTCCATTATCATTTTTCCCATGATAATATAGTAATGTATAATAATTATATATTTGTATATAATTATTTGTCTTGTTCTAACCGTTATGGTAACATTTGTATCCACAAACTATTCCTATAATAGTTTATTTTTGGTATTCTGTCGTGAAAAGCATTTATTTACGAATATATGTGAAATAACTTATTTAAATGGTTATAAACAACATTTTTTAAAATATTTTCCATAATAGTGGTGTAATAACTTGGTTATACTATTTATTAATTCCAATATAATATTTCATGACTATCAAATAAAGAACAGCCAGGTAGAAGATCAAATGGGGAGGCAGGACCCTTTCAGCGTATAAGCCTTTCGGAAATCCAGCAACCTAGCCCAAATGATCGGCCTAGACACCGCTCTCGTAAGTAGAGCATTCGATATTATATTTTGGAACTATAATTGAATTGTTATCATAATGATGTTTACAAAATTCACATTTTGTTTACTATTGTTACAAATGAGTATAAATAGCTATTTTTACAGTATAACTTGTATTCTCCCCCTTAAAAACTTGAATAAAGATAAAAAGAAGGGGTATGAACTCACCTTAATGCCGATGATGATCTTATCACCAATTGTTGTTAGATCGCCTGACTCTTACTGCTTCTAACTCGAATCCTCTTTTTCTATCTTTCTACTATATTTTCAAGCTATATCTCTACAACTCTCTCGATATGTGTATATAGCTTGTATTGGTGTGGTTTGATTATGAGAATTTGAGTCCTATTTATAGTAGATTTATTTTCGTATAGCGGCCCTCAAGATACATGTATTTGACTTTTACAGCTTTTAGAAATTGTTTATGACAAAACATACCCTTAAAATACTCTTTAAATAGATTAATAGTTTTTATACAAAAAGAATGATTTTTGTTTATAAAACTATAATATACAAAAATCGTAGTTTAATAATATCAACTTTTTAACTAAAAAGCTTTAACGAATTAACGTAAGGGTATTAATTGTATGCTTAATGAAAATATAGGGTTTAAATGTAAATACAATTTCATTTTAAAGAAAAAGAAAATATTAAATATAAAACTGATATCAATAATATTAAATTTTGACGTCAGGTTGTTCGTATCGACGATACGGTTTTGACGGTAAATTTTTCGTTTTATAAAAAATCATAATATTTTTTATAAACTTAACAATACGTATTGAATACGTAGTGTTCGAAATGAAAATACGAATTCTTTGGGGGTAAAATATATAAATATGAATAAATAATTAAGTGGGGCCCACTTTAATAAAATTATAAAAAAATGAAAAATACAAATTTCAAAGTCTTCCCACCCTTTTTGAAGAAGACTTTGAAATTTTTTTTTTTTACTGAACACTATTCACGTCGAATTACTGTTCACGGCATACACTATTCACGACGACTTTTTTTTTTTTTTTAAACAAAAAAAATCTAACTTAATAGCGTTTGTTCGTATAATTAATTTGAATTAGCATAAGTAGTATTATAATATCCAATAATATATCGTAGAGGTTATGAAATTTACATTCATATATATTAACCTAACTTATGCGTTGGTTGACTTGAATTGACTTTCGTTGACCAATTTTGACAGTTGTCACATTATCTACCCGTTAAAGGGAATTTCGTCCCGAAATTTAGCACTTTGAGTAGATTCTCAAGGGTTTGGGAATAGATGTGGGTATTTTTGTTTCATCTGGTCTTCACGTTCCCAGGTAAATTCAGGTCCACGCTTGGCGCTCCAGCGGACCTTCACTATCGGTATGCGGCTTTGTTTCGTTCTTTTGATTTCTCTATCCATTATCTCCAAGGGTTCTTCAACGAAATGGAGGTTCTCGTCCACCTCAATCTCGTCAAGTGGAATGACAAGAGTCTCATCGGACAGACACTTCTTTAGGTTGGACACGTGGAAAGTGGGGTGCACGTTGCTGAGTTCCTTTGGTAACCGAAGTTTGTAAGCTACCGGGCCGATCCTGGCAAGGATCTCAAAGGGCCCAATGTACCTTGGATTTAGTTTCCCACGTTTTCCAAAACGTATCATTCCCTTCCATGGTGAGACCTTCAACAATACGCGGTCGCCAACCTGAAATTCCAAGGGCTTGCGTCGTTTATCTGCATAGCTCTTTTGTCGGTCTCGAGATGCTTTTAGTCGTTCACGAATCTGAACGATTTTCTCTGTCGTTTCCAGTATGATCTCAGGACCGGTGAGAGTGCTGCTAGGCACTTGTCCTCTAGCTAACTGAGTATCACCCACCTTAGCCCAGCATAGAGGGGATCTGCACTTGCGTCCATAGAAGGCTTCAAATGGAGCAGCTTTAATGCTCTTGTGATAACTATTGTTGTATGAAAATTCAACAAGTGGTAAGTGGGTGTCCCACGCCCTACCAAAGTCTATCACACAAGCCCTCAACATGTCTTCCAGCGTCTGAATAGTTCTTTCACTTTGCCCGTCCGTCTGTGGATGGTACGCTGTACTCATGTCGAGTCTGGTTCCCAAGGCTTCTTGCAATGATTGCCAAAATCGTGACGTAAACCGACTATCCCTGTCTGAGATAATAGAAACTGGCGCGCGATGCAATCGTACTATTTCTTTGATGTATGTCCTTGTAAGTTTCATCATATTGTCGGTTTCCTTGATTGGCAGGAAGTGAGCGGACTTAGTTAACCTATCAACGATTACCCATATGGTGTCTAGCCCACCAGTTGTCTTGGGTAACTTGGTTATGAAATCCATAGTTATCCGCTCCCACTTCCACTCGGGTATCTTTGGTTGTTGTAATAAACCCGAGGGCTTTTGATATTCCACCTTGACCTTGGCGCAAGTCAAACACTTGCTCACATAAGTAGCAATTTCTGCTTTCATATTTGGCCACCAATATAATTTCTTGAGATCCAGATACATCTTATCAGACCCAGGATGAACGGAGTACCTGGTTTTGTGAGCCTCGTTCATGATAAGGTCTCTATATCCGCCAAATATTGGTGTCCAGATTCGATTCATGAGATAACGTGCTCCGTCATCCTTAACTTCCAGGTTTTTATCCATACCTCGCAAGGCTTCACTTGCGATGTTCTCAGGTTTTAAGGCTTCTAGCTGCGCCTCCTTGATCTGAGTGGATAAATAGGAATGGATTGTTATTGTCATTGACTTTACTCGACGACCCGAGTACTCCTTTCGACTAAGGGCATCTGCCACTACGTTGGCCTTTCCTGGGTGATAATGAATTTCACATTCGTAATCACTTAGCAGCTCTACCCACCGTCGCTGTCTCATGTTGAGCTCTTTTTGGTTGAGAATATGCTGAAGACTCTTATGGTCAGTGAAGATCGTACATTTTGTGCCGTAAAGGTAGTGTCTCCAGATCTTTAATGCAAATACTACTGCCCCCAACTCGAGGTCATGCGTGGTGTAGTTGACCTCGTGGGTTTTAAGTTGTCTCGAAGCGTAGGCAATGACTTTTCCTCTTTGCATGAGCACGCAACCCAGACCCTGATTCGATGCATCGCAGTAGACCACAAAGTCTTTTGTTCCTTCTGGAAGGGACAGAATAGGAGCGCTGCATAAAGCTTTCTTTAGAGTATGGAAGGCGGCGTCTTTTTCTTCTTCCCAATTGAATGTTACACCTTTCTGTGTCAGGGCAGTAAGTGGCTTTGCGATCTTAGAAACGTTCTGTATGAATCTTCGATAATAGCCAGCAAGGCCCAAAAATTGGCGGATTTCTGTCGGTGTTCTTGGTGCTTCCCAGTTTTCAATGGCTTTGATTTTGGAGGGATCCACATGTATTCCTTCCTTGCTGAGTACATGGCCTAGAAAGTCCACCTTCCGAATCCAAAATTCGCATTTTGAAAACTTTGCATACAACTTCTCCGCCCTTAGCGTCTCCAAAACTTGTCGTAGATGTTGACTATGTTCCTTCTTACTTCGAGAATAGATTAGTATGTCGTCGATGAATACTATCACGAATTTATCTAAGTAAGGTCGGCATACGCGGTTCATTAAGTCCATGAATACAGCGGGCGCATTAGTTAATCCGAAGGGCATCACAACAAACTCGTAATGGCCGTAACGAGTTCTGAATGCCGTCTTAGGAACATCTTTTTCTTGAACTCTCAGTTGGTGATACCCCGACCTTAGATCAATTTTAGAGAAGTAACTCGATCCTTGAAGTTGGTCAAAAAGGTCGTCAATTCGGGGTAACGGATATCGGTTCTTGATAGTGAGCTTGTTCAACTCCCGATAATCAATGCACATACGAAATGACCCATCCTTCTTCTTTACGAACAAGACCGGTGCTCCCCAAGATGAGAAACTCGGCCTGATGAACCCTTTACTTAGCAGTTCGTTCAGTTGGCTGGATAATTCTTGCATTTCTGACGGGGCTAACCAATATGGCGCTTTTGCTACCGGGGTGGCTCCAGGAATCAAATCGATTCTGAATTCGACTTGTCGTGCGGGCGGCACTCCTGGGAGGTCTTCTGGGAATACATCGGAAAAGTCGCAGACTTCAGGAATCTCTTTGATGCTCTTTACTTCTTTCTTCTTGTCAACAACGTGGGCTAGGAAGGCATCATATCTTTTATGTAGGTATTTTCGGGCATTGATGCAAGACACGATTCGGAGATTAGTGTTGCGTTTATCGCCATAGACGACAAGGGTCTTGTCATCTGATAAGTGAAGTCGGATTCCTCGTTCATAGCACATGATGTCGGCATGATGGGGAATTAGCCAATCCTTACCAACAATCACGTCAAAGTTTCTTATTCTAACATGCATTAAGTTGATTTGGAAGGAGTGATTGTCCAGATTAAGTGTGCAACCTATGTATATGTAGTTGGTGCTTTCTGTTTTGCCATTGGCCATTTCTACAGTAAATGTTTCATTGAGTGGTTGTGATTTTTGTTTTAGTAAGTATTTAAACTCGTGGCTTACGAAACTCTTCTCCGCACCGCTATCGAATAGTATACAAGCATATGAATTATTGACGAGGAACGTACCGGTAACGACGGTGGGATCCTCCACTGCTTCCGTGCGTCCCATAGCCAGGACCCTTCCATTTCCTCCAACAGTCTTTGTTTTCGGGCAATCCCGCTTGAAATGCCCCGTTTCTCCACAACTGTAACAAGCTTGACTCATCCCAGCATTAGAGGCTTGGGTGGTTTGTGGAGCTGGCATTCTGCAGTATCGTGACGTGTGCCCTTTCTTGCCACAGCTTGTACATTGCATTTCCCTACAAGCCCCATGATGATGGAAGTTGCACTTGTTACATTTGGGTAAGGTCCCAACATATTGCTTTGTTGATGCTGGGGCAGCAGGGATAGTGGCGGCATGGACCGCCCCAATATGTTGTCTTTTGGCACTTTCTTGGTTTAATTGGCTTCTTCCCCTGTTCCAGGGCTTTCTTTTGTGGTCTCCTCCCCTCGGTGGCTCTGTTTTAAGCGTCATAGTGCCCTGGCGGACACCATTATCGACCAATCTCTGTGCCAACCGCTTCGCTCTGTCATACGTAGTGGGCTCTGCAGCTTCGACATGCCCCTGGATTTGGGGTGATAGTCCCCAAATGTATCGTTCCACTTTCTTGTACTCCGGTGTGACCATCGACGGACATAGAACTGCCAGGTCGTTAAACCTGTCGGTGTAGGCGGTTATATCTGAATCTTTCATTGTGAGATTCCATAGTTTCTGCTCCAGCTTTTGAACCTCACTCCTAGGACAATACTCCTTCAGCAGCATTGTCTTCAACTCTTCCCAACTCATGGAGTTGGCTACAGTGAGCGTCTTTGTTTTTACGTGGTCTGTCCACCATGATAAGGCCCTGTTTGAGAAAGTACAGGCAGCGTACTTAACTTTAAATTCTTCGGGACAAGCAGAGATGTCGAACACCGATTCTGTCTTTTCGAACCACCTAGTCAGGGCGATAACCCCGCCGTCCCCACTGAAAGCTATGGGTTTACAGTCTTGGAAATCCTTGTAAGTACATATTCGTTGGTGGTTCGGTGTTTCTCCGTTTGTTGAATCATTTGTACCGTTCCTGCTTCCGCTTCCATTGGTACCGTTTGGATTTATTTGAGCAACGGCAGCTGCTATGGCTGCAGTCACAGCGGCCTGGAAGGTGGCGGAATCTATTAATGGTGCTTCTGGAGTTTCTGTCCCGGTGCGTCTACTGTTTCTTGTTCTGGGTGGCATATTTCTGCCATAGGGATTCAAGATTGAATGAGGATAGGTTTTCGATAGTAGTTATTGGTCAGGTATTATCAAAATGTCAGGTCGACTGGGCAAGGATAGGGGTCTAAGAGGTACATAAAGTGTCTAGTTATAAAAAAAATACACCTATAATATTTTTAGCTTTATATTCTGTTTTAGAGTTTCTTTGTATAGGGTTCTTGGTAAGTTTTTAGACTTGTTGTTCACTACGACTATTTCTAAGTACATGTTAGTCATACCTTGGACAAATACAGTTGATCAGGCTCTATCTGTCCTAGGTATGATTACATAACTTCCTAGGCCTACTCGTAGTGTTCAACTCATCTTATTACTCTTGTATTGTTCTGGTTATGACACTGTTCTAGTATGTATGTACTTGTACTTACACTTTATAAAAATATCATTGTATTTTAAATTACACTTTGTACAGATTGTTTTAGAGAGTTTTAGTCCCATTGTATTTATAGTTGTATATCTTAAATAGATTGATATACTTAGTTCACTATAAACAATGCTCTGATACCAATCTGTCACACCCCCAAACCACGATGGCGGAAACGTCTGAGGGTGGAACGGAACATAGTATCACAACCATCGCATACATTGAAACATAAGTAAATAAACAACCATCTTACATTGAAATTGGAAAGTTACATTATTCAAATGATATTGTTTCATCCCGATTACAAACTAATAACGAAATAAATAAAAGAGACGTCATCGCGTCCCATCCCAAAAGAGGTAGTCAGACCTGACTAATTGTTACCTGAGAATACAAGTAATTTTGCAAGTGTCAACATTACGTTGGTGAGTTCATAAGATTTTTGTAGTGAGAAATTTAATAATTCCTTTGTGAAAATCAATAGTATATGTACCAAGAAAAATGGTATTTTCTTTAACGTTATTGTAGTTTTAAAACCCAAAGACTAAAATGTGTAACGCATTTTGTAGTATAAAGCCAGTAAAAATGTATATTTCCACGTAAACATTTTAATTAGTTGATTTCCCATGCGAGACGCCCTATAACCATACTGTGACCATGTAGGCCTGCTTCGACGTTCTTCAGGCGTCGGACTGTTATGACATTTGTCACCTCAGACCCTTCGGTCTAGCTGTAGCTAGCAGCTCAGGTGCGGGGTTGTCAATCCCGTATAGATCTATATACAAATATCACGCTCTCTTACCGAGACTCTGGTTATAAATTTCAGGACTTATAGTATGTACTTAAATAAGCACTGTGAAGACTCGTCTCACAAAAATGTATGTATCAATCAACTTGTTTACGTAAAGTTTGTATATGAAAAACCCTTGTAATTGCCCATTATCATTTTTCCCATGATAATATAGTAATGTATAATAATTATATAATTGTATATAATTATTTGTCTTGTTCTAACCGTTATGGTAACATTTGATCCACAAACTATTCCTATAATAGTTTATTTTTGGTATTCTGTCGTGAAAAGCATTTATTTACGAATATATGTGAAATAACTTATTTAAATGGTTATAAACAACATTTTTTAAAATATTTTCCATAATAGTGGTGTAATAACTTGGTTATACTATTTATTAATTCCAATATAATATTTCATGACTATCAAATAAAGAACAGCCAGGTAGAAGATCAAATGGGGAGGCAGGACCCTTTCAGCGTATAAGTCTTTCGGAAATCCAGCAACCTAGCCCAAATGATCGGCCTAGACACCGCTCTCGTAAGTAGATCATTCGATATTATATTTTGGAACTATAATTGAATTGTTATCATAATGATGTTTACAAAATTCACATTTTGTTTACTATTGTTACAAATGAGTATAAATAGCTATTTTTACAGTATAACTTGTATTCTCCCCCTTAAAAACTTGAATAAAGATAAAAAGAAGGGGTATGAACTCACCTTAATGCCGATGATGATCTTATCACCAATTGTTGTTAGGTCGCCTGACTCTTACTTCTTCTAACTCGAACCCTCTTTTTCTATCTTTCTACTATATTTTCAAGCTATATCTCTACAACTCTCTCGATATGTGTATATAGCTTGTATTGGTGTGGTTTGATTATGAGAATTTGAGTCCTATTTATAGTAGATTTATTTTCGTATAGCGGCCCTCAAGATACAGGTATTTGACTTTTATAGCTTTTAGAAATTGTTTATGACAAAACATACCCTTAAAATACTCTTTAAATAGATTAATAGTTTTTATACAAAAAGAATGATTTTTGTTTATAAAACTATAATCTACAAATATCGTAGTTTAATAATATCAACTTTTTAACTAAAAAGCTTTAACGAATTAACGTAAGGGTATTAATTGTATGCTTAATGAAAATATAGGGTTTAAATGTAAATACAATTTCATTTTAAAGAAAAAAAATATTAAATATAAAACTGATATCAATAATATTAAATTTTGACGTCAGGTTGTTCGTATCGACGATACGGTTTTGACGGTAAATTTTTCGTTTTATAAAAATCATAATATTTTTTATAAACTTAACAATACGTATTGAATACGTAGTGTTCGAAATGAAAATACGAATACTTTGGGGGTAAAATATATAAATATGAATAAATAATTAAGTGGGGCCCACTTTAATAAAATTATAAAAAAATGAAAAATACAAATTTCAAAGTCTTCCCACCCTTTTTGAAGAAGACTTTGAAATTTTTTTTTTTACTGAACACTATTCACGTCGAATTACTGTTCACGTCAGACACTATTCACGACGAATTTTTTTTTTAAACAAAAAAAATCTAACTTAATAGCGTTTGTTCGTATAATTAATTTGAATTAGCATAAGTAGTATTACAATATCCAATAATATATCGTAGAGGTTATGAAATTTACATTCATATATATTAACCTAACTTATGCGTTGGTTGACTTGAATTGACTTTCGTTGACCAATTTTGACAGTTGTCACAGATTCCCATAACTATGTCAGAAAGGTTTGGACTTCGGATTCTCAGAATGTGCCAAAAGTTTGGATTTTGTCAATAAACCGAAAGAGTCAGATAACCGTGTCACTACCTGTCACTGTATGTCGGTTACATATTGTTTCTAGGAAATGTCTCTTATCATTACAAAGTGTAATGACTTGGCATTAAGAGATGCTTCGTTATGAAAGATTTAAAAGAAATACAGCGCACTTAAGTGTAGATAGATCAAAAACTCTGCCAATATGATCTTGATGAGATTCAAGATGCATCATTGCAAAGTGTGATGACTTGGCATGAAAGATGTAAAGAAGGTTCAACATACTCACGTAGTTCACAGACATCTATCGGATAGATGAAATCGTCAGTATAGACCCACGCATTGTGAGCATGATCTTGATAAGATTCAAGATGCATGAGAAAGAGTCTCCGAAAGGAAATAGTTTTTCAAAAGTCATGACACAAGGATTATCAGTAATCTTTAGATTCCAAAAAGGTTTGGAATAATATTACATCGGATTCCATGAGCTTCTTGGATCGATCAGAAGTGTCATGAACATGTCCTGATGACTTAATGCTTAGCGCATAGTAAGTTGGATTCAGGATATAACCTGGCTGAGAATACTGGATGGATTATTTGAACACATGTGAGAAATCATTGGGAAATGATTGGGGTGAATGTTAGTAACAATTTGAAAGGAGTTTCGAATCGTTAATTGTTTACACCAGGACGTGGTGTTGTAGGACTTCATGGTTAAAGAGTTTCGTTGGTATTGTGATGGAGCGCGTGTGGTTCATCGGCACATCATAACACCTCGAAATAGTCTTAGGATGCAGTCATGTAGACTAAAGACCCTGAGAAGCATGGGAAGTCACAGTACACATCACAAGAATGCAGTTGGGAGAGAAAAAGACAGAATAACATATTGAGATGTCATCGGAAGAGCATCTAATTGGATCATCTGCAATGAAGTGTATCAGTGTAAACTGATTGGATAAAACCACGCTCAAAGAATTGCTTCATAGATTGTATCACGAGCAATTTTTGAAACGATAATATCTTATGGTCTTAAAGCATAGACATATGAGTTGAAATTTACAAGTCGGTTGTGCATTGATAATGCGTAAACGCATCGGTAACTCGATGTTATAAAACGTATTGTTGTGCGCGATTTTGATAAGTAAAAGACACAAGCATATGAGTCAAAGCTTATTCGTTCCTTGACCCTGATGGGAAACAGATATATGTAGGCCTCTCGATGATTTTGAAGTTGACTAAAGTGCTGGCCACCCAGGACTGAATTGATGTGTTCAATTAGAAGTCTTATGTCATATGCAAATCGGAAATCAGGAAACAAAGTATCAGACAGAGATTGATCTCAATCCATGTCTCATGTCCGGAAATATCTTGTTGGACGGAGGATCATATGATCACTTATCTCTGGATAGAACTGACTGGGTCAGAGTTCGGCAGCAGTTTCTAGGAAGCTACAGTTTGCTGATCAATTAGAGGTTAAATTGTAATTATAGTCATAGACTTATCCAAGTGGGAGACTGTTGGATTAGGTGTCTAAGCCATGACTAATAATTAGTATTTACATAATTGATAGAAGCAAAGTCTATTTGGGTTGCCCTCATAGCTAGAGGTTTGGCAGAAATTCCAGGAGAGAAAGATTGATTTATTATATGATTAATAAATCAATAAAAAACAAACAGTTTATTAATATATTATGGTGATAATATATTAATTAGAAACTATATTAATTAATTAGAAATTCATCTGGATTAATTGGAATTAATTTGGTTATTAATTTGATTAATTAAAGGTGCAGGGGCTGATTTGTAGTTATTCAATAGTTGAGTAGTTACTGTCCAGGTGAGCAGGTAATTGGCGAAATTAAGGATATAGTTATCCTTGAATTTCGAGATTGTTGAAAATACACGATGACTGATCACCACGAGTAAGGTTTTTAAGCCGATTACTGTGTGACAGATATGTATTTTATCTATAATATGCGGAAATAAATAAGAGTTGCGGAATAAAATAAAACGGTAAATCTAAGCTAGACAGTATTTAAATAGACAGAAAGCGGTAAATAAAGTAAATGTTAGAAGTTAGAGGTTAGATGTAATAAACGCCATTATCAACGATAAAGTGTTTTTTACAATAAATAAAACGGTTAGAAGTTAGAAGTTAGAAGTTAGATGTCTCGGTTAAATACAGTCCACATATGTTTTCGTTGTCACGGTTCGATTTTTATGTCTTGGATATTTGGTACAGTTGATTTATAACAGTTTGAATAAATCAATAATAACACAGATAATTCCAAAAGAACTTATCGATAGCAGATGAATATGGCGATTTTCTTTGAAGCTTCGATTCTTGTTCTTTGCTCGGGTTTTCTTGATGTGTCGATTTCTTGTTCTTTTCGGTAGGATGAGGTTTTGGTTATATTTGGTGTCGGGTAGAGGTTGTTTGGAGGTTTGAAGTTTGGTGTCGGGTAGAGGTTGTTTAGAGGTTTGAAGTTTTGGTGTCGGGAGGATATCTTGTTTCTTGCGGTTGTGCGGTTTGATTCTTGTTGCCAAATGCAGAAATTTGAGAGTCTTGAGGTTTCTGGTCGTGGGTAAGAGTGTATGGAGCTTGGTTGATATCTATGTTGTACAAAATCAGCAAGAGAAAGCCTCAATTTATAGTTGCTGGAGAACAGGGATCGCGTCGCGACCGGCCATGCCGTCGCGTCGCGAAGGTGCGTGTGTCGGGTTGCTTTTGGTCGGCCACTGGTTAGTGCGTTGGGTTGGTAGTCTCGCGATCAAGAAGTTGGTGGTGTCGCGTTGGGTGTCTTCGCGATGGAGGTCTTCGCGTCGCGACCGTCTCCTCCGTCGCGTCGCGATCGCTGTAGCGATCTGGACTTCTGTCTTTGTTCTTCTCTTCACGTCGCGACCATAGGGTCTGTCGCGTCGTGATTGCTGTAGCAGTGTGATATTTTGTATTTTGCTCTTTGGTTCGTAGCGTTACTTCCTCAGGTTTGGATGTTTTCTCAAAGTTTCTCGGGTCTTGATTTATTCTTGTTTTTGATCTCGAATTCACGCAATCTGAAATAAACTGATAATATTTGTTAGATAATAACAGTTCATCTTATTTCAGTGATTGTCACATACAAAAATATATTTTTCAACAATTTCCCCCTATGTGATCATTACTGAAATAAGAATAGATTAAAAGGTAAGGTTGAAAATTCTTGTAATTTGGATAAAACATTTATAAAACCATATCACTTGTTTTGAAAAAGTGTGACTAGATTTTACTTATGTTTTGAAGAATGTTTGTCAAGAATATTTGTTTCTGAATCAAGGTTTCATGTTCAATTATCAAAAGGTTTTTGTATATGTACTTTCATAATATTCCTTAAGATTTTATAACATTTATAAAGACGACAAGTGATCTTAATAGGTCGATTCAGATGAACTTCTCATAGGTATAGCTCACACTTGACTGAGGTGTTTGTTTGTTCTGGGTGCAGAACTGGTGTATAATCACTAAAGATGAGTGATATCTCTCAGTTTGAAGGTGTTGACTTATGCTTAATATGGATTTATACCTATATACTTTAGTCACTTGGTCTTCATATTAGATAATCAATCACATAAGACTGGTTTCGGCATTACTCTGAGGGTTTCTTCATTCATGCCATTGATGTTCACTCTCTCTCCGTCGGGAAATACATGTAGAGGGGTTTAGAAATATTCATAGTGCAGTTTGCAACTAAGTATATTCAATTATGAAGGCTACAGTATCCCGGTAAATCTTTGGTTTTAACAGCTATATTTGATAAAGCATTTGAGAATCTGTTTGTTTCATAAAATTTTGAGAGATGTCTGTCTTGATTGATTGTTGTTGTAAATCTTCCTTTTCTTTCTTTGGTGAAGTGTTCACCTTTGTTTTTATCTTTTCTTGATTTGTGCGAATACACATTGTGTAAAAGATATCTGATGTGGTTACCAATTGTGATTTGTTGACAGCATTTGTTGGATGTGACTTTGTCGTTTCTTCATTTGTCAGATTTGTTATGCCAGATGATGAAGCTTTTCTTTGACATGGTTTGATTGAGGATAGGGATAGGTGATATAATAGACAGTTTGTCTAATATATAAGAAAATGAATGTATCGTCCCTGGTCATTTTGATATCTAAGCAAAAATGAGACTAGCATCACGGTATAAGAGTATAAATCCTATAAGTCATCATGAAAACACCTTTGCTCACAGAAATGAATTCCACTTAGCATTTAAAGACGAGGCACAATTTCTCACATGGGTTTGGTTTTCATCTGAATCTCCTCTCCTGATCTTATGTCCCTTAATTGATAAAATCGTTATATTTGAAATAAATTCAAAGGGAATAGGAGAATGTACATAACGAAAATTTTGAGATTTGAACCTTCACTTTAATTTAAGAATCAATATGACTGAGAACATTCATCGAGCATAAGTATCTGAAAATTTAGTCAAGAAGATGTTAATCACATGGTTTTATAAGGACTTTAAAAGATAAAACTTTATCCTAATTTTTTTTGTGATTTTTGATTATGTGGATGTTTTTGGAAAATTTTGGTTATTTGAATGTTTTTGGAAGATTTTGGTTATTTGAATGTTTTTGAAAATTTTGGTTATTTGAATGTTTTTGGAAAATTTTGATTATTTGAATGTTTTTGGAAAATTTTGATTATTTGACTGAAAGTAAACACTCTTTTGTACAAACAAAATGTAAGAGATTAAGGATGGATGTTATCTGGATTCAACATTCCTAGACGGCCTAGGAAGTATTGAAACTTGGTTTCGTCTAAAGCCTTAGTAAAGACATCGGCAATTTGATCTTCGGTGTTTATGAAGTGCAATTCGATATGACCTTTTTGTATGTTGTCTTTGAGGAAATGATATCAAATGTCGATGTGCTTTGTCATGGAATGGTGCACGGGATTGTGAGAAATGGCAATTGCGCTGGTTGAGTCACAAAATATGGGAATTTGTGATGCTTTGTAGCCATAGTCACGTAATTGAGTTTGCATCCACATGACTTGTGAACAGCAGCTTGCGGCAGCTACATATTCAGCTTCTGCGGTTGAAGTGGACACGCATGATTGTTTCTTTGAGGTCCAACTTACCAGTCTGCCTCCTAGAAATTGGCAAGAATCAGATGTGCTTTTCCTGTCTAGTCTGCATCCTCCATAGTCGGAGTCGGTGAAGGCGTTAAGCTGAAAATCAGAGTTAGCTGGATACCAAAGGCCAAGAGATGGAGTTCCTTTAAGATATTTGAAAATTCTTTTTACAGCTATAGCATGAGATTCCATAGGATTGGCTTGGTATCTGGCACAGACACATGTAGAAAACATGATGTCGGGTCTGCTGGCTGTGAGGTATAGTAGTGATCCTATCATTCCTCGATATTTCTTTTGATCAACAGGCTTGCCATTTAAGTTAGCATCTAATTTGTAACCAAGGGCCATTGGGGTTTTTGCTGTATTGGATTTGTCAAGAGAAAAACGAGTTAGAAGATTTTTGAAATAATTTTCTTGATTGATGAAAATTCCATCTGATGATTGTTTGACTTGAAGTCCAAGAAAAGTAGTCATTTCTCCTATCATGCTCATCTCAAATTTGCTCTTCATTAAATCTGCAAACTTGATACTCAAAGATTCATCAGTAGAACCGAAAATAATGTCATCGACATATATTTGAACGATTAACAGATGCTTATTAAAAATTTTACGAAAGAGAGTTTGATCAATTGAACCTCTTTTGAATCCTGATTCTTCTAGAAATGTTGACAATGTTGAATACCAGGCTCGAGGTGCTTGTTTTAAGCCATAAACTGCTTTTTGTAACTTAAAACTGTGATTTGGGAACTGTGGATCTTCAAAACCTGGAGGTTGTTGAATATACACATCGCGATCAATCTCTCCATGTAAAAATGCACATTTTACATCCATTTGAAATACTTTGAAGTTCTTGTGAGCTGCATATGCTAGAAAGATACGAATGGCTTCGAGTCTTGCAACTGGAGCATAAGTTTCATCGTAGTCAATTCCTTCTTGTTGTGAATAGCCCTTGACGACAAGTCTTGCTTTGTTTCGACAGACTATGCCTTGATCATCAGTTTTGTTTCTGAAAACCCATCTTGAACCTACTACAGTAACATCGGGAGGAGTAGGAACAAGATCCCATACTTGGTTTCTTTCGAATTCAGCTAGTTCTTCTTGCATGGCTTTGACCCAGTCTGGATCTTTGAGAGCTGAATGGATGGTTTTGGGTTCAGTCATGGATAAGAACGCTCCGTATAAACATTCATTTGAGGTAGCGGCTCTTGTTTGAATACCAGAATTGGGATCTCCTATGATTTGGTTTGCAGGATGATTCCTGGTCCATTTGTTTAGGCGAGTTTTTTCAGGTATTTCGATTGGTGTTTCTATGTCCCATTGTTCTTCTTGGTCAGGTGATTCTGTTGGGAATAGATTTTGGTTGTTGTCAGATATGTCTTTTTGGATTATAGGGTGAGAATGGGGTAATGAAGGTTCCCCCATAGATGATGCACTGGGATCATTTTGGACAGGTGGATTGGGTGTGTTCAAAGAGGAATTTTGTGTTGGTAATTCCCCCTCGACTTGATCTGTATTTTCTTGGTTTGATTGTGAAGTTTCTGCATCGGAGTTTCCTGTAGGAAAAGTAGAAGATGTTAGAAATTCAGAATTATAAGCGGTTTTGGGTTGTTCAAAAAGTAAATCAAGATCAATTTCTATGTCCGTAGAAGGCATTTGTTGAATTGGATTTTGAAAAATATTATCGATCATTTTAGAACCAAAATGTTTACGATCCAATTTCCTGACATAAAATTCATCGAAATGAATATCGGTACTTTCTTCAATTACTCTAGAACGTTTATTCAGTACTCGATAAGCAGCTGAGGTAAAGGAGTAACCAAGGAAAATTCCTTCGTCTGATCTTGATTCAAATTTTGAAATGTGATCTTTGTTATTCTTTATGAAGCATCGACAACCAAAAATATGAAAGAATTTGATGTTTGGTTTTTGGTTGTTAATGACTTCATATGGTGTTTTATGAAGTTGTTTATGGATTAAAGAACGATTTTGAGTGTAGCAAGCTGTGGCTATTGCTTCTGCCCAGAAGTATTGTGGTAGATCAGCAAAGATAAGCATTGATCTTGCAGCTTCGCACAGAGTTCGGTTCTTTCTTTCAACAACGCCGTTTTGTTGAGGAGTGTAAGGGGCTGAGAAGTTGTGTTCGATGCCTTTGTTTTTGAGAAATGAGTCTAGAGTTATGTTTTTGAACTCTAAACCATTATCACTTCGGATTCTTCGAACGGGTCGTTTGAGCTTTAATTCAATCTGTTTGATGAAGTTGATTATTTCTTCAGGTGCTTCTGACTTTAGCCTTAAAAAGAAAACCCAAGTAAAGCGTGAGTAATCATCAATAATAACAAGGATGTATTTCTTCCCTTTTATGCTTTGGGTTTTTGCAGGGCCGCAAAGATCAATGTGCAGTAATTCTAGTGGTTCGGATACACTAGATTCAGAAATGCTTTTATGAGAGGATTTGGACAATTTTCCTCCTTCACAAGCTGCACAAAGAGTTTCATTATCAAGTTTCAGAAGTGGCAGTCCGCGAACAAGATCATTTGCAATCAACTTGTTGATGTAGCCGAAGTTGAGATGGGAAAGACGACGATGCCACAACCAACTAATATCAGCAGAAGCTTTGGACAAGAGACAGATGTCTGGTTTTCCATAGATAAGGTCCATATCTAGTGGATACATGTTGCCTAGACGATCAGAATTAACTAGAATGGCTTTGGTCTTGGTATCTGTGATTATGCTTCGTTGTTTGGTGAAAAGAACTTCATGATTGTTGTCACAAAGTTGTGATACGCTGATTAGGTTGTGTTTCAGGCCGTCAACATAGGCTACTTTCTTGATGGTGAAGTGACCATTTGTTATGTTTCCATAACCTTTGATTCTTGCAGTCATGTTATTTCCAAAAGTAACATCTTGTTTGGATTCTGTGGGTTTGAAGTCTCGTAGAAAGCTCTGGTTTCCTGTCATATGCTTGGAGCAGCCACTATCAATATACCATGTGCCATCCTTGGGCTCTCCAGCACAAAGTGCCTGCAATTAGACAGAAATTTTAGGTACCCAAACCATGGTGGGTCCTGATTTGTTAATGGTTTTTGATAATTTGGAATCATTGTAGTATTTGTTGATTGGACGGAATGGTTGAGGTTTAAGTTGATTTATTAGATTTTCCCAAAGTGAGATTTTTTTTTGAAAACCTGTCATTTGAAACGATTTCTGATTTTATGAAAAGTATCCTATATGTGAAGTTCTGTTTGATAACCTTTCTTTGTATCTGGGATCTGAATGGTTTTGGAAAACACTTTGATGATGGAATGGAATTTGGTGAAATGATGGTTTCTGAAAGTTCCTTGAGAGATTGAAGTTTATCTTTTGAAAGTGACTTTGAATCGGTTTTTGAAAAGGTTTTTGTTTTGGATTAAAGGTTTGTTTTTGTGGCACAGCGACTGGTTTCAAAGGTTTTTCTTTGAAAACAATGGGCTTGCTTTGTTCTTTTGGTTTAAAGACAGCTTGAATGGGTTGTTTATTTGTCTGTTGTTTCTTTGAATACTTTTGTCCCAGACCGTTCTTTCCAATAAGGGTTGAGTTTAAATAGGGAAAGACAGTTGGAGCAGAAGTACTTCCATTTTGATGATCAGAATTTTCTCCATTTAAGAAATTTTCAAGTTTGATTGTGCCATCATTCTTTGTTAGTTTAGTAGATCTCAATTGATGAGTTACTGAACTAGCAGAGTCTGATTCAGATTTTACAACTCTTTTGAATGATTTGTTGAAAAAGGTATCATCTGGGCTGCAGTTGATAACTGTTTCATCATCTGAATCGTCCTCATTAGCAGATGAGAAAAAATTTGGTTGTGGTGATTTAGAGTTTTCACTAATTGTCCCATTTTTCTTTTCAGTTTCTTCATTTTCAAAAGATTCTCTTCCAATTCCTGGTTTATAATTCGTATCAATTTTGCCAGTTCCTAAGTTGTTTGCTTTAGTGAAAATATCATCACTCAATTTTCTGGCAATATTGATAGAATCCAATTTTCCTTGAAATCTTTGAGTTTCGGATTCAAGAAATTTGATTTGCTTTGAAGTATCGTCTAGTTTTAGAATTAAACTAGTGTTTTTGTCAGTTAAATCTTGAACTTTTTGTTTTAACTGAAGGACTTCCTTTTCTAAGGTATCTTTTATTTCAGATGAAATAACAGATTGATTTTTTATTTCTAAGTCCCTTTTTTGTTTTAGAGCTTCATTTAATTGTTCTAGGATGTGATTATTTTCTTCAGATTTTCGTTCAATGTCTCTTTCAAGTTTGTCTCTAGTCCTTGTAGATTCTCCAAATCTGAGTTGCAATGTTTGTAATTCAGATTTGTGGATATCAGATTTAACTATTGTGTCATGATACAGTCTGAGATCAGCTTTTAGACTGTTCTCAATCTTAGTCATGTGGGACTCAAATGGTGTTCTTGAAACACCGACATCTGAGATCATAGACCATACCTGATCGATGACATATGGAGCTCTTGTGGTTGGTTCATTGTCTGCCATGAAGCAGAAGTTTGACTGAGCTGGTTCATTATCTGTTTCATCATCAGAAGTTGGCCAGTGTTCCACGCTAGGTTCGTAGAATGCCATCAAAGCTTTTTGCTTTGCTTTCTTTTCTTGTTTCTTCAGTTCTTCGGCTTTTTGAGCGTAGTAAGCTGAGTCTTTGACCTTGATTTTGGCTCGACAATCTCGGGCATAATGATTTAGTCCTTTGCATTTGTGACAAATGATTACGTCATCATCATCATCGTTATTGTCAGCCTTTTGGCTCTTAACGGGTGGTCTTTCGGATGTTTGAGTTTGTTTCTGTTGAGATGGTTTTGAATGATTTTGCTGAAATCCAGAATTTTGGTTATTTTGAAAACCATTGTTTTGATTATAAGAGTTGTGATTATTTTGAAATCCACGATTCTGAAAGTTTTGTCCAAAAGCAGATCTTTGTTGAAAATTTGGTCTATGATGTGGCAAAAATCTTTCGAGATTAGTGTTTGCTACCAAAGCACACAATTGTTGATAGTCAGCTTCATTATTTGGATCAGACAAGTCACAAGGATTACTTAAGAAAGCTTGGTTTTGATCAATTTGACTTTGATCAGGAAAATGTGTTTGGTTTTGAGAGGAAGTTGTCAAAAGAGCGAGTGGTCCTCCAAAAGAAGTAGACGTTGGTGGGTCAATCGAGGATTCATACGATTGTAATTCTCCGTACAGATTGTACAAAGATTCAGTATGAATTGCCGGATTTCCCTGAATGATGAGTTTGACCATTTTCCAGCTTTCATAAAGGTTGTTTAAAAATTTCAGGTTTATTTCATGCTGTGACTTTTTGATGCCTAAATTATTCATTTTGATGGTAATGAGATTGAATTTGTCATGAGCATCATGGATGGTCTCATGTGAAAACATTTTGAAGTTGTCAAATTCGTTTAAAACAGATGTTTTCTTGTTTCCAATGATTCTCTCATTTCCTTCAAAACGATTTTTCAAAGTTTGCCAAATTTGGTTTGCGGTTAAAAGGATTATATCATTCATTTGGCTTAGAATACTGTGGGGTATTCCAGACACAAGCTCCTTTTTGGCTTGAAGTTCGAGTTTCTTCCTTTCATTCAGTATATCCAAGTTACTCGTAAGAGAGGTCATGTTATCTGGTAGAGATCCGTCTACACATTTCCACACATCTTCACTTATAGAGTTGAGATGAAGATTCATACGACCTACCCATGATTTATATTCTTCGGGAATAAGAATGGGTGCTCGAGTACCTGAACCTATACTGTTAGCAATAGATACAGAATTTATGTTTGAGTAGTTTGCGGAAAAGATTTTTGTTTTTTTTTTTTTTTTGTTAACGAAAATGTGATGTTAAAATGAAATTTTTAAAGAAAACTTATTGGTGGTTTATAAAAACGCTACACAAAAGTTTTCGACAAAAATTTTCAAAATAAATCACACAAGTAATTTTTTAATTTTTTTTTTTTAATTTTTGAACAAGTGATATTAAGATGAAATTTTTAAAGGAAACTTATTGGTGGTTTATAAAAACGCTACACAAAAGTTCTCGACAAAAATTTCAAACTAAATCACACAAGCTCTGATACCAATTGTTGAAAATACACGATGACTGATCACCACGAGTAAGGTTTTTAAGCCGATTACTGTGTGACAGATATGTATTTTATCTATAATATGCGGAAATAAATAAGAGTTGCGGAATAAAATAAAACGGTAAATCTAAGCTAGACAGTATTTAAATAGACAGAAAGCGGTAAATAAAGTAAATGTTAGAAGTTAGAGGTTAGATGTAATAAACGCCATTATCAACGATAAAGTGTTTTTTACAATAAATAAAACGGTTAGAAGTTAGAAGTTAGAAGTTAGATGTCTCGGTTAAATACAGTCCACATATGTTTTCGTTGTCACGGTTCGATTTTTATGTCTTGGATATATGGTACAGTTGATTTATAACAGTTTGAATAAATCAATAATAACACAGATAATTCCAAAAGAACTTATCGATAGCAGATGAATATGGCGATTTTCTTTGAAGCTTCGATTCTTGTTCTTTGCTCGGGTTTTCTTGATGTGTCGATTTCTTGTTCTTTTCGGTAGGATGAGGTTTTGGTGATATTTGGTGTCGGGTAGAGGTTGTTTGGAGGTTTGAAGTTTGGTGTCGGGTAGAGGTTGTTTAGAGGTTTGAAGTTTTGGTGTCGGGAGGATATCTTGTTTCTTGAGGTTGTGCGGTTTGATTCTTGTTGCCAAATGCAGAAATTTGAGAGTCTTGAGGTTTCTGGTCGTGGGTAAGAGTGTATGGAGCTTGGTTGATATCTATGTTGTACAAAATCAGCAAGAGAAAGCCTCAATTTATAGTTGCTGGAGAACAGGGATCGCGTCGCGACCGGCCATGCCGTCGCGTCGCGAAGGTGCGTGTGTCGGGTTGCTTTTGGTCGGCCACTGGTTAGTGCGTTGGGTTGGTAGTCTCGCGATCAAGAAGTTGGTGGTGTCGCGTTGGGTGTCTTCGCGATGGAGGTCTTCGCGTCGCGACCGTCTCCTCCGTCGCGTCGCGATCGCTGTAGCGATCTGGACTTCTGTCTTTGTTCTTCTCTTCACGTCGCGACCATAGGGTCTGTCGCGTCGTGATTGCTGTAGCAGTGTGATATTTTGTATTTAGCTCTTTGGTTCGTAGCGTTACTTCCTCAGGTTTGGATGTTTTCTCAAAGTTTCTCGGGTCTTGATTTATTCTTGTTTTTGATCTCGAATTCACGCAATCTGAAATAAACTGATAATATTTGTTAGATAATAACAGTTCATCTTATTTCAGTGATTGTCACATACAAAAATATATTTTTCAACAGAGATTTAATATTAGGATAAATAGAGTTTGAATTGATAGATAAAGGTTTATCTTATTTGAATTCAAAAAGGTTTATCTCTAAAGGCTTATCTGTAACCACCTGGAAAACTATAAATAGGGAGCCCTAGACCCTAGTTTTCTGTGCCACTTTTCTCATTCCCTCTCTCTGGAATTTTCGTCCCTCTCCCCTAGCTCCCTAGGTGTGATCTCATTTGAGGCAGGACACTTGTGCTGCTCAGCTTCAAGATTTAACTAAAGGTTACTTTTCCTGATTATTTCTTTTAAGTAATTTTTATTTGGCCTTTAGGAATTAGTTACATGTTCAAAGATAGAAAACATAGATCCAATTTAGGTTGCATGTGAACTTAGGGTTTTAGTTCATAGATTTGCAGAAAACCTTTCAATATCATGAATGTGTGATTCTTCGGCAGATATCTCTTCATCAGCTTCGAATGTGAATATTGGTGCGTCATTGGAAGCATTTGCTGAAGAGTTTCTTTCATCTCCTAAGTGTTGATGGTCCCCCTCGGATTGAGGGATTTCATCCACATGAGTAGGGAGCGGGAGCTCCCCCTGAATTTGTTGAATCTATGTGGGGAGCGAAGGCTACCCATGAACATGTTCGACACGAGAAGGGAGAGAAGGCTCCCCCTCAACTGTTGCATTAATATTTGAAGTTCTAACCTGATTTGTCGGAGTTGAAGATTCGAATGATGTAGATCTTGAAGGACCAAAAGCTGTTGTGAGCTGCTGTATGGCTTCAGGAGAGTTGATGATTTCTGCACGGGTTGCTGTCTCTTGAGGGTCAAAGAGGAGATCATAGTCTACTTCAATTGTTGGAATAGTTCGATGACGCTATGGAATATCAGTTTCCATGACGTATAAAATGCCATATGCTGGTTTTCTCCAGAGATATTGATCATCAAATTCTATGTTAAAGCTCCTTTCAATAACTCGCATTTTCCTGTTCAGCACACGGTAAGCAACAGATTTAAATGAATAACCTATAAAAATTGCTTCATCGCTTTTGGGGACAAATTTTCCCAAATGATCTTTATTGTTTTTGATGAAGCACCGACAACCAAAAATATGAAAAAATTTAACGTTGGGTTTTCTCCTGTTTAAAATTTCATAAGGAGTCATCTGAAGTCGTTTGTTAATAATTGATCGGTTCTGTACAAAACAAGCTGTTGCCACAGCTTCTGCCCAGAATGATAATGGAAGGTTGGCGAAATTAAGCATGGCTCTGGCTGCTTCAACAAGAGTTCTATTTCTCCTTTCCACCACACCATTTTGCTGCGGAGTGTAAGGGGGCTGAGAAGTTATGCGCGATTCCCTTGGAAGCGAGAAATTCTTATGTTTGTCTATTGTTGAATTATGTTCCATTATCACTTCGGATCCTTCTGACAGGCAGTTGTACCTTGACCTCTATAGATGTGATGAAAATTTTGAGCTCTAACAAGGTTCCGGATTTTAATCTCAGGAAAAATACCCAGGTGAATCGAGTGAAATCATCCACAATCACCAGGATATACTTCTTGTGATTCAGGCTTGCAACTGTTGATGGTCTACATAGGTCGATATAGAGAAGTTCCAAAGGGTGAGAGATGCTTGAATCTGTGATTGACTTGTGGGGTTTCTTCTTATGTTTGCCTAGTGCACATGCTGCACATAGATTTCGTTGTCGAATTTCAGAAGTGGGATTCCTCTTACCATCTCTCCAGTCACTAATTGGTTCATGTACCGAGAGTTCAGATGTGCTAACTTCCGGTGCCATAGCCAGCTAATTTCGGAATGAGCCTTCGAGAGTAAACACAGTCGAGGCATTCCGATGAATAGAGAAATGTCGAGAGGATACATGTTAACATGTCTTGGTGACTTCACTAAATTTGTCTCAGGATTTGGTCATAATGTAACTGAACTCATCGTCGAATTCTACTCTAAGAGCAGTGCTGACGAGTTGACCTACGCTAACTAAATTGTGCTTGAGTCCGAGAATGTAGGCAACTGTAAGACCCGTATCCTGATTATAACATATACTTAAAATAAGAGTGTTAGGAATTATATGGTCATTGGTAATTATAAAGCTAAGAAAAACTTTAGTTACAATTTCATATGAAAATCAGCATTTTGTGTCGTTTTTAGAAAAATCATAATTAATTCTAGAAAAATCGTTTGGACCTCAAACCAGTGCACAAAGTTTAAAAATTGAGTCTAGTACAATTACCAAAAATAATAGTAAGCTTGAAAATGAACTTATCGATGGTAAAAAATGCAATCTTTACTGATTAGTTCGGAATTAACAGATTAGATAGTCTGTTTTCAAAAATTCATCATAAATCATAGAAAAATCGTATAAATACGTAAAATACATCCCTGGAAAGGTATTGAGATAAATTTCTGGAATATCAAATAAAAACGTGAATTTCATGGGTTTAAAGTCGGCTAAACCAGTCTTGAACAGACTGATTCTAGAAGGTATTAATTTCAACAAAGTTATATTATTAAAATCATTTGTCAAAAGTGTCATGCCATTTTTTATTCAAGAATTCAAGTATAAATACCCCTCAAAACATATCATAAACCACACAACTAAATCTCAATCCAATATATAGAGGTTTCTAAGCACTAGAGTGTAAGCAAGTGAGCGGAAGAAGCTCGAAAGCCTAACGAAGGAGTTATAGATTCCGACGAATGGTCATAAGGTAACTACAAACCTTTCTATAGCTTAATTAGGTATTGTAAAATAATTTTTGTATTAAGAAGTAGAATATGTAATAAGTATAACATATTCATTTCCAACAATAGTAAATAAAAACCTTAAAAACGTCGTTATAACAATTCGTAATTCTGAAAATAATACCGATTGATTTACTTACGAGGACGGTGCCTAGGCCGATTACTTGGGATCTGGTTGTTGGATTTTCCGAAAGGCTAAAATGCTGAAAGGATCCTGCCACCCCATCTAATCTTCTACCTGGCCGTTCTTTACTTGATAAATCATGGAGTATCATGTTGGAATTATTGAAGGGTTTTATGATGCGACTATAATATAGTTAAGGATTAAGAAATGATAGATTTCTTATTATGTTAACAGTTAAAGTTGAAAGGAAATACAAAGGCGAGAAAGATAAACGATATAGTCAACTACAATCAGGTGAGTCTTCTCACTATACTATAGGTGATATTGCATGCGTAGGAAGGAAGATAGGTTAGGCTAAGGTGGTCTTACCTGTTATAATAATTGTATGAATTATTTCTATGATAATGATTGTTTGTGGACGGAACGGGAACAGCCCGCGAGCCAATAGGCGGAACGGGAATAGCCTGCAAGTCATTAGACGGAACAGGAGAAGCCTGCGAGCGATAAGACGGAACGGGAACTGCCCGTGAGTCTTCAGGCGGAACGGGGATAGCCCGCGAGTCTCACAGACATATGAATGGTTATGATGTGTTGTATGTTATGTGATGGATCGTATGGTATTTTGAGGAACTCACTAAGCTCCGTGCTTACCCTTTCCCTATATAAACTACTGTTTCAGGTACACCAGGTACCCTGGATGGCAAGGCGTGACGTGTATACACTGTGCTGCTTCATTGGAGGACTGTTTTTTTAATGGATGTTCCGCTATGTTGTGATTTCATTAACTTTTGTTAATCCTGGGATGTTTTCATTAAACTTATAAGTTATGAAATTTTATTAAAATTAATTAAGTGGCTTTTCTTATATTGAAGTGTTCGTTTAAAATTTTTTAAATTTACTCAAAAATTTTGGGATGTTACAAGTTGGTATCAGAGCACAGCTTGAGAGAATCAGGCTCACTTAGTGAGTTCTGGACTCAAGTTGAGGCTTAAGAGTTTTCTTAAAACATTTTTTACGAAAGAAGGATGTTTTATGAAGGGTGAACTGAAGACACAGTGTGTACCGCCAGCCGACGCTAGTATGAGAAAAGGGTTAAGTATTTAATATTGTGGATGTTAAAAAAAACATATGGTATATGTTTGCTGAAATGCCTGGTAGAGATCACACATTGTTGTATTATTATCTGCTATTTGCTAATAGAACTGTATGCTAGTGCTGATAGGTTGCTTAGAGATTTCCACTAAGTTGTATACAATATGGACTGAATAGTCATAGAATGTGTGAGTTGACCTTATTGCATGTTCCTTGTTTGGTTGTTGCCTTAGGGAAGATTCTCTTATTTGAAAGACTGTTTAGTTCGATATTGTATACAACTACGTTCGCGAAACAACCTATCATCACTGGAGGAAGTTCCGTCTTAGTTAGAATAGCAGGGTGGGGGTGGGATTCCAAGTATTCCTAGAAGGGTTGACATATGCCTTGTAAGGGCATATGTGTTAAAATTATCGGTGAGAAGCGAATTGGATATTTCGAGACGGGTCTTGGAACGGACATGGATAGGTGTGGAAGGTAGTAGTAGAGCTCCTACTATCGAAAGCACAGGATCCACGTTCGAGTCGGGAGTTCGTCACGAAGGATCCAAGGAGCTAAGTATGTGAGTGTCTAGCATAATTAACTTAAATGCTAGTGTAATGTGGTAAACTTTTATCCATTCGATTTTTGAATGTTGATTGTGAGGTTCAGTAGGAACAATTAAGATGCGATCATAGCAGTTTGGTTGGACCGATCATGCTTAAGTTGAATACTGAGCTTAAAGACTGTTGAAAGGGAGAATGTCAAAAGTGCTATTGTGATAGCTATTTTTCATGCAACTAATGGGCGCACAAGTTAGACAGGGACTAGAGGATGCAAGGGTGAGTTTTCCAACTCACGGTCAAAGAGGTGCAAGCGGCGCCTGAGATGATAGCGGGTATTTTTGAGTCGACTCTGTACATGCCTAGTGCTGTGTAATAGTGGGGCTACCTACCCTTGTATTGATCTTGCTTGAGTGATTGATCAGGTCGTGTGGGTTGAGATTCTGGATCACTCGCTCGTGATTGAGGTAACTGACGATAGAGGTGTTGACTAGGGTCGCAAGCGGATGAGTAACATATGGTGGTTGATGTAAACGTCTTTACATTATCGAAACATGTTTATTGAGATGGTGTTTGCCCCTGATGCAAGTTGTTGGCTGAGCAGAGTGGGCTTGGTTTTTGTTTGAGTGTAAGGGCTCGTAAAAAAAATTATAAATCGAATAAACAGACTTGGACTTTAGTCCAAGTGGGGGAGGAATACAAAATTAAGGGAACAACATGAATATTATATTGAATCGATGAAATTATTAAAATTATAGTAACACGTCAATATATTTAATTCATTACTACAACTTTATATTAATACATTAAGAAAAGTTTACAGAACTACTAACCTAAACCAGAGAATCAGAAAGAAGCGAGAAAAGATCTTCTACACTCCAATCTTTGTCATCATTAGGTTGACTTGTACCTTCTCGAGGATTTGGAAGTGCTATGCTTTCAGTTATTGGAGGAGGAGTTCCAAGGTATGGGGTCTCGATAGGGTTGGAACCTGTAACCTCATGATTAGGGGCTAAATATTGACTCATTTGGGGCGTGTGTAAGTAGGGCAGTGATGAGGAAGGGCTCTAATTCGAAACCAGTTGGGGGTAGCTATAAGAAGGAGGAAACCAGGCTAGGTCACCTACAAAGCCTTAAAAATTCTCCTCACTCGAAGACTCGAGTAAACCAGGGTTAATACTACTCATACCAGAATTAGATGGCAGAGATTGCTGCTGTGTATGAGTTCTTGATGAAGTTTCCCCCTTTTCCTGGATTTTTCTTTTCCTAAATACAACCTTATGAGCAGCTTGTATTAGCTTCTTTGTGCCGTCTGTTAGACCCGATTGTGACCCTTCAATTATCGCTTCTTTTTCTTTTTTTAGGTTGGGTATTAAATCTCCCGATAAATCTGTTGCCTCAATAAATTCATTACCAAATTCCTGTGGCACAAATAACTTTAGTAATTTCAACCTTATGATATAAAGGAATTTAAAAAATGTAGTTCTTTACCTCAGCACGATCAATAAGGGTTTGCAAACTCGTAAGTTGTCGTTGGGGCCAATGATTGATACCTAATTCTCTACAGCGTTTTTTTAATTGTGTCGTTCCAATGTTGAGTTCCTTCGCAGCTTTCTCAATTGGTTCGTTAAAGTGTTCAACTATTATTTCCCTACTTAATAAATGTCCGAAACCTCTTCCACTGCCACCTGCTATGTTTTCTGAACTAGAAGGTTCAAATCCAATTGTATTGTTATCATTCTGGATCATTTGAACATGATCTTGACTTTCTGACCCAAAGATGGACATTGATTCATCAAAATTAGTGGCCTCTATCGGTAATAATTGTTGGTTTTCAACTAAAATCTCAGGATTCTGAAATCCTTCTAGGTTCCTTTGAATCACCTGAAGGTGATTTTGGTATTGAAAACCAACCCCAAACTCGGGATTCATATCAATATTGATGTTATCAATCGTCTGTAATTGATTGTCATTTTGAATGTAAGCCATGAATCCTTGATTCATGGGGATGATCTCACTGCTCATTGAGGGTACGTCTATGAATGGATTGTAATCGGATAGATCATCCACAAATGGGTCTACAAATAATAATTGTCAGATGATAAAACAAAATTGAATACTCATAGAAGCAATCATTTAAAAGAATTTAACCTGGTAGAAGGTATGGATGATCAAGTACAAAGTCTAAAGATGCATGCATCGGATCTTCTGAGTTAATGTTCAGCTCAGGAAAAATTTCTGGCTCACCGTGGAGTTGCTCTATTGGTAGTATATCTGGAAGACTGTAACATAATTCAGAATCAAACAAAACATTAAAAGATAAACGAAATATGGACGATAGATGTCTAGAATGTTAGAGTCACCGAACTCTATTAAGAATGCTTGGTTTGAAGTACCCTCTCCTTGCGGAAAACCAGGTCCAGGGTTCGACAAATCGCCCATTGAATATCTGTTTTCCATGACTCGACTTTAAATATGAGTTCGTTTACGAACAAACTAGTGATAAGAGAGGATGAGACTGAAAATGAATGATACTACATACTTGTATATATAGTATCTTGCAGCTGGAACCGAAAGGACACACGGAACTGAAAGGACACCTCACGTTTTAATTACCGAAATTCAAACTAACTACAGTAGATGCGACTTTTCACTACCCCAAGTGACATTTTTTCAAAATTCTCTGCTTGACTCTGGTGAGAACGAGATAATAAAGAGACTTTTGAAATAAAACAAAATTTTATGTCTCCATATAATGGAAATAGTTTAAAGAGTGTTCAGTACTCCAAAAAAAAAAAACTTACAAAAGATGATGTAAATTTTATATTTCGGTGGAACACAAAAATTTGGAGATTCTACAAAAATAGACTTATTTAGCCAAAAAAGTATTTAAAAGAAATGTTGAATTGAGGCAAATGTGTGTTGAAATATGACGAATTCATATAAATACGAAATAGTGTTAAAAATTAGGTGTTGCAAGTTAACTAGGTTAACTATGTATATAGGTAGATTAGAAAGTACTAAATATGTACTATAAATAGTAGCCGGTCAAGTCGATGTGTGAGACTGTGAGAAACAGTTAGAGTTTTTTTTTTTGTACATCTAGAGTAATTAGAAAAAAAGAAGTATGGAGTGAATGAGAATAATAGGACCTTAAACATTATTACAGAGGTATGTGAATGTTGAAAGGGAAAGATAATTAAATCTTGTAAAGTTTCGGCAATAAGACGAGGAGGATTTTTGAAGGACACAAGGACTCGATGGGAAATACATAGAAGCGTTCGAGAATGCGGATTTCGGGACGAAATCCAAATAAGTGGGGGAGACTTGTAAGACCCGTATCCTGATTATAACATATACTTAAAATAAGAGTGTTAGGAATTATATGGTCATTGGTAATTATAAAGCTAAGAAAAACTTTAGTTACAATTTCATATGAAAATCAGCATTTTGTGTCGTTTTTAGAAAAATCATAATTAATTCTAGAAAAATCGTTTGGACCTCAAACCAGTGCACAAAGTTTACAAATTGAGTCTAGTACAATTACCAAAAATAATAGTAAGCTTGAAAATGACATTATCGATGGTAAAAAATGCAATCTTTACTGATTAGTTCGGAATTAACAGATTAGATAGTCTGTTTTCAAAAATTCATAATAAATCATAGAAAAATCGTATAAATACGTAAAATACATCCCTGGAAAGGTATTGAGATAAATTTCTGGAATATCAAATAAAAACGTGAATTTCATGGGTTTAAAGTCGGCTAAACCAGTCTTGAACAGACTGATTCTAGAATGTATTAATTTCAACAAAGTTATATTATTAAAATCATTTGTCAAAAGTGTCATGCCATTTTTTATTCAAGAATTCAAGTATAAATACCCCTCAAAACATATCATAAACCACACAACTAAATCTCAATCCAATATATAGATGTTTCTAAGCACTAGAGTGTAAGCAAGTGAGCGGAAGAAGCTCGAAAGCCTAACGAAGGAGTTATAGATTCCGACGAATGGTCATAAGGTAACTACAAACCTTTCTATAGCTTAATTAGGTATTGTAAAATAATTTTTGTATTAAGAAGTAGAATATGTAATAAGTATAACATATTCATTTCCAACAATAGTAAATAAAAACCTTAAAAACGTCGTTATAACAATTCGTAATTCTGAAAATAATACCGATTGATTTACTTACGAGGACGGTGCCTAGGCCGATTACTTGGGATCTGGTTGTTGGATTTTCCGAAAGGCTAAAATGCTGAAAGGATCCTGCCACCCCATCTAATCTTCTACCTGGCCGTTCTTTACTTGATAAATCATGGAGTATCATGTTGGAATTATTGAAGGGTTTTATGATGCGACTATAATATAGTTAAGGATTAAGAAATGATAGATTTCTTATTATGTTAACAGTTAAAGTTGAAAGGAAATACAAAGGCGAGAAAGATAAACGATATAGTCAACTACAATCAGGTGAGTCTTCTCACTATACTATAGGTGATATTGCATGCGTAGGAAGGAAGATAGGTTAGGCTAAGGTGGTCTTACCTGTTATAATAATTGTATGAATTATTTCTATGATAATGATTGTTTGTGGACGGAACGGGAACAGCCCGCGAGCCAATAGGCGGAACGGGAATAGCCTGCGAGTCATTAGACGGAACGGGAGAAGCCTGCGAGCGATAAGACGGAACGGGAACTGCCCGTGAGACTTCAGGCGGAACGGGGATAGCCCGCGAGTCTCACAGACATATGAATGGTTATGATGTGTTGTATGTTATGTGATGGATCGTATGGTATTTTGAGGAACTCACTAAGCTCCGTGCTTACCCTTTCCCTATATAAACTACTGTTTCAGGTACACCAGGTACCCTGGATGGCAAGGCGTGACGTGTATACACTGTGCTGCTTTATTGGAGGACTGTTTTTTTAATGGATGTTCCGCTATGTTGTGATTTCATTAACTTTTGTTAATCCTGGGATGTTTTCATTAAACTTATAAGTTATGAAATTTTATTAAAATTAATTAAGTGGCTTTTCTTATATTGAAGTGTTCGTTTAAAATTTTTTAAATTTACTCAAAAATTTTGGGATGTTACAGCAACTCTCTGAATTGTGAAGTTTCCATTTGTAAGAACCCCATCGCCTTTGATTATCCCGTTAGCATCGTTTCCAAAGGTTACATATCCTCCATGGTTGATCTCTCAATATTCCCGCAAAAATTCCAATCTCCCAGTCATGTGCATCGAGCAGGCACTATCAATGAGCCATTCATCGTCTTGCTCTTCTGCACTGAAAGCCTGAAAATTTACACAGTTAGTTTAGGCACCCAAACTTGCTTGGGGCCAGTGGTTTTTGTAGATTTGGGAGATACAGACTTTTTCAGGATGGTTTTGTTCGCAGAAGTTTCAACTTCTAAAGCATGATTAGCTGAGTCAAAAGGTTGTTTTCGGAACTTAGAGTTTTTAAGACCCATTTTTTAACAGACTTTTTAGGAAATTTTTGAAAACGATATTGAAAGTGATTTTTGATTTGGTAGTTAAAAGATTTTGGTTTAGAACTAACTGGAGGAGTAACAAGTGATGGGTTTGAGATGTTGCAACAGTGACAGCAAATATTTGATTGTTGACACTTTAAAATTTTCGGAACTGTTTGATAGTTTGGAATAGTTTTTCCTTTTTGAAAATTGTTATCTTTGGTTCTGAAAAGATTTTGCTGTTGGTTGTTTTTCTATGAAGTTTCTGAAAAATTGGTTGATTTTGAAGTGCTTGGTTTGTTAGACTTGGAGTCATGCTTTTCAGATGTTGGGAGAACAGTCTTTGCTGTTTTCGCACTATATGCAACTTTGGGAAATTCTGAATAATAATTTAAACAGTTGGTAAATTGACGATAATGAACATGTTTGGTGTTTGGAGTCGGAAGTAACCCCTTGTAGATGTACTTGTGTGGTGTCGATGGAGCGGGTTTCGGAGTATGATTCGGAGTGATGAAGGAAGATTTAGAGTTTGATTTTCTTTGATGTACTTGTGTTGTGATGAAGGAAGATTTAGAGTTTGGAGTCGGAAGTAACCCCTTATAGCTTTTGTTCAGGTGCTCGTCGTTTTTATCATCATACTTGTTTGAAGGATATTCAAAGAAACGACTTTGTTTTCAAAAAATTGGATAATTTTTTGATTTTCTCGCCCAACCCCAAGTGAAAGTATTATCAAAAGTGTTAGTATTCGCAGGAGACTTGAAAACTTCAGTTGCGTAGTACAACTAATCTATTAATTTGTTAAGTCTTACATTATCGCTACGGGATATATCTTGTAACACCCCGATTTTTTGAATTTTTTTCTTTTGAAAAACATAATAACGCCAAAAGCGCATAAACGTTAAAAGCACAATAGCGCTAAAAGCGCATAAATGTTAAAAGCACAATGGCACTAAAAGTGCATAAACGTTATCCAGTCATGTTTTAGAACATTATGTGACAAAATGTCAACTTTTAAAAACTTTTCTTATGACATAAGGTCATGTCATGCAATTTCGGTCCCAACCAAACATTTAAGTGTAAAAATGTTTATACAACTCCGGGGGTTACAACTCCATATCATATAAGACCATAGAAAGCAAGTTAGGATTACAAACCAGTACATAAGCCGGAATTCGCTCTATCTAAAATCTCAATCCCCTCGGGTCATCTACTTGCTTCTATCTCTCGTGTCTAAAACCTGGGATACATGGCATTAAATAAAATACGTAAGACGAAAACGTCTCGTGAGCTACATGGGTTTTAGACTCAAAACATGATTGAAAATGTTGTATAAGAAATATCATATATTTGGCATATTTCTTTTCAAAATCCTTTGCAAAACAAGTCATATAATATGACCTTTACTTTCCAGAAACTTTTTACGATCTAATTCGTATAGATAACATTTACTTTCAAAAATTCTTTGCTAAACCAGCTCATAAGATCTTCAAACTTAAACAATATATTCAATTCAATACGTGTCATACATAATAGGTGCATATGGAATGCATGATTCATACACACCAATGCAAAGCTCGCGGGTTTTCCTACCTGCGCCTTAGGTTTAAAAGACCAGGTCACATTCGTGACAAAAGCTCGCGGTTATATATCGTGCCTAGAGGTCTATAAAGACCAAAGCTCGCCAAAATAGGAGAATAAATCTGTTGGATTAGGTGTCTAAGCCATGACTAATAATTTGTATTTACCTAATTAATAGAAGCAAAGTCCATTTGGGTTGCCCTCATAGCTGGAGGTTTAGTAGAAAGTTCGGTAGAGAGAAAGGTTGGTTTATTATGGGATTAATAAATCAATAGAATAAAAGATATGGTTTGTTAATATATTAAACTGATAATATATTAATTAGAAACTATGTTGATTGATTAATAATTAATCAGAAATTAATTGGATTAATTTCTGTGGCATTAATTAGATTAATCAGGAGGCCAGGGATTAAAAGTCGTACAAATTCAATAGTTGAATTGCGGCGCGCGGCGCGCCAATGTAAAGGCCGCGACGCGCGTACATATTCGTACGAATTCAATAGTTGAATTGCGGCGCGCGGCGCGCAAACGATCTGGCCGCGCGTGACCTTCCTCTGGCTCCCTGGGTGTGATCTCATTTGAGGCAGGACACTTGTGCTGCTTAGCTTCAAGATTAAAACTAAAGGTTAGTTTTTCTGATTTATTCTTTTAGTTAATTTTGTTTGGCCATTAGGAATTAGTTACATGTTCAAAGTAAGAAAACATAGATCTTTTCTAGGTTGCATGTGAACTTAGGTTTTTAGTTCATGGTTGCGGAAAACCTTTCAGTGGTATCAGAGCGTTTCCAAATTAGGGTTTATTGTTTATAAATCTTTTGGGTCTGATTTCGATTTTGGGGTTTAGGGTTTTTGAAACCCTAGCCCCTCCCCCCTTCTTTTTCGATTTCCCTGGTTAGGGTTTTAGGAGGTTTTCTTTTTTTGGTAACTTTAATTGGTTAATTAAATGGATAACCTTAAACCCAGTTTGTTTGAATTCGATAATTAGGGGCTTAAGATAGGTTTAAATTGATTTGATTAATTTGGAAAAACCTATCTACATTTGAATTAATTTAATTAATTGTTTAATTAAAAGATAATTCAAGGGATTTAATTTAATTTTGATTTAATGGTTAGATTTCGAAAAATTAAAGGATAAATACTAAAATATTTTAAAAGGTTTAAAATATCTAGATTTAATTAATTTAATTAATAGTTTAATTAAAAGATAAATTAAATCAAATTAAAGGTTTAATTTAATTTGAAATTTAATAGTTAAATTTCAGGAAATTAAAAGATAAACCAGGAATACTTTAAAAGATTTAAAATACATCTTATATATATTATTAAAGGTTAATACTATATGTATAAGATAAATTGGTTAGTCAAATCATTAGTAGGCCTCATTCACGAAGCTGGTCTATAAAGTGGGTATAAGGAGACTGCCTATAAAATGGCGGTCTAATGGGTGTTCACTCTCACCCACCGCTCGCCTAATCAGTGGAGGGTCGTTAGCCGAACAGTTTTGATAGGACCGCTTAATCATTAAAAGTATAATGATCAAAGTACTAGAACCCGTACAAGAATTCCCAATCTAGTTACTTTAGAAAAATGTGAATTTGATGCTAACCCATGAAACTGCACATTGCACTTTATGAAACGTTGGTGGAGCGTGTGTGGGTTACCGGCATACCAATGGGGGTTCATAAAGAGTGGCAATGGGTTTCTCGGGTGTTATCATTGTTGATGGAGCGTGTGTGGTTAACCGGCACATCAATTTGAGATGATAATGGACCCCGAGAGTACCAAGCTAATTTGCATGGTTATTCACACCCGGTTTGTGATCCTCGGCATCCCAGTCACAAACGGTGGGGCATATCCGAGATTAAACATGCCATTGAACAGTTCAATGAATCTCACAGATCTAGGAATTTCATTAGACTGAAATTGATAAAAGTTATCTACCTTAATGACCACTGTGTTGTGACTACGGCATCCCTCTTCACAGCATAGTTGGGGTATTTTGGATCCTAGCCTTGTTAAATAATATATATTGGGTAATTATTTAAAAGGATTAATTAAACGAATAAATTCAAATTTTATATATGTCTGAAGAAAATGTCATTCTCCTCCTTCTCCTCCTTCACGCATTTCTGAGAGCTTCAGAAAGCACCTGTTTAGTATGGTAAGGCTGACTGGCCTGAACTATGTGATATGTTTTTGCAATTAGAGAATAGTTCTTAGTTTTGCTGGCGAACCATATCAAACTGAGTGTCCGCTCCCAAACAAGGCATCACACAGCAGCTTGTGATGAGCATGACTCCTTGACTATTGAGTCCAAGGAAGTTCGTTGCCTTATGCTATTGATCATTAACCCCGAGTTCCGCAGGGATTTAGAATTCCTGGGGTCTGATAAGTTAGCACAACTAGTTCAGGAAAGGTTCCGTGAACTGGTTGAATAAAGGGAACGAACTAGGATCTTCAAAGAGCTTGAAGTTGCAAGCTAGAAGGAAGTAGCACCAGTTTGCGTGTTCCCGAGATTGAGGGATACATAGGCGAACAGTATAAAACTGGTTTCCCTTTATGATCGGGAGTTAAGCATTAGCTTAACTCGCTGATCTGTTCATCCAGATGAACAGAAAGGGTAACCGGATAAGACAATCGTGGAAGTGCATTCAATGTCGACTCTGTATGAATCGTTTTTGGAGAAGCATAGTTCCATTAATTCAGCTGCTTCAGGATTGAGTCCAGTATTAAGGTGCATCAAGAAATGATCCAGATCGTCTGGACCGATTGTTCGATGTTTCAAACTGGGAATCCACAAGGTGGGACACAGTCACGGAAAGATTGGAAAATACTCTAAAGCCAAACCGTTTGGCAAACTCAGTAATATCTTAAAACTCAGAATACCTGATCCTCATTTCCTTGATACAGGATGTGTTTCTCACATTTGCTCTGTATGCACGGACTCTGTAGGATGCGGGATGGTGTCGCACAGGAGCATATTCAGATTGGATCTGGAGCTCGTGCGGTTTTTGAGTTAAGCTAGATATTTGTTCTTGTTATTGGTTTATAGATACATTTAACATAGATTCGCATTGTACATTGTTCTGAGGATAATTCTGGTTTAATGAAATATTTTTTAAAAAAAAATGGTTGTCTTAATTGTCCTCGAAATGTTGTGTGAATGTGTTGATGATGTAAATGGTAATAACTTGAATGTTGATACATCCAATGGGATTGGATTTGTAAATTGTGTTCTTTATGATTGTTAAAATGAATTTTATGACAATCACTTCAACCAAAGGTCTAGTTGGACAGGACTTTGGAATCATTTGACTTAGAGTCACATGATGAATTGAGTGCTTAATGAAATTAATTATGGCAAGAAAGGAATCGCCCAAAGATCCAATGGATAGGATTTTGGAATCAGTTGACTTGGAGTCAAGTGATGATTGCATGTCTTGAACAATATTAACAAAGTCATAAATTTACATGGAACTGTAAAGGTATTAAGATTTTGAGCAACAGACACATAAGTTACTGTGTATTGCTCGAATCTTCGAACAGAACACGATTATTTATGCTTCATGATATTTGCCAAATGGTTTGACAAATATGGCTTCGTTTATCGGAATAAGCGATTGATTGGAACCTTAAAGTGTTCAAGGATTTCAAAGGAAGCATAAGATCAACAGAACCTGAGTAACAACATAGACTGAGAAAATGTTTCACAGTTTATCCTCTTCCAAGAACACTAATGGTTATAATGTGTCTTAGGGAAGATGATGGAGCATTGATCGAAATAGTTTTGATCCTCGGTGTATAAGATACACTGGATACATTTCCGACTAATATTTCAATAAATTGAATATTCAACCAATCAGACCGCAGAAGCCATATTCCGACCACATCTTAGACTAAGTAGGTTATGTTGACACTGTCTGAAATGTAAAGCTGGGATCGTCCCACTAGTACATAGAAAGTCCAGGGTCATGTAGCATTCGTCTGAATCTCATGATAAGCCTGAAACTGATCAGCAATATCGTTTCATTGGCCACTCCGGTTATCCTTTGGAAGAAGAGTACTTTTAGAAAGAACTCAAGTTCTAAGGAAACAGTGGGAGTAAGAATAATTCTGAATGAGTTCAGGGATTAGCCAAGTGAAAGAACCTTTAGTCACCACTGGGACTTGACCAGGAATTAGATTCCTGTTAAACCTTACATACCCTCTCTTCGCTTGACCAGTAGTTATTGTCACTGTCATAAGGAGTTATGATTTGGGTGATATACCGGGTAGTGGTAAAACACTAAAGATGGTATGGATAAGTAATCCGACTGTTGGAAGCATTGGTGAGCCCAGTTGCTGCCAAATAAGAGAACTGTACCGCGAGACACAGTCTATGTGACAGTTTGATTGATCTTTACAACTGGCCTAGGAACCAGTGGGAGTAATTGAATCATCAAAAGAAAAGGAACATAGAAATGTACTTACAGAACATCTGGTTGAATGAGTCATCACTTGGAGTCAAGCAATTGATTCTGAAAGAAGCACTCTCAATAGAAGATGTAATCCGAGAGGATTCTGCGTGGCATAGTGTGAGTCGTTAGTGGAGCGTGTGTGGTTTACCGGCACACTAATAGGGACTCACATAGAGCATGCCATTACAAAAGGTACATGGCCTCGGGATTCGTCCCATGGGCATCTCGCAAGAAAGGATATTCGGATTCTCAAAATAGGCCAAAAGGTTTGGATTTTGTGAATAGCCTGAAAGATTTCTTTTAATATGTCGGAAAGGTTTGGCTTTCGGTTTCGCAAAATGTGCCATAAGTTCTGGATTTTGTGAATAGTCTGAAAGAGTCATATAACGGTGTCAAAGCCAGTGGAAGTATCGTTATTATCTGCTATCATTGTATGTGGGTTACATGCTGGTTCTAGGAAACGTCTCTTATCATTACAAAGTGTAATGACTTGGTGTTAAGAAACGGTTCGCTATGAAAGACTTTAAGAGATACAACATACTCAGGTGGTTGTGAACATCTATTAAATAGATCAGAATTCTGCCAATATGATCTTGATGAGATTCAAGATGCATAACCCCAGGAATGGAGATTCCTGTCATTGCAAAGTGTAATGAATTGGCATGAAAGAAACAAAGAAGGTGCAGCATGCTCACGTAGTTCATAGACATCTATCAGATAGATGAGACTGACAGTATTGACTTAGCCGTTGAGAATATGATCTTGATGGGATTCAAGATGCATAAGAAAGAGTTCCTGAAAGGAAATGGTTTCTGAAAATCATGACACAAGGATTATTGGTAATCTTAGGATTCCGAAAGGGCTTGGAATGAGATTACATCAGGTTCCTCAAGCATCTTGGACAAATCAGAAGTGTTATGAACATATCCTGATGACTTAATGCTTAGAGCATTGTAAGTTGGATTCAGGATATTGCCTGATTGAGAATACTGAATGGTTTTTTGAACAGGCGTGAGAAATCATTGGGAAATGATTAAGGTGATTGATTTGAAAGGGTTTTCAAATCGGTAATTGTTTACACCAGAACGTGGTGCTGTAGGACTTCATGGTTAAAGAATTTCGTTGGTTTCTGATGGAGCGCGTGTGGGTCACCGGCACATCATGACACCTCGAAATTGTCTTAGGGTGTAGTCATGTGGACTAAACACCCGAGAACCATGGGCAGTCACGGTACACATCACCGGAATGGAGTTGTGAGAGAGAATGACAAAATGACAAAAATGACAAATTGAGATATCATCGGAAGAGTATCCGATAGGATCATCTGCAATAAAGTGTATAAGTGTTAGACACTTGGATACATAGAAAGAGTGAAAAGGTCATAGACATAGATATAAAAGGCTTGAATTGAAAGTTTAAAAGAGAATAAGAAACCGATAATAGTTATGATAAATCCGACTTGGTGATTACCTCGTGGAGACTTGGTAATAAGCAGGAGTAGCTGCCAGTCAGATTTTATGTTTCACTTTTGCATGTTTACTTCCTAAATAATTGGATTATTCAAATATCCACAGTCGTTCATACTCTTAGGGAGTATGTATGAAGGAAGACTGTCATGAATTGGTTTGTAGATTGTCTAAGGAGTTAGACATAGCAATAAGATTGCTGCAACGTTCATAAGTACTTGGAAATGGAGATTTGAGTATTGGATAAACCCGCGCTCAATGGATTGCTTCATGGATTATATCACGAGCAATGTTGAGACGATAATATCTTATGGTCTTAAAGTGGAGAGATATGAGTTATAATTTGCAAGGCGGTTGTTCATTGATAGTACGAAAACGCATCGGTAACTCGATGTTATAAAACGTGCTGTTGTGAGTGATTTGTCGGGTAAAAGATATAACATATTAGTCAAAGCTTATTCGTCCCTTGACCCTGACGGGAAACAGATATCTGTTGGCCACTCGATTATTTTGAAGTTGACTGAAGCGCTGGCCAGCCAGGACTGAATTGATTCGTTCAATTAGAAGTCTTAAAGTCATAAGCAAAATCGGAAATCGGGAAACAGTGTGTCAGACAGAGATTGATCTCAATCCATGTCTCATGTCTGAAAATATATTGTTGGACGGAGGATCATCTGATCACTTATCTATGGACAGAACTGACTAGGTCAGAGTTCGGCAGCAGTTTCTAGGAAGCTACAGTTTGCCGATTAATTAGAGGTTAAATTGGTAATTATAGTCATAGACTTATCCAAGTGGGAGACTGTTGGATTAGGTGTCTAAGCCATGACTAATAATTTGTATTTACCTAATTAATAGAAGCAAAGTCCATTTGGGTTGCCCTCATAGCTGGAGGTTTGGTAGAAAGTTCGGTAGAGAGAAAGGTTGGTTTATTATGGGATTAATAAATCAATAGAATAAAAGATATGGTTTGTTAATATATTAAACTGATAATATATTAATTAGAAACTATGTTGATTGATTAATAATTAATCAGAAATTAATTGGATTCATTTCTGTGGCATTAATTAGACTAATCAGGAGGTCAGGGATTAAAAGTCGTACAAATTCAATAGTTGAATTGCGGCGCGCGGCGCGCCAATGTAAAGGCCGCGACGCGCGTACATATTCGTACGAATTCAATAGTTGAATTGCGGCGCGCGGCGCGCAAACGATCTGGCCGCGGCGCGCGTACAGATAATCCGGAAAATGGGCTGCGGCTAGGGTTTTTAGCTTTACCCTTTGGTTCCCTATAAATAGGGAGCCCTAGACCTCATTATCAGTTGCTCATTTCTATTATTCTCTCTGGAATTTTCGTGACCTTCCTCTGGCTCCCTGGGTGTGATCTCATTTGAGGCAGGACACTTGTGCTGCTTAGCTTCAAGATTAAAACTAAAGGTTAGTTTTTCTGATTTATTCTTTTAGTTAATTTTGTTTGGCCATTAGGAATTAGTTACATGTTCAAAGTAAGAAAACATATATCTTTTCTAGGTTGCATGTGAACTTAGGTTTTTAGTTCATGGTTGCGGAAAACCTTTCAAAATCATCCTATAATGACGCCTGAAAGACTTCTACTTCGCGACGGGAGGTACCATCCCAATAGAGTATTGTCCCGTTACGGGGACGTGTCCGGACCTCGCTGACTCATGCAATCACACTCTATGCATGCTTAAAAATGCTACCTTTCTTTTGTACAATAAATCACAAAATGCCATGAGATGCATGTGCAATAACATAAGCATTAACAATTTATATATTTCATAAACTTTATAAGAATCAGATCATATAGCACATATATCCATTGTTCTTTTGAAACAGATTCATAACTTGAACACATAGTATACTTTCTACCAAAATATTCTTTCATAAGCATAGTAGGTTTGAAGCCAAAACAATCTTTCAATAATAGAGTAGGCTAAATGCCAGAACATATTTTAGTAATCATTGTAGGCTTGATGCCAAAACGTTCTTTCAAAATCATCGTATAAAACTTTCATTTTTGTAACATACGTAGAACGATTTGCATATCATTTAATATCAAAAATCACATAAAAGCTTTGTCAATAATTTTCCATGTACCCCATAGTGGGAAAAAGCCACATGTACTCACCTTAGTAGCTAGGTACGTCTAGCTATATTAATCCCCATAACTTTATCCTCTTGTTGCTTCCAAGCGTCCTTCAAATCTCTATTAATTTAATAGAAGATTAGAACTAAATTCGCAACTAAACATACACTATTAGTCTAATCATTATTA
This sequence comes from Cichorium intybus, assembly GCA_023525715.1. NCBI lineage: Eukaryota > Viridiplantae > Streptophyta > Magnoliopsida > Asterales > Asteraceae > Cichorium > Cichorium intybus. The sequence continues at coordinate 97,630,835 of CM042012.1, forward strand.
GAATACTTCTAATCACTAACTAATTCCATTCCAAATGCTAGGTGTGGTTCTTAAAGCATATTACCCATCTTGGACGATTTTACCCTTCTAACCCATTATGACCAAAATGGTATTTTCAGGTATTTACAAGGTTATTTCAGCAACTTTTAAATTTTCTACATCTTTAGAAGTTTATCTCAATGGTTAAATGTCGATACATCTTTCATATTACCTGTTTATGCCATTTTGGCAAATTTCAACGAATAAAGTTTCTAAAAATAGAAACCGTTGAAAACATATTATTTACATTTACTTGACACTAAAACAATTCCAACGCTTCATGATGTTATTACGATTAAATTCTAGGTTCACTTTGTGCCATATGACATAACCCAATATTTTCATTTGTTTGTCTCGTCCAAATTGGCAATTTACCTCCATGATTCCATTCCTTTCTTCTAATTCCCAAATCCGAATTTCTTATCAACAATTAACATTCCACAATTTAATGTATAAAACCATTACTAGGGTAATTTTCGTTGTTTCATAAATATTTTATATACCAAACCCAACATATGTCTTAATGTATCATGAATTTAAAAACCAAATCTGTAAACAAGTCAAGTATTCTTGATTCTTGAAACCATTATCACCATTTACTCGATTCATCCAAGTCAGACAACCAAAACTTTGCAATCGTATGTATTCTTGAATCCGTAAAGTCGTTAGAAACAAAAACCAACTCTAAATACAACATGCAATGAGGATTTTTGAACTTAATAGACTAGGCTCACAAAAATCAGCCTTTACCTTTTACAATCTGTCCAATGTGTAGAAATCAGAGGACTATGTGGCTGTTCTTGGAGGATTCGTTATTCACAGCCCTTCTAGCCACTACTGCAGTCGACACAACCACCATAAGCATACATGCAAGAAGAATTTCATATAACCTAGACTAGGGTTTGTAACAAATCAGTTTATACCTTTCAATTTCTCGACCAAAGTCCGAAATCAGAAGGTTTTGTAACACCCAAAATTTTTCGCAAAATATTTGAACTTTTAAAACAACTTTTATAAAAAGATATTATAAGTTTCCAAAAGATAAATATCTCAAAACCAACTTATGGAAAAATAAACATTGTAAAGTGCGGAAGCATAAAATAATAATCTCCCAAAATAGAAATTCTTCTACTAGTGGCATCCCGGTGCTCCAAGTCACGCCTTAGCCTCCTTGATCTTAACACCTGAAAAATGTTAGGGAAAACCGTAAGCACAAAGCTTAGTGAATTCAAACACAGACATCATATTAATATTCACATTTACCAGCCCTAATCCAATTTTAATTTTAATTATAAAAACTAAAGCAAAGAACGAATCAGTGCTTATATAAAATAGGGCGGACTTGTAGGTTTGAGCCGCACCGGGTAAATCTCGTATCCTTTAGCCCCGATCCCCGCACCTCATAAAGAGTATAACGTTGGTGATCTTACCTAACTACCCCTCATAGTAATAATCAATTACATACAGTGCACATGTACGATTTATAAGAATAATATAGCATGCTTTAAATAATAAATCTAAACAATCACACACGAGCTAACTAGCAAACACAAACATCAATACAACGGTGTGAGAGAACTCACCTTGAGTGAGTGATATAACAGATAGAAGTCAATATATGGCTACCAAGCTTGTGCAAACTTCAACACTTCACCTAATTAAGACTAAAGGTTAGAAGGGTGAAGTTGTGAAGCTAAGGATTGAGAAAGGAGTAATCATAGCAAGGTCTCTAAAACAGACCTGTTGTTCAAGACTGAATTACTCCAAAATATAAAACAGAAGCATAGGCTTAAATAATTTTTACAAGAAACTACAATGACTTAGGTTTCTACCCAACTTAGGTTTCTAACTCCAAATGATGAGAAAGATATAAAATTTACAAAAAGACATGTCACTGCTGTCTTCAGACGGACAGTCAGGTGGTGTTGGCCAATTCTACCCAACTTGTGGCTGGAATCAGCCCTAACCAAAAATCAGAGGAACAACAGACACATAAATACAAGCCTCAGAGTTGGAATTAATTAAAAAGGGTTTCCCAAGCTCTGGATATAAAAATCACATTGTGGACAATCACAGAATCAGCATAAGCTGGTGACTGTCCCTTGATCTGGATTGTGGATCCATTCTAACCAAGTTATAATGAGAATTATGTCCCATCTTCTCCATATCTTTAATTCAATATGTAATGTACATGTGGGAACTTGGAATCACTCTGGATCCTTTTCCAAGCCATAGAAATGATAAAAACAAATTGACATGTCATTGCAGACCCGGATCTGACCTAACAGCAAAGAAGCTGTTGTTGCCCCTAGATAAAGTCATTATCAGTGAGATTGGTCTTCTTAAGAAAGTTACCCAACTTAATTTTTGAAATTTGGGCACTGGTTAGGGTCATTTTGAGTTTTAGAACTCAAGTTATGATTTTTACAAAATGACTACAGATCTGATGGAAAACAGAATTGTAGCCACCCATGATTCCTTTTGGCTTATCCATCCGTCTCTCTTTGAAACACATTCTAAGATGTGTTCATCATCCCAATTCAGTCCCCATGATCATGGTGGTACTAAAAGGGGTTAGAGGTCATAGGGATTTCATTAAACCACAAGGACATAATTATAAACAACATGGAGATATGATTTTTACAAAAACACATATCACTGCAGTCTCCGAAATGGCATACATGTGAGGTTAGCCAATTCCACCCAACTTTCGGATGGAACCAGACCTTAGGAAAAATCACGAGTACAATAGACTCAATAACATTTTCAAACTCAAGATATAAAATTCACAATACAAAACAAATCAGAAACGATAATGCTGATGGGAAAACACTGGTCTGTGATGTTGTCCAATTCCCATAAACTTGGGAATGGAATCAGACATGCATCTTTTCCAGATACCAAATTTACTTAAATACAATGATTCTAGGAGGCGGAATCATGTAAAAAGTTTTCTCCAAACTCCTTTTATAAAATAAACAAAACAGCATAGCTAATCTGAACGGAATTAGAGCAGTACGTAAAGATGAGCAATTACCCCATACCTCCGGTCATCAAAACGGATAATGGTCTTCTGAAGAAAGTTGCTCAACTCAATTTGTGAACCGTGTGCACTGGTACTAACCCTATTTGACCTCTGGAACTCCAGATATGATTTTCGCAAGAAGGGAGACTCAGCAGAGGAATATGTCAGAAACCCTAGGTCATGTTGCGAAATTCATAACTCCACTTCTAGACATTGAAATCGAAAACCCTTCGGTCAGGCCGTTCATTTATGTCTTGGGAACCTTCTGTTGAAGTTTCATGGCGATCCAACGTCTGAATCTCCGGGAGATGATCGAACACTGCGGTTGTGTCTTCAAAAACGAGAATAGAGAGTGATAGAGAGGGTTAGGGTTTGAGTGGTTCACTAGTGTAAGCTCCAAATGAACCCATTTAACACTTTAAGTAGTGTTAAGCTTGGTGGTTTTTCAACTAAGCCCATAGCCCATGGACTTTAAAAAAAGAAGTTTAAAAGATGACAAAATGAGCCCACTAACACAAAATAATCAGACCTTGGTTAAATAAATTAACCAAAGGTTACAAAAATAATTAAATTAAAATAAATAAACGTACCGGGAAAACTGTCACACCCAAAAATTTTCGCAAAATATTTGAACTTTTTAAAACAACTTTTATAGAAGAAGCTATGAGTTTACAAAAGATATGTATCACAAACCAAATTATAACGAAATAAACATAATAATGTGCGGAAGCAAAATAATAATAATGTCCCAAAATGGAAATTCTTTTAGTAGTGGCATCCCGGTGCTCCAAGTCACGCCTCAGCCTCTTTAATCTTAATACCTGAAAATGTTAGGGGAAACCGTAAGCATAAAGCTTAGTGAATTCAAACACAAGACATCATATCAATATTCACATTTACTAATCCAAATCCAATTCCAATTATAATTACATTAATAAGCAAGGAACAAATCAATGCTAATATTAATAGGGAGGACTTGTAGGTTTGAGCCGCACCGGGTAAATCCCGTATCCTTTGGCCCCGATCCCCGCACCTCATAAAGAGTATAACGTTGGTGATCTTACCTAACTACCCCTCATAGTATTAATCAATCACATACAGTGCACATGCACGATTTTATAACAATAATATAGCATGCTTTAAATAGTAAATCTAAACAATCACCCACGAGCTATCTAGCAAACATAAATACTAATACAACGGTGTGAGAGAACTCACCTTGAGTGAGTGAGTAACGGATAGGAGTCAATATAAGGCTACCAAGCTTGTGCAAACTTCAAGGCTTCACCTAAATAGAACTAAAGGTTAGAAGAGTGAAGTTGTGAAACTAAGAAATGAGAAGGGAGTAATCACAGCAAGGACTCTAAAACAGTCCTGCTGATCGGGACTGAATTACTCCAAAATGCACAATAGAGACATAGGATTAAATAATTTTTGCAAGAAACTACAATGGCTTAGGTTTCCAGAACCATAAGGAACTCCTCATAACTCCAAAGGATGTAAGAGATATGAATTTTACAAAAAGACTTGTCACTGCAGTCTTTGGACGGACAGTCAGGTGGTGTTGGCCAATTCTACACAACGTGTGGGTGGAATTAGCCCCAACCAAAAATTAGAGGAACATTAGACACAATAATACAAGTTTCAGAGTTGGAATCTATTAAAAAGGGTTTCCCAAGCTCTAGATATAAAAATCACAAGGTGGTCAATCACAGAATCAGCATAAGCTGGTGACTGTCCATTGACCTGGAGTGTGGGTCCATTCTAACCAAGTTATAATAAGAATTAACGACCCATCTTCTCCAGATATTAAATTAACTATGTAATGTACATGTGGGTATTTGGAATCACTCAGGATCATTTCCCAAACCCTAGTAATGATAAAACAAAATGACATATCACAGCAGACCCGGATCAGACCCAACAGCAGAGAAGCTGTTGTTGCCCATAGGTAAAGTCCTTTTTATCGAGGGTGCCTTTTACGAAAGTTACCCAACTCGATTTGTGAACTTTGGGCACTGATATGGGGTCCATTTGAGTTCTAGAACTCGAGATATGATTTTTACAAGAATGGGGACTCACCAGTGAAATCTGACAGAAACCCTAGGTTATGTTGCGAAATTCATAACTCAGTATCTATACCTTGAAATCAAAATTCCTCCAGTCAGAGCCTGGATATATGTCTTGGTAACCTTCAGTTAAAGTTTCGTGGCAATCCGACCTTTCAATCTCTGGGAATCGCCCAAACAATGTGGCTATGTTCTCAAATCCGGGAATAGAGAGGGTTAGGGAGAGAAAGAGAGTGAGCCGAGAGAGAGAGAAGGAGAGGGAGAGGGAGCCGTAAAAGAGAGGGTGGAGTGGAGGAATTAGGGTTTTTTGAACCCTAATATATTAGATTAGTGGGCTAAACCCTAAAGCCTTTGGGCTAGAAGACCATCTAAGCTTTAATTGGGTTTGGCTATAAACCCATGGACTTAATTATATGATTAAAAGATGGGAATAATTATAAGCCCAATCTTTTAATTAATCATACCTTAATTAATTAAATTAATATAATACCTCATAATTAATTAATTAAAATAAATAACGTACCGAGAAAAACCGGGGCGTTACAAATCTCCCCCACTAGGAACGGACTTCGTCCTCGAAGTCATTGCCAACAAATAAATCCGGATAATGAGCCCTCATCTCGTCCTCCGGTTCCCACGTCCATTCCGAACCCCGTCTATGTCGCCACTGAACCTTAACCAAGTTTATAGTTTTGTTCCGAAGGGTCTTCGTGTCCCGATCTAGAATCGCGACTGGTTGCTCAACATAGTTGAGACGCTCATCAATCTGGATATCCTCCAATGGTACCACTGTGGTCTCATCAACGACACACTTCCGCAGTTGAGAAACGTGGAAGGTGTCATGGATCAGGCTGAGCTCCTCAGGTAACTCTAAACGATAGGCCACCTCCCCAACGCAAGCAATGACCTTGTATGGTCCAATGAATCGTGGTCCTAGCTTTCCCCGCTTCCGGAAACGGATTACGCCTTTCCAGGGAGAGACTTTTAACAACACAGAGTCTCCCACCTGAAATTCGAGGGCTGAGCGTCTTTTGTCGGCATAGCTTTTCTGACGACTCCTTGCCGTGGCCAAATGGTCTCGTATCACCTGAATCTTTTCTGTAGTTTGCAGCACGATCACGGTACTCCTAAGTACCCTCTGCCCTACCTCGCCCCAACAAACAGGCGTTCTACACTTCCTTCCATACAAGGCTTCATACGGGGGCATCTTAATGCTAGAGTGATAATTGTTGTTATAGGAGAACTCGGCTAGATGCAAGTGATCATCCCAACTACCCCCAAAATCGATCGCACATGCCCGAAGCATGTCTTCCAGTGTCTGAATCGTCCTCTCACTCTGCCCGTCCGTCTGCGGGTGGAAGGCTGTGCTAAAGTGTAATCGTGTACCCATCTCTTCCTGAAATTTCCGCCAAAACCGGGAAGTAAAACGGGTGTCACGGTCGGAGACAATAGAAACGGGCACACGATGCAATGAGACAATCTCACGATCAAAGATCTCGGCCAACTTCTTTGCAGATGAACTCTCCTTTATGGCTAAGAAGTGAGCGCTCTTAGTTAGACAGTCGACAATCACCCAAATAGTATCAGCTCCACGGGCAGTCCTAGGCAGCTTAGTGATAAAATCTATGGTCAGATGCTCCCATTTCTATTCTAGAATCTCCAAAGGTTGCAATTTCCCATGCGGTTTCTGGTGCTCCGCCTTGACCTTCCGGCAGGTCAAACATTCTTCCATATACCGGGCTACATCATTCTTCATTCCGTGCCACCAGTAACCCTCCCGAAGATCCAGATACATTTTGGTAGTACCTGGATGTATGGAGAATTTAGACTTGTGAGCTTCCTCCATTAAGGTCTTACGGTTGCCTCCTGTAAATGGAACCTAGACTCTACCATGGCGGGTCAACAAACCTCGACTATCGAGTTCCATTTTGGGCAGTTCATTCTCAATTTTCTCCCGCTTGATGTTCATTGCCGTCTTTTGAGCGTCACGGATCAGGTCTAGCAAGGGCGACACCATCGTCATACAGAGGCACTTAGCTCGAATGGGCTCGGCAGACGGTTTGCGATTGAGAGCATCAGCCACCACATTAGCTTTACTGGGGTGGTAATGAATTTGGCAGTCATAGTCTTTCACCACATCCAGCCATCTGATCTGCCTCATGTTCAGATCTCGCTGATCGAACAAATACTTCAAGCTCTTATGGTCGATATATACAATAAACTTTACCCCATAGAGATAATGTCTCCAAATCTTGAGGGCAAATACCACAGCCCCAAGCTCCAAGTCATGAGTGGGGTAGTTTTGCTCGTGGGGTTTTAGCTGTCGGGAGGCGTAGGCTATAACCCTGCCTCGCTGCATCAGTACTGCACCAAAACCCAGAAGTGATGCGTCACAATAAACCACTATATCCTCCACCCCATCCATCAGGGCCAAGATTTGTGCATCACATAATCGGGATCTCAATTCATCAAACGACGCTTGCTGTTCCGGGCCCCACACAAATTTCTCTGATTTCTTGGTCAGTCTGGTAAGTGGTAACGCAATCTTTGAGAAATTTTCTATGAATCTATGGTAGTAACCAGCCAAACCGAAAAAGCTACGAATTTCGGAAGGCGTTTTTGGAACCTCCCACTGCTTAATGGTTTCAACTTTGGCTTGGTCGACCTCGATACCTTCTTTGTTCACTACCTGCCCCAAAAACTAAACCTCTTCTAACCAAAACTCACACTTCGAGAGCTTAGCATAAAGCTTTTCTCTCGCGAGAGTCTCCAAAACTTCCCGAAGATGTTGCTCATGCTCCTCCTTGGTCTTAGAGTAGACTAATATGTCGTCAATAAACACAATAACAGAGTGGTCAAGCATCGGGCTGCACACCCGATTCATGAGGTCCATAAAAGCGGCGGGTGCGTTGGTGAGCCCAAAAGGCATCACCATGAACTCATAATGCCCATAGCGAGTACGGAATGCGGTCTTCTCAATGTCTTCTTCTCGGACTCGCATTTGGTGGTAACCGGACCGTAAATCAATCTTGGAGAACCAAGATGCTCCCTGCAGCTGATCAAAAAGGTCGTCAATACGTGGTAGCGGGTATCTGTTCTTTATCGTGCGCTTGTTCAGCTCCCTATAATCGATACACATACGCTGGGTGCCATCCTTCTTCTTGACAAAAAGAATAGGAGCACCCCATGGCGAAGAGCTAGGCCATATAAAACCCTTACTACTTAACTCTTGAAGTCGCTCCTGGAGTTCTTTCATTTCGGGTGGCGCCAACCGATATGGAGCTTTAGCTATCGGAGTCGCACCCGGCAATAGATCAATGCAGAACTCCACTTGCCGAATAGGGGGCAAGCCAGGGAGTTCCTCCGGAAAAACAATGTTGAAGTCGGAAACAACCGGGATTTCATAAATACCCTGGCAGCAGAACAAGAAGCGAGGGCCAAACGAGGAGTATCTCCCTAAATGATAAGTTCTCCGCCCTTAGGGTTTCGAACGCGAACTTGTTTCTTACGACAGAGGATTTCTGCATCAAACGCGTCAAGCCAATCCATACCGACGATAACACAAAGATCTCGCATCGCAATGGGAATAAGATCAATAGGGAATTCAACCCCGGAAAATTCGAGAGTACAGCCCCGATACACGTCGGTGACATAAATCATACGGTTATCGGCAACTTTGATAACCATTGGGCGAGCCAGTTTTCCGATACTACGACCCAGACGATTAATGAATGTGCGAGATACAAAAGAATGAGTAGCACCGCTGTCGAACATAACAACAGCGGGCTCGAAGTGTAACAAATAAGTGCCTGATCCACAATATATAAACAATATTTAAACTGCCATCAAATTTAAACAATACAAGAGTGAAGGAGAATGAAGGAAAGGGGATTTTACCCGCCACAGTCGCGGTAATCGCCGGCTCCTCTGCAGTCAGTTGGTGAACACGTCCTCGTGTCACCATGGTAGTTCCCTTAGATGACGATGCACCTGCGCGGTTTCATACCCCCGCCTCCACCACTATTCTTCAACAGTGGGCAATCAGGATTCTTGTGTCCCTTCTCGTTGCAGTTAAAACATGTAGGAACCAAAGAGGGAACCTGTGGTGATGCCACCACCACTGAGGACTTGCAATTCTTCCAATGATGACCCGGCTTCTTGCAGTTGTAACACACTAACCGACTCTTGTCGTCCTGTCCTGCAGACGGCCTATACTCGTATCTCTTCTTCCCACCGTTCTTCTGCTTCTTATGTGCATCACCAGACATCTTGTTCAGGGCGTGGTCTGCCTTCCTCTTGTGATGCTGGGTCTGTAACTCAATCTCCCTCCTCCTAGCGGCATCCATAACAGCTGACAGTGTTGTGAACTCCTGCATGCTCACAAACTCCCGTATCTCCGTACGAAGGGCATCCTTATACCTACTAACCAACCATGCCTCATCTCCGGCAAATGAGGGACAGAAAGACATCATCTCCAGGAACTTGGCATTCAGTTCTGACACGCACTCTGAAGTCTGCTCAAAGGTCATAAACTGCTGCAGCATCCGCTGCTGCTCCACCTTGGGCACATACTGCTTCTCAAACCTCTCCACAAACTGGGTCCAAGTCATGGCTCTCAGCTCATCCTCATACAACAATGTCGTAACAGTCTTCCACCAGGCATTCGCCTTCTTCTTCAGCTGGCTCATCGCAACAACAACCTTGAACTGGTCTGGGCACCCGCAAGTCATGAGGGCGCTTTTGAAGGGTTTTCTAGCAAACAATGAACACAAATAATCCTATGGTTCACATGCAACCCTAGAAAGATCTATGTTTTCTTCTATGATGATAATAAACTATAACCTAAAGGCCAACAATAAATTCTAAAGATTAAAACAAGAATTACCAACCTTTGAATCTTGTTCTTGAAGCTAGCAGCACAAGTGTCCTGCCTCAGATGCAAGTCATACCCACAGCAATGGAGAAGACAGTTCAGCAGAGTTTATCTTGATGTAAATGGCGCAGGTTTTAGGGTGGCCAGGTGCCTCCTTTTATAGCCTCCAAGGGTTACAGCTGAAACCCTAAGGAGCCTCCAAATGGGCAAGCCTGTTGACCATTTGGACAAGGCTTTCCTTAACCCTAATTAGGGTTTCGAGATCCTTGTGGTGACACCACAAATCTCGCCACCTTTAACCCCTATCCACTGGCCAGCCTTTTATTCAACTATTGAATAATTACAAAACCAGTCCCTGCACTTTTAATTAATTAATTTAATCACTAAATTAAATCCAATTAATTCTTGATTAAATCTCAATTAATTATTATAGTTTCTAATTAATATATTAACACTTAAATATATTAATAAACCATTTAATTAATTCTATTGATTTATTACACAATTAATAAATCAACCTTTTACTCTACTGAACTCTATCCTGACCTCCAGCTATGAGGGCAACCCAAATGGACTTTGCTTCAATCAATAAGATAAATATAGTTGTAAAGTCATGGCTTAGACACCTAATCCAACAGTCTCCCACTTGGATAAGTCTATGACTTTAATTTATCTTCTGATTAATAAACAACCTGCAGCTTCCTAGAAACTGCTGCCGAACTCTGACCTAGTCAGTTCCGTCCAAAGATAAGTGATCAGATGATCCTCCGTCCAACAAGATATTTTCAGACATGAGACATGGATTGAGATCAATCTCTGTCTGACACACTGTTTCCCGATTTCCGATTTTGCTTATGACTTTTAGACTTCTAATTGAACGAATCAATTCAGTCCTGGCTGGCCAGCGCTTCAGTCAACTTCAAAATCATCGAGTGGCCAACAGATATCTGTTTCCCGTCTGGGTCAAGGGACGAATAAGCTTTGACTAATATGTTATATCTTTTACCCGACAAATCACTCACAACAGCACGTTTTATAACATCGAGTTACCGATGCGTTTTCGTACTATCAATGAACAACCGCCTTGCAAATTATAACTCATATCTCTCCACTTTAAGACCAAAAGATATTATCGTCTCAACATTGCTCGTGATATAATCCATGAAGCAATCCATTGAGCGCGGGTTTATCCAATACTCAAATCTCCATTTCCAAGTACTCATGAACGTTGCAGCAATCTTATTGCTATGTCTAACTCCTTAGACAATCTACAAACCAATTCATGACAGTCTTCCTTCATACTTACTCCCTAAGAGTATGAACGACTGTGGATGTTTGAATAATCCAATTATTCAGGAAGTAAACATGCAAAAGCGAAACATAAAATCTGACTGGCAGCTACTCCTGCTAATTTCCAAGTCTCCACGAGGTAATCACCAAGTCGGATTTATCATAACTATTATCGGTTTCTTATTCTCTTTTAAACTCTCAATTCAAGCCTTTTATATCTATGTCTATGACCTTTTCACTCTTTCTATGTATCCAAGTGTCTAACACTTATACACTTTATTGCAGATGATCCTATCGGATACTCTTCCGATGATATCTCAATTTGTCATTTTGTCATTCTGTCATTTTCTCTCACAACTCCATTCCGGTGATGTGTACTGTGACTGCCCATGGTTCTCGGGTCTTTAGTCTACATGACTACACCCTAAGACAATTTCGAGGTGTCATGATGTGCCGGTGAACCACACGCCCTCCATCAGAAACCAACGAAATTCTTTAACCATGAAGTCCTATAGCACCACGTTTTGGTGTAAACAATTACCGATTTGAAAACCCTTTCAAATCAATCACCCTAATCATTTCCCAATGATTTCTCACGTCTGTTCAAAAATCCATTCAGTATTTTCAGCCAGGCAATATCCTGAATCCAACATACAATGCTCTAAGCATTAAGTCATCAGGATATGTTCATAACACTTCTGATTTGTCCAAGAGGCTCGAGGAACCTGATGTAATCTTATTCCAAGCCCTTTCGGAATCCTAAGATTACCAATAATCCTTGTGTCATGATTTCCGGAAACCATTTCCTTTCGGAGACTCTTTCTTATGCATCTTGAATCCCATCAAGATCATATTCTCAACGGCTAAGTCAATACTGTCAGTCTCATCTATCTGATAGATGTCTATGAACTACGTGAGCATGCTGCACCTTCTTTGTTTCCTTCATGCCAATTCATTACACTTTGCAATGACAGGAAACTCCATTCCTGGGGTTATGCATCTTGAATCTCATCAAGATCATATTGGCAGAATTCTGATCTATCTAATAGATGTTCACAACCACCTGAGTATGTTGTATCTCTTAAAGTCTTTCATAGCGAACCGTTTCTTAACACCAAGTCATTACACTTTGTAATGATAAGAGACGTTTCCTAGAACCAGTATGTAACCCTCATACAATGATAGCAGATAACAACGATACTCCCACTGGCTTTGACACCGTTATATGACTCTTTCGGACTATTCACAAAATCCAAAACTTATGGCACATTTTGCGAAACCGAAATCCAAACCTTTCCGACATATTAAAGGAAATCTTTCAGGCTATTCACAAAATCCAAACCTTTTGGCCTATTTTGAGAATCCGAATATCCTTTCTTGCGAGATGCCCATGGGACGAATCTCGGGGCCATGTACCTTTCGTAATGGCATGCTCTATGTGAGTCCATATTAGTGTGCCGGTAAACCACACACGCTCCACTAACGACTCACACTATGCCACGCAGAATCCTCTCGGATTACATCTTCTATTGAGAGTGCTTCTCTCAGAATCAGTTGCTTGACTCCAAGTGATGACTCATTCAACCAGATGTTCTGTAAGTACATTTTTATGTTCCCTTCTTTTGATGATTCAATTACTCCCACTGGTTCCTAGACCAGTTGTAAAGATCAATCAAACTGTCACATAGACTGTGTCTCGCGGTAAGGTTCTCTTATTTGGCAGCAACTGGGCTCACCAATGCTTCTAGCAGTCGGATTACTTATCCGTACCATCTTTAGTGTTTTACCACTACTCGGTATATCACCCGGATCATAACTCCTTATGATGGTGACAACAACTACTGGTCAAGCGAAGAGAGGGTATGTCAGGTTTAACAGGAATCTAATTCCTGGTCAAGTCCCAGTGGTGACTAAAGGTTGTTTCACTTGGCTAATTCCTGAATTCGTTCAGAATTATTCTTACTCCCACTGTTTCCTTAGAACTTGAGTTCTTTCTAAAAGTACTCTTCTTTCAAAGGATAACTGGAGTGGCCAATGAAAAACGACATTGCTGATCAGTTTCAGGCTTGTCATGAGATTCAGACGAATGCTACATGACCCTGGACTTTCTATGTACTAGTGGGATGATCCCAGCTTTACATTTCAGACAGTGTCGACATAACCTACTTAGTCTAAGATGTGGTCGGAATATGGCTTCTGCGGTCTGACTGGTTGAATGTTCAATTCATTGAAAAATTAGTCGGAAATGTATCCAGTGTATCTTATACACCGAGGATCAAAACTATTTCGATCAATGCTCCATCATCTTCCCTTAGACACATTATAACCATTAGTGTTCTTGGAAGAGGATAAACTGTGAAACATTTTCTCAGTCTATGTTGTTACTCAGGTTCTGTTGATTTTATGCTTCCTTTGAAATCTTTGAACACTTCAAGGTTCCAATCAATCGCTTATTCCGATAAGCGAAGCCATATTTGTCAAACCATTTGGCAAATATCATGAAGCATAACTAATCGTGTTCTGTTCAAATATTCGAGCAATACACAGTAACTTATGTGTTTGTTGCTCAAAATCTTAATACCTTTACATCTCTATGTAACTTTATGACTTTGTTAATATTGTTCAAGACATACAATCATCACCTGACTCCAAGTCAGCTGATTCCAAAATCCTATCCATTGGATCTTTGGGCGATTCCTTTCTTGCCACAATTAATTTTATTAAGCACTCAATTCATCACGTGACTTTAAGTCAAATGATTCCAAAGTCCTGTCCAACTGGACCTTTGGTTGAAGTGATTCTCATAAAATTCACTTTAACAATCATAAAGAACACAATATATAAGTCCAATCCCATTGGGTGTTTCAACATTCAAGTTATTACCATTTACGTCATCAACACATTCACACAACATTTCGAGGACAATTAAAACAACCATTTTTAAGAAAAAATTTCATTAAACCAGAATTATCCTCAGAACAATGTACAATGCGAATCTATGTTAAATGTATCTATAAACCAATAACAAGAACAGATATCTAGCTTAACTCCAAAAATGCACGAGCTCCATATCTAATCTGAATATGCTCCTGTGCGACAACATCCCGCATCCTACAGAGTCCGTGCATACAGAGCAAATGTGAGAAACACATCCTGTATCAAGGAAATGAGGATCAGGTATTCTGAGTTTTAAGATATTACTGAGTCTGCCAAACAGTTTGGCTTTAGAGCATTTTTCCAATCTTTCTGTGACTGTGTCCCACCTTATGGATTCCCAGTTTGAAACATCGAACAATCGGTCCAGACGATCTGGATCATTTCTTGATGCACCTTAATACTGGACTCAATCCTGAAGCAGCTGAATTAATGGAACTATGCTTCTCCATGAACGATTCATATAGAGTCGACATTGAATGCACTTCCACGATTGTCTTATCCGGTTACCCTTTCTGTTCATCTGGACGAACAGATCAGCGAGTTGAGCTAATGCTTAACTCCCGATCCCAAAGGGAAACCAGTTTTATACTGTTCGCCTATGTATCCCTCAATCTCGGGAACACGCAAACTGGTGCTACTTCCTTCTAGCTTGCATCTTCAAGCTCTTTGAAGATCCTAGTTCGTTCTCCTTTTTCAACCAGTTCTCGGAACCTTTCCTCAACTAGCTGTGCTAACTTATCAGACCCCTGGAATTCTAAATCCCTGCGGAACTCGGGGTTAATGATTAATAGCATAAGGCAACGAACTTCCTTGGATTCAATAGTCAAGGAGTCATGCTCACAAGCTGTGGTGTGATGCCATGTTTGGGAGCGGACACTCAGTTTGATATGGTTCCCCAGCAAAACTAAGAACTATTCTCTAATTGCAAAACCGTATCACATAGTTCAGGCCAGTCAGCCTTACCATACTAAATAGGTGCTTTCTGAAGCTCTCAGAAATGGGTGAAGGAGGAGAAGAAGGAGAAAGACACTTTCTTCAGACATATATAAAATTTGAATTTATTCGTTTAATTAATCCTTTTAAATAATTACCCAATTTATTATTTAACAAGGCTAGGACCCAAAATACCCCAACTATGCTGTGAAGAGGGATGCCGTAGTCACAACACAGTGGTCATTAAGGTAGATAACTTTTATCAATTTCAGTCTTATGAAATTCCTAGATCTCTGAGACTCATTGAACTATTCAATGGCATGTTTAATCTCGGATATGCCCCACCGTTTGTGACTGGGATGCCGAGGATCACAAACCGGGTGTGAATAACCATGCAAATTAGCTTGGTACTCTCGGGGTCCATTATCATCTCAAATTGATGTGCCGGTTAACCACACACGCTCCATCAACAATGATAACACCCGAGAAACCCATTGCCACTCTTTATGAACCCCCATTGGTGTGCCGGTAACCCACACACGCTCCACCAACGTTTCATAAAGTGCAATGTGCAATTTCATGGGTTAGCATCAAATTCACATTTTTTTTTATCCTAAAGTAACTAGATTGGGTTTTGTTCAAGGTTCTAGTACTTTCAATTATAGCATTATACTTTTAAGAGGCTTAACGGTTCTATCAAACCCGTTCGGCTAACGACACTCGACTGGCCAGGAGAGCGGTGGGTAAGAGTGGATACCCATTAGACTAACATTTTATAGTCAGTCGCCTTATACCCTCTTTATAGGACAGTTTTGTGAATGAGGCCTACTTGCGGTAAGACTAACCAATTTTCTTATATATAAATAATTAACTTTTAATCATAAATATATAAGATATATTTTAATCTTATTAAAATATTTTAGAATTAATTTATTCAGAATTTTCGCTAATTTATTCTAATTTTTCGAAAATTTTAAATTAATCCTTTGAGCTGATTTAATTTATCTTTTAATTAACAATTAATTAAATTAATTAAATCTAAGATAGATATTATAAATTAATCAAATTAATTTTCTATCTAATAACCCTAGTTGGTCGAAATTTGCATGCAAGGCAATTAGGGTTCCAGTTATTCAATTTAGTAAACTACCAAAAATAACAACCAACTAAACAAGGCAAGCAAATCAAAGGGGAAACAAAGGGTGGCGGCTAGGGTTAGGAAACCCTAGCCTAGATTTCGACCAAAAACCATTCCAAGGAGTGTTTTTCGCAAAAACACTCATGACACAAACAATTTATGCAGTTTATATCAATCACAAGAAAACAGCCTACGCTCTGATACCACTGAAGGGTTTTCTAGCAAACAATGAACACAAATAATCCTATGGTTCACATGCAACCCTAGAAAGATCTATGTTTTCTTCTATGATGATAATAAACTATAACCTAAAGGCCAACAATAAATTCTAAAGATTAAAACAAGAATTACCAACCTTTGAATCTTGTTCTTGAAGCTAGCAGCACAAGTGTCCTGCCTCAGATGCAAGTCATACCCACAGCAATGGAGAAGACAGTTCAGCAGAGTTTATCTTGATGTAAATGGCGCAGGTTTTAGGGTGGCCAGGTGCCTCCTTTTATAGCCTCCAAGGGTTACAGCTGAAACCCTAAGGAGCCTCCAAATGGGCAAGCCTGTTGACCATTTGGACAAGGCTTTCCTTAACCCTAATTAGGGTTTCGAGATCCTTGTGGTGACACCACAAATCTCGCCACCTTTAACCCCTATCCACTGGCCAGCCTTTTATTCAACTATTGAATAATTACAAAACCAGTCCCTGCACTTTTAATTAATTAATTTAATCACTAAATTAAATCCAATTAATTCTTGATTAAATCTCAATTAATTATTATAGTTTCTAATTAATATATTAACACTTAAATATATTAATAAACCATTTAATTAATTCTATTGATTTATTACACAATTAATAAATCAACCTTTTACTCTACTGAACTCTATCCTGACCTCCAGCTATGAGGGCAACCCAAATGGACTTTGCTTCAATCAATAAGATAAATATAGTTGTAAAGTCATGGCTTAGACACCTAATCCAACAGCTTTCAATATCGGCAATCCAGTGCTTAGCCTCTACTGGATTCAAGTCACCATTCCACTGAGGGGGTGGCACTTAGAGAACTTCTCATAGTAGTAGGCTGAGTCGCGAACAGGCGGCGCAGGTAAAGCTCCTCTGTGAACAGCTACGAAACGCTCATCCAAGAGGGCACGAACTTGGGTAATGATGTCAGTAGTAACATTCGAAATGAGGTCGTTGAAGGCACTGTTAAATTCTTCAGCGATGAGTTCCCTAACTTACTCCATTTGGGTCCGATTTAGACGAGTAGCCGGAGCCATCTATATTCGCAGAGTAAAGAGATTATTAGGATTTATTCGTCCTAGATATTTCTATGAAGACGGAACACTCAGCTCACTGGACATTTTCAACCTTGCCCCGACACGAGATCGGCATCGGTACTTCAAATAGTAGGGGCCCTTCTACTACCTTCCACACAAATTCCAATCTTGCATTCGCGTCTAGTTTCAAATGTTCCAGTTCGCTCTAGCCGGTTATTTAAACAACTCTCTCTCACATGGTATTACTAGCCTAGGTGAAATTTTAACAATTTTAGGGCTAGCTAATGATAAGTCTAAAGGCAAAGCTCCTAATAACAATTCAAGGTGCAAAAATCTATCAAAATAAAAGTATAAGAAACAAGGCTTACTTGGCTGACCGGCACACCCTGGGATCTTCCACTACTAGTCTTCAAAATTTTAAAGAAAATTCTTTTAGAAATTATTTTAAGGGAAACAAAATTTTTAAGAGCCTCAAATTTGAGTCTAGAACATTCCTAAGAATGCCTAGTTCTCTCAAACGTGTGCTCTGATACCAACTTGTCACACCCAAAAATTTTTGCAAAATATTTGAACTTTTTAAAACAACTTTTATAGAAGAAGCTATGAGTTTACAAAAGATAAGTATCACAAACCAAATTATAACGAAATAAACATAATAATGTGCGGAAGCAAAATAATAATAATGTCCCAAAATGGAAATTCTTTTAGTAGTGGTATCCCGGTGCTCCAAGTCACGCCTCAGCCTCTTTAATCTTAATACCTGAAAATGTTAGGGGAAACCGTAAGCATAAAGCTTAGTGAATTCAAACACAGACATCATATCAATATTCACATTTACTAATCCAAATCCAATTCCAATTATAATTACATTAATAAGCAAGGAACAAATCAATGCTTATATTAATAGGGAAGACTTGTAGGTTTGAGCCGCACCAGGTAAATCCCATATCCTTTGGCCCCGATCCCCGCACCTCATAAAGAGTATAACGTTGGTGATCTTACCTAACTACCCCTCATAGTATTAATCAATCACATACAGTGCACATGTATGATTTTATAACAATAATATAGCATGCTTTAAATAGTAAATATAAACAATCACACACAAGCTATCTAGCAAACATAAATACTAATACAACGATGTGAGAGAACTCACCTTGAGTGAGTGAGTAACGGATAGGAGTCAATATAAGGCTACCAAGCTTGTGCAAACTTCAAGGCTTCACCTAAATAGAACTAAAGGTTAGAAGAGTGAGGTTGTGAAACTAAGAAATGAGAAGGGAGTAATCACAGCAAGGACTCTAAAACAGTACTGCTGATCGGGACTGAATTACTCCAAAATGCACAATAGAAACATAGGATTAAATAATTTTTTCAAGAAACTAAAATGGCTTAGGTTTCCAGAACCATAAGGAACTCCTCATAACTCCAAAGGATGTAAGAGATATGAATTTTACAAAAAGACTTGTCACTGCAGTCTTTGGACGGACAGTCAGGTGGTGTTGGCCAATTCTACACAACGTGTGGGTGGAATTAGCCCCAACCAAAAATTAGAGGAACATTAGACACAATAATACAAGTTTCAGAGTTGGAATCTATTAAAAAGGGTTTCCCAAGCTCTAGATATAAAAATCACAAGGTGGTCAATCACAGAATCAGCATAAGCTGGTGACTGTCCATTGACCTGGAGTGTGGGTCCATTCTAACCAAGTTATAATAAGAATTAACGACCCATCTTCTCCAGATATTAAATAAACTATGTAATGTACATGTGGGTATTTGGAATCAGTCAGGATCATTTCCCAAACCCTAGTAATGATAAAAACAAAATGACATATCGCAGCAGACCCAGATCAGACCCAACAGCAGAGAAGCTGTTGTTGCCCATAGGTAAAGTCCTTTTTATCGAGGGTTCCTTTTAAGAAAGTTACCCAACTCGATTTTTGAACTTTGGGCACTGATATGGGGTCCATTTTAGTTCTAGAACTCGAGATATGATTTTTACAAGAAGGGGGAATCACTAGTGAAATCTGACAGAAATCCTTGCGAAATTCATAACTCAGTATCTAGACCTTGAAATCAAATTTCCTCCGGTCAGAGCCTGGATATATGTCTTGGGAACCTTTAGTTAAATTTCGTGGCAATCCGACCTTTTAATCTCCGGGAATCGCCCAAACAATGTGGCTATGTTCTCAAATCCGGGAATAGAGAGGGTTAGGGAGAGAAAGAGAGTGAGCCGAGAGAGAGAGAAGGAGAAGGAGAGGGAGCCGTGAAAGAGAGGGTGGAGTGGAGGAATTAGGGTTTTTTGAACCCTAATATATTAGATTAGTGGGCTAAACCCTAAAGCCTTTGGGCTAGAAGACCATCTAAGCTTTAATTGGGTTTGACTATAAACCCATAGACTTAATTATATGATTAAAAGATGGGAATAATTATAAGCCCAATATTTTAATTAATCATACATTAATTAATTAAATTAATATAATGCCTCATAATTAATTAATTAAAATAAATAACGTACCGAGAAAAACCGAGGCGTTACAGGTTTGGAGTTGACTTGAACATGTAATCGGACTGAATGTGGTCTTATCTTTCCTCCGACGACCTCTGGCAGCCGCTGTGGACGGCGGTACTGTTGATATCCGACCTCCAAGGGTCGGCAGCAGCTTGGTTGCCTTGATCCGTCCCTTCTGTCGCCAATCTCATTCTGAAACTCTAAATTTCATTGAAATCGGACCTGAAGTGGTATTCCCTAGCCCTAGCCACCGTCGGAAAACACTTTTGCCACCGCCGCCTATCGTTCCTGCTGCCGACTCCGCTTTCTGACGAAGGGAACTCGACAATAGCCTAGTCGATTTCTTTCCTTTGATCTCGTCTATCCCTTTGTCGATTTCAGAATACGCACACACACAGTCGGTGTGTGTGTCTCGATCATGCTGCTTCCAAACTCTGATTCACTACCCTTTCTCACGCATCTGAAGCTTCTCGTCTCACACTCGATCTCTCTCTGCCTCCTTCACGCGATTTCACATCAGGATCACGCACACACACAATATCGAGGCGTGTATGCGTGTTTGTGTTCTCGAGACCATCTTAATATGATTTCAATTTTTTTTATTCCAAATGGTTTTTACGCACACAGTAAATCACAAACCGGGTGCTGGTATCGACTTGGGTCCAGATCTGGGTGAATTTCCAAAAATACCCTCAGTAACATGCCTTAAGAATATTTTCAACCTTTAGCTCATTGTTTTTCATGATTTTCACCCAGTCATAAATTCCTCATGTGATGTCCGAGTTTCGCAAACTTTATACCTTTAGAAAGGTGGAAAAGAGCTTAACAATTTCTCTTTACTGACTTAAGTCTGAATCTCAATGAATTTTAAGCTATTAACCCTTGAAAATGACCATTTGGTCGATTTTTGTCACTTTTGGGCCATTTTAAAACCTTCATAACTTCTTCGTTATAACTCTAAATCGCCTGAATCTTCTTCCTATATTTTTGTTGTCTCAAATATTACCATAGTCACCTTGATGACTTTTTCTCAATTCCTTTTTGATTTTGAGATATCAATTTCTAAAGATTTGACAATAACATTTTCACTTTTAGTCTTTTATTCCCAAATTTGTTCTTGTATCCTTAAAACAAATTTTCAAGATGAAATATCACTTTATATTAGCTTAATAAAAGGCCTTAACATATAAGTTCCAACATTAAAACCTTCTTAGACCTTTTTGCCCTTTCATAAAATGTTTAAGCGTCAAATTGTATCTTAAACGCGTAATTAAATTTTTTGGTTGTCACAATATCCCTCTGCGAAGTCAAAAGCTTATTTGAATTCGTTAACAAAATTCTAGAAGTCTATTCGATTTTCAAATCTGCAGAAAGTTTATCACAAAAAAGCTTCCTATCCTCTAATCTATTCTTCAACTTTATCACTTCATCATACCCATCACCTCGTTCCTCCAGTGCCCGCTGATATGCTACTAAGGCATCTGCACATGTGTTAGAAATTCTTTCCAATCTAGGTTCTAAGTCAGTAGAATAAATATGATGAGAGTGAAGCATTTGACGTACCTGCTCGATGATGCTTACTCCTTTGCCGGCTTTATGGTTGACCATGAAGGCATAGTTCTTCGGCATGTAGGAGGAGGTAGCTTCAGCAACGTCATTCACTCACTTGACGTATACGACCCCAGGGATTGGAATATTGGTAGATCCCTGAACCATCATACATTTTTCAACAGCTGCCTTTCCTCTCTTGCGCTTGTTTTCAAAATGTTCATCTTCGTCCCCGGAGGACCAGACCTCGACGTTTCGGGACGTAGCAACAAACGCTTTAACTTTCTCTTCATCTTTCTCCTTCTGATAGTTCTTAGGAGCTCTGCAGTCCGCTGCATAGTGCCAAATCCCTCCACATTTGTGGAATTTGATTACGTCCGACTCCTTCTTTTTTGTGGTTCGGATCTGGTTGGAGCTGGCAGCAGGGGCAGGAGTGACCTTTGGTTTCTAATGATGTTGTTCCTTGGTACTTTGATAGTGCTGATTCTGATTCTGATTTTGTTGATACTGACCTCTTTGGTAGTTGTTTTGATTCCTCGCTGGGTAACATGTACGCTGATTAGATGGTTTAAAATTTTTCTTGGGACTTGTGTAGGATGGAATTCGGTTGAATTTCTGACTGATCATGGAAATCTCCTGTTGATAAGCAGCTTCTTCTGCTGCGTCGTATTCGGAATAGGAAGATTCTGAATCTTGATTTGGATCAGGAAGAGCTAAGGTAGGAGCTACGGATTGGATAGTTGGTTGTGGAGCTGGAGCCTGATACTGAATCGATGGAGTTTGATAATATGAAGGATATGAAATTTGTGGTTGTGAAGGGTGATAAGACGGAACGGGAGTTTGTTGTTGTGGTAGCTGACTGGTCTGGCTCGGAGCAATTTGGAGAACTGGAGCATTTTGATAGTTGGCGGGCAAAAGGTAAGCCTGTTGCTGAGCAGCTTGCTGGAATTGCACAAGCTGCTGAGGAGTGTTGCCTAGCATCTGAAGATTATATTCCGCCACTAACGCCTGTGGTCCTCCGAGTTGTTGTTGGGTGCCCTTTATGTCATTCTCTTGTCCTATAAGATTGTTGTAAAGCCTGTACATGTTATAGGTTTTTAACTTTCCCGAATCCTGGAGTATCATTTTGACAAGCAGCCAATCTCTTCGTAGTCCTTTAAGAAATCGTAGGTTGATTTCTTGGTTGGACCTTTCTGCTCTTGAACTTAGGAGTCTTGTGACAATTAAAGAAAAGCAAGTGAATGCTTGTCTTAGTGTTTCTCCAGGAAAGGTTGAAAATTGATTGTACTCGGCAAGACCTGATACTAGTTTTTGATCCTTCGCTTCCTCCGTCCCTAAGAACATATTTTGCAGAAGAACACAGATTTGTTGGGCCGTAGTGCAATTCTGTATGAGGTCGAAAAGTTCCGGAGGAATGCCACACGAAATCTCAGTGAATGCGATTTGATCATTGTCTAATTTTACGATATCCAGGGGAGTTAATCTGGGTTGAGGTGCACCTCCTAGAGTGCCTTCTGCTGTGTCGGCTCTGGGGGTAAGTATTGGGACATGGGGTCCCTCCTCAACTGAACGCCAGATGTCTTTCCCCTGTCTACGAAGATAGTTTCGCATTCTGGTAGCTCAGCCATTGTACTCAGTTGGAATGAGTATGGGAGCTCGGTTGGAGCTTCCCACGCTGTTCGCTACGTTAAGAGAATAGTTGATTTGCATTTTGAGAAAAGAAAGGTTTGAACTGTTTGAACCTGAAAAATTTAAGAACTTGAGCTATAAAAAAATGCAAGGTCTACAGAGGATTCTGAAGTTGTTGCTACCGCCAAGGCTTTGAGCAAACTAGGCACTGAGAATCTTATAGACAGCTATTCAGGCTCTGATACTAATTGTTGTCGCCAGAATCTAAGTAAAATGCAGAAAGTAAAAGATTGCAGAATACTAGATGGAGT
The DNA here is from genome assembly GCA_023525715.1 of Cichorium intybus. Lineage (NCBI taxonomy): Eukaryota > Viridiplantae > Streptophyta > Magnoliopsida > Asterales > Asteraceae > Cichorium > Cichorium intybus. Next base: position 97,654,414 of record CM042012.1, read on the forward strand.
TCCGAAACAGATGAAGTTCGGAAGTTGGGGACAAGTCCGAAGACTTGAGATGAATACTTAGATGATAGATCTTAAAGCTCAACAATAATAAAATTCACAAACAGTTAACTAAGGGAAATGTAAAGACAAGAAGATTAAAATGCTAGAAATGTAAGAACAAGGAAAGAATAGATATGAACAACAGAGGTTTGATGGAATGAGAGGATTTATATATATCATTGAAGTGTTACAAACTGTCTCTCAAAACATGAGGACTGAATGAAGACTTGGTCTCCCTTTTATAGTCCAAGGGAGGACCTTCGGACAATATCCTAAGGACTGAAGAGCAGACAACACGTCTCTCTTCAGTCAAACAAGATGGTTCTAAATATTAAAATAATACAATGTCAGACTAGGGTGGCTTATCTAGAATAAACTAATATAAACAGTACACGAACATGCTTGTAAAAGGCCACGCCTGATCTAGTCTAATCATTTCCTATAACTTGAAGTACTTATCCAATTTGTCTTAGCTTTAACTTCAGTCTTCAGTCTTCAGTCTTCGTGAATGTTGATTAAGTACAATGTTCTTCGGAATTACTTGATTTGTTGTACTGAAATCCTGATTGGATTTTGGTATCTAGGCTTTTCGGAACATGGTTCCTTCAGACAACCAAACATTCCATCAAAATATGGTTTAACATTCACAAAACTCTCCAACTTTCCATACAAACTCCGGGTTGGTCAACGACCCGTTCTGAACACTAACATCGAGCCTCATCGACAGTTAATTGAAAAGATCTCGTTTTCATCCTCGAACACTCGGGGAGAATATACCCACTTTCTCTACAGTTAAAGAAAACTGGGCAACTCTCTGTACACTGGTGGGCGATATGCCCCATTTTCCTACATTGGAAACAAACTGACGGTGGGGCTTGGGAATCACACTTCCCAGTATGTTTTTGCCTACATCTCTTACACAACCATTCTTCATTCTTCTTTGACTCTCCACGGAATTGAGAACCCGTGGTAGTCGACCTCTGAGAATTATCTCCAACTTTACCTTCCTACTTCCTCTTTTATCCTCCACTTACTCTTTCAACTCTCCTCTCCTCATCTTGTCTCTGTAAACTCCCTTTCTCTTGATCTCGCTGCCTCTGCAACTTGTTGAAAGGTAGTATATCTCGAACTTTGTAAGAACTCTCAGATCTGGGTTTTTAAACCCCACAAGTAATGATCCATTCTGCGCTCCTCAGTATCCACTTGATGTTGCACAAATCTCGCTTTCTCATTGAACTCTAACGTGTATTGTTGTACCGTTCTTGACCCTTGCTGCAACTTCAAGAATTCTTCTTCTATGCCCTTCATAGCATTATTGGAACAATAATGTTCCATGAATTTAAGTTTGAACTATTCCCAACTCAAGGTAAGCACCAAGCTCTTTCCTTATTTCATGCGAGTGTTCTTCCACCAGAATTGCGCATCCTCCTTTAGAAAATTTTTTGCAAACTCAACTTTATTTATCTCATCGCATTTGCTTGTATGAAACATTTTCTCAACATGTGTCAACCAGTTTCTTACTGCTATAGGATCACCTTTCCCAAAGAAATGGTAAGGTTTCCACTTCTAAAAAACATCATAAATACACTTTCTCGTTTTCTCCTGCATCTTTGCTCCACTTGCCTTAGTAAATATCTCTCCATGGTCCTCCCTACGCTCAGGTTGGACCAGGCATTGCCACGAAGTACCTCCAGTTGTAGCCTCCGCTTGAGGCTTCAAATAAGTAGGTAACATCTCTTTGATCGCTTTAGCTACCTCAGCTACGATCATCACTTGCATATTACTCTGTATCTCGGGAGGCCGCTCTCCCTCGGGTTGGCACCCGAATCTCGTGATCCCGGTTGATCTCTTGTCGGATCACCTCGCTCTTTTTCTTTTCCAGTGCTCATTTCAACTGAAAAAGAAAATCAGCTGATTTAGTAATTGCCATCATAATACTCAATATGATTGCAAAATCAACTCATTTGATACACCACTGGATAGCTACTCAGGACTTTTTGGACCTCTCCATCTCATTAGTTTAAGTCTAAACCCATCTCAAGGTTTAATTCCCTTAAACCAAAGCTCTGATACCAACTTGTAACGCCCGGTTCCTCACATTTAAATTACACCTTTATTTTTTTTCAACATAACACATAGTTGAAAGATGTAATCCAAACTTAAGAAACAAGTCATACAAGATGTTACCAAAAACATAGTTTAAGTCCTAACCTATGTACATCAAGTTTTTACAAACGTTACACAAAAACCGGGTCAACAACATAGTTCAAACAAAACAAGTAAGTCCAAGTCTGATGTCCAACTATCCCTCCATGCTACGATTTCCGCGGTCTCTACTACCAGACCCTAAACACAACAACATTTACAACAATTTATGACCCACACGAGCTCAGTGAGTAAATAAAGATTAATCGAATTATAACACCCAATATCTCGTTAAACTCAATCTCAATGGACTATCTCAGTCCTTAGTGTAATGCACACACTATAACTCTTTACTTCAAACACTCAAGAGTAGTTATACACAACCAAATCAAAACATATCAAAACTCATAGAATACTTCTTTTCTGCAATGAACATCTCAAGATAGCACTGTTCATCAAAGAAAATTATAAGTAACTACTCACATGATGTCGGGTCGATGTGTGGAACTCCTAAACCGCGTGTACTGTGCTCCTATCTAGTCTTAGTCGTATCACAACAGCCCGGGTCAATACTCAATACCCAAACAATCTCAAAAGAACAAGTAATTAGGGTGAAAGGAACTATAACAGTAGATAACAACAATATCTTAGTTACAACTCTAAATTCCGCAACATCATACTCAATCGACCACAAATACGTAATAACTATCACACTCGTGACAAAGACTTAGGCCTTTTTAACTGCAAGATATCTGAGTTCATCCACACCACCTGGAAGTAGCTCATACCAAGTAATACAACCATCAATTTGAATCTAAATCAAGGGGAATTACCTTTTTAACCACAATATATCGAACCCTAACTTCAATTCTCGAATTATAGGCCTCAATTTCAACTTTAGAGGTTTTAGGGCAAGTTTCTAGGGTTTTTGAGAGAGAATTACGAAATGAACTTTCCCCAAAAATAAAGCAAAAACGTACAGTAAATGGGTCTGTTGTGACATTAGCGCCGCTAATGTTCGCAGCACGACTCGTGCTCGTAAAAATGACACGTGTAACCCGTTTCGAACCTCAGACAGCTTTTTGAACAATTTCTACACGATCCATGTAAACCTACACGACCCGTGTAACTCTGGAAAGGTCTCGGATCAATTTCTAAGGCTTTTTACATGACCCGTGTGACTCTACACGACCCATGTAATCTCGTTTTGACACTTTTCAAGCTTAAACTTCTCCCAACACTACAAATAAAATTACGTTTAATGGCACAAAGCTTTTGTGGCATTTTGCTTTTGTGCCACTATGACATACTTTTTAGTGGCACTTTTTTATCCTATTATAACTGTTAAAAGATGTAGTGGCACTTTTCATAACCAAATATTATGTTAATAATTTGATCAGTACGTAATCTTTTCATCCACTCCCAAGTACGCAAACACTGATGAAAATCCTCAAGCGTGAAATGAAAACGTGATCTTGCATAGTCGCTCTGGAACTCCACCCCTCCCTTGCTCCACTCTGCCCCTGTTCAGTGAATCAATTGTCCTTAGATTGCCTCGTCGTTCAATGAATCAATTGCCTCGTAAAATTTGAAGGTTAATTTTCGGTATGCTTCTTACTCCATCTTTATTTATCAGTTTACATTCCCCTCCTCCTTCGTTCCTTTGAGATTTTATTGGATAAATTGTACAATGTCAAGTTTTCGGTGGTACCTGCACAGTTGCTCCGGCGCTCCACCCCTCTCTTACTCTAAATCAGTTAGTTTGCCCTAATTCGTCATCATCCTCTTATTGATGGAACCTATTGCTTTTCGGTATGCTTCCAAATCCTTTATTGTTAGTGTATCCAATAGTTTCTTCGCATTAGAGTGTGTAATTTGTAAGTAAACTGGAAAACGGACCTTTGTGCTTTGGCATCAAGTGCTGTAGTATTAGGCCTGAATGAACATTGTATACACAACAAACGCAACCAATAGCTAGCAGAAGGAGTATTTTCGATTAATTATGTAGCATACGGTAAAAATGGCTTCCCCATACACTTTTCTGAATCCAACAAGTGTCGGTTTTTTCTTAAATAACTCGACTTTCTTGTGGATTCGTGTAAAAGGCCAAAGCATTTCTGTGAACTCATTTGAGAAATACTATTTTAAAATGGTAACCATGGCATGTTGTGTTAGATGTGAATTGTCTGATAACTCTAACTTGTTGAAAGACAGAATTTGGAAGTTTATATTAGAGAGAGGTTAGAATAGAGCGTGGGTGTTAGTGCTTGGAAGCATCAAGTGAGTGACAAGAAAATTGATAATCCTAACCAGTAATTAATTCCTTGTGAGATGGAGGCATGAGGAGCAGTTTGTTCTTTTGAAGACACTACAGTGACACAAACACTTTGTACAATATTCAACCCTTCCTCATTGACACTAATTAATTCATGTTCAAGAAAAGGACTAATCCATGTATTTATGTTCAATTAACTTACCCCTGGTGGTTGTGTGTTGATTAGAGTCATGTGGCTCTCATACCATATCTCTTTTTTAAGAGAAGATGCCCATGAATTGTAATTAGTAACTAGAGACATACTAATGAATACAATGACAATGACACATGTAGCTGTATGTCCACATAAAGCCTAAATTATTGTTATGTATATTAGCATATTGATGTTGTTTTTTTTAGATTGCAGGATTTGTGTCTGGAATGCCAATGATGGTCATTTGGTACATTCCTTGACTGGTCATAGTGAATCTGTAAGTTCTTTTTTATTTTCATAAAAACCTACTTTTACGCTTCTTTTGGAAGACTCTAGAGTCTTTTTCCTTCTGATCAATGAGTTTGGCCATGTGTCTCTTTAAGCATGTCTAAATCTATACTTTCACAAACATTGTTCAAGTGCATATTTTATCACCCAAAATTCATTACATTTAAATTATTCAAACCAGATCATTGATTATCATAGCATCCTACTTTTATTTCTTTCTATACAAATTTGGTCCCTGTGGCATAACAGTTTTACAGAAATGCTCATGTTGCATTAAAGTTTTATAGAAATGGTCCAGTGGAATTACAGTTTTATACAAATGGTCCCTATGATAGTTTTATAGAAATGGTCCCTGTGAAAGAAACCAAAGTAGGATGTTATAATAATCAATAATTCAAACCAGGTTTGGATCATTGATTATCATAGCATCCTACTTTTGTTTCTTTCTATACAGATTTAGTCCCTGTGGCATAACAGTTTTACAAAAATGGTCATGTTGCTTTAAAGTTTTACAGAAATGGTCTAGTGGCATTACAGTTTTATAGAAATGGTCCCTGTGATAGTTTTATAGAAATGGTCCCTGTGAAAGAAACCAAAGTAGGATGCTATAATAATCAATGATTCAAACCAGGTTTGGATCATTGATTATCATAGCATCCTACTTTTGTTTCTTTCTATACAGATTTGGTCCCTGTGGCATAACAGTTTTACAGAAATGGTCATGTTGCATTAAAGTTTTACAGAAATGGTCCAGTGGCATTACAGTTTTATAGAAATGGTCCCTGTGATAGTTTTATAGAAATGGTCCCTGTGAAAGAAACCAAAGTAGGATGCTATAATAATCAATGATTCAAACCAGGTTTGGATCATTGATTATCATAGCATCCTACTTTTGTTTCTTTCTATACAGATTTGGTCCCTATGGCATAACAGTTTTACAGAAATGGTCATGTTGCATTAAAGTTTTACAGAAATGGTCCAGTAGCATTACAGTTTTATAGAAATGGTCCCTGTGATAGTTTTATAGAAATGGTCCCTGTGAAAGAAACCAAAGTAGGATGCTATAATAATCAATGATTCAAACCAAGTTTGGATCATTGATTATCATAGCATCCTACTTTCGTTTCTTTCTATTACAGAAATGGTCCCTATGGCATGACAGTTTTACAAAAATGGTCCCTGTGGCATTAAAGTTTTATAGAAAAGGTCCCTGTGAGATTACAGTTTTATAGAAATGGTCCTTGTGATATTAGATACTAACCAAATGGTCCCTGTGGCAGTTATCACTTGCAATGTTTGTTCCTGTGGCAGAAATTACATGTAAAAGTCCCATGAAACAACATCCTAATTTAGTTATACTTATAGCAATGCCATCCAAACCAAAAATGTCTTCACTTCTATAATTGAATAGATTTTTCACAGTGTAATGTACTAATAAGAAAAAAACTGAAAGTACAGTGCTATAATTAACTAGATTTTCAAAATTACAATGCCTCAATAAGAAAAAAAGATATTAAAAGTACAATGCTGTAAAAAAGAGAAATGAAAGTAGGATGCTACAATAAACAAATAAATGAAAGTACGTTGCTATTTCTTGCATTTAACCCTTTTTAAATACTATTTCACATTTACATGGAACTACCAATCACAGATGATGAAGAAAGAGAGAAGCTTGCTAGGGAGATCTCAAAAGACTGGAGTTTCGGTACTCCGAATAGAATTCTTTTGCCAAGTTTTTACAATTTTCTTTATCTTTTTTATTTTTTATGCGACTTATCTTTCTTATCTATTGTTTACTCATGTTCAGTTTTTGAGAGGAGCATTAATACGTTATTTCTGACTGAACTGGTTCGAGGTTTGCCTTTGACACTCAAATACTTCTTTGAGCCAAAAGTTACTGTAAGTGTTTCGACATTAGTTGCTTTTAGCTTTATCTGTTTGTTGTTATTTAAAACATGAATTAATTGAATTTGGGCATCAAAATAACCTTATTAGGGCATTGTACTTAATAACATTTTACCTCGTGAGTGAATTATGATCACAAGATACAAGTTAATAGGTTTTTATGTCATGTCACTGTCCACATTGATATTTTGAAGTACAATACCTTAATAAGAAAAAAGGATGAAAGTACAAAACTAGGACCAAAATTGTAATGTACTCTAAATTGAATTTGGCCCAGTTTAATTTTAACTTTTAGTTTTACGTTCAATTGCTCAATTGGTTGGTTTTAATAGATAACCATACACATGATACATAACTATAACAGGAAGAAATGGAAGTACATTGTTATTTCTTGCATTTGACCTTATTTTATTTTCATATCATCTATGTTCATTACTGACCTATGTATTTGCTACTATTTGTTAGGGTTAAGTATGGATAGATCTTGGATGTATTTTGCACCTAGATCAAGTCAAACTTTCATAACCGGGGTGAATTTTTTTATGGATTTTGCATTTGAGAAATCAAGTGTTAATCGAAAGATATTATGCCCGTGTTCGCATTGTCTAAATATGTATTACACAACAAGAGGAGATATTATTGATCATCTTATTTGTTGGGGGCTTTCGACCAAAATACTCTAAATGGGTATATCATGGGGAAGGCTCAACGACCGTGTCTTCAAATACGACGCAAACGGAGGAAGAAGTGATATTTCAGCATGACATGCATGGGATGTTGAATGATCTTGTTAGCGGAAACCAAGAAGAACGGAGCGAACCTAACATGAACAATGGTGAAGAGGCGAATGGTGTAAGAAGTGATTTTGGTGATATCTTCAAGGAAACCGAAGAAAAGGTGTATCCGACTTCCAAATACAACAAATTATCGTGTGTGGTGCATTTGTACCATCTAAAGTGTCTTAGTGGGTGGAGTAACAAATATTTTTCCATGTTGCTAGACTTTTTAACAGATTTGTTACCTGAAAGGAAGCTTGTTGCCTAAAACAACGCAACAAGTGAAAAAATTGATGTCAAGACTAGGACTTGGATATCAAAAAATCCATTCTTGTCCTAATTGTTGCATTTTGTTTTGGGCAGATAAAGAGAAAGATGAATGTTGTTCTATTTGTGGATCTTCCAGATGGAAAGTTCCTCAAGATAATTCATCTTACGAAATGAGTGCAACAAAGAAGAAGGCATCAAAAATATTACGTTGGTTTCCATTAAAGCCTAGACTTCAGCGATTGTTCATTTCATCGAAGAGAGCTAGCCTTATGAAGTGGCATCATGTTGAACGTGTTAATGATGGAAAACTGCGACATCCTGCAGATGCTTTAGCTTGGAAAGATTTTGATAGGAAGTTTCCTGAATTTGCAAGTGATCCCCGCAATGTTTGTTTAGCTCTTGCAAGTGATGGCTTCAACCCGTTTAGGACAATAAACACGAAACATAGTATCTGGCCGGTCTTCCTTATTCCTTATAACTTGCCTACATGATAGTGTCACTAAAACCCAAAACATCAACCGCGGCACAATGAAAAAGTGCCACTAAAACCTAAAACGTCAACTGCGGCACAATGAAAAAGTGCCACTAAAACTCAAAACGTCAACCGCGACACAAAGAAAAAGTGTCACTAAAGACTTTTAGTGGCACTGCTTTTAGTGGCACTTTTTTTGTGCTGCGGATTGCCACATGGGCCTTTAGTGGCACTTTTTGGGTTTTTAGTGGCACTTTTTTGTGCCACTAAATGTCATTTTATTTGTAGTGCAAATGGGTTTTTAACCAACCTATTTAATCTTAATTACACTATGATTAACACAATCTCACTAATAGTTAGTAATATGGTATTACATAAATGCACACCAACAACTATAGCAACTACAACATTCCAGAATCCATAATAAATTTTTCGTTTTTAAAAACGGTTCGAATAAATAAAAGCGGGTTGGAAATAAAAATACGTCGTTCCAAATTCAGTATTTAAAACATTTAAAACCATCAATACCGAATCAAATATAAAACATTAACTAGTGGTAGAGTTGAACACCAAGTGTTTGATGCGATACAGTCGCACCAAGTCCCAAAGCTCGGATTGAAAATACCTGAAAAACATTTAGGGTGAAAGAGTAAGCAGAAAGCTTAATGAGTTTCCCAAATTACCACACGATCCATCATATAAAGCATATTCATTTTGGTCTCCGGGCTTGCCCGAACAACCTGGCTCTCAGGCTTGCCCCGATCCGCTACAGGTAAGAACTCGCGGGATTGCTCTGTTTCGTCCCTTGTTGGTTCATTCATGGACTCTCGGGCTTGCCCTGCTCATTCGGGTCTCGAGCTTACCCCGATTCGCCTTTAATCTTCAGTCGTAAGAACGAATCCAACAACTAATACATAGCAGCACAAAAGCCTAAGCATTAAGTTTGACCCAACGGATCCCTAATATCAACCATTCAATCAAATAACGTAAGGCACGCCTAACTTCAACACACATTGCTACATATAATAATATAAGGATATCTATGTAATATCACCCTTAGTATACTGAGAAAACTCACCTGATCCGCCGAGCTAAAAGAACTCCACATGCATGTCATCGGATCCCGACTACACGAACCTCCTAATAAGTCTAAACACAACTTAGCAAATCATAAGCCCCAAACAGGATAAACTTCTAAAACTGACACCTGGAATCTTCCAAGTTTGACCAAAAATCAAGCTGGTAAAAAAGTCAACGGTCAAAGGTCAAACTCAAAGTCAACGGTTAATAGTCCAGATAACAGCATTATCTCCTCAAGATAGCGTCGCTATCACCAATGCATGTCCAAATTCTAAAACCTAAGTCCAAAGGAATGAAACTAACCAAAACCACCATGCAACACACCCAAGAGAGTTAGGCTCACTCTCAAATCAGACTCAAAGCACCAGCGATGGTCCTAGGGACACAAAGATCTGAACTTTTTACACCAAACTCCAAATATCAAGCAAAAAAGGGACCAAAAACTCATTTTACACCATCAAATGCAACTCATACAACAAGATCTAGCTTAGAACACCAAAACGTAGAAGATTTAGACTTACAAAGGTCCAGAAATTGAAGATCTTGCAGAACCAAGCTTGAGGAAGACCACCTTGCACCTCCACACACCTTCTTCTTCCATAAGAAACCTTCCAAGATGAGTTACGGAGCCAAAAATCACCAAAAGAGGCTAGAGCTTAGAGAGCGAAAGTTATCGAGTTTGGAGAATAAGATATGACAGCTGCCTAGGGTTTAAAACCCTTAAATATTGCCTAAATACCGAGATCTAGGGTCTTTTGCATTTTGCGGTGGATAGCGTCGCTATATCTTGATATAGCGTCGCTATATCTTGATATAGCGTCGCTATCTCTGCGAATCCCGTACACGTGTTTTTTCAACATAGCAATGATATCTCCATAGATAGCGTCGCTATCTCCTAGTTATCTCAAAACCAACTCCTTTTAATCCAAACACGGTCTTACAATTCTCCCCACTTATTTGGATTTCGTCCCCGAAATTCTTTCCTTAATCAACCCAGACCGCACGCCTAATCCTTATACCATTCATTGGCCACTGACAACTACTTGCATGCCCAAAGTTCTTTATTACAAGGAACTTGCTTCATGACCTTGAAGAGAAAGATCACTAAATCACGACTATGGATCACCCAACCCAATCCTGATACCATGACGTTCGAGAGCATCTTCGACCACCCGAAGCCTATTCCATGCCGTCCTACAAGCTTCTGACAATTGCCTTCAGAAAATTCCTATTGAGCCCCATGGCTACAATGTCTAACATGCATCTCCTCGACAGATACACTAAGGTATAAATCCAGATGAGTTATTCACACAACTCCAACCGCAGTTATCCCAGTCCACATGCACTCTATCCAAGAGTATCTATACAATCGGGTCCAACACCTAGCACACGATGCATCCATAGATCATTGATTTATTCCACCATACCAACCCTTAAGGACTCTCAGGCTGTTCCCCGACATGTCCGGCTCCCTAGCTGGACATTCAGGTTCTCTGCTCCATCCAGCTTACAGCTAAAGACATCGCTGTAAGCTGGACTCGCAGTCCTTACCTGATTCATTTAATCCCTCAGTCGCAATAACTGATCAAGCTACTAAGAATGGAACCTATCACGTAGGAATCCCCCATAGGGCTACGCACGACCTTCCTAACTCCGATTCTTAACTTACATTCCTAGAGTCAACTATCCCAATATTTGCAACAATCACATGAAGCAACTCTCATTCAACCTTATAACAAATGGCCACTACACATGGTTACCCACACATGTCCACTCTATGGCGTCGATTCAGCCCAACCATACAATCAAAGAACTACCACCGAAACTAACGGCAAATCCCAAGGCCTCACAGGTCTTACTGTATCGAAAACCCTACGTCCTTCCCGGACTACACGACCTGCACGCCCCCAAAAGAGGAGACAAACCCAAATCAATCTCGAATAGGAACTATGACAGTGCTCCCCTGACCAATCAGTCACCACACCAACTCCCTTACCAGTTGCCTGCCTTAAGCCAGCCCGACCTCCATGCACAACATTGCTTCCCTAAGGAGACACACCTTCTTACCCTGACGATCATGGCCCAAGCCGGAACCATGATGATTCGAAACTTCATCCACTTCACAGGTCGGATACCCAAACGATCATTATCATACTACCCAGATACTATACAAATCCTTAATGATTTCAACATGACCGTTCCATCCTCCCAAGATACATTCTTAAAGAGTTGAGCTTATCATCACCCTATTCCTTTATCCCAACATTACTGGTTTGTACTTACCACACGTGCCACCTCTGATGCCCAACTCGAACCGGAACAACTAGCCACAACCTTTACTTATAAGAAGCGCACAACAAGCTCGGGAAGAAATCCGTCTGCGATCACATCTCGTTTTCCGCCCGATCTTGCTATGGAGCCTCCAATAATCAAACTGACCTAATCAAGAGCCTTACTTCTTAACTCTTCATATTTTAATCACAGACACTTGAAAGACATGAATGCTTTTGATGTGAAACTTCTAATTATATAGCAACAACATATATAGATGAGAGGAATACAAAAAGTTATTAGTAATTGTTATTAATTTAAGAAATATGAAAGGTCATTTAGGTTTCAAATTAACATGTTAATACGTAGATGCAATTATTATTTTTTAATCAAAACAAAACTACCTCTTTTGAGGATTTCCAAGATTAGGAAAAAAAACATTTTTGGTCAAATTTTTTGCTAATTCATATTTCAATTTAGATTTTTCATTAAGCATTATGTTATATTTTTTTAATCATTTAATAATATAGTATTTAAAGAAAAATTTCCAAGTTTATTTGATATGTTGTTTTTCGTTTTGAAAGAAAATATTAAGTATATTAGATTGATAACTATATACTGATAGAATTCAAATGATAATATTTACAACCGAACTAAATTATTAATTATATTTTGTTTAAAATCATAAAATTAAGATTGAAACTAGAACTATAAATGAGTTTAGTGTGTAATTAAGAGAGAAAATAGAAAGTTTATAAGTTTCAAAGGATTGTGGTTGAAGTAAAATGCCTCATTTATAATATATATATATATATATATATATATATATATATATATATATATATATATATATATATATATATATATAATAGCCTTTATATAGCATTAAAATCATTTTAATAAGATAAAAACGCTATAACATCTATTTTAACATTTGTAAGAACAAACTTATTAAACACCTACCAATCGTACAAGGAGAATATACATAAATCAACATACATTTTATATATAGAAACACTATGTGTTACAATAACCATTGATGACATAAACTAACTTTTTCAACTCTTCATATTTGAATTATAGATATCTTCAAACACATGTATCTTTTTTTAGCAAAGCTTATGTATATACTAAAACATTTATTTAATAACATAAAAACACTAAAACATCTATTTAACAATTGTATTAAAAAACTTATTAAATACTTAAAAATCATACAATACACGATATATAGAAATCAATATACATTTTATATATAGAAACACTACTGATTGCAATAACTATTGATGCCACAAACTAACTTTTTCAACTCTTCATATTTGAATCAAAAATCTCTTCAAATGCATGTATCTTTTTCATGAGCAAAGCTTACTTATATACAACTAATATAAGTTACAATGTGTATAAATGAGAAAAATAAAATCATTACTAATTAACAACCATAATTTAAAATCTCTTGAGTTGTAATGGAGTTTCAAATGAATATGGTGCTTGCAGATATCCCTCTATTTTATATATATATATATATATATATATATATATATATATATATATATATATATATATATATATATATATATATATATATATATATATATATATATATATATATGTTATAAATTCAGCGTTACCACGACAATTATGAACAAACTAAAAACTAGAATATAGATGAAGAAAGAAAGAAAGCTTGAGAGCTTGGAGAGAGTAGAAAGAGTTTATATCACTTGTGAAAGAGTTGATATGAGATGCATTTTCCTCCTTACATTGATGGTCTATTTATACTACCAAGTCTACTATTCAAATATAGTTGTTTAATTGGTAAATGCAAAGTGATGACATAATGTTGTCATTCACCAATTACTTGTAACACTCCCCCTTGAATGACATCATTCTATATCAGAGTTCAACTTTGAAGTACTGCCTCATTAAAAACCTTGCTAAAGAAAACCCAGTGGGAAAAAACTTTAGCGAAGGGAAAAAGAGTGCAGTGTCTAGTTGACTCCCCCTCATTTAGATATCGAATGACCATTATGTATTGTGTAGATGTCTCATTCCAATACCATGAACATGTTTTCTAAAGATCTTGGTAGGAAGTGCCTTTGTGAAAAGATCTGCTGTATTGTTGCTAGATTGAACATATTTTAGTTCAATCTGTTGATTCTTTATACGCTCTTGAGTGTATTCAAAAAACTTTGGAGGAATATGTTTTGTCCTGTCGCTTTTGATGTACCCTTCTTTCATTTGAGCGACACATGCTGCATTATTTCTGCATGATTTGAAGATGTGGCGACGAGTGTTTGCTTTTAAGAACGCCAAGATATTGCAGTACCTCCATTCATGAATACATATCTGGTTTGAGATCTAGCTTTATGAGGATCAGACAAGTAACCTGCATCTGCATAACCAATCAAGCCTTGTTTTGAACTATTAGGAAAAAATAAACCTAAATCAGTAGTTCTGCGAAGGTATCGTAATATGTGCTTGACTCAATTCCAGTGTCTTTTTGTTGGAGATGAACTAAATCTTGCTAATAGATTTACTGCAAAAGAAATGTCAGGTCTAGTACAATTAGTAAGATACATAAGAGCTCCAATTGCATTAAGATATGGTACTTTTGGACCAAGAATTTCTTCATTTTTCTCACAAGGGCGATATGGATCTTTGTCAATATTTAGTGATCTAACAATCATTGGAGAGCTTAAAGGTTTGGCTTTATCCATATTAAAACGTTTCAAGACCCTTTCTGTATAATTCGATTGATGGACAAGTATCCCATTTGGCATATGCTCAATCTGTAAACCAAGACAATATTTGGTTTTCCCAAGGTCTTTCATTTCAAATTCTTTCTTTAAAAATTCAATCACTTCAAGGATTTCTTTATTCGTCCCAATAATGTTCAGATCATCTACATAGACGGCTATAATCACATATCCAGATGTTGTTTTCTTAATAAATACACACGGACAAATAGTATTGTTTTTATAGCCTTTGCTTATTAAGTAATCGCTTAGACGATTGTACCACATACGTCCAGATTGCTTTAACCCATACAATGATCTTTGCAGTTTGATAGAATACATTTGTTTGGGTTTTGCACTTAATGCTTCTGGCATTTTAAATCCTTCAGAGATTTTCATATATATATCACTATCAAGTGATCCATATAAGTAAGCAGTAACAACATCCATAAGATGCATATCTAAATTTTCAGAAACTGCTAGACTGATTAAATATCTGAAAGTGATTGCATCCATAACAGGAGAATATGTTTCTTCATAATCGATTCCCGGCCTTTGAGAAAAACCCTGAGCAACGAGCCTGGCTTTGTATCTCACAATTTCATTTTTCTCATTTCTTTTTCGTATAAAAAACCATCTGTATCCCAATGGTTTCACAACTCCAGGTGTGAGTATAATAGGTCCAAAAACCTTTCTGTTATTGAGAGACGTTAATTCAGCTTGCATGGCCTCTTTCCATTTACCCCAATCCTGCCTATTTTGGCATTCAATGACAGATTGTGGTTCTGGATCCTCATTGATAATATTGCATGCAACTGAATAAGAAAATATTATATCTTCTAATTCATATTGGCTCCTTACTATTTTTATATGACCATAATTAATTTCAATCTTCTTATCATTTATTTCCTCAACTGGGGAAGTAATGTTATTTTGTATTTCTTCATGAACATTTTCATTATGATCAAATATATTTTCCATTCCTCTTCTTTTTCTAGGATTTGAATCCTTAGAACCAAATGGCCTTCCATGCTTCAGGCGTGCTTTGGATTCTTGAGTTACTTTTTCATCAGATTGTCTATCCGGGAGTTCAATTCGAGCTGGAGCATTAACAGCAGGTATATATGATTTAGTAACTCTTTTTGTATCAGTAAATGCATCAGGTAATTGATTTGCAACTTCTTGCAAATGTATTATTTTTTGAACACCCATCTCACATTCTTGTGTGCGAGGATCAAGGTATGATAAAGAAGGTTCATACCATGAAACATTCTTTTCTTGGGTTTTCATTTCTCCCCCAAGCATTGGGAAATTTTCTTCATTGAAATGGCAATCAGCAAGACGTGCTGTAAACATATCACCTGTCAAAGGTTCAAGATATTTTATTATTGAATTTGTTTCAAAACCAACATATATTCCCAACCTCCTTTGAGGACTCATTTTTGTACGTTGTGGTGGAGCAATAGGAACATATACTGCACTTCCAAAAATTTTAAGGTGGGATATATATGGTTCTTTTTCCAGAAACAAGTTGAAGGGGAGAATGTGTATGATATGCACTTGGTCTCATACGAATCAGTGATGCAGCATGTAAAATTGCATGACCCCAAATGGAAACAGGAAGTTTTGTTCTCATTATTAATGGTCTAGCTATTAATTGGAGACGTTTAATCAGTGATTCTGCTAAACCATTTTGAGTGTGTACATGTGCAACTGGATGCTCAACAGTAATTCCTATAGACATACAATAATCATTGAATACTAGAGACGTAAACTCACCTGCATTATCAAGTCTCACTTTATTGATGTTATAATCAGGAAAATGTGCTCTCAGTTTAATAATCTGAGTTAGGAATTTTGCGAATGCCATGTTACGAGTTGATAATAGGCAAACATGAGACCATCTAGTTGATGCATCTATTAAGACCATAAAGTATTTAAATGGTCTAGAAGGTGGATGAATTGGTCCACATATGTCTCCTTGAATTCTTTCTAGAAATCTAGGTGATTCCCTTTCAACTTTCATTGGTGAAGGTCTTGTAATTAATTTCCCAAGGGAACAAGAAATACACGGGTTCTTATTACCTATTTGAGGGAACTTCTGGTCCTTTAATGGATGCCCAAATGTATTTTCAATTATTCGACGCATCATTGTTAATCCTGGATGGCCCAGCCTGTCATGCCACAAACTAAATATTCTAGGATCACAAAATTTTTCTTTAACCACCAAATTTGACTCAACTATATTTATATATGTAAAATGTAAACCAGAATCAAATTGTGGTAATTTCTCCAATATATGGTTTTCATTTATTATAAACATATATTTCTTGTTTCCTACTGTTTTGGTGAATGTGTCATATCCGTTAAGATATATATCATTAAAACCCAATAAATTTCTATTTGACTTTGGGGAAAATAACGCATTACTGATTACAAACTTCGTACCATTAGGTAACATGAAACAAGCATTTCCTGCTCCTACAATCAAGTCTACAAGACCTGATATTGTATTTATGTGCCCTTTTACGGGTTTTAGTGTGGAAAAATATTTCTTTGTTTTCAAGATGGTGTGTGTGGTACCACAATCAATTATTAAGAGTTCGCCAAGATTTCCTTGGTTTTGTGCTCCAGTTGAACTCATTTTGAACTTCATATAAGAAAAATAAATGATGAGTTATGAACACAATTTTAATAAAAGTGACTTGAAAAAACTTCATTAAGAAAGAAAAACATTACAATAAAAAATTAAAAACATGTTACAAAAGGAAACTAGTTTTCTAGGATGTCTAAATCATTGCAAAAGTCAAGAGTGTTTAGTTCAATGTTTCCTAGATCAACACCATCGATGAGGTTGACTTCTTTCCTTTTTCCTTTAATGGAATCTTGGTAAAGTTTACAAAGATGGGGATATGTACGACAGGTCCTTGACCAATGACCTGTGCTACCAAATCTATAAAAAGAACCTCCGGGGTTCTGTGATGTTCCAGCATCATTTATTTTTTCTTGTTGTTGGACATTATTTCCTTGTGGAGTGTGTTGATTATTGTTTCTTTGACCACGCCCACAGTTATAAGGATGACCGCGTCCACGACCCTGAGTATAACCGCGTCCAAAATTTTGGTTTTGGTTAAAATGGTCTCGACCGCGACCACGGCCTCGTCCACGACCACGACCACGACCACGTCCTCGTCCATACGAATTATTTCTAGGTTCATAAGTGATAGTAGCATTTGCTTCAGGAAGTGCTACTGAACCTGTTGGACGGGACTGGTGGTTCTTTATTAATAGTTCATTATTTTGTTCAGCAACAAGGAGAAGTGTATTAAGCTTAGAATATTTTTTTGAGCTTTTGCATACGATATTGTTGTTGCAATGTCATATTTGATGCATGGAATGTGGAGAGAGTTTTCTCCAACATCGAAGCATCAGAAACCTCTTCCCCACAAAATTTTAGTTGTGAACATATCCGAAATAATGCGGAATTATAGTCATGTACCTTTTTGAAGTCTTGAAACCTCAACGATAACCACTCAGCCCTAGCACTTGGAAGTATAACTTCCTTTTCGTGGTCAAATCTTTCTTTTAAGCTTTTCCAAAGAGTGCTAGGATCGGTGGTATTGAGGTATTCATACCTCAACATTTCATCGATATGTTTGCGAAGGAAAATTATTGCACGTGCTTTATCTTGCAACGTGCACTTATTTTTTTCTTTTATAGTTTCAGATAAATCCATGGACTCAAGATGCATCGTAACATCTATAGTCCAAGGCATGTAGTTCTTTCCGCTGACTTCAAGAGCGGTAAATTCAAGCTTTGCAATGTTTGACATATTGTAGTTCCTAAGAAAAATAAAACTCATTAAATTTGTCGTTTAAAGGTGGGGATGAGTTTTACTATTTCTATTATAGTTACAAACATAATTAAATAGATGAATCTTCTCAAATTCCTTTTATTTTAAAATTTAAAATGTTATTTTAATCGGTTGCACATAAATAAACGTTAGTATATATAAATAGATGTCAGAGCATGAATAATAGTTAGTATACATAAATAAATGTTAGTGTGCGTAAATAAACATTAGTTTATATAAATAAGCGTTAGTATACATAAATAAATGTTAGTATGCGTAAATAAATGTTAGTTTGCATAAATAAATGTTAGTTGCCGTAAATAAACGTTAGTTTGCATAAATAAACGTTAGTATACATAAATAAATGTTAGTTGCATAAATAAAAATTAGTATGCGATAACAAAAGTTAGTTTGCAATAATAAATGTTAATAAAGCGTAAGTAAAGTTAAATAAGAAATGAACTTTGTTAGTAGTCATAACGTCAAAGATAAATAAGAAAAGAAATTTGTTAGTAGTCATAACGTCAAGGATAAATAAGAAAAGAAATTTATTAGTAGTCATAACTTCGAGAATAAAATGTTGTTTTTTTTCGTTGTTGTTGTTGTTGTTGTTATTATTAATTAACATTCTAGTTTTGATGAAATTACATACCTTGATTAAGATCGATGTGTCTTTTAATCGTCTTCGTTAGAGCCTCGTGCTGATAACGTGTTATAAATTCAGCGTTACCACGACAATTATGAACAAACTAAAAACTAGAATATAGATAAAGAAAGAAAGAAAGCTTGAGAGCTTGGAGAGAGTAGAGAGAGTTTATATCACTTGTGAAAGAGTTGATATGAGATGCATTTTCTTCCTTACATTGATGGTCTATTTATACTACCAAGTCTACTATTCAAATATAGTTGTTTAATTGGTAAATGCAAAGTGATGACAAAGTGATGACATAATGTTGTCATTCACCAATTACTTGTAACAATATATATATATATATATATATATATATATATATATATATATATATATATATATATATATATATATATATATATATATATATCCACCACAAATTTATGTCACTTTAAATGTTAGTTCTTCATTATGCTATTACTATATCTTAAGCTTAAAAACCAAAACCCCTTTTGGTACCTATAAGAGGTAAGTAAGAAATAAACCTACAACTAAAATACCTAAGTGAGAGTGAAAAAATTCCCTTTGGAATTCTCAACCAACAGATGAAAGGGAAGAAGAAGGTTTGGAAAAAAAAGACTAAGTAATATCAACACAATTCGCCAAAGGTAGAGTCCAAATGCATAGCATGGGAAGTCACCTTTTGTCTCTTTCCTTTTGTATAGGGGGAGGTTAAAATGAGAACAATTATTAAATTGAGAACGTAAGAACAAATATGGGCCACGTAAAATGTTAATTTACGACTTTGCTTTTAACAGATTTCCATGAGTGAAGGTGCAAGACGGGGTGTATGTGGTGAATGTCGACAATTGTGTAGAGTGACAACAGGAGATTATGGCTAGTTCACATATGTGGTTTGACGGCCGGTTTAATTTGGAGTTGAATGGGTTATGAAGCGCTCATTTTTACCTAAGTAGTGGTACCAAATTTTTTCCATTTAATTAATATATAGTCTTACTTATATGAAATAAAATATGGCAAGAGGTTTAGTTAGTGGGTTATTAACATCAATTCATTTGATGGAGCTATAGAGGATTTGGAGGAGTTCGATGATGATTTGTGCTCGATTGAGAGTGAGTTGCTAGCCCTAATTCAGTCGGAAATCTGGTCGGAAATCAATTTCTTTTGCTCTTTTTACTTGCTGAGACTTGATGGTTTTTGAAGCTGGTATAGTAAGCACACGGACATGTTTCATTGTTGTAACACATTTGTTTTGTTTTGTGAGTCAAATCTTAGGTTTTGATTTGAAATTCATAATGTAAAAATATTTCTTATTGTGTCATATTCTGTTTTATATCCAATTCCAAAATTTATTCAGATAATTTTCGGACCACTCGATTACCCACATGCTAAAAAAAAGGGAGACAGACTTCATGCACCTAAGGTGTTCGACAAAATGACTGAAAGAAACTTTCGTCCAAATCCCGCCTACCAGTGGTCCTTGCACTCACATCAACCTCAAAATACGCCACCAAACTAAAAAAAACCAGTCTCACACCCCTATTCTCTGTCATGTCGAAGTCCAAGGAGCTGTAGGCTTGTTCACATACCATTAAGCGTTTAATCATATATGATTCTGAAATCTTGTTCACATATGATATGTTTTTTGTTCAATCACATGTGATTAAACGTTGTTATTAAGCACTTAATCATATATGATTCTGAAATTTTGTTCACATATGATATGTTTTTCGTTAATCACATGTGATTAAACAGTGTTATTCACATAATCACATGTGATTAAAACATGTTATTTATATGCAAATATGTACATAATGATTTTTTATGTTTAAATAAATTTTCTTATTATATGTATTTAATCACATGTGATTAAACATTGTTGATCACATATGGAGACATAGTTTATGCACCTAAGGTGTTCGACAAAATGGTTAAAAGAAACTTTCGTCCAAATCCCGTTTATCAGTGGTCCTTGCACTCACTCCGACCTCAAAATACGCCACCAAACTCAAAAAACCAGTCTCACACCCCTATTCTCTGTCATGTCGAAGTCCAAGCTGCAGGCTTGTTCAGGTACCATTAAACGCTTAATCATATATGATTCTGAAATCTTGTTCACATGTGATATGTTTTTTTGTTCAATGACATGTGATTAAACCTTGTTATTAAGCACTTAATCATATATGATTCTAAAATCTTGTTCACATGTGATATGTTTTTTTTCAATCACATGTGATTAAACCTTGTTATTCACATATTCACATGTGATTAAAACATGTTATTTATATGCAAATATGTACATAATGATTTTTTATGTTTAAATAAATTTTCTTATTATATGTATTTAATCACATGTGATTAAACATTGTTGATCACATATGATTAAACTACTCACATGCGATAAAACCCTATTATTCACATGTGATTATAACATTGTTATTCACATATAATTAAGTTATTCACATGGTATTCATATGTAAATATGTACATAACAAATTTTTTATTTTTAAATAAATTTTCCTATCATATGTATTTAATCACATGCGATTAAACATTGTTATTCAGATATGATTGAACTATTCACATGTGATTAAACCCTATTATTCATATCTGATTAAAAGTCTATCATTCATTTTGAATATGCACATGTGAATGGTGGGGTGAGGTGGATCGGGAGCGAGTGGTAAAAAATTTAATTTTTTTGGTTGGCGAAGTGATGGTGGGGTAGGGGTGGGGGTGGTAGGGGTAAGGTAGGGTGGGGTGGCGGTTGGTTGTGTGGGGTGGGTTAGGGTGGGGTGGATCGGGAGTGAGTGGTAAAAAATTAAAAAAAAAATTTGTGGGCGAGGTGATGGTACGGTAGGGATGGGGTGGTAGGGGTAGGGTACTGGGGGTGTGGTGGGTAGGTTGGGTGGGTGCTAGTTGGTGGCGTGGAGCGGGAGTGAGTGAAAAAAAATTGGTGGGGGTAGGTAGGGTAGGGTGGGGTGGGTAGGGTATGGTTGGTGCTGGTGGGTGGGGTGGAACGGGATTGGGTGGTAAAAAAATTAAAATTTTTTTGGTGGGCAGGATAGGGTAGGGTGATGTGGGGTAGGTAGGGTAGCGTGGGTGCTGGTAGGTTGGGTGGAACGGGAGTGGGTGGTAAAAATATTAAAAAATTTATTTATTTGGTGGACGGGTTAGGGTACGGTGGGTGGGGTGGGTACTGGGTAGGTAGGGTAGTGCTGGTGGGAAGGGTGGAGCGGGAGTGTGAAAAAAAATTGGTGGGCGGGGGTGGAGTAGGGTAGGGTGGGTGGGGTGGGTAGGGTAGGGTAGGGTGGGCTGGGGTGGGCAGGGTAGGGTTGGTGCTGGAGGATGGGGTGGAGCAGGAGTGGGTGGTAAAAAATTAAAATTTTTTGGGTGGGGTAGGTGGGTAGGGTGGGGTGGGGTGGGTAGGGTAGAATGGGTGCTGGTGTGTGGGGTGGAGCGGGTGTGGATGGTAAAAAAAATTATTTTTTTTGGTTGACGGGGCAGGGTATGGTAGGGTGGGATTGGGTGGGTAGGCTAGGGTGCTGGTGGGTGGGGTGGAGCGGAATTGGGTGGTAAAAAATTAAAAAAAAAATTTTGTGTGCGGGGGATGCGGTAGGTTAGGGTGGGGTGGGGTGCGTGGGTAGGGTAGGGTGGGTGCTGGTGGGTGGGGTGGAGCGGGAGTGGTTGGTAAAAAAATAATTTTTTTGGTTGGGGGGGGGGGGGGGGCGGGGGTGGGTGGGTGAGGTGGAGTGGGAGTGGGTCGAGTAAGATGGATTGGCGTTGGATAGGGGACGTGGTGGAGATGGGTGGTAGTGGAGGCGTAGAAGTTTGGTGGTGGTTGCGGTGGAAGGGGGCGGATGGGGGCCTCTTATAAAATTGTGTGGCTTATATTTGTTCTCATGTTCTCAATTTCAATAATTATTGAAATTGTTCTCATTTGAACCTTCATGCATGCATGCATGTGTTGGATTAGGTGTCTAAGTCATGACTAATAATTAGTATTTACCTAAATTAATAGTAGCACAGTCCATTTGGGTTGCCCTCATGGCTGGAGGTTTGTTGGAAAGTTAAGTAGAGAGAAAGGGTTGATTTATTATATGATTAATAAATCAAGATATTGTTTGTTAATATATTATGGAGATAATATATTAATTAGAAATAATATTGTTTGATTAATAATTAATCAGAAATTGATTGGATTAATTTCTGTGACATTAATTGGATTAATCAGGAGGTCAGGGATTAAAGTCGTACAAATTCAATAGTTGAATCGCGGCGCGCGGCGCGCAAATGTAAAGGCTGCGACGCGCGTACATATCCGTACGAATTCAATAGTTGAATTGCGGCGCGCGGCGCGCCAATGTAAAGGCCGCGGCGCGCATACACATAATCCAGAAAATGGGCTGCGACTAGGGTTTCTAGCTTTACCCTTTGGTTCCCTATAAATAGGGAAACCTAGGCCTCATTATCAGTTGCTCATTCTATTGTTTCTCTCTGAAATATCGATCCATAATCCTCTCGGCTTGGGTGTGATCTCATTTGAGGCAGGATACTTTTGCTGCTCAGCTTCTAGAAAATTCTAAAAGGTTGGTTTCTCTAATTTTATTCTTTTAGTTAATTTTCTTATGGCCTTTAGGATTTGTTATATGTTCAATTAGAAGAAAACATAGATCCTCATAGGTTGCATGTGAACTTAGATTTTTTAGTTCATGGTTTGCAGAAAACCTTTCAGTGGTATCAAAGCCTGTTTTGTTTTCTTGTTGAATTGTTATAACTGTTTTAGGGTTTAAAGCCTATAAACCCTAATTTTATCATGGATCGATATCTAGGATTAGGGTTTTGGAAACCCTAATCCCCCCCTATGATAATTTCGAAATCTGGCATTAGGGTTTTAGGAGGTTTTCTATTTTTTGGTAACTTTATTTGTTAATTAAATGGATAACCTTAAACCTTTTCCTTGAAATCGAAAATTAGGGGTTTAAGGATAGGTTTTAATTAATTTGATTAATTTGGATAAACCTATCTTCATTTGAATTAATTTAATTAATTGTTAATTAAAAGATAATTCAAAAGGGATTTAATTAATTTTAAATTGTTGAAAATTAATAGAAAAATCCAGAAAAATATTTTAAAATGTTTAAAATATTTAGATTTAATTAATTTAATTAATTGGTAATTAAAATTGATTAAATCTAATTTGAGGTTTAATTTAATTTAAAATTTAATTGTTAAATTTGGTAAAATTAAAAGATAAACCTTGAATATTTTAAAGGGTTTTAAAATACATCTTATATATGTTATTAATTGTTAATACTATATGTATAAGATAAAATTGGTCAGTCAATTCAATAGTAGGCCTCATTCACGAAGCTGGTCTATAAAGTGGGCATAAGGAGGCTGCCTATAAAATGGCAGTCTAATGGGTGAACACTCTCACCCACCGCTCGTCTGATCAGTGGAGGGTCGTTAGCCGAACAGTTTTGATAGGACCACATAATCATTAAAAGTATAATGATCAAAGTACTAGAACCTTTACACAAAATCTCAATCTAGTTACTTTAAGAAAAATGTGAATTTGATGCTACCCCAAGAAATTGCACATTGCACTTTATGAAACGTTGGTGGAGCGTGTGTGGTTTACCGGCACACCAATGGGGGTTCATAAAGAGTGGCAATGGTTGTCTCGGGTGTTATCATTGTTGATGGAGCGTGTGTGGTTTACCGGCACATCAATTTGAGATGATAATGGACCCCGAGAGTATCAAGCTAATTTGCATGGTTATTCACACCCGGTTTGTGATCCTCGGCATCCCAATCACAAACGGTGGGGCATATCCGAGATTAAACATGCTATTGAACAGTTCAATAAATCTAAAAAGAAACTAGGAATTCCATTCATAATAAGATTATTTTTCCGCGGTGGAATTGGCTGAATCGTCATTCGCCTACCTTTATAAAATTTGCTTATAGATTACGGCATCCCTCTTCTATGTTGCAAATTGTTATAGTTGGATCCTAGCCTTATTTTATATTGGGTTATTATAAGGACCGACATGTATCTAATTAAACTTACCTTCTTTTATAGATGTCTTCTGCTGATCAATCCGCTCCCCAATCAAACTCCAGTGTTCCCTCTATCCTCTCACTGTGTTCCAAGGTTCAATTGAACGGGACAAACTACAATGACTGGATTAGAAACATCAAGATGGCTTTGAGGTATGAGAACAAAGAGTATGTTCTCGAGACCGAGCTTGTCGATGTCGACCCTGAAACTGCTACTCCCGAGGAAATTGCCTCGTACCAAAAACATTCTGATGATGCGACCAAAGTGGCCTACATCATGATTGCCACAATGAACCCCGAATTGCAGAGAATATATGAAGACTACTGGCCCTATGAGATGCACCGTGAGCTTGCGGAAAAGTTCCGTAAGCAAGAGCGCATCGAAAGGTGCGAAATGGTCAAGGACTTCACGAACAGTAAACCTAAAGATGGAGAGTCCATCTATGCCCATGTGCAAAGAATGCAAGGTTACGTGGAGCGGCTTAGAAAGCTTGCGATGCCTGTACCGGAGGAGTTGGCCGTTGACATAGTGCTTAACTCCCTACCGAGTTCTTATGACCAGTTCAGGCTGGCTTATCATTTGAACAACAATCAGGCTAACCTGAATGAGTTGCATCGCATGCTTCGAGTTGCTGAAGACGGGATGAAGGGTAAAAGTGTACCCTCGGTTAATCAGCCCGTCCTAGCCATTGGAAGTGGCAAAGGAAAGAAAAGGAAGGGACCTCCTAAGCAAAATTGGAGGGAAAAGGTTCAGGTCGGGTCATCCAGTAATGGCTCGAGAACCAAGACTTCCCACATTCCTTGTGTGGCCAACCCCGATGAAGCCAACTGTTTTTACTGCAAAGAGAAGGGCCATTGGAAAAGAAGCTGCCCCAAATACTTGCAGGATGTCAAGGATGGGAAAGTAAAGCCATCGACAGCAGGTATATATACTATCTCTAAAAACTCACCATCTTCTAATTCTTGGGTCCTTGATACAGGATGTGGTTTTCACATTTGTTCTGATCTGTAGGGCCTAAAGGAAAGCAGGGAGGTGGAGCACGGTAGACTGAACTTGATCATGGGCAATAGGAGATCGTCCCCTGTTACCAAGATCGGCGTTTACAGTTTAGTGCTTAGTAGTGATGTTAGTATAGAGTTATTTAATTGTTGCTATTCGCCAGAAATGGCAATAAACATTATTTCATTTCACGCATTGTTCAGACAAGGATTTCAATTTTCTTTTGATAATAAAATTGGTTCTATTTCTGTTTTCAAAAATGGTATTTTAATTTTTACTGCTTATCCTTGTGATGGTGTGTATGAAACTGTTGAATGTGTTGACAATTTAGGACATAGTGTAAATTATATTGATTCTACTAGTGGTGTAGAAAATGCATGTCTGTGGCATAGTCGGCTCGGGCACATCAGCAAGAAACGCATCGCCCAACTCCAAAAGGATGGAGTGTTGGAATCATTCGACCTCAGGTCGGATGATGTATGTGAATCTTGTCTGTTGGGCAAGATGACTAAATCACCCTTCAAAGGATCTTTTGAAAGAGGTGAGGGTCTGCTGGACATCATTCACACGGATGTGTGTGGTCCATTCAGATCAACCACAAAGGATGGCATGCGGTTCTACGTGACCTTTACCGACGATTTTAGTAGATACGGTTATATCTACTTGATCAAGCACAAGTCGGACACCTTTGAAAAGTTCAAAGAGTTTAAGAACGAAGTAGAGAATCAATTGGGCAGGAAGATAAAGATGCTCAGGTCCGATAGAGGCGGAGAGTATCTAAGTATCGAGTTCCTAGACTATCTAAAGGAATGCGGAATAGTTTCGCAGTTGACACCTCCCAGGACACCACAATTGAATGGTGTTGCAGAGAGGCGCAACCGAACCCTGTTGGACATGGTTCGTTCCATGATGAGTCGAGCTTCACTTCCCATTCACTTCTGGGGGTATGCCTTAGAGACTGCCGCCCACATCCTCAATCTTGTCCCAACTAAGAAGGTTGCTAAAACACCTCATGAGATGTGGACGGGGAAAGTTCCCTCATTAGCACACATCAAGGTCTGGGGTTGTGAGGCTTTCGTTAGACGAGAGACTCAAGACAAACTCGCAGACAGAAGCGAAAGGTGTTTCTTCCTTGGTTATCCCAAACAGTCATTTGGATATCTATTCTACAGACCGAGCGAGGACGTGGTCTTTGTAGCTAGACGAGCGGTCTTTCGAGAGAGAGAGCTCATATTCAAAGAGGACAGTGGGAGTACCATTGATCTGGAAGAGATTCAAGAGTCATCAGATGACGCAACCTTAGAAGAAACTAGTAACCAACATGAGGAAGAAGTTCCTGTTGGTCCGACAGATGTATCCTTACCTCTTAGGCGTTCCGGTAGGGTTAGCATGCCACCCGAGTTTTATGGGTTCCATATAACTTCGGATGGGGACACGTTTGTCAGTGATAGGACACTGATAAATTTGGATGAACCAGCTAACTACCAGGAAGCAGTGGCGGGCCCTGAGTCTGCCAAGTGGAAAGAGGCCATGGATAGCGAGATCAAGTCCATGTATGACAATCAAGTTTGGAACTTGGTTGACAACGTACCAGGTCGAAAGACTGTCGGGTGCAAATGGATCTTCAAGAAGAAGACCGACATAGACGGAAAAATACACACTTTCAAGGCAAGACTGGTTGCGAAGGGCTTTACTCAAACCCCAGGGGTTGACTATGACGAGACCTTCTCACCAGTAGCCAAGATAAAGTCTATTAGGATTATGCTGGCCATAGCTGCATTTCATGACTATGAAATTTGGCAGATGGACGTCAAAACCGCCTTCCTTAATGGAAAGTTGACTGAGGATGTCTACATGAATCAGCCAGAGGGTTTTGTCGATGCAAAGTATCCTGATAAGGTGTGTAAGCTTGAGAGATCAATCTATGGATTGAAGCAAGCTTCTCGCAGCTAGAATCTTTGTTTCCATGAGAAAGTCAAAGAGTTTGGTTTCTCTAGGAGCGAGGATGAGTCCTGCGTATATGTCAAGGCTAGTGGGAGTATAGTCACCTTTCTGGTGCTGTATGTCGATGACATACTGCTCATGGGAAACGATATTCCAACCTTGCAAGGTGTCAAGGCTTGGCTTGGGAAATGTTTCGCCATGAAGGACCTAGGAGAGGCTGCCTATATTCTCGGGATAAGAATATTGAGAAATAGGAAGAAGAGACTAATTGGACTTAGTCAGGGCACATACTTGGAAAAGGTACTGAAAAGGTTTAGTATGGAAAATTCCAAGAAGGGAGAGCTGCCTATCCAAAGTAGTGCAAAATTGAGTAAGACTCAAAGTCCGAGTACAGACGAAGAAATAGCTGAAATGAGTCGGGTACCTTACGCTTCGGCTGTAGGATCGATCATGTACGCTATGATGTGTACTCGCCCTGACGTGGCCTTTGCTTTAAGCATGGTCAGTCGGTACCAGGGTAACCCTGGAAGGGCGCATTGGATAGCTGTAAAGAATATACTCAAGTATCTGCGAAGGACAAAGGACATGGTGTTAGTCCTTGGAGGAAGTGATACATTGAGAGTTGAAGAATATACGGATGCCAGTTTTCAGACGGATAGAGACAGTGGTCGGTCTCAGTCTGGCTGGGTATTCCTTCTGAACGGAGGAGCAGTAACTTGGAAAAGTTCCAAGCAAGATACGGTGGCTGATTCTACTTGTGAATTAGAGTATATAGCAGCAAGTGAAGCGTCTAAGGAAGCGGCTTGGCTGAAGAACTTCATCGGTGACCTTGGAGTAGTCCCGAGTATTTAGGAGCCCGTGGAACTGTTCTGCGATAACGAAGGTGCGGTCGCCTTGACAAAGGAACCGCGAGACCATGGAAAGTCCAGGCATATCGACAGAAAGTACCACTACATAAGGCATAAGGTAGAAGAAGGTCACCTCGTGGTAAAGAGGGTATCATCGGAAGATAATCCTGCAGATCCCTTGACAAAGGCTCTGAGTAGGATTAAGCATAATCAGCATGCTAGGAGCATTGGATTAAGAGATGATATAAAGTTTATGTAAATTAGATAGGTTTCGAAACTTGTAACAATGTATTGTATTTGACTCTTGTGATTTAATAATAGAGATTTATTAATGAGTAATGGTTTACTACTTTTGTCAATACTTTATCATTGTGTTTTATTTTGCATGTTTTACTTCCTGAATAATTGGATTATTCAAATATCCACAGTCGATTACACTTTTTGGGAGTAAGTGTGAAGTAAGACTGTCATGAATTGGTAATAGATTGTCTAAGGAGTTAGACATTGCAATTGGATTGCTGCACCATTTGTGAGTACTTGGAAATGGAGATTTGAGTATTGGATAAACCCGCGCTCAATGGATTGCTTCATGGATTTCATCACGAGCAATGTTGAGACGATAATATCTTTTGATCTTTAAGCTAAGACATATGAGTTATGATTTGCTAGACGGTTGTTCATTGATAATACGAAAACGCATCGGTAACTCGGTGTTATAAAACGTATTGTTGTGAATGATTTGCCTGGTAAAAGACATAAGTATATGAGTCGAAGCTTATTCGTCCCTTGACCCTAACGGGGAACAGATATCTGTAGGCCTCTCGATGAATTTGAAGTTGACTAAAATGGTTGGCCAACCGGGACTAAATTGGTAGTCTAAGAGTCATATGCAAATCGAGGAACAGTGAATCAGACCAGGATTGACTTTAATCCATGTCTTGAGTCTGAAAATATCTTGTTGGACGGAGGATCATCTGATCACTTATCTATGGACAGAACTGATTAGATCAGAGTTTGGCAGTGGTTTCTAGGAAGCTAAAAGTGCTGGTTAATTAGAGGTTAAATTGGTAATTATAGTCATAGACTTATCCAAGTGGGAGACTGTTGGATTAGGTGTCTAAGCCATGACTAATAATTAGTATTTACCTAAATTAATAGTAGCACAGTCCATTTGGGTTGCCCTCATGGCTGGAGGTTTGTTGGAAAGTTAAGTAGAGAGAAAGGGTTGATTTATTATATGACTAATAAATCAAGATATTGTTTGTTAATATATTATGGAGATAATATATTAATTAGAAATAATATTGTTTGATTAATAATTAATCAGAAATTGATTGGATTAATTTCTGTGACATTAATTGGATTAATCAGGAGGTCAGGGATTAAAGTCGTACGAATTCAATAGTTGAATTGCAGCGCGCGGCGCGCAAATGTAAAGGCTGCGACGCGCGTACATATCCGTACGAATTCAATAGTTGAATTGCGGCGCGCGGCGTGCCAATGTAAAGGCCGCGGCGCGCGTACACATAATCCGGAAAATGGGCTGCGGCTAGGGTTTCTAGCTTTACCCTTTGGTTCCCTATAAATAGGGAACCCTAGGCCTCATTATCAGTTGCTCATTCTATTGTTTCTCTCTGGAATATCGATCCATAATCCTCTCGGCTTGGGTGTGATCTCATTTGAGGCAGGATACTTTTGCTGCTCAGCTTCCAGAAAATTCTAAAAGGTTGGTTTCTCTAATTTTATTCTTTTAGTTAATTTTCTTATGGCCTTTAGGATTTGTTATATGTTCAATTAGAAGAAAACATAGATCCTCATAGGTTGCATGTGAACTTAGATTTTTTAGTTCATGGTTTGCAGAAAACCTTTCAGCATGTATGTACGTACATACATACATACATACATACATACATACATACATACATATATATATGAATTATATATACATAAATATATAAATATTATTTATTTTACTTTTTAAAACAAAAAAGTGTGTAGCAAACTTATTTAAATCATTTAATCTTTAAATGATTATGTATACTAAAAATTTACACTCTATTTTATTGATTCATGCAATATGAATTAATTCTATATTCAATCTCATTTTATACATAAAATGATAAACACAGGAATTTTATGATATTTTAATATGAATCAAATTCATAGTTAAAAAAGTGTTTAGCAAACTTGTTATTGGTGTGATCCTATAGGATCATATGCTATTAGCAATATCATTTTATGATCATACTTGGACATATTGATCCAACATTATGTTTTTCATTTCTTCAAGTAATTATATAGCACATCCATCGAATCTCTGGAAATTGGGGTGTGTAACTGCATCGACCGTTGTAAATGTTGAAGGAACTTCTTTAAATTGTTTTCTTCAATCAGAAAGAGGTTCTTGTGAAAGAGATTGATCTATTTTTTATCTATGAATTTTTTTTATAGATGCCACAAAATACAGAACTCATGTTTGACCTTAGTTGTTATGAGAGGGATCGTTATAATTTTGATGTGAGATCATCTATCATGTTCAGATTCAATGATAAGGTAGTTAATTTTTTTTATTTGTCTATACTTATTCAGAAATAAAGTGATTTTGATAAGGAATTAGTGATAGTTTCTTTGTGATGAAACGTTCATCTTTATCTATCCTATGTGTTTTCTGTGGATTTAGAGGTTGCCCTGCTTCTATCCATGCTTCTTTATTGCACATTGAACAAGTACAGACATCAAATGGATTATGAGTCTCTTCAAAGAAAATTCCAATGAAATGTTCCTCCTCTTCTAAATGACCATTATCTGTAATTTCTCTGTCATTGACATCAACTGCGTCTTTTGCTGCTGCCAACTCAAGATCTTGGGCAATTGTTGAATATGGGTTGAGCATTTGTCTGGATCGGGCTGCTTTAACTTGGTATGATTTGTACAGGGCTCCTGGTTCCTTAATGCTGATGATTCATCCAGCTCCATGTTTTGTCCCAAAGATTTTTATCTTGTTGTTTCTTAGGTACAAAGACTAAAACCTTATAAAAACAATAAAAATAAGAAAAACACACCTGATTTTTATTACAAAAGCGGAAGCACACACTTATTACAGGGATTTTGAGAGAGAGACTTTTTGATCTTGTATATGATCTGTGTTTTTACAGACTTAGGACAAGCTATATATAGGACTTAGAGACAGAATACGCTAAGGAATAAACCTTTGGCATATTCGAATTTTCGGGAGCATTATTACGACTTTATTATAGTGCTCTATGACTCGCATATGTGACAAACTATCGTACAATAATCCCCTTAGTGCTGGCATCTTTTCGTCAAAAGTTATGGGGTCCACCACGTGGGGTTGTTGGGATTATTTTCTTCCGTCTCTTTGTTGCTTTCATCATGTCTTACGCCTGCTTCTAGAACTACCTTTGTCGGGTCTTCCAGAATATACGCTTTTGCCAGGTTATGGGCCGATTGGACTGGGCTAAATGTTGTTTCGCCCCAATCTTTGGGCCAAGGCTTCCAGTTAGACAAGGATTCGGCGGGCTTCTTTATTTTGGATTCTGACATCTTCTTTTTGATCACTCCAGTGGTTGTCCCGTGTTGATTTTCCAAAGCAGATTTGGGCTTTGTACTAGACAATTGCTTGTAGATTTCTAACGGCCTGGACTACGTCTTTTGCTGCTGACAACTCAAGATCTTGGGCAATTGTTGAATATGGGTTGAGCATTTGTCTGGATCGGGCTGCTTTAACTTGGTATGATTTGTACAGGGCTCCTGGTTCTTTAATGCTGATGATAGATCTTGTGAAGACTTTTGGTAATGGTTTGAAATCTTCATGATTTGTTCGGAGATAGTCCTCATATTCTCGAGACAGGTAATAGGGAATTCCAGAGTCTCCTGTGCTATCATCATGGCCGCTTGATCCAGTTCCTTCAATTGCTGGTTTCCTGTACATTCTTCTGCAAAACAAACATTGACAAGTCATGACAGGGAATCAACAAGTACATTATCCTTTCCATCGATATGTTCAACGTTTATTTTTACTCCTGTTCCGGTAAGGGCATCTGTAAATTTTGCCCATCGAAATCTCGAGGCTTTATTGCTATTTGTTTTGTTGTAGAAAGATATTATAGCCTGACAATCTGTCTTGAGGGTTATTTCTTCTTTATCCAGGTAGAATATCTTTAATTTCTCCAATGTGTTTATGCAGGCATTTATCTCTGCATTAATTGTGGACTGTATGGTGTTAAATTTACCACTTGCATATGCACATACTTTTTCAGTACTTCTTGGGTCACTCCTGTTAGGTTTCCACTTAGCAACTCCTCCCCATCCTTCCATGCATCCATCTACTTCAAGCACCATGTAAGCATCTTTTGGTGGGACTTCGAGGTCTGGAAGTCTCTCTACCTTTTGTTTGATCTTATGGATCAATTCATAGTCTGATGCTTTCAGTCTTTTATCACCATGTGCTTGAGTTTTTTCATAAAGTGGCCTTAACAATCTTCCAAGGTTTGGGATATGCTGTCTAGCATAGATTAGGATACCAAGGAATAATCTTAAGCCTTTCTTTGTTTTTAATTGCTCTTCATCAAACGAAGATTTTTTGGATGATATGAGGTTGCAACTTGACTTTTCCTTCTCCAATTACTACACCCAGAAAGTCCACTTGTGGGACTCCTATCTTCATTTTTGTTGGTGATAGCACCAAACCATTCTTTCTGCAGATTTGCAGCATTTTATGTAGAAGAGTTGCATGTTCTTGCTCATTATTTGAAAAGACCAGTATATCGTCTATATATACTGTGATAAAACTTTCAGTTCCCCTAAAGCATTTATCCATCTTTCTTTGGAAAATTGCTGGTGCATTTTTCAGGCCGAAGGGCATTACCAACCATTCATATAATCCTCCTGGGACAAGAAATGCTGTCCATGGTATTGAGCTTTCTTCCATTGCGACTTGATGGAATCCAGATTTCAAGTCAAATTTTGAGAAGATTTTTGCATTGCTTATCCTTTGGATTATTGTGTTGATTCCTGGCAAGGAATACTAGTCTTTATATGTATTATCGTTTAATGTTCGATAATTAAATACCAGCCTTTCCTTTCCTTTTATTTCCTTTCCAGTAGCTGGGTCAACGCTTGTTCCTGAATTTACCAGCATCGCCATTGTTCGATGCCTAGCTTTTACTTGGTCTTATCGCTCCAATCTTTACTAAGGCATCGATATGTTTTTTGAATTCATCTTCCATGGCTGGAGTAACGTGTTTCAGTGGTCTGTCTTCTATGGTGATATCTGGGTTGATGATATCAAGTTTACACACCTCGCCATTTTTCTTCCAGTGTTTTAATGGTTCTTCTCTAATGAAACCTTGCTCTTTTAGTTCTTCAATTAAGGGTTGGAATTGTTTCCTGAACTTTTCTCGTTGGTATCAGAGCTTGAAATCAAAGCTCTATGGATCACTAAAACAAAGTTGTATTCAAGTGATTGCAAAATCGTGCTTATTATATTTTTTTTACAAGATTTGTGCCTCAGTATACTACTTTAAAGTAAGAATTTATTTGAAATATTCTTATAAAAGTTGGACAAAAGACCGTGCAATTGCTTCTAAAAGGGAATACCCAGGAGGGGGAAACCATGTTGAAGTTAACCATTGGGTGAGTCCATCTCTAATGAGAACTATTTCCAATAGGTTCATGAAAACAAAGTATTATGTCTGAACGTTTTGAACAAGAAATACATAATTGGTATGATAAGTCCGGAACTGCTTCACTTGAATACATCACCTTTCCTGAAAAGGCAAAACTAAATCTTTCAGATATCGCAAACAATTTAGGTTGTATTTATAGTCGTCTAAATCTTTTCGCAAGAGTATCCTTAAAGCATTTTCATAAAATATCAAAAAATCAAGAAAATTTAGGAAAAGAATTACTAAAGAATCGCCAAAAATTGGAAGCTTGTGAGGAAATATTAAGAAAAACCCAGAGTGAAACCAGAAAAAGCCTTCAGCAATTGTCCACTGAAATCCAACAAGTAAAACCAATCACAAAGAAGGAAGTTCTCCAGTTGGTCAACGAAATAGCAAAACAACCTAAGCTAGTTGAAGAAGAAGCTCTTAAGCTCACAGAGAATCTAAACCAAAAGGTCCAGAAGGTTGAAAGCCTTCTACATGAAGTAAAGCGATTAATTACTGGATGAGTCTTGCCAATGCAAAAGCAAGCTCAGAATATCAAGAAGCTACTCAAGCAACAGACGAGGTTGAAACACCGGCGGTCGGATTCGCAAAACCCAGCGACTATAAAGGAGTAGTTGCAACAGCTCTTGCAGCCACAATCAAGAAGAATAATACTATTTTGTATTTATTAATAAATCAAAATCGAAGGCTTGCAGACCTTGAAGAAAGAATAAGCAAGCTTGGGGTAAACAACCGGTTAAAGAAGAGTTAGAAGACTCTATTGCAAGTCTAACCAAAAGACTCGACAACTTCTCAATCGGAGAAAAGAATCAGCTGAAACAGGCGGCGAAAGGGCCAATATACGTGTTTGAAAACCCCAACAAAATATTCAAAGAACAATATAACAATGAGAAGACCAAATGAGTACTCAGAGACCCAGCATCCTAAATAGAAGTACTACTGCAACACAAACTGAGCTTCCATTACAGGAGGATCAGATAAGAGGCTATCAACAAATAGCGCGACATCGTTACAACGTAAGTCGAGGACTGCGACGGGCTAGCTAATGGTTTGGTGCTATCACCAACAAAAATAAAGATAGGAGTCCCACAAGTGGACTTTCTGGGTGTAGTAATTGGAGAAGGAAAAGTCAAGTTGCAACCTCATATCATCCAAAAATCGTTTCGTTTGATGAAGAGCAATTAAAAACAAAGAAAGGCTTAAGATCATTCCTTGGTATCCTAAACTATGCTAGACAACATATCCCAAACCTTGGAAGATTGTTCAGGCCACTTTATGAAAAAACTCAAGCACATGGTGATAAAAGACTGAAAGCATCAGACTATGAATTGATCCATAAGATCAAACAAAAGGTAGAGAGACTTCCAGACCTCGAAGTCCCACCAAAAGATGCTTACATGGTGCTTGAAGTAGATGGATGCATGGAAGGATGGGGAGGAGTTGCTAAGTGGAAACCTAACAGGAGTGACCCAAGAAGTACTGAAAAAGTATGTGCATATACAAGTGGTAATTTTAACACCATACAGTCCACAATTGATGCAGAGATAAATGCCTGCATAAACACATTGGAGAAATTAAAGATATTCTACCTGGATAAAGAAGAAATAACCCTCAGGACAGATTGTCAGGCTATAATATCTTTCTAGAGTGAAACCAGAAAAAGCCTTCAGCAATTGTCCACTGAAATCCAACAAGTAAAACCAATCACAAAGAAGGAAGTTCTCTAGTTGGTCAACGAAATAGCAAAACAACCTAAGCTAGTTGAAGAAGAAGCTCTTAAACTCACAGAGAATCTAAACCAAAAGGTCCAGAAGGTTAAAAGCCTTCTACACGAAGTAAAGCGATTAATTAATGGATGAGTCTTGCCAACGCAAAAGCAAGCTCAGAATATCAAGAAGCTACTCAAGCAACAGACGAGGTTGAAACACCGGCGGTCGGATTCGCAAAACCCAGCGACTATAAAGGAGTAGTTGCAACAGCTCTGGCAGCCACAATCAAGCAGAATAATACTGTTTTGTATTTATTAATAAATCAAAATCGAAGGCTTGCAGACCTTGAAGAAAGAATAAGCAAGCTTGGGGTAAAACAACCGGTTGGCGCCCACCAAAGGTTTATTCCTTAGCATATTCTGTCTCTAAGTCCTATATATAGCTTGTCCTAAGTCTGTAAAAACACAGATCATATACAATATCAAAAAGTCTCCATCTCAAAATTCATGTAATAAGTGTGTGCTTCCGCTTTTGTAATAAAAATCAGGTGTGTTTTTCTTATTTTTACTGTTTTTATAAGGTTTTAGTCTTTGTACCTAAGAAACAACAAGATAAAAATCTTTGGGACAAATTTTTTTCTCTTTGGTATCAGAGCTTGAAATCAAAGCTCTATGGATCACTAAAACAAAGTTGTATTCAAGTGATTGCAAAATCGTGCTTATTATATTTTTTTTACAAGATTTGTGCCTCAGTATATACTACTTTAAAGTAAGAATTTATTTGAAATATTCTTATAAAAGTTGGACAAAAGACCGTGCAATTGCTTATAAAAGGGAATACCCAGGAGGGGGAAACCATGTTGAAGTTAACCATTGGGTGAGTCCATCTCCAAATCTGCTTTGGAAAATCAACACGGGACAACCACTGGAGTGATCAAAAAGAAGATGTCAGAATCCAAAATAAAGAAGCCCGCCGAATCCTTGTCGAACTGGAAGCCTTGGCCCAAAGATTGGGGCGAAACAACATTTAGCCCGGTCCAATCGGCCCATAACCTGGCAAAAGCGTATATTCTGGAAGACCCGACAAAGGTAGTTCTAGAAGCAGGCGTAAGACATGATGAAAGCAACAAAGAGACGGAAGAAAATAATCCCAACACCCCCACGTGGTGGACCCTATAACTTTTGACGAAAAGATGCCAGTACTAAGGGGATTATTGTACGATAGTTTGTCACATATGCGAGTCATAGAGCACTGTAATAAAGTCGTAATAATGCTCCCGAAAATTCGAATATGCCAAAGGTTTATTCCTTAGCATATTCTGTCTCTAAGTCCTATATATAGCTTGTCCTAAGTGTGTAAAAACACAGATCATATACAAGATCAAAAAGTGTCTCTCTCAAAATCCCTGTAATAAGTGTGTGCTTTCGCTTTTGTAATAAAAATCAGGTGTGCTTTTCTTATTTTTACTGTTTTTATAAGGTTTTAGTCTTTGTACCTAAGAAACAACAAGATAAAAATCTTTGGGACAAAAATTTTTCTCTTTGGTATCAGAGCTTGAAATCAAAGCTCTATGGATCACTAAAACAAAGTTGTATTCAAGTGATTGCAAAATCGTGCTTATTATATTTTTTTTACAAGATTTATGCCTCAGTATACTACTTTAAAGTAAGAATTTATTTGAAATATTCTTATAAAAGTTGGACAAAAGACCGTGCAATTGCTTCTAAAAGGGAATACCCAGGAGGGGGAAACCATGTTGAAGTTAACCATTGGGTGAGTCCATCTCTAATGAGAACTATTTCCAATAGGTTCATGAAAACAAAGTATTATATTTGAACGTTTTGAACAAGAAATACATAATTGGTATGATAAGTCTGGAACTGCTTCACTTGAATACATCACCTTTCCTGAAAAGGCAAAACTAAATCTTTCAGATATCGCAAACAATTTAGGTTGTATTTATAGTCGTCTAAATCTTTTCGCAAGAGTATCCTTAAAGCATTTTCATAAAATATCAGACAATCAAGAAAATTTAGAAAAAGAATTACTAAAGAATCGCCAAAAATTGGAAGCTTGTGAGGAAATATTAAGAAAAACCCAGAGTGAAACCAGAAAAAGCCTTCAGCAATTGTCCACTGAAATCCAACAAGTAAAACCAATCACAAAGAAGGAAGTTCTCCAGTTGGTCAACAAAATAGCAAAACAACCTAAGCTAGTTGAAGAAGAAGCTCTTAAGCTCACAGAGAATCTAAACCAAAAGGTCCAGAAGGTTGAAAGCCTTCTACACGAAGTAAAGCGATTAATTATTGGATGAGTCTTGCCAACGCAAAAGAAAGCTCAGAATATCAAGAAGCTACTCAAGCAACAGACGAGGTTGAAACACCGGCGGTCGGATTCGCAAAACCCAGCGACTATAAAGGAGTAGTTGCAACAGCTCTTGCAGCCACAATCAAGCAGAATAATACTATTTTGTATTTATTAATAAATCAAAATCGAAGGCTTGCAGACCTTGAAGAAAGAATAAGCAAGCTTGGGGTAAAACAACCGGTTAAAGAAGAGTTAGAAGACTCTATTGCAAGTCTAACCAAAAGACTCGACAACTTCTCAATCGGAGAAAAGAATCAGCCGAAACAGGCGGCGAAAGGGCCAATATACGTGTTTGAAAACCCCAACAAAATATTCAAAGAACAATATAACAAAGAGAAGACCAAATGAGTACTCAGAGACCCAGCGTCCTAAATAGAAGTACTACTGCAACACAAACTGAGCTTCCATTACAGGAGGATCAGATAAGAGGCTATCAACAAATAGCACGACATCGTTACAACGTAAGTCGAGGACTGCGATGGGCCAGCGAAAGGTATCGAAGGACTCTTGAGTCAACCTTAAGCCCAGAAAGACAGCTGGAAATCTCCAGACAAAGACGAGCTAGCCTTGTACCTGCGGAGGTATTATACTCTAATAATAATGATACAACCAATCATAGGGTGTATCAGCATTATTCAGAACAACGAATACTCTGCATAGAAGGAAGTCAAATAAACCTCGAATTATGCAATCAAAGGAGTTATGAACAGCTGCAAAGGACAGGATTACAACATGTGCATATCGGAATCTTTATGATTCGAATACATGCACTTCACAGAAGAAACGCCGGAACAAATGCCTTAGTTGTCTTAAGAGACACACGGTGGGAAGACAGTACCCAAATAATTGGTACTATGGAGGTCGATTTGTCATCAGGAACACAACTGGTGTACATGTTCCCTGACATGATGATAAGTA
Source organism: Cichorium intybus (assembly GCA_023525715.1). Classification (NCBI taxonomy): domain Eukaryota; kingdom Viridiplantae; phylum Streptophyta; class Magnoliopsida; order Asterales; family Asteraceae; genus Cichorium; species Cichorium intybus. The sequence continues at coordinate 97,693,916 of CM042012.1, forward strand.
TTAATGACTTTCATCACCATATACAAGTTGCAATCCAGACACATGGGTACGACGCATGGCATGGGATCATCAGATATGGCTTCCAATTCTACATAAGCATCTGGGAACGTGGTACGCCATTGCTGCCACATGAGTTTCTCACTTTCTCCTAATAAGTTTTCAACAAAGGAGAGTTTGGCCTTATTGTTTTCCCAAGTCTGATTATTGAGCCTGTTGATAGTGATGGATTCCCATCTTGCAATGGCATCGGACCAAAGTCCTGGGTCGTTGGGGAGAACAAGCATGACTTCTGTTTCTAACCATGCTGGTGGCAAAGACCATTGGGAATTGTGATACCTTCCATAGTTTCCGAAAAATGCCGATGTGTTAACTTGTGGGTATCTGAATTCAGGAAATCGTTGGAAATTTCCTGGGATTGGTCTTGCTGGTGGGTATACAGGAGAACCCATGACTGGTTCAGGTGGTACCTGATATGAAGTATCAGATTCCTCCGTGGCTGGGAAAACTTGTTGTTCCACCCCTGTAAGGATTTGTTGGGCTATTTTTTTGAATTTTGGATATGGCAAATCATCTTCAGTTATTGTAAGGCCAAGAAAAGTTGTAGCTTCACCACGTGGGGCTGCGAATGGGTTCTCCCATTCATCTTCAGAATCGTCTGTATTGTGGACGATGATTTGAGTTGGTGGTTCACTCGATTCTTCTCCCGTATGTTGGTTTTCATCTGTGTCGTCACAGATATCGTCCCATCTTGTGGCAACTATTTCTTCTATAGGCGTTGTTTGTTGAGGGGCATCATATTTTACATAATAGTCCCATTTGCCTGAAGGTTCACCAAGGGTTGACCATTTTTCTCCTGGTTTTCTATGCTTTTTCTTAGGCTTGTTTGATGTTTTCTGTGGATTTAGAGGTCGCCCTGCTTCTATCCATGCTTCTTTATTGCACGTTGAACAAGTACAGACATCAAATGGATTATGAGTCTCTTCAAAGAAAATTCCAATGAAATGTTCCTCCTCTTCTAAATGACCATTATCTGTAATTTCTCTGTCATTGACATCAACTGAATATCTTGGTGGTTGTGGTGTTCTCAGATAGTTTTCAAACCTCAGGCTGACTGATCGGTTGAGCCTGTGTCTTTGACCATATCTTTTTATATAGGATATCTCTACACTCCTAAACCCTAATTTGTACTACTAAGGGCAATGTTGAACTCGCTCAGAACATTACAAGGCTATCATAAATGATATTGCAGCGATATCATCTCATCCACTTTAAATGATTTAAATCGTAGATATGAGTCTATCATCCAAGAAAACACACTGTTCCTAAGCTTGAACATGCCGGAATATAATGTAACTTTTGGATGTTGTAATGTAAACAAATTATGTTATTTTATTCTTTTTTATCATATTCTTGTGTGGTGAAATTTTCCATGTCTTGCAGATATCCAAGATAAAGGGTCATCAAGTAGGGTTTTAAAGGAGTTACCTGCATCAAATGCCAAATATTGAAACCTCAACCTTCTATTCTTTATCTGGTATTTTGTTTGTTCTTCGAATAATCATTTTTGATGTATCCTAAAACGAAGTGTAAATATTTTTTAAGCAATGAGTAAACTCAATAGGATTGGAACAGTGCTTAATAAGCTACATACCTTAAAATTTATGTTTTTTCTGCAAAGAGTGTGAAGGTGGAAAAGTTTTAAGTTGTAGAGATGTGAACATGGGTACCTTCTAGCAGAGAAGGTATAATTTTATGTATTGCTCTTGAGATGTTTACATTGACATCATAAAATCCTTATGTGGTTGAGGAGAGCAAAAAAGAAGTAAAACCACCTCAATAAGAAGAAGATGAGTAGATAATTGAATTTGACATTGAGCTCGAAGTCGAAATCGTTAAGCATGATAATGATCCTCCACAAAAGTCCTACCTCATTATAATTCCTTTTTTGATGTTTTTGGTCCTGTCTTTTGTTTACCATTGAACTTGTGACATCTTATATGGGAGATTCCTCTACCGAAGTCTCTAATGAACTCCATGATGCCTCCAATAAGTAAAAAGTAAAGACATGAAAGTAATTGCACAACGATTTGTTCCTATATTTTCTTCTTTATATATAAACCATCAAATATAATATCAATTTTACTAAAAAAATTTATGATAAATAGGTAATCTAAAGGAAGAAAATAAACATCTCACATAAGTGAGGCCATTAGACCTTTCTTCAACGGTCATGTTGCAAGTAGAGGTAAAACAATATTTTGATATTTTACTCTTGTTTGTGTTAACATAATGATGAGTTTATTTCATAAAAAGCCTTACATTTTCAACTTTTTTCTGTTTAAACATAAAACTTTATTTTTTTTCAAAAAAAACCTAAATTTTGGAGAAACTTTTTAATTTAGTCCATTTACCCCCGGTTTTACAGGTTATACATACTTTTTTTTTCAGAAAAAACCCTAATTTCTTTTCTTTTTTCCGAAAAAAACCCTCAATTTCAGTGATTTTTACACAAAGAAAATTTTTTCTTCGTTTTTGTAATTGACATAACTTTCATATACGATGTCCAAATTTTACGAACTTTATATCCCTGGAAAGGTCGTACGTAATACTACAACTTTGCTTTACTGACTTTTGTTTGAATATGTTCAGATATTTCGCTACACTGGCTTGTTTTCTTATAATACATGTATCTTTTGCATACGAGCTCCGTTTTCGACGTTCTATAAGTCTACGGATTCGTAAACAAGAATACATCGTGTAATGAATATTATTTAAACCAAAATATTATTTGTATGATTTATCAAATTTTACGCTACTGTAGTCTATTATTCGAAATTATATCGTTAGTCGATAATTGATTCAAAATATCGTATTTTAGTATTATAATTTCCAATAATACGGAGCTCGTATACAAAAGATACAACTATTATAAGAAAATAAGCCAGTGTAGCGAAATATCTGAACATATTCAAACAAAAGTCAGTAAAGCAAAGTTGTAGTATTACTTACAACCTTTCCAGGGATATAAAGTTCGTAGAATTTAGACATCGTATATGAAAGTTATGTCAATTACAAAAACGAAGAAAAAATTTTCTTTGTGAAAAAATCACTGAAATTGAGGGTTTTTTTCGAAAAAAAAAAAAAGAAATTATGGTTTTTTCTGAAAAAAAATATGTATAACCTCTAAAACCGGTTAAGGGTCTAAATTAAAAAGTTTCTCCAAAATTTAGGTCTTTTTTGAAAAAAAATAAAGTTTTAGGTTTAAACAAAAAAAAATTTAAAATATAGAGTTTTTTATGAAATAAACCCTATAATGATATTGTAATTCCTACTATCTAAAGCTGCTTGTTTTTCTACTTTAAATAAATAATGCATCCAGTGCTTATATCACAAAGAAAATACCAAATGCTGCCATTCACGATGATGATGATGCTGCTGTACATGTATAATTTTTTTTTTTGGAAAAGCAAAATTATGCTAAATAAAATTTTGGTTATTAATCTAACATGTTTTGTTAGTTTATAGATAAATCTAGATTGTGCTAAAGGGTACAAAAATCACATAGGATTACACGACTCACATAGGATTACACTACGAATGAAAAGAGGTTTCAAAGGATCTTTATGTTGCATCACAGCTTTATTACAATAATGAAATATGTTCTCGACTTTTGTTGACCTTTTCAACTGACTGTTTGACTTCTGGTTAAAATCATTGTAAGAAAGCTAAGGCAGACAATGAACCTCTAGTGTGTGTGTATATATATATATGTATATATATATATATATATATATATATATATATATATATATATATATATATATATATATATATATATATATATATATATATATATATATATATATATATATATATATATATATATATATATATATATATATATATATATATATATAAGATGTAGGTTCAAACACATTTTCTAAATACTGTACGACTGTGCGACCTAATAATATCCATCGATTTCGCAAGGGCACGATCGGAATACCCTTCGCCCATTCTTCCCCCATTATTCCTTCCACGAGCCTCTTTTCTCAGGTGGGTCTGATGTCGACGGCAAAATTCCCGATGTCGACGACTATGGGCACCGTCGGCGGTGGTGCAAATCGAGTTGCAGGTGGATCTGATGTCGACGAAGGTGCTCATCCACGGAAAAATTCCCGATGTCGTCGACTATAGGCACCATCGGCGTACTACTAGAAACAGGGTTTCAGAGACGGATTAGACACGAAAATCTATCGCAAAAGCCATTTAGCTAGGGATTAGAGAGGGAAATTTCCGTCTCTGATACTCCTGTTTCTAGTAGTGGTGGTGGTGCATATCAACTTGCAGGTGGGTCTAATTTGTGGGTTCGGCGGTGGTGCAAATCGATTGAAGCATATTCGGCGGTGGTGAACTTTCGATTGAAGCAAATTGAAGCACAATCAAGTCGGTTTTGAAGCAATCGGTCTAATTTGCAGGTTTAAAAAAATCGATCTCCGGCTTTTTTTTTCTTCTGGGTTTTGGAAAGGCATTCTCAGATAATGGGGATGAATGTCTAAATACAGTAGCATTCCTTCACGTTTATGAGAATGGTTTATGTTCATTCTCAGAGAATGGGGCAATCTCAGAGAATGAAGATGAATGTCTATGAGAATGCAGTAGCATTCCTTCACGTTCATGAGAATGGTTCACGTTCATTCTCACACAATAGGAAATTCTCAGAGAATGGGGCTTTCCATATAACAGTTTTCAGCCTTCTGTAAACATATATAATTACTCCATTCTTCAAGAATGGTATAAATATTCTACCATAATCTTTAGTATGTGTACTACAGTTATTAAACACATATAATATTCTTTGAGAATTGACTTTGAAAACTCTTACGTAACTATTTTTTTTACGTCAACAACAATTTTACAAACCATTCTCTGAGAATAGACTTTGAAAACTCTTACGTAACTATTTTTTTACGAGAACAACAATTTTACAAGTCCATTATCTGATAATCAATATGTGGATTTCCAGACGACCATCTCCTCGCCTCCGGCAGCCGCAAACGGCGTCAAAAACCACCACCGCATCCAACCGTAAACATGATCGTGTCCCGTAATGCTAGCAATATTCCGCTTTGATTATGTTTTACAATTTTACTGTATTGCCCTTCATCAGCCGAACATGCGTGTATTTTTTTATTATTTCATTTTAATTTCACAAATATCACTATCATCTAAGCCCTTGATTTTATCAATCTAATGGTCCAAAATTGGTCCTATATTCATACAATACTTACCATATATATATATATATATATATATATATATATATATATATATATATATATATATATATATATATATATATATATATATATATATATATATATATATATATATATATATATATAGAACCAAAATAAAACAAGGAACCAAGGAACCAATCTTGAGCGTCAGAATTCAAATAATCGACGGCCGAAGATAAGGTTGTAAATTTCTTAACTGAACGCACATGCAGCGGATAATTCCAAAAAACCACTTCATTATTTTTTTAATTTATTTATTTTTAAAGCTTATTTTTTATCGAAATAAAAAATCGAATATATCAAAATTCATAATTTTTTATTCTCTTTCAATAGACATCCATATCAATATAGTAAAAACGAAAAAAAAATATTCAAAAATCTTGTTCATATTCACAACACTTAATCAATGTGAATATGAACTATAACAAGTTTTATAGAGGATTATTCACATCTGAATGATCATTGAAATTATTTTTTCAACAATCATTGATCATTCAATAACAATTTATGTGAATTTAAATAAACTTTTAGATTCAGACGTGAATCTTACTAAAATTTCATATTGAATTTAACTAAATTCGTTTATATTCTTTACAATTTCAACATTTTGATAATATACAATTGAATTAAGTAAGATTCACAAATTAATTTACTTAAACTACACGAATGAACAAAAAATTGCTGAAAAAATACGGTACAATTATCATTTATACGTGAATTAATATATCTAAAACTAGATGCACACTATTTTTAACATTTTGATCATACACAAATGAATTAATTTAGATTCACAAATTAATTTGCTTAAAATTCACATGTAGAACATAAAAAATTGTTAAAAAAGTCAGGTACAATTACCATTTATATGTGAATTCACATGTCTAAAACAAAAAACGGTTAAAATTCACAATGTAAATATAAAATGTAGTAAATTTGTATGGAAGATAATTCACATGTAAATAGTCATTGAATTCAATTTTTTTCAATAATTGTAAATCATTCAATAACAACTCATGTAAATTTAAAAACATTCTTAGATTCAGATGTGAATTCAAGAAAAATCACTTATAGTTTTACTATTTCAACGATTTGATGTCATATATAATTAAATTAACTGAAATCCAAATGATTTCCTAAAAATTCACATGTGATTGGTCAAAATTATTGAATAAATCGAATAGAATTGTCATTTATATGTGAAGGAGTATATCTAAAACAATACAGTTTAGTTCAGATTCGCATGGTGAATCTGGACGAACTTGAAGTATAAAAAAACAAAAAAAATTTGTATATCAATATAGATGTCTATTTAAAGACGATGAAAATTATGAATTTTGGTATTTTTAGTTTTTTTTTTTGAAAAAAGAATAAGCTTAAAAATTAAACAAACATAAAACACGAAGTGTGTTTTTTGCTATAATCATCTACATTGGCGTCTAACTAGTAAATGCACATCATTTTTTATGACCATAGATCTTTTCCATGCCGACCACATGATTGGTTCCTTGGTTCCTTGTTATATATATATATATATATATATATATATATATATATATATATATATATATATATATATATATATATATATATATATATATATATATATATATATATATATAAAACAGAATGTTGTGCAAAAACCAATGGATTCATAATATGTATTAAAACTGGTTTTGGATTCAAAATGCATATCTGGATTTATATGATGTATTCAAAATACGGATTAAAATGCTTTTGGATTGAAAATGCATATGGATTCATTTATAGATTCATAATGGATTGATAACTGGATTTAAAATACATAATTGATTCAAAATACATAATAACTCACGGTCCATATGGATTCATGATTATATTCAAAGTGCAAAAATGGTTTGGGTCGATTAAAAACTAAAATCGAGTGGGCTGGATCCGACTTGATGGAAAAACTAAAACCGAAAACCCAAACGGCATGTGGTGGGTGCCAATTGGATTTGAGTCCAGTTTAATGCAGGAGATTTGTGGCTCGTTTTGATGTTTTTTTTTTCACGATTCTAGGTAAACTACTCAACATTAAATCATTCAAAATTTACGTTAATTTTGTACGTTAAATAAATGTTTTAACGGTTTCATATGTCGAAAAAGCCCTACAGCCAAAAGACCGACGAAGACCATCCATTGGATAATGAGAACATAGTTCCTTACTTTGTTTCAAAACAAGAAATTACAAAGATATATATATATATATATATATATATATATATATATATATATATATATATATATATATATATATATATATATATATATATATATATATATATATATATATATATATATATATATATATATATATATATATATATATATATATATATATATATATATGCTTCTCAGGAAATATTTTATTACCCAATTTATTTTATCTAACTTTACATGATTAAATTCAGATATATTTATTTAAATGTTCGGGAAATATGTTTAAGATTCAAAATTATTGAACATTTTATTCTTAATGATACATTTAGTTATTATTGAACATTTTTCTTTTTAACATAACAACGCTTTATTTTTGTTAAGTAATGATTTGACAATAATGCGGAATAAGAACGACACCAATCAGGATCCAATATGCTAAATAATTGTATTGATCAATGAGTTTTACAATATGATATGTTTTACAATATGATTGTTTCTCTCTATGATAGGACTATGCTCCCTGTAGGATCATTAGTCTACAAATAATAATAAAATCACTATTTATAGTCTAGCAAACTAATGAGCCCAATGCATAAGCCCACAATCATAATTGGGCATTCCTAATGCCACCAAGTCATAAACATATAGAACTTTGCATCCAACAATCTCTCTCTCAAAGATCGGAATAGATGACGTGGCATAGGAACGAATCAAGCAGCGCGTGAATAATAATCTTCGGTAATTTTCTCGAATGACCAATAAATATCTAACAATCTCCCCCTTTTTATGATCAACGAGTTCATAAAACCGAATGGTCATGAGAACGCACTTGATCCAAAAAATTTAATCCAAAACTCCCTCTCGAAAAATGAATAAACATCTTCGGAATTAATATTTTGATTTCGAATGAAATCGGCAACCCATTTCATTTGGCCCAAACATTTGTGTTCACTCCAAGAGATATCAGCCCAAGTTCAACAAGTTAGTCTGGGCCAGCCCGATAATGTTAAGCCCAGATTATGGAAGTAAGCTAGCCCAAATCGTAATCTTTGGAATGTGGCCCAATGCACAAATTAATATGATTTTGAATTAGGCGAAGTATGGTACGTTGATGGTCAGACCCATTAAAGCACATGTAAACGTTGAGAATGGCATGTAGTATCCGAATGGTGACATCCGATAAATCCGAATTTTCATTTAATGGTCAAGTGGCAGCTTAACAATCCATTGTATATTCTTCATGCTACATATGTATTTTAAATAAGGCTTGAGGGATAGGTGCAATAAATGTTGAGCAAGCTTTCCTGAACAAGATAGGGATCAAATTTTCTTTTGGAAATAAAGCTTCATAGTACCCTGACTTTGAACGAGTGAACTAGGTAGCAGCACGTGAGAGAGAGGTGTTTACTGGCTTTCATTTTGCTTTTGACTGTTTCTTTCTTAAGATAGACCCGAGAAGGTAGTGTTGTAACGCCCCGGCTTTTATCGGTACGTTATTTATTTTAATTAATTAATTATGAGGCATTATATTAATTTAATTAATTAATGTATGATTAATTAAAAGATTGGGCTTATAACTATTCCTATCTTTTAATCATATAATTAAGTCCATGGGTTTATAGCCAAACCCAATTAAAGCTTAGATGGTCTTCTATCCCAAAGGCTTTAGGGTTTAGCCCGCTAATCTAATATATTAGGGTTCAAAAACCCTAATTTCTCCACTCCACCCTCTCATTCACGGCTCCCTCTCCCTCTCATTCTCTCTCTCTCGGCTCACTCTCTTTCTCTCCCTAACCCTCTCTATTCCCGGATTTGAGAACATAGCCACATTGTTTGGGCGATTCCCGGCGATTGAAAGGTCGGATTGCCACGAAACTTTAACCGAAGGTTCCCGAGACATATATCCAGGCTCTGACCGGAGGAATTTTGATTTCAAGGTCTAGATACTGAGTTATGAATTTCGCAACATACCCTAGGATTTCTGTCAGATTTCACTGTTGAGTCCCCCTTCTTGTAAAAATCATATCTCGAGTTCTAGAACTCAAATGGACCCCATATCAGTGCCCAAAGTTCACAAATCGAGTTGGGCAACTTTCTTAAAAGGAACCCTCGATAAAAAGGACATTACCTATGGGCAACAACAGCTTCTCTGCTGTTGGGTCTGATCCGGGTCTGCTGTAATATGGCATTTTGTTTTTATCATTACTAGGGTTTTGGAAATGATCCTGAGTGATTCCAAATACCCACATGTACATTACATAGTTAATTTCATATCTGGAGAAGATGGGTAGTTAATTCGTATTATAACTTGGTTAGAATGGACCCACACTCCAGGTCAATGGACAGTCACCAGCTTATGTTGATACTGTGACTGACCACCTTGTGATTTTTATATCTAGAGCTTGGGAAACCCTTTTTAATCTATTCCAACTCTGAGACTTGTATTTTTGTGTCTAATATTTCTCTGATTTTTGGTTGGGGCTAATTCCACCCACAAGTTAGGTAGAATTGGCCAACACCACCTGACTGTCCGTCCAAAGACTGCAGTGACAAGTCTTTTTGTAAAATTCATATCTTTTACATCCTTTGGAGTTATGAGGAGTTCCTTATGGTTCTGGAAACCTAAGCCATTATAGTTTCTTGCAAAAATTATTTAATCCTATGTTTCTATTGTGCATTTTGGAGTAATTCAGTCCTGATCAGCAGGACTGTTTTAGAGTCCTTGCTGTGATTACTCCCTTCTCATTTCTTAGTTTCACAACTTCACTCTTCTAACATTTAGTTCTATTTAGGTGAAGCCTTGAAGTTTGTACAAGCTTGGTAGCCTTATATTGACTCCTATCCGTTACACACTCATTCAAGGTGAGTTCTCTCACACCGTTGTATTAGTATTTATGTTTGCTAGATAGCTTGTGTGTGATTGATTAGATTTACTATTTAAAGCATGCTATATTATTATTATAAAATCGTACATGTGCACTGTATGTGATTGATTAATACTATGAGGGGTAGTTAGGTAAGATCACCAACGTTATACTCTTTATGAGGTGCGGGGATCGGGCCAAAGGATACGGGATTTACCCGATGCGGCTCAAACCTACAAGTCCTCCCTATTAATATAAGCATTGATTTGTTCCATGCTTATTAATGTAATTATAATTGGAACTGGAACTGGAATTGGATTAGTAAATGTGAATATTGATATGATGTCTGTGTTTGAATTCACTAAGCTTTATGCTTACGGTTCTCCCTATTCAGGTATTAAGATTAAAGAGGCTAAGGCGTGACTTGGAGCACCGGGATACCACTACTAGAATAATTTCCATTTTGGGACATTATTATTATTTTGCTTCCGCACATTATTATGTTTATTTCATTATAATTTGGTTTGGTGATACTTATCTTTTGTAAACTCATAGCTTCTTCTATAAAAGTTGTTTTAAAAAGTTTAAATATTTTGCGAAAATTTTTGGGTGTGACAAGTTTGTATCAGAGCACACGTTTGAGAGAACTAGGCATTCTTAGGAATGTTCTAGACTCAAATTTGAGGCTCTTAAAATTTTATTTCCCTTAAAATAATTTCTAAAAGAATTTTCTTTAAAATTTTGAAGACTAGTAGTGGAAGATCCAAGGGTGTGCCGGTCAGCCAAGTAAGCCTTGTTTCTTATACTTTTATTTTGACAGATTTTTGCACCTTGAATTGTTATTAGGAGCTTTGCCTTTAGAATTATCATTAGCTAGCCCCAAAATTGTTAATATTTCACCTAGGCTAGTAATACCATGTGAGAGAGAGTTGTTTAAATAACCGGCTAGAGCGAACTGGAACATTTGAAACTAGACGCGAATACAAGATTGGAATTTGTGTGGAAGGTAGTAGAAGGGCCCCTACTATTTGAAACACCGATGTGTAAGAGCCGTATCCTGATTAAAACATATACTTAAAATAAGAGTGTTAGGAATTATATGATCATTGGTAGTTATAAAGCTAAGAAAAACTTTAGTTACAATTTCATATGAAAATCAGCATTTTGTGTCGTTTTTAGAAAAATCATAATTAATTCTAGAAACATCGTTTGGACCTCAAACCAATGCACAAAATTTACAAATTGAGTCTAGTACAATTACCAAAAATAATAGTAAGCTTGAAAATGACATTATCTATGGTAAAAAATGCAATCTTTACTGATTAGTTCGGAATTGACAGATTAGATAGTCTGTTTTCAAAAATTCATAATAAATCATAGAAAAATCGTATAAATACGTAAAATATATCCCTGGAAAGGTATTGAGATATATTTCTGGAATATCAAATAAAAACGTGAATTTCATGGGTTTAAAGTCGGCTAAACGAGTCTTGAACAGACTGATTCTAGAAGGTATTAATTTCAACAAAGTTATATTATTAAAATCTTTTGTCAAAAGTGTCATGCCATTTTTTTATTCAAGAATTCAAGTATAAATACCCCTCAAAACATCTCATAAACCACACAACTAAATCTCAATCCAATATATAGAGGTTTCTAAACACTAGAGTGTAAGCAAGTGAGCGGAAGGAAGCTTAAAAGCCTAACGAAGGAGTTATAGATCTCGACGACTGGTCATAAGGTAACTACAAACCTTTCTATAGCTTAATTAGGTATTGTAAAATAGTTTTTGTTAAGAAGTAGAATATTTAATAAGTATAACATATGTTATATTATACTAATTTCTAACAATAGTAAACAAAAACCTTAAAATGTCGTTATTATAACAATTCGTAATTTACGAAAATAATACCGATTGATTTACTTACGAGGACGGTGACTAGGCCGATTACTTGGGATCTGGTGGTTGGATTTTCCGAAAGGCTAAAATGCTGAAAGGATCCTGCCACCCCATCTAATCTTCTACCTGGCCGTTCTTTACTTGATAAATCATGGAGTATCATATTGGAATTATTGAAGGGTTTAATGATGCGACTATAATATAGTTAAGGATTAAGAAATAATAGATTTCTTATTATGTTAATAGTTAAAGTTGAAGGAAATACAAAGCCGAGAAAGATAAACGATATAGTCAACTATAATCAGGCGAGTCTTCTTACTATACTATAGGTGACATTGCATGCGTAGGAAGGAAGATATGTTAGACTAAGGTGATCTTACCTGTTATGATAATTGTATGAATTATTGCTATGATAATGATTGTTTGTGGACGGAAGGGGATAGCCCGCGAGCCAATAGGCGGAACGGAAATAGCCTGCGAGTCATTAGACGGAACGGGAAAAGCCTGCGAGCGATAAGACAGAACGAGAACTGCCCGTGAGTCTTCAGGCGGAACAGGGATAGCCCGTGAGTCTCACAGACATATGAATGGTTATTGTGTGTTGTATGTTATGTGATGGATCGTATGGTATTTTGAGGAACTCACTAAGCTCCGTGCTTACCCTTTCCCTATATAAACTACTGTTTCAGGTACATCAGGTACCATGGATGGCAAGGCGTGACGTGTATACACTGTGCTGCTTCATTGGAGGACTGTTTTTGAATGGATGTTCCGCTATGTTGTGATTTCATTAACTTTTGTTAAACCTGGGATGTTTTCATTAAACTTATAAGTTATAGAATTTTATCAAAATTAATTAAGTGACTTTTCTTATATTGAAGTACTCGTTTAAAATTTTTTTAATTTTACCCTAAAATTTTGGGATGTTACACGATGCCGATCTCGTGTCGGGGCAAGGTTGAAAATGTCCAGTGAGCTGAGTGTTCCGTCTTCATAGAAATATCTAGGACGAATAAATCCTAATAATCTCTTTACTCTGCGAATATAGATGGCTCCGGCTACTTGTCTAAATCGGACCCAAATGGAGCAAGTTAGGGAACTCATCGCTGAAGAATTTAACAATGCCTTCAACGACCTCATTCCGAATGTCACTATTGACATCATTACTCCAGTTCGTGCCCTGTTGGATGAGCGTTTCGCAGTTGTTCATGGAGGAGCTTTACCCGCGCTGCCTGTTCACGACTCAGCCTACAACTATGAGAAGTTCTCTAAGTGCCACCCTCCTCAGTGGAATGGTGACTTGAATCCAGTGGAGGCTAAGCACTGGATTGCCGATATTGAAAGCGCCCTCATGACTTGCGGGTGCCCAGACCAGTTCAAGGTTGTTGTTGCGATGAGCCAGCTGAGGAAGAAGGCGAATGCCTGGTGGAAGACTGTTACGACATTGTTGACTGAGGATGAGCTGAGAGCCATGACTTGGGCCCAGTTTGTGGAGAGGTTTGAGAAGAAGTATGTGCCCAAGGTGCAGTAGCAGCGGATGCTGCAGCAGTTTATGACCTTTGAGCAGACTTCAGAGTGCATATCAGATCTGAATGCCAAGTTCTTGGAGATGATGTCTTTCTGTCCCTCATTTGCCGGAGATGAGGCATGGTTGGTTAGCAGGTATAAGGATGCCCTATGTACGGAGATACGGGATTTTGTGAGCATGCAGGAGTTCACAACACTGTCAGCTGTTATGGATGCCGTTAGGAGGAGGGAGATTGAGCTACAGACCCAACAGCACAAGAGGAAGGCGGACCACGCCCTGACCAAGACGTCCGGAGATGCACATAAGAAGCAGAAGAACTGTGGGAAGTGTGTTACAACTGCAAGAAGCCGGGTCATCATTGGAAGAATTGCAAGTCCTCAGTGGTGGTGGCATCACCACAGGTTCCCTCTTTGGTTCCTACCTGTTTTAACTGCAACAAGAAGGGACACAAGAAGCCTGATTGCCAACTGTTGAAGAATAGTAGTGGAGGCGGGGGTATGAAACCCGCGGGTGCATCGTCATCTAAGGGAACTACCATGGTGACACGAGGACGTGCTCACCAACTGACTGCAGAGGAGCCGGCGATTACTGCGACTGTGGCGGGTAAAATCCCCTTTCCTTTATTCTCCTTCACTATTGTATTGTTTAAATTTGATGGTAGATTAAATATTGTTTATATGTTGTGAATCAGGCACTTATTTGTTAGACTCCGAGCCCGCTGTTGTTATGTTCGACAGCGGTGCTACTCATTCTTTTGTATCTCGCACATTCATTAATCGTCTGGGCCGTAGTATCGGGAAACTGGCTTGCCCAATGGTTATCGAAGTTGCCGATAACCGTATGATTTATGTCACCGACGTGTATCGGGGCTGTACTCTTGAATTTTCCGGGGTTGAATTCCCTATTGATCTTATTCCCATTGCGATGCGAGATCTTTGTGTTATCGTGGGTATGGATTGGCTTGACGCGTTTGATGCGGAAATCCTCTGTCGTAAGAAACAAGTTCGCGTTCGAAACCCTAAGGGCGGAGAACTTATCATTCAGGGAGATACTCCTCGTTTGGCCATCGCTTCTTGTTCTGCTGCCAGGGTACTTAATGAAATCCCGGTTGTTTCCGACTTCAGCGTTGTTTTTTCGGAGGAACTCCCTGGCTTGTCCCTATTCGGCATGTGGAGTTCGGCATTGATCTATTGCCGGGTGCGACTCCGATAGCTAAAGCTTCATATCGGTTGGCGCCACCCGAAATGAAAGAACTCCAGGAGCAACTTCAAGAGTTAAGTAGTAAGGGTTTTATACGGCCTAGCTCTTCGCCATGGGGTGCTCCTATTCTTTTTGTCAAGAAGAAGGATGGCACCCAGCGTATGTGTATCGATTATAGGGAGCTGAACAAGCACACGATAAAGAACAGATACCCGCTACCACGTATTGACGACCATTTTCATCAGCTGCAGGGAGCATCTTGGTTCTCCAAGATTGATTTACGGTCTGGTTACCACCAGATGCGAGTCCGAGAAGAAGACATTGAGAAGACCGCATTCCGTATTCGCTATGGGCATTATGAGTTCGTGGTGATGCCTTTTGGGCTCACCAACGCACCCGCCGCTTTTATGGACCTCATGAATCGGGTGTGAGCCCGATGCTTGACCACTCTGTTATTGTGTTTATTGACGACATATTAGTCTACTCTAAGACCAAGGAGGAGCATGAGGAACATCTTCGGGAAGTTTTGGAGACTCTCGTGAGAGAAAAGCTTTATGCTATGCTCTCGAAGTGTGAGTTTTGGTTAGAAGAGGTTCAGTTTTTGGGGCATGTGGTGAACAAAGAAGGTATCAAGGTCGACCAAGCCAAAGTTGAAACCATTAAGCAGTGGGAGGTTCCAAAAACGCCTTCCGAAATTCGTAGCTTTTTGGGTTTGGTTGGTTACTACCGTAGATTCATAGAAAATTTCTCAAAGATTGCGTTACCACTTACCCGACTGACCAAGAAATCAGAGAAATTTGTGTGGGGACCGGAACAGCAAGCGGCGTTTGATGAATTGAGATCCCGATTATGTGATGCACCAATCTTGGCCCTAATGGATGGGGTGGGGGATATAGTGGTTTATTGTGACGCATCACTTCTGGGTTTTGGTGCAGTACTGATGCAGCGAGGCAGGGTTATAGCCTACGCCTCCCGACAGCTAAAACCCCACGAGCAAAACTACCCCACTCATGACTTGGAGCTTGGGGCTGTGGTATTTGCCCTCAAGATTTGGAGACATTATCTCTATGGGGTAAAGTTTATTGTATATACCGACCATAAGAGCTTGAAGTATTTGTTCGATCAGCGAGATCTGAACATGAGGCAGATTAGATGGCTGGATGTGGTGAAAGACTATAACTGCGAAATTCACTACCACCCCGGTAAAGCTAATGTGGTGGCTGATGCTCTTAGTCGCAAACCGTCTGCCGAGCCCATTCGAGCTAAGTGCCTCTGTATGACGATGGTGTCGCCCTTGCTAGACCTGATCCGTGACGCTCAAAAGACGGCAACGAATATCAAGCGGGAGAAAATTGAGAATGAACTGCCCAAAATGGAACTCGATAGTCGAGGTTTGTTGACCAGCCATGGTAGAGTTTGGGTTCTATTTACAGGAGGCAACCGTAAGACCTTAATGGAGGAAGCTCACAAGTCTAAATTCTCCATACATCCAGGTGCTACCAAAATGTATCTGGATCTTCGGGAGGGTTACTGGTGGCACGGAATGAAGAATGATGTAGCCCGGTATGTGGAAGAATGTATGACCTGCCGGAAGGTCAAGGCGGAGCACCAGAAACCGCATGGGAAACTGCAACCTTTGGAGATTCCGGAATGGAAATGGGAGCATCTGACCATGGATTTTATCACTAAGCTGCCTAGGACTGCCCGTCGAGCTGATACTATTGGGGTGATTGTCGACCGTCTAACTAAGAGCGCTCACTTCTTGGCCATAAAGGAGAGTTCATCTGCAAAGAAGTTGGCCGAGATCTTTGATCGTGAGATTGTCTCATTGCATGGTGTGCCCGTTTCTATTGTCTCCGACCGTGACACCCGTTTTACTTCTCGGTTTTGGTGGAAATTTCAGGAAGAGATGGGTACACGATTACACTTTAGCACAGCCTTCCACCCGCAGACGGACGGGCAGAGTGAGAGGACGATTCAGACACTGGAAGACATGCTTCGGGCATGTGCGATCGATTTTAGGGGTAGTTGGGATGATCACTTGCATCTAGCCGAGTTTTCGTATAACAACAGTTATCACTCCAGCATTAAGATGCCCCCGTATGAAGCCTTGTATGAAGGAAGTGTAGAACGCCTGTTTGTTGGGGCGAGGTAGGACAGAGGGTACTTGGGAGTACCGAAATCGTGCTCCAAACTACGGAAAAGATTCAGGTGATACGAGACCATTTGGCCACGGCAAGGAGTCGTCAGAAAAGCTATGCCGACAAAAGACGCTCGGACCTCGAGTTTCAGGTGGGAGATTCTGTGTTGTTAAAAGTCTCTCCCTGGAAAGGCGTAATCCGTTTCCGGAAGCGGGGAAAGCTAGGACCACGATTCATTGGACCATACAAGGTCATTGCTCGCGTTGGGGAGGTGGCCTATCGTTTAGAGTTACCTGAGGAGCTCAGCCTGATCCATGACACCTTCCACGTTTCTCAACTGCGGAAGTGTGTCGTTGATGAGACCACGGTGGTACCATTGGAGGATATCCAAATTGATGAGCGTCTCAACTATGTTGAGAAACCAGTCGCGATTCTAGATCGGGAAACGAAGACCCTTCGGAACAAAACTATAAACTTGGTTAAGGTTCAGTGGCGACATAGACGGGGTTCGGAATGGACGTGGGAACCGGAGGACGAGATGAGGGCTCATTATCCGGATTTATTTGTTGGCAATGACTTCGAGGACGAAGTCCGTTCCTAGTGGGGGAGATTTGTAACGCCCCGGCTTTTCTCGGTATGTTATTTATTTTAATTAATTAATTATGAGGCATTATATTAATTTAATTAACTAAGGTATGATTAATTAAAAGATTGGGCTTATAATTATTCCCATCTTTTAATCATATAATTAAGTCCATGGGTTTATAGCCAAACCCAATTAAAGCTTAGATGGTCTTCTAGCCCAAAGGCTTTAGGTTTTAGCCCACTAATCTAATATATTAGGGTTCAAAAACCCTAATTTCTCCACTCCACCCTCTCATTCACGGTTCCCTCTCCCTCTCCTTCTCTCTCTCTCTCTCTCTCTCGGCTCACTCTCTTTCTCTCCATAACCCTCTCTATTCTCGGATTTGAGAACATAGCCACATTATTTGAGCGATTCCCGGAGATTGAAAGGTCGGATTGCCACGAAACTTTAACCGAAAGTTCCCAAGACATATATCCAGGCTCTGACCGGAGGAATTTTGATTTCAAGGTCTAGATACTGAGTTATGAATTTCGCAACATAACCTAGGGTTTCTGTCAGATTTCACTGGTGAGTCCCCCTTCTTCTAAAACTCATATATCGAGTTCTAAAACTCAAATGGACCCCATATTAGTGCCCAAAGTTCATAAATCGAGTTGGGTATCTTTCATAAAAGGCACCCTCGATAAAAAGGACTTTACCTATGGGCAACAACAGCTTCTCTGCTGTTGGGTCTGTGACACGTGCAGAGGTCGTCGTGCGGTCAAAAATAAGAGAAAACCTAACACACACACTAGTATAGCGGTAGTCAGGGTCGATCCACAGGAGCTTCGTGGTTAGACTAGATGAGAGATTACCAACTAATAATGTCACAGCTATAGTCGGAGGATCTGGTTTCTATTTTCCTAATCACTAGCAAATGAGATAATGATCAAACACTCAAGCCAAGCTAAGCTATGTCCAAATGACCTAGTCACTTTCTGAAATCAGAAGTACATCTCTGAATCAGAAGCAATCAAAGGCATCCACACTAGCCAAACCAAGCAAAGCATAAACTAACCACTAGTTAAAGTCCTACTGAACAGTTACTAGCCAAGGTTTAATGCTTACCAAATAACCTAATTAGCTACTGATTTCAGCTAAGAAAAACAGTCCTAACAAGGTCCAAAACAATATCCAAAACACAATCAATCAATCAAACCAAACACAAACATCCAAAACACCGAAAAGCTAAGATTAAATGTAACCAAATGATTTTCATTCACCAAATCTGAATTCTAATCACAAAACAGTAACCAAATGTTTCTAAAACAGAAACCTAAGTGCTCAAAGTCAGTGGTTGTCACTCCCAAAGACTTTAGCTACAAAGACTACTTGCTACTAAAAGGAAATTAAATCCAAAAACATAAAATACCAATTGTGAGCTTGCTGAAATGAAATCCTGTAGTCAAAGAGCTTCAAGGTCGATTTTACACCCGGTCTTTGCTAGGGTTTTCGGCTGGAAATGCATCTATTTATACTTGCAAATTTCCCGCAACCGCGCCGTGCATAAGTGAAATCTGCGGCGCGCGTACTTATCTTTTCCCGTTTCTTCGGCATTTAAATGTGTTCCACCGCCTTAAGCCCGCGTCGTGCATGGTTGATTCCTGCGGCGCGCGTACGAGTTCTCTTGATTTTTCATTCCTTCCCAACTTCTTCCTTTTGCACGCTTTTAGTCCCTGTTTCTATTCTTTTTCTCCAAACAAGTCCTGGCACGAAAAGTGAGACTACCCAGACATATTTGATATAATTTTATCAAGAACAGGGCTCAACAACGCCTAAAATACTTGATATCACTAGGCGTTGTCAAACACCCCACACTTGTGCCTTGCTTGTCCCCAACCAAGAGAGTTTTTAACAAATTATAATAAAGAATCAAACAATTTTTGACTGTGTTCAGTTTCAAAGTTTATTGCTCTTTTGAGTTAGAGTGGAATAGTTCGCGAAAACATAATTGAGTTGTTCTTTGGAATTCATGGCTTTCTAGAGAACCCTTGATTACAAACTTTCTGTCCACAATGAAGTGTACTTACTCATTCGGATTCTAAAGGCCATTAAGAAATTGTCCATGACTTTCGATGTTGTCCGTGTAGCGAGCTTTCAGAAATACCATCCCAGACCAAACGATCTTAGGTGATAAGGTGCATAAGGCCCACCCATTTTAGACCTACCGGCTCGAACAACAAAGGCCACCAATTGACTTTTCCTTCCTAAATTCCAATCCTAAAACAGCTCAATCTTCTAAACTCGTAAAACTCAACTTATTTGACTAACTAATAGCATGATCACAAATAAATAGTATTTCTTGAAAAATACTAATGCTATCACAATCATAAACCATTCATTTCAAAATTGCAATTCATTAAAATTTTTGAAAAAGTTGCTAAAAATTGAAAAATTGATCATTTCTGCAAAAATTTCAAAAATTTTTTTTTCGACCGTCCACACCCTACACTTAAAACCGTACAACGTCCCCGTTGTACAAGATTATTTCAAAACAAGGGAGAAAGAGTTACCCCTTTTTGGACGATAGACTGCTTGGTGCTCAATATCACAGGTATAATTGCGTACAAACGGATCCTTGATTTCGTATTCTGGAGTTGTAGCGCTACAGTGAACACGCCGGTGGTTAAGACAAGTGGATGGGGCACGGTGACCCCACACTTGTCTGAGACAACTCCTTCTCAAATTGGTATAACATGCATAACTTAACAAACACATTAAAAACACACATGATAAAAATAAAATATAAACACAAAATATACAGATAGAAGTGTCATAAGTTTGTACATATATCCCAAAAATAAAAATAAAGAAAGAAAAAGAAAAAGGTACATCAATCACTACCAGGCGGCCTGGAGGGTCCGGCCTCATGATCGTGGGCCCTGGCTGGGAATGGTCGGGGGTGTCGGCCCTGCTGTGTGGCCAAATCCAAAAGTACCTCTCTGATCCATGCCAACTGATCCTCAATCCTGGCTACCCTGGCTGCCAGGTCCTCCTGGTGTGGCTCTGTCGGGGCTGCGGGCCCTGGCTCCGACTCTGGCCTCCTACGTCTCCTGCCAGGCTGAGCATACGCAGGCTGGGGTGCCTGAAGAGGCTCGGTAGGTGCCCGGATGTACTGCCCCGGGCGCTGCAGCTCAATGAGCCGCATCCTCTCCAAAGTACGCGCTGTAGTGCGGGATGGAGGCAGAGCGGTCAAAGAGGCTGCGACGGGGGGAGTAAGGATGCCATAGGAATGGGCCAGGCGGGTAATAAAATACCCCCTGGCTAATGGGCTGCTGGTGGAGGCGCCGATAGAGTGGGTGGAGAGGGCAACTGCGAGAGCGAATGGGAGGTGGAGGAATCTGGATGGATCGAGGAGGACCCACAAGTATATCATGTCGTCGCCCGACACCTTCTCGCCTCCCTCCCGCTGCATGATGGAGGTGGAGACGATCCGGTGCATGAGGCGGTGAAGTGGGTCCCGAAGATGACTCTCCCTGGAAGCTCCCACCTCGTATCTGACGTTGGACAGCGATGCCCAAACCTCCATGTTGGGAGCCCTGTCCGGCTCCCCCTGAATGCAGGACCCGAAGAACCGGGTGAAATAGCGATGCTGGAGGTCCGCTGGAGTGTATAACCCCACTCGCCTCCCGAACTCCCGGAGGTTGCACTCCCTGTGCTCAGCTCCCAAACGAAATCGTACCAGCCTGGAACGCGGGTCTCCCGCCCGAGGTGCGAACTGGATGGTGGATATGAACTCCAGCAGCAAATCCGTGTAGACCACGTCCTCGTCTGTGGCCATGATCCTATCCCAGCAACGGCATGTAAATGATGCCTCCTCGTGGGTCCAGGTGCGATGTAGGAATGGCTCAATCGCACCCCAGAGCCCAGCGTCCCTCAGAATATCTCGATCGATGATTGTCGCCTCAAGGACCCGGCGACGAGTCAATGCGTCTCTCCGTGAAGTATACTCCACTGAACTGGCAAGCTCTGTGGGGAACTGGAGGAAGGGGTGGTCCAATCTGAACATCATCTGCAAAAGAAAACACATAGCACAAAACAAATTTTTTTTGCAAAATCAGTCCTTTTCTTCCCCACCGCACCGCGGCGCGGCCCAAGAGCAAGGGCGCGGCGCGGCGTACGGCTGTTTCCAAACCCCGATACAATCTCTCAATTTAACCTGCTAGAATTCAATCTAATCACACCACAAGGTAGCCTAAGTGCCGACTAGCTCATCTAGGGTCTCCATTTGGCAAAACAAACACCCTATAAGCTAGCATTAGTGATTCTAAGTTTTGAACTATTTTGGGCAAATCACTAAAATTAACTACCTAATCGCTAGTTTTAATGAGCAGTAGATAGTTAGAATGGCATACC
Organism: Cichorium intybus; assembly: GCA_023525715.1. Taxonomy (NCBI): domain Eukaryota; kingdom Viridiplantae; phylum Streptophyta; class Magnoliopsida; order Asterales; family Asteraceae; genus Cichorium; species Cichorium intybus. Next base: position 97,716,008 of record CM042012.1, read on the forward strand.
TTGGTAGTAGAAACACAATAACCAAGAAAAATCGCAAGAAAATTTCAATAACCAGAGCTCTGAGTCGCGTGTGGGTCATGCGAGCCGCGGCTTACCTTATAAAGGAGGAAACCGACTGATCGTTTACCGCGTCGCGGGTTTGCTCTTTGCGCGTCGCGCGTGTCCAAATCAACCCCTGTGCATCGGGTTGGTTTACGATCCCGCGTCGTGTAATTCAAATACCCGCGGTGCGGACTTCAAAAATTTCAAAACTTCTCAAATGACCCCACACTTATTTCAAACCACTAGTACCTGCAGAAAGTTTGATGTATTTTTTTGTATTTTATTTTTAAGAAATATATCCTAACTTATGACACGATGGGTTGCCTCCCAACAAGCGCTAAGTTTAACGTCTTCAGCCAGACGTAGAACTCCTCCTACAGCTACGGTGGATCGTATGCCTTCTTCCTTCGCTGCTTTCCAATCACCACCGTCCCTTCGCTGACCCACTGCTCCTCAAACTTTCCTGGGTCGAATGGCTTGCTAGTTCTCCTGCTGCTGCCCAGTTGCCGTCTCCCGATGATTTCATGTGAGTGCTTGGAAGTAGCTTTGAACCTCCAAGCACGGTCCTTCCTTCTGCATCTCTTTAAAGTCAAAGGCTTGACATGAAGCGCGCCCAGTGCCGCTTCCAGTAGTTGTTTCACACCTCGGTTGCCAGTGTCTCGCATGCTATCTTCAGGTTGCAATTTTGGTTTGCAGTACCAATAAAAATTTTCCAATCGAATGGAATCGGAAGGCAACATATCAGGATGCTTCCATATGTCCTCATCAATGGTATTTATCACATCTAATTTTCCATTCATGAATGGATCATGAGTGGTGATAAAATCATGTTTATTATTTTCAAATATCAATTCGTCGGCATCAACTTCTTGATCATCGTCAAACAGGTGGATCGGGACCAAGAATGAGTGACTTATTTGATCTAATGGTGGTACAAAGTCACCCATCATCAGATCCTTATTTTCAAATTTTTCAAAATTTTCAAAAATTATAGGTTCGGGGGTACTGTTGTCATCTACACCCCCTTCCCCAAAAATGTTAACAAATTCGGGAGTTGGTGGGCTGGGATCTTTACTGTCACTTACAGTCCCCTCCACAACACCCTCATCAACCAAATTGTCTGATGATGGTACAGATTCACTCATCACCAGCTCAACATTATCAACATTCTCAAAACCATCAAAAACATCAAAGGTTGCTGAGTCAGAAGTAGCATTGTCACCTACAACCTCTTCCTCAACAACCGTTTCGACCATCTCAATGGTCTCTTGATTTTCCCACGGTGTATGCCCTTCCATCGCATATTCAGGTGATGCAAGCTCACACACATTATCATTGGTATAAAAATCACTCACCTCCGGTTCTGGCGTAAGTGGTGAACATTTCCAATTTTCCTCTAACCTATCTAAAGAAGCTTGCACTTTTTCAGGAGCTTCAGCCTGGTCCTTCTGCTCGTGGTAGTTGTTATACATGAGTACCCAAAGTTGGGCCCAAGTTGTAGAATTTTCAGGATGAGATGACTCCTCGGTCCGCCATCCATTGTCATCGGGTGATCCATTGAAGCAATCATCCTCGTACTAGGTGTCGGCCGGATTTTCATAATACTAAAAAATATTGATCCGGGTACATGTAATCGCCCATTATGAAGACGTACACATACCAAAAATCAAAAACTAAAAATCCAACATCAAAAGAAAAGAAAAAAAATACCACTAATCGTCTATCCTAAGCGCATAACTCCCCGGCAACGGCCAAAATTTGACACGCGCAGAGGTCGTCGTGCGGTCAAAAATAAGAGAAAACCTAACACACACACTAGTATAGCGGTAGTCAGGGTCGATCCACAGGAGCTTCGTGGTTAGACTAGATGAGAGATTACCAACTAATAGTGTCACAGCTATAGTCGGAGGATCTGGTTTCTATTTTCCTAATCACTAGCAAATGAGACAATGATCAAACACTCAAGCCAAGCTAAGCTATGTCCAAATGACCTAGTCACTTTCTGAAATCAGAAGTACATCTCTGAATCAGAAGCAATCAAAGGCATCCACACTAGCCAAACCAAGCAAAGCATAAACTAACCACTAGTTAAAGTCCTACTAAACAGTTACTAGCCAAGGTTTAATGCTTACCAAATAACCTAATTAGCTACTGATTTCAGCTAAGAAAAACAGTCCTAACAAGGTCCAAAACAATATCCAAAACACAATCAATCAATCAAACCAAACACAAACATCCAAAACACCGAAAAGCTAAGATTAAATGTAACCAAATGCTTTTCATTCACCAAATCTGAATTCTAATCACAAAACAGTAACCAAATGTTTCTAAAACAGAAACCTAAGTGCTCAAAGTCAGTGGTTGTCACTCCCAAAGACTTTAGCTACAAAGACTACTTGCTACTAAAAGGAAATTAAATCCAAAAACATAAAATACCAATTGTGAGCTTGCTGAAATGAAGTCCTGGAATCAAAGAGCTTCAAGGTCGATTTTACACCCGGTCTTTGCTAGGGTTTTCGGTTGGAAATGCATCTATTTATACTTGCAAATTTCCCGCAACCGCGCCGCGCATAAGTGAAATCCGCGGCGCGCGTACTTATCTTTTCCCGTTTCTTCGGCATTTGAATGTGTTCCACCGCCTTAAGCCCGCGTCGCGCATGGTTGATTCCCGCGGCGCGCGTACGAGTTCTCTTGATTTTTCATTCCTTCCCAACTTCTTCCTTTTGCACGCTTTTAGTTCCTGTTTCTATTCTTTTTCTCCAAACAAGTCCTGGCACGAAAAGTGAGAATACCCAGACATATTTGATATAATTTTATCAAGAACAGGGCTCAACAACGCCTAAAATACTTGATATCACTAGGCGTTGTCAGTCTGATCCGGGTCTGCTGTGATATGTCATTTTGTTTTTATCATTACTAGGGTTTGGGAAATGATCCTGAGTGATTCCAAATACCCACATGTACATTACATAGTTAATTTAATATCTGGAGAAGATGGGTCGTTAATTCTTACTATAACTTGGTTAGAATGGACCCACACTCCAGGTCAATGGACAGTCACCAGCTTATGCTGATTCTGTGATTGACCACCTTGTGATTTTTATATCTAGAGCTTGGGAAACCCTTTTTAATCGATTCCAACTCTGAGACTTGTATGTTTGTGTCTAATGTTCCTGTGATTTTTGGTTGGGGCTAATTCCACCCACAAGTTGGGTAGAATTGGCCAACACCACCTGACTGTCCGTCCAAAGACTACAGTGACAAGTCTTTTTGTAAAATTCATATCTCTTACATCCTTTGGAGTTATGAGGAGTTCCTTATGGTTCTGGAAAGCTAAGCCATTATAGTTTCTTGCAAAAATTATTTAATCCTATGTTTCTATTGTGCATTTTGGAGTAATTCAGTCCTGATCAGCAGGACTGTTTTAGAGTCCTTGCTGTGATTACTCCCTTCTCATTTCTTAGTTTCACAACTTCACTCTTCTAACATTTAGTTCTATTTAGGTGAAGCCTTGAAGTTTGTACAAGCTTGGTAGCCTTATATTGACTCCTATCCGTTACACACTCATTCAAGGTGAGTTCTCTCACACCGTTGTATTAGTATTTATGTTTGCTAGATAGCTTGTGTGTGATTGATTAGATTTACTATTTAAAGCATGCTATATTATTATTATAAAATCGTACATGTGCACTGTATGTGATTGATTAATACTATGAGGGGTAGTTAGGTAAGATCACCAACGTTATACTCTTTATGAGGTGCGGGGATCGGGCCAAAGGATACGGGATTTACCCGGTGCGGCTCAAACCTACAAGTCCTCCCTATTAATATAAGCATTGATTTGTTCCTTGCTTATTAATGTAATTATAATTGGAACTGGAACTGGAATTGGATTAGTAAATGTGAATATTGATATGATGTCTGTGTTTGAATTCACTAAGCTTTATGCTTACGGTTCTCCCTAACATTTTCAGGTATTAAGATTAAAGAGGCTGAGGCGTGACTTGGAGCACCGGGATACCACTACTAGAATAATTTCCATTTTGGGACATTATTATTATTTTGCTTCCGCACATTATTATGTTTATTTCGTTATAATTTGGTTTAGTGATACTTATATTTTGTAAACTCATAGCTTCTTTTATAAAAGTTGTTTTAAAAAGTTTAAATATTTTTGCAAAAATTTTTGGGTGTGACAAGTGTGTTCCAGTCGGCACATATGAGACAGTGATGGGTTGCAGGTCAAATGACTATTAAATTCACATATCTCCATTTAAAGAACCAGATAATAGAAAGAGAGAACCGCTAGCTGTAGCAAGAAAGTGACGGGTGCTATGAATCATTGTAGCTTGCGTGACTATAGAGAGAGAGAGAGAGAGAGAGAGAGAGAGGAGAGATAACGTTGTAGAAATGTCCTTTCCCTTTTGCTCATGGAACGGCTGGAAGATAGGGTAGCTGTTGATTTTGTACCTTCTGTTCCATTTCCATTTCTTTTGTGTTGTGAGAAAGTCACGTGGGAGAGAGAAGAGCTACATGTAGAGTTGTCCTTTTTCTTTTCTACCAATAATAATCCCATATGCATGGACCGGGTAATGGAGAGTGTCTTCAATAGAGACATCACATAACAACCTGTAACATCCCAAAATTTTAGGGTAAAATTAAAAAAAAATTAAACGGACACTTCAATATAAGAAAAGCCACTTAATTAATTTTGACAAAATTCCATAACTTATAAGTTTAATGAAAACATCCCAGGATTAACAAAAGTTAATGAAATCACAACATAGCGGAACTTCCATTCAAAAACAGTCCTCCAATGAAGCAGCACAGTGTATACACGTCACGTCTTGCCATCCATGGTACCTGATGTACCTGAAACAGTAGTTTATATAGGGAAAGGGTAAGCACGGAGCTTAGTGAGTTCCTCAAAATACCATACGATCCATCACATAACATACAACACACAATAACCATTCATATGTCTGTGAGACTCACGGGCTATCCCTGTTCCGCCTGAAGACTCACGGGCAGTTTCCGTTCTGTCTTATCGCTCGCAGGCTTTTCCCGTTCTGTCTAATGACTCGCAGGCTATTCCCGTTCCGCCTATTGGCTCGCGGGCTATCCCGTTCCGTCCACAAACAATCATTATCATAGCAATAATTCATACAATTATCATAACAGGTAAGATCACCTTAGTCTAACATATTTTCCTTCCTACGCATGCAATGTCACCTATAGTATAGTGAGAAGACTCACCTGATTGTAGTTGACTATATCGTTTATATTTCTCGCCTTTGTATTTCCTTTCAACTTTCACTGTTAACATAATAAGAAATCTACCATTTCTTAATCCTTAACTATATTATAGTCGCATCATAAAACCCTTCAATAATTCCAACATGATACTCCATGATTTATCAAGTAAAGAACGGCCAGGTAGAAGATTAGATAGGGTGGCAGGATCCTTTCAGCATTTTAGCCTTTCGGAAAATCCAACAACCAGATCCCAAGTAATCGGCCTAGTCAGCGTCCTCGTAAGTAAATCAATCGGTATTATTTTCAGAATTACGAATTGTTATAATAAGGACGTTTTTAAGGTTTTTGTTTACTATTGTTGGAAATGAATATGTTATACTTATTACATATTCTACTTCTTAACACAAAAATTATTTTACAATACCTAATTAAGCTATAGAAAGGTTTGTAGTTACCTTATGACCAGTCGTTGAGATCTATAACTTCTTCGTTAGGCTTTTGACCTTCCTTCCGCTCATTTCTTACACTCTAGTGCTTAGAAACCTCTATATATTGGATTGAGATTTAGTTGTGTGGTTTATGAGATGTTTTGAGGGGTATTTATACTTGAATTCGTGAATAAAAAATGGCATGACACTTTTGACAAAAGATTTTAATAATATAACTTTGTTGAAATTAATACCTTCTAGAATCAGTCTGTTCAATACTGGTTTAGCCGACTTTAAACCCATGAAATTCACGTTTTTATTTGATATTCCAGAAATTTATCTCAATACCTTTCCAGGGATGTATTTTACGTATTTATATGATTTTTCTATGATTTATTATGAATTTTTGAAAACAGACTATCTAATCTGTCAATTCCGAACTAATCAGTAATGTTGAAACATGATTTGACAATTAATGCGGAATAAGAACGACACCAATCATGATCCAATGAGTCGAATGATTGTATTGATCAAAGGTTTTACAATGTATGTTTTTCTATGTGTTTTCTATGTTTGTTTTCTATGTGTGTTTCTCTCTATCTATAAAATCACTAGACTCCCTCTAGATCATTAACTACAAATAATGACTAAAAACACTATTTATAGTCTAGATAACAAATAAAGAGCCCAATAAACAAGCTCACAAGCCCATACGCCTAAGTGGGCTTTCCTCATGCCACCAAGTCATAATCATGAAGAACTTTGCACCCAACAATCTCCCTCTCAAAGATCGGAATGGATGACGTGGCATAGGAACGAATCAAGCGACGCGTAAATAATAATCTTCGACAATCAACATCTCGGATGACCAATGAAATATGTAACAATCTCCCCCTTTTTATGATCAATGAGATCATAAAACCGCATGGTCATGAGAACGCGCGATCCGAAAAATCAATCCGATAACTCCCTCTCGAAAAATGCTTCAAGATCCAAATGCTAGAGCCCAAACCATTTGGTCAGCCCATATCAAAATAAATTAACCCATGTTCAAGCCCATCTTTTAAGACAAAAGCCCACAATAATCATGTCTAGCCCAATCCAAAAACGACGTGACCCAGATCTGCATTTAATATGAATCGGGAGTTACTTTTGAATAGCATTTAGAGCTCCTTGAATCCAATATGCATTAAAAAGATTCAAAGCATCAACAAGCCGTGTCAAAACCATATCAAATGAATTATCTTGGATAGAAATCGGCCACAGTAAAATGAAAATCCAAGCACACGTGTATTAGTTAATACATTCCATATTTCCTTTCATTGTTTTCTTCTAAATATCGGATAACGGAAATGGAGTCGTATTTCCCATGCAAAAATCAGGATAAAACAATTTCGTTTTTATTTTGTGTCGCGTAACGTCGTGGAGCAAGAAAAATTTCCAACCAAAGAAACCATTTTCTGTTAGCATCTTGTTAGAAACCAACAAGACTTGTTTCACCATAAATAATTCTCATACGTGATCAGTGATTTGATGTTGTACAATCGAAGAGAGAGAAATGGACTTGGTCAGCTTGTAGCATTTGACGAAAAGGAAGATAACGTGTCCGGTACCATGTTGCAGTCTCTAACATTGAATTCACTTTTCATTGATCATGACGTGTCGAATGGAGAGAGGGTGTCAACAGCTTGCATTTAATGCATATGTTGCAGTCGCATGTGTCCCTTTTTATTTCTAATAACCGGATAAAAGAAACTTTGCAACAAAAACCGGATAAAAGAGTTCCGTTGTGAGAGAGTGTGACAGTAGCTTTTGACTGTAGCATATTTCATATGCACGACTTTTTCGACTGAAAATCTGGATGAAAGGATTTGTCCACCATGTTCATCAAGAAACAACACATCCTAGGCGGTACCGTGTGGCAGTAGCGTGTTGACATGTCACAGCACCAAGTGTGTCCTTTTACTTTTCCTCACTCCTTTATTCTTCCATTGTACCGTGTGTTGTTTTTCATTTCCATGTGTATCTCCTTTTTACTAGTCCATTTAATAAAACTTTCAGAACAGAAGTTCTTGCTTCATTTTCTTTTTCTTGGCACTCATGCAACTTCAGCAGAAAACGAAGGAAGAAATGGAAGTGGTGAAGCAAAGCATGTTCAGAAACATGCAAACTTGTGTAAGTTCCCCATGATAAAATCTGATAATGATCAAGATATTTCTTGTTTATAATGTTCTTCTTCCATTCTTCAAGATAATAACATTTTTCTTTTCGAGTCAAGCACATCTCACATCTGTTCATCATCTCAAGCACATAATCGCTTCTCTACTCCGAACAGATCAAAACTCCGAAGAGTGTCAAGGTTTCGGAGTCTCTTTCTTCATCACATCGGTTCCGAAGAGTTGCAAGAGTTCGGAGTGGACCATCACAATCACCATTCCGAAGAGTATGATGTCATATTTCGAAGTCTTTTAACAAAACATCTAATTTCTTGAACATTTGGGAACCCATACCATTTTTGAACATTTTGATCCAAATTTTTCAAAAGACCCATTCAAAAGAAATGATGAATAACCTTCTGATCTTCGAGGTCTTTTTGTTGGAACAAGAAAATTTTCAAACAACACATTATGCCATCCCAACTTTCTCAAAAGATTTATTCTTTGTACACAATCTTCTGATAACTTTCTTTTAATCACAGCACACTTTTCAACATTTTTCACTTTAGATTTTGGAATATGAACACCATCAGAAACTATCTCTTTGGGAACCCACATCATTTTTGTTTTTGACTTTTTCTTCTTCTTTTTCTTCTTTTTGAACTTATGAATAAAAGATCTAAAACAAGAACTTTGTTCATCTTTTTGAGTTGGAACTGAAGTCTTCGGATCCGAAGCCTTTGGATCATGAGGGCTTCAGAGTTGATGATTTCGATTTTCAACTAGTGTGAGTTTTCTATAAGGTTTCATACCTTCAAACATGTCACTTGAAACTGAAGAAATATCCACTTCAGATTTCGTCTCTTTTGAAGATTTTGCAACAAATAACACTTTGACCAAACATTTTTCTTTCAAATCGAACTCCCCTTCAACATTTGCATCTTTCTTTTCAGGTTGGGGAACAAGTACAGATCCGAAGTGTTCATCATATTTTCCAGAAACATGAAGATGAAGAACATCATCTTCAAAGTCTTGAAGAGCACGAAGAACACTTGCATCTTCAACCAGAGAAACATATCTTTTTGTAGATTTTCGATTTTCTAGCCCTTTCATCTTATCAATTTCTTTAAGAACAATCATCATTTCTGAGAATAGATCTATGTTTACTTCATGTTTTAAAGGATGAAAAACGAATCTTCCATATGCATCTTTAATACCACCAGAAACAAGTGTTTCATTTGTAATTTTCAGATCTCTTAACACAAATCCCATAAATTGTTCAAAGTTGACTTTATATTTGAGATTATCAACCATAACAGTCCATATTTTCGAGTTTCTTGCTTCCATTTTCATTTTGAACAACAAAAACTCACCAGATCTGGAATAAAACTAGAGAGAGAAAGTGGATCTGAAGTGGGTTTATAGAGAGAGAAAGTAGATCTGGTAGATCTGAACGAATTTTGATGATAAAAACCAGATCCAAATCAATTTCTACTGAGATATAATGAATCTGAATCAATATTGATGATCACAAACAAATCAAAGATGAAGAACTGAGCAAAATATTGATTCCATATCAGAAAAACTCACAAAAACTGAAGATCTAGATCTGAAAACTTGTATTCTGATTGATGATGTGATGGTTGTCAAATCAGGAACCGTCCTTGAAATAATTTGTTAAATCTACAAGGTTAGGCTCTGATACCAATGTTGAAACATGATTTGACAATTAATGCGGAATAAGAACGACACCAATCAGGATCCAATGAGTCGAATGATTGTATTGATCAAAGGTTTTACAATGTGTGTTTTTCTATGTGTTTTCTATGTTTGTTGTCTATGTGTGTTTCTCTCTATCTATGAAATCACTAGACTCCCTCTAGATCATTAACTACAAATAATGACTAAAAACACTATTTATAGTCTAGATAACAAATAAAGAGCCCAATAAACAAGCCCACAAGCCCATACGCCTAAGTGGGCTTTCCTCATGCCACCAAGTCATAATCATGAAGAACTTTGCACCCAACAAGTAAAGATTGCATTTTTTACCATAGATAATGTCATTTTCAAGCTTACTATTATTTTTGGTAATTATACTAGACTCAATTTGTAAACTTTGTGCATTGGTTTGAGGTCCAAACGAGTTTCCTAGAATTAATTATGATTTTTCTAAAAACGACACAAAATGCTGATTTTCATATGAAATTGTAACTAAAGTTTTTCTTAGCTTTATAACTACCAACATCATATAATTCCTAACACTCTTATTTTAAGTATATGTTATAATCAGGATACGGGTCTTACAAGTCTCCCCCACTTATTTGGATTTCGTCCCGAAATCCGCATTCTCGAACTCCTCTATGTATTTCCCATCGAGTCCTTATGTCCTTCAAAAATCCTCCTCGTCTTATTGCCGAACCTTTACAAGATTTAATTATCTTTCCCTTTCAACATTCACATACTTCTGTAATAATGCTTAAGGTCTTATTATTCTCATTCACTCCATACTTCTTTTCTTTTAATTACTCTAGATGTACAAAAAAACTCTAACTGTTTCTCACAGTCCCACACATCGACTTGACCGGCTACTATTTACAGTACATATTTAGTACTTTCTAATCTACCTATATACATAGTTAACCTAGTTAACTTGCAACACCTAATTTTTAACACTATTTCGTATTTATATGAATTCGTCATATTTCAACACACATTTGCCTCAATTCAACATTTCTTTTAAATACTTTTTGGCTAAATAAGTCTATTTTGGTAGAATCTCCAAATTTTTGTGTTCCACCGAAATATAAAATTTACATCATCTTTTGTAAGTTTTTTTTTGGAGTACTGAACACTCTTTAAACTATTTCCATTATATGGAGACATAAATTTTTTTTTATTTCAAAAGTCTCTTTATTATCTCGTTCTCACCAGAGTCAAGCAGAGAATTTTGAAAAAATGTCACTTGGGGTAGTGAAAAGTCGCATCTACAGTAGTTAGTTTGAATTTCGGTAATTAAAACGTGAGGTGTCCTTTCAGTTCCGTGTGTCCTTTCGGTTCCAGCTGCAATATACTATATATACAGGTATGTAGTATCATTCATTTTCAGTCTCATCCTCTCTTATCACTAGTTTGTTCGTAAACAAACTCATATTTAAAGCCGAGTCATGGAAAACATATCTTCAATGGGCGATCTGTCGAACCCTGGACCTGGTTTTCCGCAAGGAGAGGGTACTTCAAACCAAGAATTCTTAATAGAGTTCGGTGACTCTAACATTCTAGACATCTATCATCCATACTTCGATTACCTTTCTAATGTTTTGTTTGATTTTGAATTATGGTACAGTCTTCCAGATATACTACCAATAGAGCATCTCCACGATGAGCCGGAAATTTTTCCCGAGTTGAACATTAACTCAGATGATCCGGTGCATGCATCAGACTTTGCACTTGATCAGACTCCATGCCTTCTACCAGGTTAAATTCTTTTGAATGATTCATTTATAAGCATTCTATTTTGTTTTATCATTTGACATGTGTTATTTGTAGACCCATTTGTGGATGGTCTAACTGAGTACAATCCATTCATGGACGTGCACCCAACAAGCAGTGAGTTTGTCCCCATGAATCAAGAATTCATGGCTGGTATTCAGGATGAGAATCAATTACAGAGGACTCATAACATAAATATTGAATTGAATCCCGAGTTTGGGGTTGGTTTTCAATATCAAGATCATCTTCGGTTGATTCAAAGGAATCTAGAAGGATTTCAGAATCCTGAGATTTTAGTTGAAAACCAACAATTATTACCGATAGAGGCCACTAATTTTGATGAATCAATGTCCATCTTTGGGTCAAAAAATCAGGATCATGTTCAAATGATCCAAAATGATAACAATACATTTGGATTTGAACCTTCTAGTTCAGAAAACATAGCAGGTGGCAGTGGAAGAGGTTTAAGACATTTATTAAGTAGGGAAATAATAGCTGAACACTTTAACGAACCAATTGAGAAAGCTGTGAAAGAACTCAACATTGGAACGACACAATTAAAAAAACGATGTTTTGCAAACCCTTATTGATCGTGCTGAGGTAAAAAACTACATTTTTTTAATTCCTTTATATCATAAGGTTGAAATTACTAAAGTTATTTGTGCCACAGGAATTTGGTAATGAATTTATTGAGGCAACAGAATTATCGGGAGATTTAATACCCAACCTAAAAAAAGAAAAAGAAGCGATAATTGAAGGGTCACAATCGGGTCTAACAGACGGCACAAAGAAGCTAATACAAGCTGCTCATAAGGTTGTATTTGGGAAAAGAAAAATTCAGGAAAAGGGGGAAACTTCATCAAGAACTCATACACAGCAGCAATCTCTGCCATCTAATTCTGGTATGAGTAGTATTAACCCTGGTTTACTCGAGTCTTCGAGTGAGGAGAATTTTTTGAGGCTTTGTAGGTGACCTAGCCTGGTTTCCTCCTTCTTATAGCTACCCCCAACTGGTTCCGAATTAGATCCCTTCCTCATCACTGCTGTTAGGTGTATAATTATACACCTTTTTATATGTTTATTTACCGCTTTCAGCATCGTTTATTGCCTTTAAAGCATGCTATACGCATGTTTTCGGTCTAATGTGTTCATTTTGGAGCAAAAGCCATTTGTTTGCATAAAATGGTATGTTTTGCAGGGATTAAAAAATATGGACCACCTTACAATGTCAAAAGGAAGCCTCACGCCAAGTTTCAAGGAAATCGGACAAGAGACGGAGAAAATAGCCTCGAAAACCCCCTGCCTCACTAACACGACTCGTGTTCATTTATACACTAAAGACACACAAGTCGTGTTCCACCTGGAATGACAAAATGGCAATGTACTTTCAATACACACGAGTCGTGTCTTTTGTAAGGCTACAAACACACGAGTCGTGTCTGCACTGTAAGACATGTGCAGCAGGAATCTTCCAGCAAATCAACTTTTGAAGCATGGGATTTTCATCATTTGATTAGTCCGATCTGAGATCTCTCCAGGGCCATTTGAGGACTATAAATAGAGCATTTGGGAGGAGTTATTAACATCATCCAACATCACTTGATACACTTAGATATTCTCTCTTTTTCTTACATTCTTAGTTAGCTTTAATGTCTTTATTTGCAATTATGCAGATTTTAGTCAACATGAGTGGCTAAATCTCATAACATTCGGCTTTTAGTCATGTATCTTTCTAGTCATTAATATTTATGCTTGGATTGAAGTTTTGAAGTTATTAAAACTGTTTTGGTTTAGTTTTGTCATTTAAATTTTATTACAAATTTGGTCCCTACTTTGGAATTTAGTCGATCACTCTATTCTGATAGTTGACCAATTATAGTTAGATGTATTTTCAATTGTTTTGAAGATCATTGTTAGTAACATCTTAGAAGTAACTTCACTTGTTAAAGCTTGACACGAGAGATCAATCAAGCTCTTAATAAGTAAAGAACTAACAAAAGAGCATAAAGCATCACTCTTGGTCAATTTTAGCATTAATCACTAGTTGACCATTGTGTTGTGCATACCTTTTATAGAATTTAAGTGCTAATCCTTGTTCTATATTAGTGATGTATGTTTCTTTTGTCCCGGTTGATTTCTATGTCTTAAATTACATACTTGTTCTTAGTTCCTTCATCTAAAGGGACGGAATATTGAATTTGGATTAAAGCTCGCATATTTAAGTGGTATCTTGTCTCGGTTGAGATACATCTATCTCTTCAAGATGACCATTGAGGTATTTACTTATATATGAGAAAACAATACTTCTTTCACAAATAGCGACCATTGAAGTATTGAGCATATTAATTTGGATCTCTTCTAAGTTGATGTGTTATTGTCATTTTTCCATTGACAAGAACCATTACTTAACTCTTAATTTCATTCAAGTATGAATATGCGACAAGATTGATTAGACTAGAAGCCGAATGTCCGTTTAATTATATTAATCACATTCTTATTAAATTTCTGTTATTCAAGCGACTTGACAAACCCCCCCTTGAACTTTATATTTCTTTGTCCCAATCTCTAGAAGTGTGAAAACTTGGCAAGAGATTACTCACCTCAATTCCCTTGGGTTTGACTCGTACCACTATTATACTATTCTTAATTGAAGAGTATTTAGAGGTCTTTTGACATTTCACAGTTTCTGTCCCATCATTAAAAACTGCATCCATTTTACATTACTCTTTTATTTGTTTGGTAATTCGACGACCAACAAATTGGCGCCGTTGCCGGGGAATTGGCTTATGATTAACTCTTTATGCCCAGATCTGATCGAACAGGTACACCTCTTGAGATCAACAAGGAAATCGAAAAAACTGCAAAAATATTAAGAAAACAAACCAAACTTCGAAAGAAGCTTGATTACCAAAAATCTCACACTACATCAACACTCTCTCCTACACCACCTTCTACTTCTACTTCTACTCCTATTTCTGATTTTTCTACTAATCCATTAAAAATGGGTGACGAAGAAAAGACCTTAAGACAATGGGGTGCCCGAAAAGATACACAACAACCTTTGTGTATAAATTATCCCAATGTGGAGAATTTTGAGCTAAAGTCCGGGCTCATACACTTACTTCCAACCTTTAGAGGTTTGGAAAATGAAGACCCCCATAAATTCCTTAAGGAGTTTCATGTGGTATGTTCGGGTATGAAACCGCATAATGTGACCGAGGACCAAATCAAGCTAAGGGCATTCCCCTTTGCTCTTTACGATGCCGCCAAAGAATGGTTGTACTATCTCCCACCGGGGACGATAACAACATGGAACGATATTGCTCAAGCATTCCTTGACAAATACTTCCCGGAGCCAAAAGCTTCGAGCATCCGTAAAGAAATTCTCACCTTGCATCAAGGACGAAGAGAGTCCTTACACACCTATTGGGAGAGGTTTAAAAAACTTTGCTCTCGGTGCCCACAACACGGTTTGTCGGAGCACCAACTTCTCCAATATTTTTGTGAAGGCCTATCTCACCTTGATATGCGAATTATCAATGCTTCAAGTGGTGGAGCCTTACTAGACAAGACTCCGTCCCAAATCCGGGCCTTAATTGCTACTTTGGCCGAAGACTCAAAGCATTCAATCGGGGAAGACGAATGGTATCCCGACCCTCCACGAGGAGAAAAACAAGTAAGTACCCCTCTTATTGAAACTCAATTAAATGAATTAACAAAAGCCGTTATTTTGTTAACAAAAGAGAGAGGGATCGAACCAAAGGCAAGAGCTTGTGGAATTTGCCTCCAACACGGTCATCCAACCGATATGTGTCCATCTTTACAAGATGAAAACGAGCATGTAAATGCTATGGGTGACCACGTGGGACAAAATTCCAGGAATTTTGACAACAATCAATCGTGGAGAAATGCGCAACCAAGATCTCAATATCAACCACGATACCCACAACCACAACATACCACGTCACGAAACCCCTCAGGTATGTCTTTGGAGGAAATTGTCTCTAATTTGGCTAAAAATACAATATCTTTTCAGCAAGAGACAAGAGCAAGCATCCAAAACTTGGAGCAACAAATGGCACAACTTGCAACAACGGTTGGCAAGTTGGAAAGTAGGCTGGATACTAAATTGCCAGCCCAAACGGAAGCAAACCCAAGGCACAATGTGAGTGCCATCTCCCTTAGAAGTGGGAAGGTTTGCAAAGATCCAATTGTGCCCGAGGATGCTGAAAAAGAGGGCACGAAACAAGCGGAGCCACCAATCCATACTCCATCACCTCCTTTCCCTTCAAGATTCTTGGAATCAAAGAAAGAAAGGGAAGATCGAGAAATCATGGCCACATTCCGCAAGGTGGAGGTAAATATTCCCTTACTTGAGGCTATTAAACAAGTTCCAAGATATGCTAAGTTCCTTAAGGAACTTTGCACATCTAAAAAGAAACTCAAAGGGGATGAGACAATAAAAGTCAACGAGAATGTCTCGGCAATCATACAAAAAAGATTGCCACCAAAATACAAGGATCCGGGCGTATTCACGGTCCCTTGTAAATTGGGGGACACAAACATACCGAGAGCCATGCTTGATCTCGGTGCCTCTATCAATGTTCTACCGCTTTCAATTTTCAAAAACTTAAAAAAAGGAACATTGAAACGTACCGGCGTCGTTATTCAATTAGCCGATAAGTCTACGGTACGTCCCAAAGGCGTATTGGAAGACATATTAGTCCAAGTGAATAACTTGGTTTTTCCCGCTGACTTTTATGTCGTCGATATGGGAGATGACGACTCACCGAATTCAAGTTCTACACTCTTAGGGAGACCATTCCTAAAAACATCGAGAACAAAAATTGATGTTTTTAATGGTACCCTATCTATGGAATTCGATGGTGAAGTTGTAACCTTTAATATCGATCAATTCACCCGCTACCCGAGTGATGTGCCTCCCGAAGACCTAAGGGAAAATGATTCATTGTTGCCAAATGAACATACAATATCTAACAATAATTTAGTGGCAATGGTTTCAATGAACGAAACAACAATTGGACTTACTAAAGAGTCCAAGCCTGTGGATCGCCATGATCATCAACACAATGATCTGGATTTGCAAAATAGAGATCCACCTCCTATACCAAAACAAGCGAGAAACAAGCACCGTCTCAAACGGTTCACCGAGTGTTTCATTACCAATCAAGGAGTGGACATAGAGGAATGTCCAGGGTAAAACTTTCCTAAGCCCCCGTGTATGAGTCCTAAAGCTCAAACACGGGCCCGTGTCGAGCCAAAGACGTTAAACAAGTGCGCTTCTCGGGAGGCAACCCGATTTTCATTTTACGGTATTTGTGTGCTTCGTTTTCGCGTGTTTTAACATGTTTTTATTTGATTTTTTTTGCTTTTTGATGTTTTTAATGTATAATAAAGTGTACGGAAGTGTCGGAAAAATTTTGGAGTCACCGAGCAAAAAAATAAAAAATCGAAATTTTTTTCCTTAACAGGGGATATACACGAGTCGTGTTTCCCCCTGTGCAATTATACACGAGTCGTGTTCGGTAAAATCAAGAAAGTTGCAAGTCATTACACACGAGTCGTGTGTTTTTCTTCACTGAACACGCACGAGTCGTGTTCATGCTGGACAGATTAAGAGCAGTTTCCTGTGACTTTTTCATTTGCGCAAACAACCTCACCCTCTTTGCTCTCGGGTTTCTCTCGGCCGACACACACAAAACCACCCAAAAATCTTCATTTTCAACCGTTTTAAGCTCTAAAGGTATGTTTCTTTTGCTATAATTCATCTTTCTAACACTTATATTGCATCAAATCAAAGATTCAACCATAAAATCATCAAAAATCAAGAAATCTTCAAAAACCTAGTTTTTGAGAAATCTCAAAATTGATGATTTTTGTTTGAAATATGTGATCTTTTATGTTAGATTAGTGTTCCTATGATGTTTTATTGCTTGATTACCTTGAAATTAACATGATTAGGGCAAAATCACCCAAATTGGGGAAGAACACCAAGAACCCTAATTTTTCTTGAAATTTTGAAATAGATGAAATTGTTCTAATCCATTGCACATACAAGCTTGTGGATGTGCAATGTGGTGTGAATTGAGCTTTGAAACATCCATTTCATCCAAAATTCAAGATGGTGAATTTTGTCCCAATCATGATAAATTCAACCTTTTTAGTTTAATTTTGACTTAATGAATCATATGATGCTCTCTAAATCACAGGAATACAAAGCTAAAACATTGTCAAATGTATAAATTCCTTTATGATTCATAACTTGGGTGTTGTTTTTGCTAATTTTTGGTTGTGCAGATTGAAATGGCCTTGGAAACTTACAGAAAAAGATCCAGAGATGGTGCTTCAAGTTCGCGACAAAGGAGCGACTCTCCCCCCCGTATTGATGGTGTCCGATTCTCGGACTATAGCCAAAGAGACCGCTTTGTGGCCTTGCAAGAAAGGGAGGTCGTCTCCCAAAAATTCATCTGCGTGGACACTTTGCAAGACATAAGAGTGTTTGATGGCATTCAAACACTCTTAAACAATCTTGGATGGGGAATGCTAATGAACACCAACGCCTCGACTTACCGAATTCTGACATTGGAATTCATGTCTTCTGCTTTTCTAGATCACGGAGTTTTAAATTTCAGGTTGTGCAATGAAGCAAGATCCTTGACTACCGACCAGATCTGTCAACTAATCAACGGTCCAACGACGAACACATTTGGACCCGACAGAAGGGGTAGGCAAGCTGATATGAATAATGATGCCTTCTGGAACACCATCACAGGCATCAACAGATACATTGCAAAATCCGCAAAAGCTTCGTCCATCATACACCCAGTTTTAAAGGTGTTGCACCGAATCTTCGCCTCCATTCTATTCCCTAGAAGAGAGACCAGCACAATAAACTCCAAAGAATTACAGCTCCTTTGGTGCGCAGTCACCAACAGTCCTTTAAAGCCGAATTTTGGAGCCTATGTGTGCGACCGTCTCGTGAAAGAAAGCCAAAAAACAGTGGGAGAAATACATGGAGGAGGACTGGTGACTCTTTTGGCCAGACTCCTTCATATACGCATACCACACATAATGGAGCGACTGGAGGACGGAAACACTCTCACCGGAGAAGTGTTAGAGTACATGAAATTGTACTACCAAGAACAGGACAGCAACACTTGGGTTGTTGGCCCACATCACACACCATACCTGATCATTGATGATGATGATGTGGAGACTTTGACACTGGCCGATCCAACCAACAACACCAACTGGCAGCCACCCTCCAATGTAGGAGGCGGAGAAGAAGAACAGCAGGCGGCCGACGAGGATGCGCCACCACAGCAACAGCAGCAGCAAGGATGGGGCGATTATGGTGCCTTGCAGGAGCAGATTGACTTCTTGCGAGAAGATGTCGTCCAAATTGACAACAATGTCCATGCACTACGGGGGGATTTTGATGACTATGTGACCGCTCAGCAGCGGCACAACAGAGAGGTGGAGAGGCACAACAGAGAAGTAGAGAGAATGATGCAACACGTGTATCATTGGACTCTCGGACACCCCCCGACACCTCCAGGACCACAGTAGACTTCCCGCAAGCTTCGAGGACGACGCTTATTTTTAAGCTTGTGGAGGTATAACGATGTTAGATGCTAGCATTTTTCACTTCTATATTATTTTTTCTTTCTTTTTATCGAAAACCTTGAAAAACAAAAACAAAAATTTTTGTGTGTTTAAAACTTTTGTTATTTATCGCATTTCTTTTCTTACCCCTCGTGAAAACTAATGATTGTTAAATTATGTTGCATCTTTATTTTCAATGTTATGGTTGCCTATCTACCTTGTGGTTGAAAATTTTTTCACTTTGCAAAATTTTAGATTGTGTTAAAAAACTTTTGTTTGTCAAATGTACTTAGCATACACACGTATGAACAGTTTATAAGACATCTATTTTAACTGAATCTATTTTTAGCAAGAACAGCAATACAAGATGCAGATACCCCGTGAGAATCTCATTGTGTGCAATCGACTTGGTTAATGTTACAGGTTTTGCCTTCGTAATCACACTTTGACCAGCACCTTTGTTTCTAACATGTCAATTTTCCAAATCTTCCGAAATTTCATATCATTTTGTCTTGACCGGATTGGTCCTTTTTAAACAAAAATTTTGAAATTATTATTCGTTCAATAATTCTAATTTCAAAAACAAAATCTTTACATTTGTATGTCGAGCCAAATAAATGGTGAAATTCCAGAAATATTTTGTTTGGTTCTAAAAAAAATTGGTTTAAAAAAATATATATATATATAAAAAAAAATAAAAAAAAAAAATAAAACCAAGAACCAAACATGTTTGTTGATTAAAAATAAAATAAAATAAGCACAAATGCTTATGTCTCAATTCCTTTCAATAAAAGATAGTTTGTATCTTTCAAAAAAATTTCCAAACTATTTACTCATTTCAAAGAAAATCCAAAAAAAATAGAATGTTTATTCTCTTTTGTATTTGTATTTCATTTATCGAGTTGTAATTTATTGTATTTATAATTTTGGAAGATCATTTATTTGAATTGACAAGTTTCAATAAAGGTGGTCAATATGATAATTGAGGCAAAGTCATATTAACATGAGTCCAAGTTCGACATCCGAGTGTAAACACCACCCTAATTCCATATGAGTGGCGGAATACATTTGTGAGTCGCAATCAGCGAATTGTGCGCAGATATGAGAAGAGCGAAAAATTGTGAGCACTGACCTTGTATTGTGTTGCTCTTGCTAAACACGGTGAAAGTCACGGTAGTGGTGTTATAATCAATATATGACGTGGCTATGCTATTGTTTAACGAATATTTGTTTCTTAGTACAATCTACTATTTCACAAATGTGAAATTTTAGGTAAATACAGGGACGATATGTTAAACATATCATTGCTAGTGATAATGTTGGCGCAATTTGACATAAAAAGGTTTCACACTTTCTTTTTGTTTCCCTTCTTTCACCCATTAGTCTAAGTTTTTATTGTTTTCTTTGAGGACAAAGAAGAGTTTAAGCTTGTGGATGTTTGTTAGGTGTATAATTATACACCTTTTTATATGTTTATTTACCGCTTTCAGCATCGTTTATTGCCTTTAAAGCATGCTATACGCATGTTTTCGGTCTAATGTGTTCATTTTGGAGCAAAAGCCATTTGTTTGCATAAAATGGTATGTTTTGCAGGCATTAAAAAATATGGACCACCTTACAATGTCAAAAGGAAGCCTCACGCCAAGTTTCAAGGAAATCGGACAAGAGACGGAGAAAATAGCCTCGAAAACCCCCTGCCTCACTGACACGACTCGTGTTCATTTATACACTAAAGACACACGAGTCGTGTTCCACCTGGAATGACATACACACGAGTCGTGTCTTTTGTAAGGCTACAAACACACGAGTCGTGTCTGCACTGTAAGACATGTGCAGCAGGAATCTTCCAGCAAATCAACTTTTGAAGCATGGGATTTTCATCATTTGATTAGTCCGATCTGAGATCTCTCCAGGGCCATTTGAGGACTATAAATAGAGCATTTGGGAGGAGTTATTAACATCATCCAACATCACTTGATACACTTAGATATTCTCTCTTTTTCTTACATTCTTAGTTAGCTTTAATGTCTTTATTTGCAATTATGCAGATTTTAGTCAACATGAGTGGCTAAATCTCATAACATTCGGCTTTTAGTCATGTATCTTTCTAGTCATTAATATTTATGCTTGGATTGAAGTTTTGAAGTTATTAAAACTGTTTTGGTTTAGTTTTGTCATTTAAATTTTATTACAAATTTGGTCCCTACTTTGGAATTTAGTCGATCACTCTATTCCGATAGTTGACCAATTATAGTTAGATGTATTTTCAATTGTTTTGAAGATCATTGTTAGTAACATCTTAGAAGTAACTTCACTTGTTAAAGCTTGACACGAGAGATCAATCAAGCTCTTAATAAGTAAAGAACTAACAAAAGAGCATAAAGCATCACTCTTGGTCAATTTTAGCATTAATCACTAGTTGACCATTGTGTTGTGCATACCTTTTATAGAATTTAAGTGCTAATCCTTGTTCTATATTAGTGATGTATGTTTCTTTTGTCCCGGTTGATTTCTATGTCTTAAATCACATACTTGTTCTTAGTTCCTTCATCTAAAGGGACGAAATATTGAATTTGGATTAAAGCTCGCATATTTAAGTGGTATCTTGTCTCGGTTGAGATACATCTATCTCTTCAAGATGACCATTGAGGTATTTACTTATATATGAGAAAACAATACTTCTTTCACAAATAGCGACCATTGAAGTATTGAGCATATTAATTTGGATCTCTTCTAAGTTGATGTGTTATTGTCATTTTTCCATTGACAAGAACCATTACTTAACTCTTAATTTCATTCAAGTATGAATATGCGACAAGATTGATTAGACTAGAAGCCGAATGTCCGTTTAATTATATTAATCACATTCTTATTAAATTTCTGTTATTCAAGCGACTTGACAAACCCCCCCTTGAACTTTATATTTCTTTGTCTCAATCTCTAGAAGTGTGAAAACTTGGCAAGAGATTACTCACCTCAATTCCCTTGGGTTCGACTCGTACCACTACTATACTATTCTTAATTGAAGAGTATTTAGAGGTCTTTTGACATTTCACAGTTTCTGTCCCATCATTAAAAACTGCATCCATTTTACATTACTCTTTTATTTGTTTGGTAATTCGACGACCAACAACTGCCCTACTTACACACGCCCCAAATGAGTCAATATTTAGCCCCTAATCATGGGGTTACAGGTTCCAACCCTATCGAGACCCCATACCTTGGAGCTCCTCCTCCAATAACTGAAAGCATACCCCTTCCAAATCCTCAAGAAGGTACAAGTCAACCTAATGATGACAAAGATTGGAGCGTAGAATATCTTGTCTCGCTTCTTTCTGATTCTCCGATTTAGGTTAGTAGTTCTGTAAACTTTTCTTAATGTATTAATATAAAGTTGTAGTAATGAATTAAATATATTGACGTGTTACTAAAATTTTAATAATTTCATCGATTCAATATAATATTCATGTTGTTCCCTTAATTTTGTATTTCTCCCCCACTTGGACTAAAGTCCAAGTCTGTTTATTCGATTTATAATTTTTTTACAAGCCCTTACTCTCGAACAAAAACCAAACCCACTTTGCTCAGCCAACAACTTGCATCAGGGGCAAACACCATCTCAATAAACATGTTTTGATAATGTAAAGACGTTACATCAACCACCATATGTTACCCATCCACTTGCGACCCTAGTCAACACCTCTATCGTCAGTTACCTCAATCACGAGCGAGTGATCCAGACTCTCAACCCACACGACCTGATCAATCACTCAAGCAAGATCAATACAAGGGTAGGTAGCCCCACTATTACACAGCACTAGGCATGTACAGAGTCGACTCAAAAATACCCGATATCATCTCAGGCGCCGCTTGCACCTCTTTGACCGTGAGTTGGAAAACTCACCCTTGCATCCTCTAGTCCCTGTCTGACTTGTGCGCCCATTAGTTGCATGAAAATAGCTACCACAATAGCATTTTGGCATTCTCCCTTTCAACAGTCTTTAAGCTCAGTAATCAACTTAAGCATGATCGGTCCAACCAAACTGGTATGATCGCATCTTAATTGTTCCTACTGAACCTCACAATCAACATTCAAAAATTGAATGGATAAAAGTTTACCACATTACACTAGCATTTAAGTTAATTATGCTAGACACTCACATACTCAGCTCCTTGGATCCTTCGTGACGAACTCCCGACTCGAACGCAGATCCTGTACTTTCGATAGTAGGAGCTCTACTACTACCTTCCACACCTATCCATGTTCGTTCCAAGACCCGTCTCGAAATATCCAATTCGCTTCTCACCGATAATTTTAACACATATGCCCTTACAAGGCATATGTCAACCCTTCTAGGAATACTTGGAATCCCACCCCTACCCTGCTATTCTAACTAAGACGGAACTTCCTCCAGTGATGACAGATTGTTTCGCGAATGTAGTTGTATACAATATCGAACTAAACAGTCTTTCAAATAAGAGAATCTTCCCTAAGGCAACAACCAAACAAGGAACATGCAATAAGGTCAACTCACACATTCTATGACTATTCAGTCCATATTGTATACAACTTAGTGGAAATCTCTAAGCAACCTATCGGTACTAGCATACAGTTCTATTAGCAAATAGCAGATAATAATACAACAATGTGTGATCTCTACCAGGCATTTCAGCAAACATATACCATATGTTTTTTTTAACATCCACAATATTAAATACTTAACCCTTTTCTCATACTGGCGTTGGATGGCTGTACACACTGTGTCTTCAGTTCACCCTTCATAAAACATCTTTCTTTCATAAAAATGTTTTAAGAAAACTCTTAAGCCTCAACTTGAGTCCAGAACTCACTAAGTGAGCCTGATTCTCTCAAGCTGTGCTCTGATACCAACTTGTAACATCCCAAAATTTTAGGGTAAAATTAAAAAAAAATTAAACGGACACTTCAATATAAGAAAAGCCACTTAATTAATTTTGACAAAATTCCATAACTTATAAGTTTAATGAAAACATCCTAGGATTAACAAAAGTTAATGAAATCACAACATAGCGGAACTTCCATTCAAAAACAGTCCTCCAATGAAGCAGCACAGTGTATACACGTCACGCCTTGCCATCCATGGTACCTGATGTACCTGAAATAGTAGTTTATATAGGGAAATGGTAAGCACGGAGCTTAGTGAGTTCCCCAAAATACCATACAATCCATCACATAACATACAACACACAATAACCATTCATATGTCTGTGAGACTCACGGGCTATCCCTGTTCCGCCTGAAGACTCACGGGCAGTTCCCGTTCTGTCTTATCGCTCGTAGGCTTTTCCCGTTCTGTCTAATGACTTGCAGGCTATTCCCGTTCCGCCTATTGGCTCGCGGGCTATCCCGTTCCGTCCACAAACAATCATTATCATAGCAATAATTCATACAATTATCACAACAGGTAAGATCACCTTAGTCTAACATATTTTCCTTCCTACGCATGCAATGTCACCTATAGTATAGTGAGAAGACTCACCTGATTGTAGTTGACTATATCGTTTATATTTCTCGCCTTTGTATTTCCTTTCAACTTTAACTGTTAACATAATAAGAAATCTATCATTTCTTAATCCTTAACTATATTATAGTCGCATCATAAAACCCTTCAATAATTCCAACATGATACTCCATGATTTATCAAGTAAAGAACGGCCAGGTAGAAGATTAGATAGGGTGGCAGGATCCTTTCAGCATTTTAGCCTTTCGAAAAATCCAACAACCAGATCCCAAGTAATCGGCCTAGTCACCGTCCTCGTAAGTAAATCAATCGGTATTATTTTCAGAATTACGAATTGTTATAATAAGGACGTTTTTAAGGTTTTTGTTTACTATTGTTGGAAATGAATATGTTATACTTATTACATAGTCTACTTCTTAACACAAAAATTATTTTACAATACCTAATTAAGCTATAGAAAGGTTTGTAGTTACCTTATGACCAGTCGTTGAGATCTATAACTTCTTCGTTAGGCTTTTGACCTTCCTTCCGCTCATTTCTTACACTCTAGTGCTTAGAAACCTCTATATATTGGATTGAGATTTAGTTGTGTGGTTTATGAGATGTTTTGAGGGGTATTTATACTTGAATTCTTGAATAAAAAATTGCATGACACTTTTGACAAAAGATTTTAATAATATAACTTTGTTGAAATTAATACCTTCTAGAATCAGTCTGTTCAAGACTGGTTTAGCCGACTTTAAACCCATGAAATTCACGTTTTTATTTGATATTCCAGAAATTTATCTCAATACCTTTGCAGGGATGTATTTTACGTATTTATAAGATTTTTTCTATGATTTATTATGAATTTTTGAAAACAGACTATCTAATCTGTCAATTCCGAACTAATCAGTAAAGATTGCATTTTTTACCATAGATAATGTCATTTTCAAGCTTACTATTATTTTTGGTAATTATACTAGACTCAATTTGTAAACTTTGTGCATTGGTTTGAGGTCCAAACGAGTTTCCTAGAATTAATTATGATTTTTCTAAAAACGACACAAAATGCTGATTTTCATATGAAATTGTAACTAAAGTTTTTCTTAGCTTTATAACTACCAACATCATATAATTCCTAACACTCTTATTTTAAGTATATGTTATAATCAGGATACGGGTCTTACACAACCGCATTTAATGTTATAGTCGAACTAGTTCAAAACATGTCAGTCCCGTTTCCTTTTCATTTTAACGTTCAGAAGAAACAAACGTGAGAGACTTGAGGGTATTTGAAAAATACTTTGGTTCTCCATTTACCATTTCATATTCCGTTGCATATGAGAAAACTTTGTTTGCCCATGCATGTAAACGAAATACTCTTGTTGACAAAAAAATCCTCCTTGTAGTTCCATGATAAACTCACACAACTTTTTCAAAAACTGAATCTCTTCAATATTTTAGTCTTTGCTCACAAACTCGTTCAGATGAAAACGTAGGGAAGCAGTTGACAAGCATCTTGAAACAGGAATGAGCATCAAAAGCCAAAGTTAAAGTAGAGAGTTCAGATCCGAACCCATGCAGCAACAAATCAAGCTTTAATCGGTTAAAGGGAATGATCCTGTATCCCTTTTATGAAATAAGTATTTCCATTTTTCAAAATAATAACATTCTTCTTTTCAGGTTCAAAAGAAATGAAATCATGATAAACTGAAGATCCGAAGTGTAGATTTGAGATGCATAAACCGAAGGGTGACGTCATAATCGGAATGTTGAGGTCATAATACGAATGTTGACGTCATAATCCGAATGTTGACGTCATAATACTTCAGTTATGAATGTTTATATCAGAAGAAGAGGAGCTGATTTCATATCCGAAGGTATTTGACAAATTTTCTTCTAAACCCAAACCCTTTTTATAGAAATAACTCATGAATATCTTGGCCTTTTGGTTGGAACAAGAAAATCTTCATACAGCTTTATACTAGCCCGAATTTCTCAAAAGAGCACTTCTTTAAACATAACCTTCTAATACTTTCCTTTTAACCAGATAATAAAAATTTTCAACCTTTTTAACTTCTGATTTATGAGAAATAACAACTTCAGAACATTTCTTATTAGGAACCCACATCATTATTGTTGAAAAATGTTTTTGTATGTGACCATCATTGAAATAAGACGAACTATTTTTATATTATCTAACAAATATTATCAGTTTATTTCAGGTTGCATGGATTCGAGATTAAAAACGAGAAAAATAAGAAAAAGAGTTTTAAAGCCAAAACAAAGAAAAATATAAAAGAAAATTAAATTAAATCTATTTAAAATGAATTTTTGGAAATATAATTTCTAAATAATTTATTTTATTAGATTTAATTAATTTTATAAATTAAAAATGAATTTTTATAATTTATTTTAATTTATTTCAGTTTTTAAATCAATTTTAAATTAAAAACAAAGAATTTGGGCCACCTATTCAGCAGCCCAAGCCAAGCCGCAGCCCAAAATCTCGTCCGGCCCAAGCTCCAGCGACCCAGCGCCTGAGACCCGCCTGCGTCACCCGGATCCGAATTCGCCCCGAAACCGGCGCCGTTTCGTCTTACATGAAACCCGCGTGTTGACCCGGTACTCCGATCCGTATCCGACCCAGCTCCTACCCGGCTACCTCAAAAAGGACGCGCGACCCAGCGACCAGATCCGAACGGAACCGCTCCGTTTATACTCACAGAAGATCCGCGCCCGCGACCCCTTTCCGACCCGGTTCCGACCCATCCGACAAAACCGCGAATTTCAGCCCAAATATTTACAGTTTTAGTCCCTAAAGTTCCGAAAATCATCCAAAAACCACCCAAAACCCATTTTACACCCTTTATAACCATTTTTTACACCATTTTTTCATAACAACACATTTCATAACACCAAAAATCCACCAAATCCTATCCAATTTCCACCATCTTATTTTGAAACCTTAAACCTTCACCAAGAACACCAAGAACACCAAGATCAACACCAAGAACACCAAGAACACTAAGAACACCAAGAACACCAATATCAACACCAAGAACACCAAGATCAACACCAAGAACACCAAGATCAACACCAAGAACACCTAGAACACAGTCTATTAAGATCCAGTCCAACCCTAAGCCAGTTCAGTCAATTTATTTGACGAACCTACTTGATAGACCAGTCGTTCCATCAGTCCAGTTACAAACCAGTTCAGTCAATTCATTTGACGAACCTACTTGATATATATATATATATATATATATATATATATATATATATATATATATATATAATTATAGTTATTTATATTATTTATCGTTTATGTCATTTAAATACTGTAATTTATATTATTTGTCGCTTTATGTCATTTAAATACAGTTATTTATATTATTTATAGCTTTCAAGTTTATTTATATTCCGTAACTCTTATTATTTATTCCGCATATTATCTTTAATATATATTTCTCTCACACAGTAAACGGTACGAACCTTTATTTGTGGTGATCAGTCTTTTTATTTTTCAACAATTGATATCAGAGCTTGTGTGATTTACTTTAAATTTGCGTTGAAAACTTTTGGTTAGCGTTTATATAAACCTGCCATAAGTTTTTCTTTGAATATTTTATTTTAATGTCACTTGTTCAAATCCTTTAAAAAAAATTAAAAAAAAAAAACAAAATGCCTTCCGCAAACAACTCAAGAGCTCCCAACGTCACAGAACAGGTATGGTCTATGATCTCTGAACTTGGTTTTTCAAAAACAATTTTTGAGTCCCACATAACCAAAATTGAGAAAAGTCTAGAAGCTGATCTCAAAACATACCATGACACAATGGTCAATTCTGATATTTGCAAATCTGAGTTACAAACCCTGCAACTCAAATTTGGAGAATCAACAAGAACAAAAACCAAATTGGAAAGAGACGTTGAAAGAAAATCAGAAGATTATAATCACGTCTTAGAACAATTAAATGAAGCTCTAAAACAAAAAAAAAGGACTTAGAAATAAAAAATCAATCTGTTTTTCCATCTGAAATAAAAGATACCGTAGAAATAGAAGTCCTTCAGTTAAAACTAAAAATTCAAGATTTAACTGACATAAACACTAGTTTGATTCTAAAACTAGATGATTCTTCAAAACAAATCAAACTTCTTGAATCTGAGAATCAAAGATTTCAAGGAAAACTGGATTCTATCAATATTGCTAGAAAATTGAGTGATGATATTTTTACCAAGGCAAACACCTTGGGAACTGGCAAAATTGATACGAATTACAGACCAGGAATTGGAAGAGAATCCTTCGAAATTGAAACAAGCAAAAAATCCATTCAAGAAACCAAAACCCCACTTGTCAAGCCAAATGTTTTTGAAAACCAACCAAAGAAACCAGTTAAACCCTACGTCATACCTCATAAACAGGTTTCCAAACAAAAACCAAAACCTCTTCATAAACCTTTTCAAAACCGTTCATCATACCCCAGATATGAAGAAAACTTTTCAAATCAATTTTCACATCTAGGATATCGTTCACCAAATCACAGATCTTATCAACTCACAGGTTATCAAAAACAAATCATATTTTGGGAAAACTTGATAAATCAAATCAAACCTCAACCATTCTATCCCAATAAACCAAAGTCATTGAACAACAAACCCAAAATAGCAAAAGCTAACAAACCAGGACCCATTCAGATCTGGGTACCTAAAATTTCTGTCTAATTGCAGGGATCTAATGCTGGAGAACCCAAGGATGATACATGGTACATTGATAGTGGCTGCTCCAAGCATATGACAGGAAACAGAAACTACCTTCGTGACTTCAGACCCACCCAAACCAATCAAGACGTTACCTTTGGCAACAACATGACGGCAAAAATCTAAGGTTATGGAAACATAACTAATGGTAACTTCACCATAAAGAAAGTTTCTTATGTTGATGACCTGAAACACAACCTCATCAGTGTTTCTCAACTCTGCGATAACGATCTTGAAGTCCTATTTACCAAACAAAGAAGCTTGATCATGGACGCCAACACCAAAGAAATCATTGTTGATTCACACCGTGCCGGAAATATGTATCCACTAGACATGGATCTTATTTATGGTAAACCCGATATTTGTCTGCTATCTAAAGCCCCAACAGATATTAGTTGGTTATGGCACCGCCGCCTTTCCCATCTAAATTTCGGGTACATCAACAAATTGATCGGCGATGATCTAGTTCGAGGACTGCCACTTCTGAAGCTCGACAATGAAACTCTTTGTGCCGCTTGTGAAAAGGGAAAACTTTCCAAATCCTCTCACAAAAGCATTACAGAATCTAGTGTATCCGAACCACTAGAATTGCTGCACATAGACCTCTGTGGCCCCGCCAAAATCCAAACAATACAAGGGAAGAAGTATGTCCTTGTCATAGTTGATGGCTTCTCTCGATTTACATGGGTCTTTTTCTTAAGACTAAAATCAGAAGCACCAGAAGAGATGATCAACTTTATAAAACAGATCGAACTAAAGCTCAAACGACCAGTTCGAAGAATCCGAAGTGATAATGGTTTAGAGTTCAAAAACATAACTCTAGACTCATTTCTCAAAAACAAAGGCATCGAACACAACTTCTCAGCCCCTTACACTCCTCAACAAAACGGCGTTGTTGAAAGAAGGAATCGAACTCTGTGCGAAGCTGCAAGATCAATGCTCATCTTTGCTGATCTGCCACAATACTTCTGGGCAGAAGCAATTGCCACAGCTTGCTACACACAAAATCGCTCCTTAATTCACAAAAATCTTCATAAAACACCATATGA
This sequence comes from Cichorium intybus, assembly GCA_023525715.1. NCBI lineage: Eukaryota > Viridiplantae > Streptophyta > Magnoliopsida > Asterales > Asteraceae > Cichorium > Cichorium intybus. The sequence continues at coordinate 97,746,303 of CM042012.1, forward strand.
AGTCATTAACAACCGAAAACCAAATATCAAATTTTTTCATATTTTTGGTTGTCGATGCTTCATAAAGAATAATAAAGACCACCTTTCAAAATTTGAATCAAGGTCGGACGAAGGAATTTTCCTTGGTTACTCATTTTCTTCAGCTGCTTATCGAGTACTGAACAAACGTACAAGAGTAATTGAAGAAAGTACCGATGTCCACTTCGATGAATTTTATGTTAGAAAATTGGATCGTGACCATTTTGGTTCACAAATGATAGATAATATTTTTCAAAATCCAATTCCACAAACACCATCTCCTGACATAGACATTGAAGTTGATACTGATTTACTTTTTGAACAACCTGAAACTGCTTATAATTCTGAAATTCTAACTACTCAAATTGATCCTACAGGAACACCCACTGAAGGAACTCCACAAAGAAACAGAAATGTTGTAGATCAAGTTGAGGGGGAACCACAAACACATACTTCCTCATTAGAACAAACACCAAATCCTCCTTTAACCACTCCAAATTTAACCACCCCAGATTTTACCACTCCATCCCCAAATATCCAAAACAATCCCGATGCAACATTTATGGGGGAACCTTCAAACCTCTTCCAAGAAGAAACTACTGGAGAAGAACAATGGGATACTAAAAATCCTATTATTACAACGGAAGAAAATCGTTTAATAAAATGGACCAGAAACCATCCCACTGACCTAATCATCGGAGTGAAGATCCCAATTCAGGCATCCAAACTAGAGCCGCAACTGCCAATGATTCCTTATTTGGAGCCTTCCTATCCATGACTGAACCCAAAACCATACATACTGCTCTCAAAGACCCAGACTGGGTAAAAGCTATGCAAGAAGAGCTAGCTGAATTCGAAAGAAATGACGTATGGAATCTTGTTCCTACACCACCCGATGTTACTATCATAAGTTCAAGATGGGTATTCAGAAACAAGACTGACGATCAAGGAGTCGTGTGTCGAAACAAGGCACGTGTCGTAGTCAAAGGCTATTCACAACAAGAAGGAATAGACTACGATGAAACATATGCTCCAGTCGCCAGAATAGAAGCTATCCGCATCTTTCTCGCATATGCTGCACATAAGAACTTTAAAGTTTTTCAAATGGACGTTAAATGTGCATTCCTACATGGAGAGTTAGATCGAGATGTTTATATCCAACAACCACCAGGCTTTGAAGATCCCAACTTTCCTCATCACAGCTTCAAATTGCAGAAAGCTGTCTATGGCTTAAAACAAGCACCCCGTTCCTGGTATGCCACCTTGTCAACATTCCTCGAAGAATCAGGTTTCAAAAGGGGTTCAATCGATCAAACCCTCTTTCGAAAAATCTATAATAAACATCTCTTAATCGTACAAATATATGTTGATGACATTATTTTCGGTTCTACTAATGAATCTTTGAGTGTTAAGTTTGCAGATCTAATGAAGAGAAAATTTGAAATGAGCATGATTGGGGAGATGACTACTTTTCTCGGACTTCAAATCAAACAGTCCAATGATGGCATATTCATCAACCAAGAGAATTATATCAAAAACCTTCTCACTCGCTTTTCAATGGACAAATCCAATACTGCCAAAACCCCAAAGGCCTTTGGATACAAAATCAATGCAGAATTAGATGGCAAACCCGTTGATCAGAAAAAATATCGTGGAATGATCGGATCACTATTATATCTCACTGCCAGCAGACCTGACATCATGTTTTCTACATGTGTCTGTGCCAGATACCAAGCAAATCCAATGGAATCCCATGTCATTGCTGTGAAACGCATCTTCAAATACCTAAAAGGCACTCCCAAACTTGGCCTTTGGTATCCAGCTAAATCCGATTTTCAGCTGAACGCTTTCACCGACTCAGACTATGGAGGATGCAAGCTAGATAGGAAAAGTACATCTGGTAGCTGTCAATTCCTAGGAGGTCGACTAGTGAGTTGGTCTTCAAAGAAACAGAGTTGTGTATCCACATCAACAACAGAAGCTGAATACGTCGCTACCGCCAGCTGTTGTTCACAAGTCATATGGATGCAAACTCAACTGCGTGACTATGGCTTCAGAGTTTCACAAATTCCCATATTTTGTGACTCAACTAGTGCAATAGTCATTTCTCACAATCCCGTTCACCATTCCATGACAAAGCACATCGATATTCGATATCACTTCATTAAAGACAACATTCAAAAGGGTCATATCGAATTACACTTCATAAACACCGAAGATCAAATTGCCGATGTCTTCACTAAGGCTCTCGATGAAACAAAGTTTCTATACTTCCTAGGCCGTCTAGGAATGTTAAATCCAGATATCATCAATCCTTAAATTGTAATTTTTGTTTGTACAAAATTGTGTTTACTTTTATTCAAAAAGAAAATTCAAAAAAAAAAAGAAAAACAAAAAAATTACAAAACTTCAAAAGACAAAAAGATTTTAGATTTTTATAATTTTCATATCTTTCCTTAAAAAAAAATAAAACCAAAATTTCCAAAAACATTCAAATAACCAAAATTTCCAAAAACATTCAAATAACCAAATTTCCAAAAACATTCAAAAAAACAAATTTTCAAAAATACAATAAAAGACTTGCCATAATAATATTTTATAGAACCTTGTGATTAATCGTCTCTTGACTTAATTTTCAGATGCTTATGCTCGATGAAGATTTTAAGTCATATTGATTCTCAATTGGAGTGAAGGTTCAAATCTCCTACTTTTCATAATGTATATAACTTTATTTCCTTCGATTTTATTTCATTATTGACGATTTTAAACAATCAAGGGACATAAGGTTAGGAGGTTCATATGAAAACAAAAACCCATGTGAGAATTTGTGCCTCGTCGATCTAAATCATTGTGGAATTCATTTCTTGTGAGCTTAGGTGTGTCACTATTGCTTATAAGGTATATATGATTATACCTTGTCACGGTCTCATTTTTGCTTAGATATCAAAATGACCAGGGACGATACCTTCATTTCTTACATACTAGATGATAGCGTATGACTCTTATAGATGTATCAAGTCCAATGCGATTGTCAGCAAACCAATCACATCGGACTGGGGGGAGTTGATGATATTAGGTCCATCGGCTGACCCGAATAGCATGACAACACGGCTTGACGGCCGCTGGACGGCACTACTTGACAGCACCGCGTGGCTGCCAGCCCTGCTCTGCAGCACGGCGTGACAGCCCGCCAGCCAGCCAACAGCATTGCCTGGCTGCATCCCTTGGCAGCTAGCTTGGCAGCCTTGCTTAACAGCACTGCTAGCTGGGCTTGAATTGGGCTGGCCCAAGGCCTGACCTAATTGTCCACTATAAATAGAACAATAAGGGAACCCTAGTTCCCTAAGTCATCAGCCTCCACTCTCCTCCACCCTCTACACTCCTACACCACGATGGTTCTCTCCGGCGAGGAGAAACCATCTTATCTCGCATATCGAACTGACTTGATCGTCGGAGCCTGCTCCCGGGGCACACGCCCTGGGGCGGTTCTAACGATTATCTTCTTGATTGTGACTAGGATCCAAGTCGGGAAATAGCTAACGGCACCAACATCAAGACCTCCGATCCAGATCCACCCGATGCCAGATCAGATGTCGCATCATTGGCGCCATCCCGGACCTTGAACAAAACACCGTCGCTTCTCTCCTCCGGTTTCAAACTTCGTCTAACGATCTCTCATACATCTGCTTCTTTTTTGAAGCTCCGATCTTCAAAATATCATACACATATCATATGAGGACTTCTGGAAATTCATGATTTCGGTACTCTTAAGCCTTTATTATACAAATACAAACCCATTTTGTAAGTCACAGAAAGACGGGATCTAAAGGATTATTCAGGGAAAAAGATTCATCATCAACATAAGAAGTCCCAACGACAATTTGTGCTACCCGAAGTCAAATGGACGATGATTTTGACCAAGTTGTGCGAAGGGGGCGAAACCCAATTTTGAAGATTTATGTTATAATTTCCTGTCAAAACTAACTGGAGAAACCTACAACAACTACACATTCAATACACTCCTCTCCTATTCTTCTCTCTCACCAACAGTGCCTTTATTCAGCAAATCTGACATATATGCCTCCGATTAGTCTTACATTCAGATTATTCAACTCGATCTCTGAACGAAGCTTTAACATTGAAGCACGCAACAATGGAAACGAGATAAGAGACTTCCAATAAGAACCTTCAACTCCCAATTCGACTTGGGTTACAATTTCTAGTACTACAACGAAGGGCAAACAAAAAGGGAGGAAAATGAGTTGTGCATTGTAGGTGATCGACAAAATGCCTGAAAGAACAGTGCCGAGAACTATTGGTTTGTCTAGATTTGAATGTATATAAAGATGATCATGATTTTTGTAGTCTGTTTGAATTCTCCCTTCGTATCTATCAATTTCTAGAGTCGACATTTGGTAATTCATTTACATTTCTGTACATGCCCACCTCATCAGATGTACACTCTTGTATGAAAGCCTTGAATTGTCTATGCATTCTTCCCTGCCATTCGACCTCCAAGGCTGCACAGGTTCCATTTTTCTTTTCCTTTTTCAGATTTCATCAGCAACCAGATGCAGTGAATCTTTATTCTCGAAATTATTGCTGAAAGTCCATTTTCCCTCAACCATACCTGCATGGCCTCTACTTTACCTGTTCGATCTGCCTTTTGCTAGTTTTAAGATAGCTTATACAAATTTAATTCACATGAAAATGAAAATTCACTCAAGGTGCTCGATACAATGCCTGTGAGAACGGTTTTGCCCACAATGGTTTTGAAAGCTGAGTTATGGTATTCGTCAACAAGATTTATCGCCAAGAATGTGCCCGGAAGAATAACAAGATGCGGGTCTGCTGTCAGACGTTGTTGTAAAACTTTCCTTTCAAAGCTCCTAAGTAACAGCAAGTCAAACATCAAACCACGACATTGAACGTAGCTAAGCCATTGGTTGAACCACGATGCATTGTGTTCGATGCTAACCTTATTTCGAACGGATACTACCTTACTGCTTGTTGACTGAATCGAGCTATAGGCAAAATCACCTTCTGGAACCGTCAGATTAAAGAGAAATAAAAGCTAATTCTCATTGTTGATTCGATAAAGGGGAAAAGAGGGTTCATATAGCTGAGAAAAAAATGGATGATAGGTACAGTGCATTCCTTTTCGTCCCGATGAAACCACAGCATGCCTAAACTGCTCTTTTGTACCCCCTAGACCCAAAGGTTTGGCTCATCTAGCCCACCCTATTATTTTCCCGTGAAATTTGGTTGCACCCTACACCACAGGTGAACCTATTGATAAAATATCCGAATTTAAGAGGATACCACCACGGGACAGGAGTACCTCGATTGTATTTCGGATGTGTTGAAGAGGTGTCTTGCTTAGAAACATCATCTGTCGAGATCAATATCACCAAGCACCAACGCCTCTAAACAACGACCTTAATTGGAAAACAAAAGAAGAAATTTATTTTCTGAGGGGCGAGAAAGAGCAACGGACGTTTACAACGATGCTTAATAGTCACGTGGGGAAAACTCATCCAATATGACAACATCATAAACCATAGTCACTCAATGACTCTCCGGAAGCCCCCAAATGCATATATCTTTGAGCCACTCATGATTTATCTCCATGTCTCTCATAATAGAAGCTTAAAGCGAAATGTACCATTAAAGATGGTTTAATGGTCCAGAATATGTACCTAGTCCTAAAGGACCACCTCACTATCATATGAAGCTTTTGACGATGCTAGTAAACATACAGGAACCACTTCCTGTCGCTCTAGTTCCTAGAAAATAGTTGCTAGAGGTGCCACATGTCAAGAGAACATCAGCCTCAAGCTTCAAATGTCTGATAGTCTTGCTGCTGAAAACAACGGGAGGGTGGAAGTCAAATGCAAACTGTCACTCGCTTGTAAAAACCTGCGACCCTACAACAAAAACATTATGACACCACTGTTGCATTACCAGGTCTGCCATTCCCTTGCAAAATAATTTGTTGAACATGCATAGTTATCTTTTTCATAGAACTTAACTTGAATATTGAACATAGTATGTGGTGTATATGCAATATTCATGTTTCCAAACAAGGCCACATAAGGAGATCACGTTCCTAAATTGCGCGATGTACATCGTTTTCTCACCGAGATTTAACACAAAACCAATTTAGTTGACTTTAAAAAAAAAACACTCGAGATTAGCATGATAGTGCCAATGTCAAATTTCAAATTCCAATATAACATTATTATTATTATTTTTAAACTACCATGCATCTTTGTGAATACTGAAAATCTTCCAAAGAACTAAAACATTGTTTATTTACCCTTTACACATAATCATTACAACATTCCACGTTCCATCTGCAACATTTTACTCTTGTATAAACCGACAACCGGACCTTCCTAAATATTAGCACTATTAATACATTTAACTTATGCAATTACAATAGGGAACAAAAACGAAAAACACAGTTTTAAACAGAGATACATGCTACAAATATCTCTTAAAACTGCAAGCTCGCATCATTTTGGCTATCATTGTCATTCACATACTCTATGCTTTTTTATGTTGTATAGAGATAGGAAACTTACTCTTATGTTGCTCATTTTGACATGTACAAATGAGCGAGAGGCAAAAACGTATGAGGCAACACAGGCACAACCATACAATAAAAGATCACTCTCCTTTCAACACGGCAAGTACAAACGAATGAGACACAAATGTACAAGCACAAACCAATACATACACAAGGGAAATTTATTCGCATCGCAAAACCCGACCCCCTTTCCCCGCATGACAAGCATGTCATCATTTTTTCCAAAAAAGGGGGAGTAGAAAAGCTGACATAGCACATTTATATTGAAGAAGTATTTCTTGGTGGAAACTTACAAGACGTGTTAAGATTATACGCAATAGCGTATTCCCGAAAATTCAACTCATTACTTAGGAGGGAAGAATCAAATAATAGCACAACTGCACAGCCCCTGCCAGCAGCACTATAATGCTGCCCTTGCCAGCAACACAGCTGCCCAGCTCCTGCCAGCAGCACTGCTGCTCAGTTCCTGCTAGCTGCCCAGCTCTTGCCAGCAGCACCACTGCCCAACTCTTACCAACAGCACCGCCGCCAAGCTTCTGACAATAGCCTTACTGCAACTTCGACACATAACGATACCATTACATTAATAATCTGTTGCTAACACGTAGTAGACAAAACTCTTTGTGTTACAATTTGTATTATGTACACGTCGATATAGCTAGCCACCTAGGCACCGGTTCCATTATATATATATATATATATATATATATATATATATATATATATATATATATATATATATATATATATATATATATATATATATATATATATATATATATATATATATATATATATATATATCTTTGCTCGGATTGATCACCCGAGACAGGAATATAAATCACTGGCTACTAAGCCCGATTCTAACGAGGCCCGAGAGCCACACAAAGGTCCGAGTACCTAACACAGCCCGAGTGCCACGCAAAGGTCCGAGTACCCAACACGGCCCGAGTGCCACGCAAAGGTCCGAGTACCTAACATGGCCCGAGTGCCACACAAAGGTCCGAGTACCTAACATGGCCCGAGTGCCACGCAAAGGTCCGAGTACCTAACGAGGCCCGAGAGCCACACAAAGGTCCGAGTACCTGATAACGCCCAATTCAAACAAGGTTTAAAAGATTCATAATCTTTGCCTTGACCTGCTGGCTGTTAAGCCCAATTCAAATAAGGTTTAAAAGGCTCATAACCTTTGCCTTGGATTGCCGGCTACTGAGCTTGATTCCACCACAAGTGATCGTTGGATGGAATAAACCTAGCTATTGCACATCATGAATCACGCATCACAAGCCTAAGCGATGCTTAGCACCATACATTCGATGCGTTCTTCTACAATTATCGATAAAGGCAATTTACACAGTTTCTCTCTTTACTCCGACGATCAACAAGCATTTTCTCACTTTACGTCTTACCACAACAAGGACAATCGTCCCGGCAGCTCTGCTACACCTTATCTGGTCAGCAGCCATATGGCTCGTTATCTTGTCAGCAGCTCTGCTGCATATTATTTGGACCACATTGCTGCTGCTTGTTATCTCGACAATCTCCTCATGGCTTATTATCTTATTAGTAGTCGTGCTGCACATTTTCTGGATAGCAGCCATGCTGCTCATTATCTATTAGCAGCCCTGCTGCACATATTCTGGACAACAACCATGTTGTTTATTATCTTATCAGTAGCTGTGCTGCACATTTTCTGGATAGCAGCCATGCTGCTCATTATCTATTAGCAGCCCTGCTGCACATATTCTGGACAACAACCATGTTGTTTATTATCTTATCAGCAGCTGTGCTGAACATTTTCTGGATAGCAGCCATGCTGCTCATTATCTATTAGCAGCCCTGCTGAACATATTCTGGACAACAACCATGTTGTTTATTATCTTATCAACAGCTGTGCTGAACATTTTCTGGATAGCAGCTGTGCTGCTCATTATCTATTAGCAGCCTTGCTGCACATCTTCTGGATAGCAACCACGTTTCTCATCATCTTGTCAGCAACCTCGCTGCATAATATCTGGACAGAAGCCCTGCTGCTTGTTATCCCGACAGTCGCCTTGTGCTCATATTCTTGTCAGCAGTCCCGCTGCATATTATCTTGACTGTGACCCCGACATGTATATTCATAACGACAACTTTTCCCTACTCGCTTTAGTCTGATATGGCTACCTATCAGCTACCCACACCAGATTGGGGGGAAATCGGTATGGTATGGCTTGTGTAAAGCACTATGAAGAAGTTTATTGGTGGCGTTCCACCAAGGTACGACGGTGATGTTACGACAGCTTTTCTGCGTAATTACATCAACAACTTTGCTGCATTATCACACAACCGTCTTATTGCATTATCATGCAACGGCTTCGCTTTGTGATTGCCACATCAGCCTCGCTGCGTAATCATGGCAAGAACTATGTGCAAGAAGAGATTACCAAGCCAACCCCGCGTCGCGTAGATCCAACTCTACCGCTGGATCTGCTAACATACTAAGATTCCCATACGCGTGGTTTGGTTGTTCCTCTTATATTTTCGGCACGTGTCTGTTATATCTAGTCCGACGCGATTGGTGGCAAACCAATCACATCGGACTAGGGGGACTTGATAGCGTATGACTCTTATAGATGTATCCAGTCCAATGCGATTGTCAGCAAACCAATCACATCGGACTGGGGGGACTTGATGATATTAGGTCCATCGGCTGACCCGAATAGCATGACAACACGGCTTGACGGCCGCTGGACGGCACTACTTGACAGCACCGCGTGGCTGCCAGCCTTGCTCGGCAGCACGGCGTGACAGCCCGCCAGCCAGCCAACAATATTGCCTGGCTGCATCCCTTGGCAGCTAGCTTGGCAGCCTTGCTTGACAGCACTGCTAGCTGGGCTTGAATTGGGCTGGCCCAAGGCCTGACCTAATTGTCCACTATAAATAGAACAATAAGGGAACCTTAGTTCCCTAAGTCATCAGCCTCCACTCTCCTCCACCCTCTACACGCCTACACCACGATGGTTCTCTCCGGCGAGGAGAAACCATCTTATCTCGCATATCGAACTGACTTGATCGTCGGAGCCTGCTCCTGGGGCACACGCCCTGGGACGGTTCTAACGATTATCTTCTTGATTGTGACTAGGATCCAAGTCGGGAAATAGCTAACGGCACCAAGATCAAGACCTCCGATCCAGATCCACCCGATGCCAGATCCGATGTCGCATCACTAGACAAATTGTCTTTTATGCCACCTATCCCTACCTAGATAAAAGCCAACCAAAAATGAAGACATCATCAAAATGGAAAGACTCCAAACAACAACATACCCAAAAAGAAAGCCAAAGGAGAAACAATGATCTATCAACATCCAATCCTTAAAGACGAATTAACAAGAAAGTCAAATCACTCACCGAAGAAATACCCAACAAAACAAAACTTTCAACCAAATGGTTATTTCAAAAACAAAAAAAAAAACAAAAAAAAAAAACAAAAACAAAAAAAATTATTCTCAATTGTAGCAACTTCTCAATGATAAAACAAAATATCTTTTTACAATAAATCGATATTGATCAACAAACAAGATACCATCAAAGAAGAAGCTGCAACAATAATGGATTTCCCGGGATACTGTAGCCTTCATCACTGAAGATTTCTTAGTTGCAAACTGCACTATGAAAATTGCTAAACCCCTCTACATGTATTTCCCGACAGAGAGAGAGTGAACATTAATGGCATGAATGAAGAAACCCGTTGAGTAATGCCGAAACCATTCTTATGTGATTGATTATCTAATAATGAGACTAAGTGAATTTACAGGAAAAGCATAGATGAACACCTCCAATATGAGTGTGAGTTGTCAGAGAGAGATATCACTCATTTTTAGTGATCATTAACTTGTTCTGCTGCCAGAACAACCAAACACCCAAGTGAAGTGTGAGCTATATCTATGAGCGTTCATCTGAATCGACCTGTTAGACCACTTGTCGTCATTGATAATGCTATAAAATCTTAAGAAATTTCTTTAGATACATATATGGCTACCCTTTGATAACCGAACCCGAGACTTTGATTCGGAAACAAATAGTCTTCAAAATCTTTTTTCAAAACATAAGATATGTAAAACCAAGTCACAAACTTTCAAAATGATTACAATGGTTTTATATATATATCTTATCATTGACAAAACTTTTATCTCAAATCTTCAATATTAAAACTTCTAATGTGATTATATCTGTCCTTATTTCTTCAATGATCACATAGGGAGAAATTGTTGAAAAATGTTTTTGTATGTGACCATCATTGAAATAAGACGAACTATTTTTATATTATCTAACAAATATTATCAGTTTATTTCAGGTTGCATGGATTCGAGATTAAAAACGAGAAAAATAAGAAAAAGAGTTTTAAAGCCAAAACAAAGAAAAATATAAAAGAAAATTAAATTAAATCTATTTAAAATGAATTTTTGGAAATATAATTTCTAAATAATTTATTTTATTAGATTTGATTAATTTTATAAATTAAAAATGAATTTTTATAATTTATTTTAATTTATTTCAGTTTTTAAATCAATTTTAAATTAAAAACAAAGAATTTGGGCCACCTATTCAGCAGCCCAAGCCAAGCCGCAGCCCAAAATCTCGTCCGGCCCAAGCTCCAGCGACCCAGCGCCTGAGACCCGCCTGCGTCACCCGGATCCGAATCCGCCCCGAAACCGGCTCCGTTTAGTCTCACATGAAACCCGCGTGTTGACCCGGTACTCCGATCCGTATCCGACCCAGCTCCTACCCGGCTACCTCAAAAAGGACACGCGACCCAGCGACCAGATCCGAACGGAACCGCTCCGTTTATACTCACAGAAGATCCGCGCCCGCGACCCCTTTCCGACCCGGTTCCGACCCATCCGACAAAACCGCGAATTTCAGCCCAAATATTTACAGTTTTAGTCCCTAAAGTTCCGAAAATCATCCAAAAACCACCCAAAACCCATTTTACACCCTTTATAACCATTTTTACACCATTTTTTCATAACAACACCTTTCATAACACCAAAAATCCACCAAATCCTCTCCAATTTCCACCATCTTATTTTCAAACCTTAAACCTTCACCAAGAACACCAAGAACACCAATATCAACACCAAGAACACCAAGAACTCCAATATCAACACCAAGAACACCAATATCAACACCAAGAACACCAAGATCAACACCTAGAACACAGTCTATTAAGATCCAGTCCAACCCTAAGCCAGTTTAGTCAATTTATTTGACGAACCTACTTGATAGACCAGTCGTTCCATCAGTCCAGTTACAAACCAGTTCAGTCAATTCATTTGACGAACCTACTTGATATATATATATATATATATATATATATATATATATATATATATATATATATATATATATATATATATATATATATATATATATATATATATATATATATATATATATAATTATAGTTATTTATATTATTTATCGTTTATGTCATTTAATTACTGTAATTTATATTATTTATCGCTTTATGTCATTTAAATACAGTTATTTATATTATTTATAGCTTTCAAGTTTATTTATATTCCGTAACTCTTATTATTTATTCCGCATATTATCTTTAATATATATTTCTCTCACACAGTAAACGGTCGTACGAGCCTTTATTTGTGGTGATCAGTCTTTTTATTTTTCAACAATTTTCATTTTTGGCTTCTTCTTCTTCTTCTTCTTCTTCTTTTTAGGCATATGAACATAAGATTTGTAACAAAAACTTTGTTCATCTTTGTGAATCTGATCAGAAACCTTCGGATCGAAAACACTTCGGTTTTGAGACCTTTGATTTTCAACAAGAATGAGTTTTCTATAAAGTTTCATTCCATGAAACATATTATTTGAAACCGAAGAGCAACCAGATTTGGGTCTTTTTGAAGAATCACCAACATGTAACACTTTCACTAAACATTCTTATTTAAGATTCGAAGGGGAAACATCAGATTCAGATTCAACCAAAAATTTTCCTTTGTTCTTATCATTCAGAATGATGTTCATAGCAGACTCCCCCTTAACCAGTGCAACTTTATTTTCAGGTTGAGGATCAAACAAGGATCCGAAGGGTAGTTTTTGATTTCCAAAAATAAGAACACCAAGAACATCATCTTCAAGAACTTCAAGAACACAAAGAACACTCACATCTTCAACAAGAGAAACATAATTTCTGATAGATTTTCGTTTTTCTATTCCTTGTTTCTTATCAATCTCTTTAACAACTTTTAACATTTCTGTGAATAAATGTTTGTTCATATCATGTTTCAAAGGATGAAAAATGAAATTTCCATAGAAGTCTTTATCACTATCAGAAATTAGTGTATCATTTGTGGTTTTAATATATCTAAATACAAATCCAATAAATTGGTCGAAGTTTACTTTATACTTGATATTATCAACACTAACTATCCAAAACATTGAATCTCTTTCTTCCATTTGTGTTCTAAACAACAAATATTCAATAGATCTAGAATAAAACTAGACAGAGAAAGTGGATCTGAAGTGGGTGTTTAGAGAGAGAAACCAGATCTGGAACAAATTCTAGTGAGAGAAACAGATCTGAACGGATTTTCAATGATAAAAACAAGATCTAAACCAATATTGGTCATCATAAACAAATCAAAGATGAAGAACTTAGCAAAATATTGATTCCATATAAGAAAAACTCACAAAAACTGAAGATCCAGATCTGAAATTTGAATTCTGATTGATGATGTGGTGGGTTGTCAAATCAGGAACTGATCCTTGAAATAATCTGTTAAATCTTCAACTTTAGGCTCTGATACCAATTGTTAAGTGATGATTTGACGATAATGCATAATAAGAACGACACCAATCAGGATCCAATGTGCTGAATGATTGTATTGATCAATGGGTTTTACAATATGATATGTTTTACAATATGATTGTTTCTCTCTCTATGATATGACTATGCTCCCTCTAGGATCATTAGTCTACAAATAATAATAAAATCACTATTTATTGTCTAGCAAACTATTGAGCCCAATGTATAAGCCCATAATCATAATTGGGCCTTCCTAATGCCACCAAGTCATAAAACATGTAGAACTTTGCACCCAACAATTTTTGGTAGCCTTTCCAATTTCTCTGGTGAGGTCAAAGAGGGGTCAAAGAGTTATCGATACTGGTTCTCCTATCACTGTAAGTTTTTCCCATTCTTCAAATCTTTAGATAATTTAATAAAACGATGAGAAAATTTTAGTTTCAAATATGTTTCTATATTCTTTAAGTTCCATTGATTTATCTTATTTGTATTCTGTTGGTTTCAGGCTAATGGTTTCTTATTGTTGATCGATGATGAACAAAGTAAAAAAAATATTTGTAATAGTGTTTCAAAGGAAGTTAAGTTTAATCACAATTGTTTTTTTGTTTTAGTCTTATTTCTAAACTGGGTTAAAGCAACATGCCCAATTAATAGTATTTTTTATTTTTATGTATTATTTATTTATTGATTTATTTAATTATTATTATTATTATTATTATTATTATTATTATTGTGTCAAAGATTCTAACATCCGAAGTTCAGTGTTCCTATCCGAAGTAGTGATGGTCTGAAGATAACAGTTTTGAAGATAGTGCTTATCTGGTAGAGTTTCCTTGTTTATCTAGGGTTTCTGGTTTGTAACATGGGATTAGGGTTTTAGTCCATTAGTCATGAGTATATATAGATGATGTAACCCTATATTTTGTAGATAACATTGTAATCGACCCAAACGTTAAGGTGCCCGTCTCTTTTATTAGAATCCATATTCATATTACAGTATAATAAAATCATTCAATTGGTTGGTTATTCAATTCTAAACCTTCTTTTACATATGTTTGCTTTCATTGTTGTAATGATCAAAACTTTTGGTACTTATTTAGAGTTTATGTAATGGTAGTTTAAGTTTCATATTAACTGCTCAATGAGAGTGATAATTATCCAAGTTGTGTGTTATTATGAAAAATGTGTAAACTAAGTCAATTACTAAGTTCTTAATAGTGTTTTCATGAAATATAGCTTGATGGACAAGAAAAATTACCCATATAAGGGTAATTAGGAAATATAATTTTTGTTGAAAGTTTACAAATGAATAACTCAAAATAGAGTAAGAATTGAGAAATTATGAAAATTATGAAAATGGAGTATTTGGAATTATACGAATGCATGAAAAAGAATTGAAGTATTTGGACTTCGGATGAAGAAGTTATGACAAGTTGAAGTTGGGCCAAAAATACTAAAAATCAAGAAAGAGTCGAGTTTAGACTTGAATATCTGAATATACAATCAGAACTTAAGAAATTTTAGTAAGAGTAAGTTTTAGATTTTTTTCTTATCTTTTTATTCATATGGTCTTGAAACGGAGACATATGAGTTGAAATTTACAAGTCGATTGTACATTGATAATGCGTAAACGCATCAGTAACTCGATGTCATAAAACGTATTGTTGTGTGGGATTTGATGAGTAAAGGATACAAGCATATGAGTCAAAGTTTATTCATTCCTTTTGCCCTAACAGGAAAAGCGATATCTTTGGGCCCCTCGGTGATTTGGTGTTCACTTATAGCTCTGGGCCAGCCAGGACTAAATTGATGTGTTCAATTAGAAGTCCTATATCATCACAAATCAGAAATCGGGAAACAAAGTATTGGACATTGATATTAATTCCAATCCATGTGTCATGTCCACACGATATCTTACAAAACGGAGGATCATATGATCACTTATCTTGGGACACGTAACTGACTGGGTCAGAGTTCGGCAGCAGCTTTTGGAAGCTATAATTTGCTGATCGATTTAGAAGTTATACGGCAGTTATAGTTATTAGACTTATCCAAGTAGGAGAGTGTTGGATTAGGTGTCTAAGCCCATAACTATGATTGGTATACACTTGAATTGATAGTAGCAAAGTCCTTTTGGGTTGTCCTCAATAGTCCAAATTGTATTAAGGTTAATAGTAAGAGAGAGAGAATAGTTTATTAATTTATTATGTGATGATAAATTAATTAGAAACTAGTTTGATATTAATCAGAATTAATTTGAATTAATTTGGGATTAATTAAAAGTGTAGGGGCTAGATTGTAATTGTTCAATAGTTGAACAATGGAACCTTCTATACGAAGTAACACACGTGAAGCGGGCATGGTATGCCGCGACGCGTGCCGTATATAGCCGGAAAAAGGGTTAGAGATAAGGTGTTTATCTCAGTTTGAACTCAAATAAGGTTTATCCTTTATCACCCTTTAAAGCTATAAATACGCCTTCCCTGTCACATTATTGGCTGCCCCATTGCAATAGACAGTTCTCTGAAATTTCTCTTCTCTCTCAAGCAGAATCTATATTCCTTCTCTAAGGTTTTATAGAGAGCTTTTCTTAATAAGATAATTAA
Source organism: Cichorium intybus (assembly GCA_023525715.1). Taxonomy (NCBI): domain Eukaryota; kingdom Viridiplantae; phylum Streptophyta; class Magnoliopsida; order Asterales; family Asteraceae; genus Cichorium; species Cichorium intybus. The sequence goes on from CM042012.1 coordinate 97,762,332, forward strand.
GAAATTTAACCTTTGCTTGGACTTTTGGGTGTGAACCATTAGAGGTACGACATTTGTGGTGCTAGCTTCCGAGAGATCAACAAAACAAGGAACAATTGTTATTTGCGATAATAACAATAAGGTATGTAATCCCGAAACCATCTTTAGTAATTTTGATTATACCTAGGATTTTCTATAGATGTTCTTATTTATATGTTCAATAGAGAAAACATAGATCCTTTAGGTTCCATGTGAACTTAAGAGTTTAAGTTTGTTTGTTTGCCTATTCTCCATCACAACATAAGTGAATCATGAAACTAAGCGCAAGAGATCCATCTCACCCAAATCGCAACAAACATCTTCAAAACTTTTCAGACCTTCTGTCTAACCCAAAAGAGACTCATAGCAACAAAACACTTTTAAATCCACAAATGTTGCACAAAATATTTCTCAAAATTCCAATTTAACTCAAAAGGATTTGAAAAAAGGAAAGGCTCCTTTAAATGATCAAAAAGTTCTTGAAAAATCGCCAAATGTTACTCAAAAGCTTTCAGCACCGAAAATTTTAAAATGTGTACAAGACACGATTTGCTATCAATGTTGTAAACACATTCCAAAATCCTTTTCAGCAGTCACTTTGGTTAATAACAACCCAAGAAACTTCTTTAAGAAAAACAAAAACCCCTCTCAAAAAGTTATAAAGAAAGTTGTTCAAAGATGGGTTGTTAAAGTCCCAACTTCGGAATCCAAAATCTTTAACTCAACACTTCATGATACAAAAGTTGAAACTTCTACTAAGGACAAGACCACCAAAAAGACTTTTAAATCATTCAAGTCTGGAAAATTCAATGGCCCCAAGCAAGTTTGGGTGCCCAAACTAACCGTTTAATTTTCAGGCGTTATGTGAAGGGAACATCACGACGACTGGTTAATCGACAGTCCCTGTTCCATGCATATGACCGGAAGACTTGAATTTCTAAGAGACTACCGCACAGTCAACAACGAAGGTTTTGTCACATTTGAAAATGGAATTATCAAAGGATACAGTGTGCTCAAAAATGGAAATTTCACAATTCAGAAAGTTGCCTACGTCATTGGTCTTAAACATAACCTTGTTAGCGTTGGGCAATTAGTATGTGCCGGTCTCCGAGTGGAATTCGACGACAAATTCAGCTATATAATGACAAAAATCAGAGACAAATGCCATGTGGAGTCCCCAATGCGTAATACCATGTTTCCACTCAACATTTCTCTTTTTCTTGGAAAACCTCGGCTGTGTCTACTTTCAAAAGCTCATTCTGACGTAAGATGCTTACGGCACCGAAAATTGGTCCATCTTAATTTTCGATACATGAATCAACTTGTCACCGGGGAAATGGTTTGTGGAATTCCTCTTCTGAAGTTCGACAACGAAAATCTGTGTGCTGCATGCGTACTGGGTAAGCAGAAGAAGAAGCCTTATAAATCCATCACACACTCCAGCATTTCAAATCAATTGGAGCTGTTACACATCGATCTTTGCGGTCCATCAGTCGTTGCAAGTTTAAATCACAAAAAGTATATCTTAGTCATTGTGGACGACTTCCCTCGTTTCACATGGGTCTTCTTTCTAAGATACAAAATCAGATACTTGCTTGGAACTCAAAATTTTCATCACATCCATAGAGCCGAAAGTTTAGCTACCGGTCAGGAGAATCAGAAGCGACAACAGAACTAAATTCAATAATCGTCAACTAGAATACTTCCTTGTTTCAAAAGGAATTGAAAACAAATTCTCTGCTCCTTACACACCACAACAAAATGGTCTGGTCGAAACGAGGAACATACCTTTAGTTGAAGCAGCCAGGTCCATGTTGAATTTCGCCAATCTGCCTCTATCTTTCTGGGCAGAAGCTGTTGCTACTGCATGTTTTGTACAAAATCACTCAATCGTTAACAAAAGAATGATGATGAAAACCCAATGTTAAATTCTTTCATATTTTTGGTTGTCATTGCTTCATTAAGAACAACCGCGATCACTTGGGGAAGTTTGTGCCTAAAAGTGATGAAGGCATTTTTATGGGTTACTCATCAAGATCAGTTGCCTATCGGGTGTTAAATAGAAGTACAATAGTGATTGAAGAGAGCTTCGATGTTGAATTTGATGATCAATATCTCTGGAGAAAACAAGCTTAAGGCATTCTTTATGTTATGGAAGCTGATATGTGACAACGCCTAGTAATATCAAGTATTCTAGACGTTGTTTACCCGTGTTTTAGTTAATTTATCTTTATTAATTGGCTAATATCACTTAATTTTGTGCCAAGGTGCTTGGAAATGTTTTTAGGATAAATGCAGGGGTTTTAGTGCAATTCTGGAGAAGGTACGGAGCAAAACGGACAAGAAAAAGAAGTCTGGACACATTAGCGTCGCTAACTTTTATAGTTAGCGTCGCTAATGTTCGCAGGAGGGAAAAATTAAGATTCAAAATTCGAATGCGTGCGAGGAATCTTCTGGAAGCACACATTAGCGACGCTAATTTCCACATTAGCGACGCTAATGTCAAAAAATGATAAAATCTCCGTTTTTAACTTTTAAATTCCGAAATTTCAGGGATAAGTCGATACGCGTGGTGCGGATTTAGCGTGGCCGCGACGCGGGAACCCTAATTTCGCACAACTATAAATATCGGAGTCCCGTCCGACTTTTGGAGCATCCCGGGACGTATAGGAGCGATCCGAAGGCACAATTTCGTCGTTTTTCAGTGGGAATCAATATTTTGGTTAGTAATTTAGTTTTTCTCTTGTTTTATCAACTCAGTATCGAGGTATTCCGCAATCAGAATTTCCATCGATTACTTGATGTTTGTTTAGATTTGTAGTTTTTGATTTCAGTAGTAAATAGTTGGTAGTTTAGATCTGATTTGATTGTTTGGATATTGGTTTGATGTTTTGGTTTTGAATTATAAAGCAATCATTCGGTTTGATGTTATTTTGCATTATTGATGTGGTTGATTGTACTGGATTGATTGTTTGCTTCTGGATTCTAAATTTAGTTTCTGCTTTCAGTAAGGAACTTTAGTTTAGGATTTGATTTGGATTAGTTTAGTTCATGTTTGATTTAGTTTTGGCACTTGTTTGGTATTTTGCTTTTAGTGGTTTTTGGGAAGGTAGAAACAATACGGCTGACTGTAGCGTGACACTACAGTTGGTATACTATCGTCTTGTCCTAACCACGTAAATCCTGTGGATCGACCCTGACTACCACTATACTAGTGTGTGTTAGGTATTTTCTTATTTTTGACCGCACGACGACCGCTGCGATGTCAAATTTTGGCGCCGTTGCCGGGGAGTTTTGAGCTTGAGAATAGGTGATTTGTAGGATTTTTAGTTTCTGAATTTTGGTTTAGATTTTGAGATTTCAGTTAGTTAGTAATTTTTCTTTTGGTTTTCTCAGGCGTGTTGCATTAGTGCATGCGTACCCGTAGGGGTGAGCAGTTATCCCCTTTGCATTTTGACTCGGAGATTGAGCGAACTGCGTGCAAGATCCGTGCACGTAGCCGTTTAAGTACAATGAGTTTTAGTAATGTCAGTAGTAGTATAGTGAGTGTTGCCCAGGAACCCTCAGGTGAGGCAATGAGGATGTCATTTATTCCCCCGGTTTCAGAATTCCACATTGGGAGCACGAGTGCTACTGGTGGTGCAGCTTTAGCCCCTGTACCTATACCTTCATGCACTCCGCCATCGATTCCACCATTTCAACCTTTATCCCAACCTCAATCCACAAACCCATTTACATCTGCCATGTCTTGGGGAGCGCCGACCCACGATGGCACCCCAGTATCTAGACAGCAGACACCCATTTCACAACCAACACCAGTACTTTTTAAACCACAACCCACATTCCAACCTGTACCGCCGCAGCAACAATATCAACAGCAACCACCTCAGCAACAGTACCAGTATCAAGAGGCTGAGGAGAGGTATGATGAAGAAGACGAAGGATGGGTTCCACCAGCACCACAGCAACCATGGAACCGAGGTCGGGGACCTCCGAGAAGAGCACAGCAGCATCAACCACTACAAGGTCAGCAGAGATATAATGATCATCACTTTTACGGTAATCCTGCTCAACCCTTGTATTTTGCACAACCGAGGGCTCAATCAGTTGCATCGCACTTCCAGCCACAGGAGTACGATGACTCGTCGCCCATTTACATTCCTGAGGATATAGAATCTCAAGTAGTAATTAGGCCTCAGTTGTTAGGGATATTACCGGAATTTAGGTGGTATAAACAGGATGACCCATACAATCACTTGTATGAGTTTATAGCAATAACCAACGCTAACACCCTTAGGAACACTAATAAGAACAATTTTAGACTAAGATTGTTCCCATTCACTCTTAAAGACAAAGCCAAATATTGGTTTACATCTTTGCCATCGAATAGCATCACTACATGGGACCAACTCAAAGCTAAGTTCTTACAAGAGTTCTATCCGGCAAGCAAGACAACGGAAATTAGGAGGGCCATTCAGGATTTTTAGCAAAAGCCTGGAGAAGCTTTTCATGAAGCATGGGATCGTCTAAAGGAGTTGATGAGGTCGTGCCCTCATCACGATATTCCAAAGTGGCAACTGGTCAAGGTATTCTTTGAAGGATCAAGTGAGACGAACCAAGCTATGATTAATGCATCATCTAGTGGCACTATTATGATGCAAGACCCGGTGGAGGCTTGGCGGTTTTTGGAATAGTTAAGTAATGGCTCCAAGGAGAATTTCTCTACAAGAAAGACGGTAGGCACAGCTGCAGCAATAGGAGCCGATGTCGACTGGAAAAAAGATGTAAAAAAGGAGATAAGCGAGCTCAATAAGAAATTTGATAGGCTTGTGTCTACTCTGCAGAATGGACCTCAGAGTCAGCCACAAGGAGGTCAAGGAGGACCAAATACTCAAGAAGCAAATCAAGTCTATGGTCAAGGTCAAGGTCAATATGGTAATGGACGACCCTATAGACCATATAACCAAGGTCAGCAGAATTTCAAAAACCAGAGACAGAACAACTACCAAGGGCAGTCATCCAACTCGCCCAGGTAGCATCAACCGGCAAAGAATAATGGTAATGCCAATGGAAATGGTAGCAGCAACAATAGGGGCCCAATAACCCCATCAACAATGCCCCAGGGATGCTACAGGATCGGGTCGCAAGGATTGAGGACCAGCTGGAGTAGATTGGGGAGGCACTTTTACAGATTGCTTCAGCACAGGGACAGCGCCCCCGACTATTCCCAGCCTGAGCCCACGATCATGAGGCTGGTTCTTCCAGGCCACCAGGTGGCGATTGATGTATTTTTTCTTATTTTCTTTTGGGATGTATCTGTACTGTACTTATGTCACTTTTTATTTTTGTCTATATTTTATTTTGTTTGTTTGGTTGCGTTTAATCTTTTGTGTGAGTCATGCATGTGATACCAAAAATGGGAGGAGTTGTTTCAAGAAAGTGTGGGGTTACCGTGCCCCCTCCACTTGTCTTGACTACCGGCGTGTTCACTGTTGCACTACAACTCCAGAACGCGAAATCAATGACCTTTTTTGTTCGTATTTGTACCTGTGACAGCAAGCACCAACCAAGCGATCTACCATCCAAAGGGGTAACTCTTTCTCCCTTGTTCTAAATAATTTTTGTACAACGGGGACGTTGTACCATTTTAAGTGTGGGGTGTGGACGGTCGAAAGAGTAGTGTTTTTGAAATTTTTGCGGAAATGACCGATTTTCAAAATTTTAGCAACTTTTTCAAAATTTTTATTAGGTTATAATTTTGAAATGAATAGTTTGTGATTGTTTATAGCATTAGTATTTTTCGAGAAATATTATTTAGTTGTGAGCATGCTATTAGTTGAGTCAAATAAGTTGAGTTTTATGAGTCTAGAAGATTGGACTGTTTTAGTTTGGAATTTAGGAAGGGATTGTCAATCTGTCGCCTTTGTTGTTCGAGCCGGTAGGTCTAAAATGGGTGGGCTTACGCACCTTGCCACCTAGGATCGTCTGGTCTGGGATGGTATTTCTGAAAGCTCATTACACAGACAACATCGAAAGCCATGAACAGTTCTTTAATGACCTTTAGAATTTGAATGAGTAAGTACACTTCATTGTGGACAGAAAATTTGTAATCAAGGGTTCTTCAGAAAGTCATAAATTCCAAAGAATATTCTGGTTATGTTTTCATAAAAATATTTCATCTAACTCTGGAAATAATAAGCTTTGAAATTAAACACATTCAAAAATTGTTTGTGTCTTAGTTAAAATCTGTTAAAAACTCTCTTACTTGGGGACAAACAAGGCACAAGTGTGGGGTGTTTGACAACGCCTAGTAATATCAAGTATTCTAGACGTTGTTTACCCGGATTTTAGTTAATTTATCTTTATTAATTGGCTAATATCACTTACTTTTGTGCCAAGGTGCTTGGAAATGTTTTTAGTATAAATGCAGGGGTTTTAGTGCAATTCTGAAGAAGTTACGGAGGAAAACGGACAAGAAAAAGAAGTCTGGACACATTAGCGTCGCTAACTTTTATAGTTAGCGTCGCTAATGTTCGCAGGAGGGAAAAATTCAGATTCAAAATTCGAACGCGCGCGAGGAATCTTCTGGAAGCACACATTAGCGACGCTAATTTCCACACTAGCGACGCTAATGTCAAAAAATGATAAAATCTCCGTTTTTGACTTTTAAATTCCGAAATTTCGGGGATAACTCGATACGCACGGCGCGGATTTAGCGTGGCGCGACGCGGGAACCCTAATTTCGCACAACTATAAATATCGGAGTCCCGTCCGACTTTTGGAGCATCCCGGGACGCAAAGGAGGGATCCGAAGGCACAATTTCGTCAGTTTTTCAATGGGAATCAATATTTTGGTTAGTAATTTAGTTTTTCTCTTGTTTTATCAACTCGGTATCGAGGTATTCCGCAATCGGGATTTCCATCGATTACTCGATGTTCATTTAGATTTGTAGTTTTTGATTTCAGTAGTAAATAGTTGGTAGTTTAGATCTGATTTGATTATTTGGATATTGGTTTGATGTTTTGGTTTTGAATTATAAAGCAATCATTCGGTTTGATGTTATTTTGCATTATTGATGTGTTTGATTGTAATGGATTGATTGTTTGCTTCTGGATTCTGAATTTAGTTTCTGATTTCAGTAAGGAACTTTAGTCTAGGATTTGATTTGGGTTAGTTTAGTTCATGTTTGATTTAGTTTTGGCACTTGTTTGGTATTTTGCTTTTATTGGTTTTTGGGAAGGTAGAAACAATACAGGTGACTGTAGCGTGACACTACAGTTGGTATACTATCGTCTTGTCCTAACCACGTAACTCCGGTGGATCGACCCTGACTACCACTATACTAGTGTGTGTTAGGTATTTTCTTATTTTGACCGCACGACGACCGATGCGATGTCAATATGCCAGCAGGCCATCAAACAATCAGGACAATTATAGTAGATTACGATATTCTCTTTGATCCTAGAGAAACAGCCATCAATGTTGAGGTGATTCGATCTCCTGAATCTATTCAACAAGTAACAGCAGCTTCAGCCCCATCGCCTTCAACATCTTCCAATGAACCATCTCAATCTTAGTCATTGTGGACGAATCCCTCAAGTTGAGGGATACCATCAACATCCCGAAGATGATCAAAGAATTAATTCTTCGGCAGATGCATCAAATGATGCTCCGGGTATTCACTTTTGATGTCGATGAAGAAATTTTGGCTGACTGTTCGCCTATACAAGATATCACTCCCGAGGATCCGGAATTTATTCAAGACATGGTGCCGCCCGAATCAGACACTACTCTAATTCCCAAACTTCACAAATGGACCCGGAGTCATCCACCAAACCAAATAATTGGTAATCCATCTGCTGGAGTTCAAACTCGTTCTAAAAAGTCTAGTCAAGATGAATTCCTCCATGCAGCTTATATCAGCAAGTTCGAGCCCAAAACTATTGTTGATGCCTTAGATGATGATGATTAGATCAAGGCTATGCAAGAAGAACTTGAAGAATTTAAAAGAAATAAAGTTTGGGATCTTGTGCCTTGACAGACCAATCAAACCGTTGTTGGCACAAGGTGGGTCTTCCGTAACAAACTTGATGACATGGGAACCGTGGTTCGAAACAAAGTTAGACTTGTAGCTAAAGGCTATAGTCAAATAGAAGGCATAGACTATGATGAAACTTATGCAACCATAGCTCGCCTAGAAGCTATTCGAATCTTCTTGGCATATGCTGCTCACAAGAACATAACCGTCCATCAAATGGATGTCAAGAGTGCGTTTCTATAGGGTGACCTTAATGAAGTTGTCTATCTTCAACAACCTACTGGTTTTGAAGACTTATCTCGCCCTAATCATGTCTATCATCTTAACAAAGCGATATATGGACTCGACCAGTCCGCAAGAGCTTGGTATGACACGTTGTCTACCTTTTTTGGTAACATCTAGTTATAGAAGAGGAACAATTGATCCCACATTCTTTATTCGATCTCATCAGAAGCATATCATGATTGTCCAAGTGTATGTCGATGATATCATTTTTGGTTCTACTGGTCAGACAATGGTTGACGAATTTGCCAAAATCATGACTGACAAATTCCACATGAACTTATTGTCTTCAAATCAAGCAGACAAGTAGAAGAATCTTCATTCATCAGGAGAAATATACCAACGAGCTGTTAAAGAAATTTTCTCTTGAGAATTCCTCCACTTCAAAAGTGCTCATGTCAACCAACAACAACATTTCAGTTGATCCCAATGGTGAATCAATAGACCACAAAATCTACTGAGGAATGATCGGTTTTCTTCTCTACTTAACAGCAAGTAGACCAGATATCATGTTCGCAACTAGTATCTGTGCGAGATATCAAGCAGCATCAAAATTATGCCATCATATTGCTGGGAAACAAATATTCAAATATCTCAAAGGCACCAGAGTAATGGGTCTCTGGTACCTGATTGGTGATAATTTCAAGCTTTAACCATTCACCGATGTTGATCATGCCGGATGCCGTTTGGAGAGAAAAATCACCTCTGGAAGCTGTCAATTTCTAGGTGGAAGACTTGTAAGCTGGTCATCAAAGAAACAAAATTGTGTTGCTCTCTCATCAGCAGAAGCAGAATATGTTGCAGCCTTGAGCTGCTGCTCACAAGTTCTTTGGATGAAGACACAATTACTGGATTATGGATATCGTTTTCTTCAAGTCTCCATCTATTGCAACTCCAAGAGTGTCATTTCCATCTCACATAATCTAATTCAACATTCAATGACAAAGCGCATTGATCTCTATTACCACTTCATCACAGATCAAATCGTTCAAGGTAACATTGAACTCTACTTTATACCTACCGAAGAACAGGTAGCTGATATTTTTACCAAAGCCTTGGACACAACCAAATTTCATAACTTCTTGAAATGTTAAGTATGATAAATCCTGATCCAAGATTCTTCAAGACTTAATTTAATTAAGGACTTTTGGTTAAATGTTATTTGTTCAAATAGTTGCTTTTCAATCGCAAAACATGTCTATATGTTATTCAGTTGTATAAATTCAATTCATTTCAATATTTCAAGCACTTAATTTTCTTATCTTGTTATCAAAATTTTGGAGCTTTCTTTATAATCGGGCCCAACCAAAAAATTTTGGTCAATTCTTTTCTTAGTCCGATATTCTCCACCTCTCAAACTCATTTTCTTCTAAAGCATCAAATTTCGGTTTTTTAAAAATCAAAACTAATTTTCGGTACCATTGAACATGATTTTTAGTTCAAAATATTTTCTAAACAACCTCGTTTAAAATCAATTTTTGGTTCATTCAATATTTTTGCTCCTCAATGATTTTCGGAGGAACCTCGTTTGAAAATGATTTTCGGTACCTTAATATTTTTTAATCAACCTCATTCAAAACTAAAAATTTCGGTATTACACAATTTTCAGTGTGAATCAAATTTCGGGAGAACATCGTTTGGAAATTAATTTCGGTTCAACCTCGTTTGAATCTAAATCTTAGTTCAACCTCGTTTGAATCTAAATCTCGGTTCAACATCGTGTCATATCCAATTTAAGTCTCCCAAATTTCGGTATACCCATCTGGATTTTCAGTTTCAATCTCTATACATAAGGTACGTATTCTCATCCATTCTCGATACGTCTTTAATGCTGATCACAACCGAAAACGACACCTAAATGTCAAGAATGTGAATTTAATATTGTAACATTTATTTTAAATAATTTACATTTAATTTTGAAAAATTCCTTTGAAATCAATATGACGTGGCACTTTTCCATTGGACCATGACTTTTCATTATGACTTGGCATTAAATGTCAAGCTGCACCTTTTTCGGGTGTGTCCCCTCACCTGTCACATCATTCAGTTTCCTTCGATAACCTTCAATAAACCGCTCACCTTGTTTCTTTTAAACACTTCATCTTCCTCACAAACTTCATTCTCTTTCATTTTCCATTTCTGCAAATCGAGACCTACATTTCTTCTACTCTCAACGGACGAACAATACTTTGGGTTTTCCCTACCAACATCGCCGTCTTCGTTGCTGTCTCCCTCTCTAAGCATGCCGCTGTTAGCCCATTCAGCATCTTTGCCGCCCCTAGGTTTTCCTTACACATCCCTTCTCCTCCGTCGTCTTCCAGCCACGACTGCTCACTGCTACTCACACCTCTTCACCACTGTTGATGCTTAGAATCGACCATGTTCCTTTTAATTCATGTTGCTACTGCTTGGGTAACCTTACTCACCTTTCTTCTTCATCGCTGTTCTTCACTTTTCTTGGTGAATTTTTGGATTTTTAGGTGTATTTTGCTTTGCGATTTCGGTATATTTATGTTATGGCTACCTCATCAAAAAGTGCTACCAGCTTCGCTGCCGATGAACCCTCAGTCACCATTGCCTCATGTAATTATCCTACTCCAAGTGACCCAGTCTCCTTCAAGGAGCATTTGCAAGTGGTTATACACATTTTGAACAGACACTCGCTGTCTCAAGCCTTCTTTGCTCCTCCCTCGCCCATTCCTCTGTCATTTCTAGAACAAACCGTAGCCACTGCCACCAAACACGAGAACCACATAATGGCCATCCTTTCCAACGACATGAATGTTGTTTTGAACAAAAGTGTATTAGCATCTGCTCTGGGGCTCCCATTTCATGCTACTCAAATTGACAGTCCAACCCAAGATGACATAATTTCCATAATCTACAAAATGGGATACCAGTACAAGATAGAATCACCTTCTCAGTTCAAAAAGGGTTGTATATCACGTTTATGGCACTGTGTAGTACATTTCTGCATTAGGAGCTTAACAAGAAAGACTGGTGGTGCAGACCAGATTAGCAAAAGGATGTTTGACCTACTTTGGAGTCTGTACAAAGGAAGACAAGTCAATTTGGCTGCCATTCTTTTTGAAGACTTTGTCTCTTATCTTCTGGCATCTTAAAAGACCCCTCGAAAAAATCCATTCAGCTCGATTTTGGGCTATGTGGCATCGAACAACTGTACACAATCTATGTGGTCCCCCTTCCAGCGGCTGGTGATGATGTTCCATTGAAGATATCTCCGGTTAAGGGGTACTCACTTCGGTCAGACACAATTTTCGGTGTGGTCCGAAGATTACCTAAAGCTTTCTTCAATCTCGGTGACCCTTCAAGCATCTTCATCACCAAGCACTTGATCATTACCGAAAATGTGGAACCATATCCACCAAGGCCTCTAAAAGATGAATTGCAACCAAGGAAAGGAAAGAAGAAAGCTGTTGAAACATGAATGAGTAGGACCAAGATTCATGTAAAGCGGAAAATATAACAGTAAACAAGAACACGTAAAATGTAGAACTGATGTCGAAAGATTATATTGCAACTCAAGAACAATTCCAAGAGAACTATTCTGTATGAGTGTCGTAAAAGAAGATTACAAAAGTTAACCCTAATTAGGGTACATGCAAGCTATAAATATGAAAACTAAGTATGGAATGATAGACCCATTCCATAACTGATTAACTAATCTAAAGGCGCTAAATCAGGCTACAAATCCGATCCGCATTTTGACTCAATTTTATTAATGACTCAACAATCTCCCCCTTTGAGTCAAATTGCGAAGAGCCTTCATTCCTCAGTTTCTGGTTTCACAACTTTCAGAGCCTTCTTAAACACCTTCGGAACTAGAAGTAAGATCCTCTTTTGGAATTCAATGTACCAGGTCAGCATGTCATTGAAACACCTTTTATCATTCTCAGAATTGACCTTGGTCTTGTTGATGAGATCGAGAATTTTCTTCAGTACAGGTGTTCGGTACAGATGTTTGTATAGCAGAAAGAATATTATTTTCACAGACTTATTTCCTTCCTTGGTTGGATAAGCCATATTCCAATCATCACTCTTGATTTTTCCGAGACGCCGTTTCTTAAGATCAGAAGGAGGTTTTTTCGGAGAGCATTCAGGAGTAGAGTCCAAAACTACAGCTACTTCCACATCAAGTTTTGCAACTTCAAGGATGTAACCCATGAGAAGCTTCTTAACATGTTCAAGAAGAATTTCATGGTCTTCCCTCCTAGAGAGGATGTTGAACAAGGACACCCAATCAGATGGATTCATGAAAGGAAGATCAGCCAGTGTGAATTCATCCTTTTCCTCATTGGATCCCCTGCGAGCAAGGAAGATGGAATTTCTGAAAGTAGAGATAACATTTGGCATTCTTGGAGTGAGCTTCAAAATCTTCTTCAAGCTCCAAGAGAGATATTGAGGTTTCGAATGTTCCATATAGAAGTTAAACAACATATCATTGACGACAGCCCGAGGTTGTGTGTTCGATATGAGTTTGTATAAGCATCGAATGAGAAATACTCTAGCTGTCATCGAAAGTCTAATTGAGAATTCACTTGATTTCCGATGTCGTAAGAGCAATTCGGCTGCAACCAGTTCTGAATTGGCTGAGTGATAGCTTCCGTCTTCATGGTTTCGTAATCCCAATCAGGAAAGAGCGATCTCCGAGTTTCTAGTTCGAGTGCTGCTTCTTGTCTGGCTGCATCTTCAGTATCTAGCTTTTTGCTGATTCAGAGAAGATCATCAAGTTCTTTTTCTCTTGCAGCTCTGGCTAATTTAGCTGCCTCCGAAATCTCAACCTCTTCATCCACATCATCTTCACCAATCTTCTTTCTCTTTCGTTTCGAATGACCTGCGGTTGTGTCACCAATATTCATTTTCTCAAACCAATCATATTTTGGTTTTTGAATATCATAAACAGACTCTTCAGTCCCTGATTTCTTCACATTGGTGACCTTAGTGAATCTTGCCTGTTTGATCGGACTTTCTGTGGTCTTTCTCAAACCATCATCTTCTGGGATCTCAGTTCTCTGAATTGGCTCTGTCTCCTTTTCCATTTCTTTGAGTTTGTCAGACTCATGTTCGTCCTTTGATTGCTCGTCTCCCCTTGTTTCGGAACAGCAACGTCTTCCAAAACACCCTGTATTTTGCTTAGCAAAAGGAGAACCGGATGAAGTTTGTTCGTGATGTGACAACGAAGATAAGGAGTGAGGACCGGATCATCTTCTTCTACCAGGCAACGAATGTAGGTGTCGATTTTGGTGATACAGCTCCGAACAGCCTGAGTTTACGAGACAGCAGATGACAGGATCGCTGTGGTATGTTGGAGCTTAGCTTTTAAAAGTTGGATCTTTGTAGTTTTGGCAGCCAAATGATCCATTACTTCATTTTCCATTGCGAGATCATTTCGCAATTTTTCAACCTTGGCTTCAAGAGAAGAAGCCAGTTCGGAATTTTTTTTCTGAAGGTCGGAACGAAGAGTGGCGAGAGATTCTTTTTCCGTCTTAAGGGTATCTGCAAACCCTTGAATGACCTTATTCATTTTATCATTGTTGGACTGATGGGAGTCTCGGAAATCTTTCATAAACGCTAGAACATCAGTCTCCAACCTGCCAATCATTGTGGCAGTGTCGTCGATATTGGTTTTCGATTTCTCCATCACAGAGGAGAATTCATCCATGATCTTGACATTGTCAGAAATCAACTTCTCGACATGAGAATTGTGAGTTGCCAACTGGGTTTGCCAGTCGGAGGTAGAAGGACCCTGGTTTTCCTGAAGAAGCTTGTCCAATTTAGTGGACAGTTCTTGAAATTGCTCCTGCGTCATTGGAGCAGTTGGTTCAGAAGTGGTGAGGTGTACATTGAAAGGTGACTCAATGTAATCGGCCATATCATCCTGATCATTGTAAATCAGGACATCTTCATCCTCTTGTTCGGAAGGAGGGTCTGAGAATTTTGGAGAAGGGTGGGTAGAGTGCTCAGGGGATTTATGAGTTTTCGAAGTAGAGGGTGGAGATTTTGGTGGTGGTGAGTTGGGTAGAGTTGGTTTATGTGGTGGTGAGTTGGGTGGTTGACAACGCCTAGTGATATCAAGTATTTTAGGCGTTGTTGAGCCCTGTTCTTGATAAAATTATATCAAATATGTCTGGGTATTCTCACTTTTCGTGCCATGACTTGTTTGGAGAAAAAGAATAGAAACGGGGACTAAAAGCGTGCAAAAGGAAGAAGTTGGGAAGGAATGAAAAATCAAGAGAACTCGTACGCGCGCCGCGGGAATCAACCATGCGCGACGCGGGCTTAAGGCGGTGGAACACATTCAAATGCCGAAGAAACGGGAAAAGATAAGTACGCGCGCCGCGGATATCACTTATGCGCGGCGCGGTTGCGGGAAATTTGCAAGTATAAATAGATGCATTTCCAGCCGAAAACCCTAGCAAAGACCGGGTGTAAACATCGACCTTGAAGCTCTTTGACTCCAGGATTTCATTTCAGCAAGCTCACAATTGGTATTTAATGTTTTTGGATTTAATTTCCTTTTAGTAGTAAGTAGTTTTGTAGCTAAAGTCTTTGGGAGTGACAACCACTGACTTTGAGTACTTAGGTTTCTGTTTTAGAAACATTTGGTTACTGTTTTTGTGATTGGAATTCGGATTTAGTGAATGAAAAGCATTTGGTTACATTTAATCTTAGCTTTTCGGTGTTTTGGATGTTTGTGTTTGGTTTGATTGATTGATTGTGTTTTGGATATTGTTTTGGACCTTGTTAGGATTGTTTTCCTTAGCTGAAATCAGTAGCTAATTAGGTTATTTGGTAAGCATTAAACCTTGGCTAGTAACTGTTCAGTAGGACTTTAACTAGTGGTTAGTTTATGCTTTGCTTGGTTTGGCTAGTTTGGATGCCTTTGATTGCTTCTGATTCAGAGATGTACTTCTGATTTCAGAAAGTAACTAGGTCATTTGGACATAGCTTAGCTTGGCTTGAGTGTTTGATCATTGTCTCATTTGCAAGTGATAGGAAAATAGAAACCAGATCCTCCGACTATAGCTGTGACACTATTAGTTGGTAATCTCTCATCTAGTCTAACCACGAAGCTCCTGTGGATCGACCCTGACTACCGCTATACTAGTGTGTGTGTTTGGTTTTCTCTTATTTTTGACCGCACGACGACCTCTGTGCGTGTTAAATTTTGGCGCCGTTGCCGGGGAGCTGTGAGCTTAGGTTAGGTGAGTAGTAGGAACTAGTTTCTTGCTTTTTGAAATTTCATTTTAGTAAGTTTGATTTTTGATTTTTATGGGCGTGTTGCACTAGTGCATGCGTACCCGCAGGGGAAAGCAATTATCCCCATTGCAGTTTGATTCTGAGATTGAGCGTACTGCGCGCAAACTCCGTGCCCGTAGGCGTTTAAGCATCATGAATTATAGTCAAGTTAGCAGTAGTCCGGTCAGTGTTGCCCAGGAACCATCAGGTGAGGCAACGGGGATGTTCTCCATTCCCCCATTATCAGAGTTTCAGTTTGGGAGCACGAGTGCTTCTGGTGGTGCAGTTTCAGCCCCTGCACCCATACCATCATGCACTCCACCATCTATCCCACCATTCACACCCGCTTCACAACCTCAATCCACCAATCCATTTACTTCTGCTATGTCTTGGGGAGAGCCGACCCGAGATGGCACCCCAGCTCCTAGACAGCAGACACCAACATCCCAACCACAACCAGCCCTCTTTAAACCTCAACCCACATACCAATCAACCCAACCTATACACTTTCAACAACCGCCTCAGCCACGATACCATTACCCAGAGACGGAGGAAGTGTATGACGAGGAAGATGAAGGATGGGTGCCACCAGCACCACAACCACAATGGAACCGAGGGCGGGGACCTCTCAGAAGAACACCACAATATCCACCACCAGGTCAGCAGGAATACAATGATCATCTTTACGGTAACCCCGTCCAACCTTTACATTTTGCACAACCGAGACGGCAATCGGTTGCATCACATTTCCAACCGCGGGAATATGATGATTCGTCGCCGATCTATATTCCTGATAACATCGATTCGCAAGTAGAGATTAGACCTCAGTTATTAGGAATATTACCATAATATAGAGGATATAAGCAGGACGATCCCTATAATCATTTATATGAATTCTTAGCGATCGCTAATGCTAATAATCCCAGGAACACAAATAGAAATATTTTTAGGCTTAGACTGTTTCCGTTCACCCTTAAGGATAAAGCCAAATATTGGTTCACATCGTTGCCATCGAACAGCATCACTACATGGGATCAGCTCAAGGCAAAGTTCCTTCAGGAATTTTATCCAGCAAGCAAAACAACTGAAATCAGAAGAGTTATCCAAGATTTCCAGCAAAAGCCTGGAGAGGCTTTTCATAAAGCCTTTGACAGACTGAAGGAGTTGTTGCGATCTTGTCCGCATCACGAGATTCCCAGGTGGTAGTTGGTCAAGCTATTCTTCGAAGGAGTCAGTGAGACACACCAGGCCATGATAAATGCCTCATCTAGTGGGACATTTATGTGGCAGGACCCAGAGGAAGCCTGACAGTTTTTGGAGCAGTTGAGCAATGGCTCCAAAGCAAACTTTTCCACTAGGAAAACTGTAAGTACGGCGGCAGCGGTAGGAGTCGATGCTGATTGGAAAAAGGAAGTGAAAAAGGAAATCAGTGAACTAAACAAGAAGTTTGACAGACTTATGTCAACATTACAGAATTGACCGCCAAGTTCATCACAAAGAGGTCAAGGAGGACCTAAGACTCACGAGGCAAATCAAGTTTATAGCCAGGGTCAAGGCCAGCACAATAATGGATGACCCTACAGGCCATACAACCAAGGACCACAGC
Source organism: Cichorium intybus (assembly GCA_023525715.1). Classification (NCBI taxonomy): domain Eukaryota; kingdom Viridiplantae; phylum Streptophyta; class Magnoliopsida; order Asterales; family Asteraceae; genus Cichorium; species Cichorium intybus. Next base: position 97,779,537 of record CM042012.1, read on the forward strand.
AAAACTTTAGGCAAAACAACTATCAAAGTCAACCGACTAGTCAACCTAGAAACCATCAGCCTGCGAACAATGGAAACACCAACAACAACAGAGGTCCCAATAATGCCAACAACGCCCCAGGGACCCAAGAAGAGATGATAGCAAAGATGTATGATATGGTCACTGCGACACAACAACAATCTCAAGCGAATGCAAAGGCCATCGCAAATATGGAGAGACAAATAGGTCAAATGGCTGCAGACCAGCAAAAGAGAGATAGTGGCAAGTTGCCAAGTGCTACTGAAGTCAATCCTACGCATAATCAGCGCCCAGGGAAGGAACAAGTCAACACTGTTGAATCAGGATGGCGAAAGGTCACTCTGGAGGACTTGTTCGAAGTCGGGAGTGAAGTAAGACCAGGGGAAGAACGAAAGGCTTTAGAAAGCAAGGAAGGTAAAGAAGGAGGAGTTCCGGTTGAGAATGGCACTCAACCAGAAACAGATAAAGAGATCCAAAAGGAAGAGCAATCAACAATAGTAGGGATCAAACAAAAAAGGAAAAATAGGAAAGAAAAGAAAAAGCAGGAAGCACCTAGATCAACGGGACCCTTAATGAATCAACCCCTGTGGGACGAGCTTAAGGATGCCCCTGAAGACACCAGGATTCTGCAAGAAATGTGTGAACAAAATGGGAAGAGCAAAGCACCTACACCAAAAACGGTGAGATTGACTGTGAGAGCCAGCGAGGCATTATTGGGAACACTGCCCAAAAAGGAAAAGGACCCCGGATCACCATTGATCACTACAACTGTAGGGGACGTGGTTATTCGAAACACCCTATTAGATTTTGGAGCAAGTGTTAACATCTTGCCAGGATACCTGTACGACAAGTACAAAAACGAAGAAATTGAGCCAGCAGAAGTTGTACTGCAGCTGGCTGACCAATCAACTAAGGTATCTAGGGAAAAGCTAACAAATGTCATAGTCAAAGTAGGGGACTTTTTCTATCTTGTAGATTTTCTGGTCATGGAATATGAGAGTCCGGACGATGCGCCTGCGCTCATCTTAGGGCGTCCATTTTTAGCTACTGCTGGGTCAGTGATCGATTGCAAGACTCGAGATATGGATATTTTCTTCGGGACCAGGAAGAGAAGATTGAATATGTTTGGGAACCCGATATCATTACCTTCAGAGGAAAATGGCAAACCGGCAGACAGGAAAACATTAATGGAGCCAGGAATCAGGAGTAAGGAAAAGATATGGACACGTACGGGAGAGGGAGGAAAAGAGGAAATCTTAAAGGAAACCAAGCACCACCCATTGTCCGCCATCGACAAGGAACAATTGCTGGACATGATAGAGATGATGGAAGCAAGGCATCAGCAATATGAAAGAGAATCCAGAAAACAAGAGGCGAATGTTTTTGAGCTCTTGAAATCTCAACAACAATGGATCAGCGGTGTGAGTGATCGGATGACCCAACTCACATCCCTTATGACAATGATGGCCAATAATTTCATGCCAGAATACAAGCAAATGCCATCAAGAGGTCAAGAAGAAGAAGAGTCAGCTTAGGAGCAGCACGTCTGGCTGAAGACGTTAAACTTAGCGCTTGTTGGGAGGCAACCCATCGTGTCATAAGTTAGGATATATTTCTTAAAAATAAAATACAAAAAATACATCAAACTTTCTGCAGGTACTAGTGGTTTGAAATAAGTGTGGGGTCATTTGAGAAGTTTTGAAATTTTTGAAGTCCGCGCCGTGGGTATTTGAATTACGTGACGCGGGATCGTAAACCAACCCGATGCGCAGGGGTTGATTTGGTGACACGCGCGACGCGCAAAGAGCAAACCCGCGACGCTGTAAACGATCAGTCGGTTTCCTCCTTTATAAGGTAAACCGCGGCTCGCATAACCCACACGCGACTCGGAGCTCTGGTTATTGAAATTTCCTTGCGATTTTTCTTGCTTATTGTGTTTCTACTACCAAGGTATGCCATTCTAACTATCTATTGCTCGTTAAAACTAGCGATTAGGTAGTTAATTTTAGTGATTTGCCCAAAATAGTTCAAAACTTAGAATCGCTAATGCTAGCTCATAGGGTGTTTGTTTTGCCAAATGGAGACCCTAGATGAGCTAGTCGGCACGTAGGCTACCTTGTGGTGTGATTAGATTAAGTTGTAGCAGGTTAAATTGAGATTTTGGATCGGGGTTTGGAAACAGACGTACGCCGCGCCGCGCCCTTGCTCTTGGGCCGCGCCGCGGTGCGGTGGGGAAGAAAAGGACTGATTTTACAAAAAAAAAAATTGTTTTGTGCTATGTGTTTTCTTTTGCAGATGATGTTCAGATTGGACCACCCCTTCCTCCAGTTCCCCGCAGAGCTTGCCAGTTCAGTGGAGTATACTTCACGGAGAGACGCATTGACTCGTCGCCGGGTCCTTGAGGCGACAGTCATCGATCGAGATATTCTGAGGGACGCTGGGCTCTGGGGTGCGATTGAGCCATTCCTACATCGCACCTGGACCCACGAGGAGGCATCATTCACATGCCGTGGCTGGGATAGGATCATGGCCACAGACGAGGACGTGGTCTACACGGAGTTGCTGCTGGAGTTCATATCCACCATCCAGTTCGCACCTCAGGCGGGAGACCCGCGTTCCAGGCTGGTACGATTTCTTTTGGGAGGTGAGCACAGGGAGTGCAACCTTCGGGTGTTCGGGAGGCGAGTGGGGTTATACACTCCAGCGGACCTCCAGCATCGCTATTTCACCCGGTTCTTTGGGTCCTGCATTCAGGGGGAGCCGGACAGGGCTCCCAACATGGAGGTTTGGGCATCGCTGTCCAAAGTCAGATACGAGGCGGGAGCTTCCAGAGAGAGTCATCTTCGGGACCCACTTCACCGCCTCATGGACCGGATCGTCTCCACCTCCATCATGCAGCGGGAGGGAGGCGAGAAGGTGTCGGGCGACGACATGACGTACTTGTGGGTCCTCCTCGATCCATCCAGATTCCTCCACCTCCCATTCGCTCTCGCAATTGCCCTCTCCACCCACTCTATTGACGCCTCCACCAGCAGCCCGTTAGCCAGGGGGTATTTCATTACCCGCCTGGCCCGTTCTTATGGCATCCTTACTGCCCCCGTGGCAGCCTCCTTGACTGCTCTGCCTCTATCGCGCACTACAGCACGCATGTTGGAGAGGATGCGGCTCATTGAGCTGCAGCGCCCGGGGCAGTACATCCGGGCACCTACCGAGCCTCTTCAGGCACCCCAGCCTGTGTATGCTCAGCCTGGCAGGAGACGTAGGAGGCCAGAGCCGGAGCCAGAGCCCGCAGCCCCGACAGAGCCACACCAGGAGGACCTGGCAGCCAGGGTTTCCAGGATTGAGGATCAGTTAGCATGGATAGGGGAGGTACTTTTGGATTTGGCCACACAGCAGGGCCGACACCCCCGACCATTCCCAGCCAGGGCCCACGATCATGAGGCCGGACCCTCCAGGCCGCCTGGCAGTGATTGATGTATCTTTTTCTTTCTTTATTTTTATTTTTTTTAGGATATATGTACAAACTTATGACACTCTATCTGTATATTTGCGTTTATATTTTATTTCTGTCATGTGTGTTTTTAATTTGTTTGTTGAGTGATGCATGATATACCAATTTGAGAAGGAGTTGTCTCAGAAAAGTGTGGGGTCACCGTGCCCCCTCCACTTGTCTCGACCACCGGCGTGTTCACTGTAGCGCTACAACTCCAGAATACGAAATCAAGGATCTATTTGTACGCAATTATACCTGTGATATTGAGCACCAAGCAGTCTATCGTCCAAAAAGGGGTAACTCTTTCTCCCTTGTTTTGAAATAATTTTGTACAGCGGGGACGTTGTACGGTTTTAAGTGTGGGGTGTGGACGGTCGAAAGAGTAGTTTTTTTGAAATTTTTGCGGGAAATGACCAATTTTCAAAATTTTAGCAACTTTTTCAAAATTTTTAATAAATTGCAATTTTGAAATGAATGATTTATGATTGTGATAGCATTAGTATTTTTCAAGAAATACTATTTATTTGTGATCATGCTATTAGTTAGTCAAATAAGTTGAGTTTTACGAGTTTAGAAGATTGAGCTGTTTTAGGATTGGAATTTAGGAAGGAAAAGTCAATCTTTGGCCTTTGTTGTTTGAGCCGGTAGGTCTAAAATGGGTGGGTCTTATGCACCTTATCACCTAAGATCGTCTGGTCTGGGATGGTATTTCTGAAAGCTCGTTACACGGACAACATCGAAAGTCATGGACAATTCCTTAATGGCCTTTAGAATCTGAATGACTAAGTACACTTCATTGTGGACAGAAAGTTTGTAATCAAGGGTTCTCTAGAAAGCCATGAATTCCAAAGAACAACTCAATTATGTTTTCGCGAACTATTCCACTCTAACTCAAAAGAGCAATAAACTTTGAAACTGAACACAGTCAAAACTTGTTTGATTCTTTATTATAATTTGTTAAAAACTCTCTTGCTTAGGGACAAGCAAGGCACAAGTGTGGGGGGTTTGACAACGCCTAGAGATATCAAGTATTTTAGGCATTGTTGAGCCCTGTTCTTGATAAAATTATATCAAATATGTCTGGGTATTCTCACTTTTCGTGCCAGGACTTGTTTGGAGAAAAAGAATAGAAACAGGGACTAAAAGCATGCAAAAGGAAGAAGTTGGGAAGGAATGAAAAATCAAGAGAACTCGTACGCGCGCCGCGGGAATCAACCATGCGCGACGCGGTTTTAAGGCGGTGGAACACATTCAAATGCCGAAGAAACGGGAAAAGGTAAGTACGCGTGCCGCGGATTTCACTTATGCGCGGCGCGGTTGCGGGAAATTTGCAAGTATAAATAGATGCATTTCCAGCCGAAAACCCTAGCAAAGACCGGGTGTAAACATCGACCTTGAAGCTCTTTGACTCCAGGATTTCATTTCAGCAAGCTCACAATTGGTATTTTATGTTTTTGGATTTAATTTCCTTTTAGTAGTAAGTAGTTTTGTAGCTAACGTCTTTGGGAGTGAGAACCACTGACTTTGAGTACTTAGGTTTCTGTTTTAGAAACATTTGGTTACTGTTTTTGTGATTGGAATTCGGATTTAGTGAATGAAAAGGCTTTGGTTACATTTAATCTTAGTTTTTCTGTGTTTTGGATGTTTGTGTTTGGTTTGATTGATTGATTGTGTTTTGGATATTGTTTTGGACCTTGTTAGGATTGTTTTACTTAGCTGAAATCAGTAGCTAATTAGGTTATTTGGTAAGCATTAAACATTGGCTAGTAACTGTTCAGTAGGACTTTAACTAGTGGTTAGTTTATGCTTTGCTTGGTTTGGCTAGTTTGGATGCCTTTGATTGCTTCTGATTCAGAGATATACTTCTGATTTCAGAAAGTGACTAGGTCATTTGGACATAGCTTAGCTTGGCTTGAGTGTTTGATCATTGTCTCATTTTCTAGTGATAGGAAAATAGAAACCAGATCCTCCGACTATAGCTGTGACACTATTAGTTGGTAATCTCTCATCTAGTCTAACCATGAAGCTCCTGTGGATCGTCCCTGACTACCGCTATACTAGTGTGTGTGTGTTAGGTTTTCTCTTATTTTTGACCGCACGACGACCTCTGCGCGTGTCAGTGGTGTGGGTTGGTGTTTTGGGGATTTAGGGCTTTAAGGAGGTGTGGGTTTCGCAGTGGGGTCAGGAGTCGGAGTAGGAGGCCTTTGAAATGAGTCTACAATGGGATCTCCTTCATCGTTGTCATCGATGTCATCCTCTAATGGATGTGTAACATGCTGATCGTCTGAAAGATCATCTTCCGAGTGATGAGTGATGACCAGCTTCCGAAGCCTTCTGGAACGCTTAGTTGGCTTTTCCGTGTCGGAGGCGGCACATCTTCCTTTCCTTTTTACAATCTTCTTCGGATTTTCTAGCTTGTCAAAAGCTAGCTAATGCTTTTCATCAAGATTGCGAACCGCAAAGCGTGTCTTTTTGCAATAGTCAACAATGCACTTGATATCATTCGGAATGCGACTGATCATGGCCATGGGAATTGCGCCAATGAAATCAAAATCATCCGCTTTGGTTGTACTGAAGTTGATTGTTGGTAACGTGGGAATGATGGCCATAACAGAATCAGTCATGACATGAATATCATGCTTTTCAATTGCTCGTTGAACTACCAAGGACCAGAAGCGAGCACAAGAAATCTCAGTGTGTCTGAGTTTGTAGTTGACACTGTCAACGAATTGGCTCCAAAGGATAGAACCATAGTCGAGGTTGACATCATTATAGAGACCATAAAAGAATGAGTAAAACAACTTACTTGCACTGTCAGTGCCTGTTGTTCTTTCCGAGAAGCTCTTAAAGAGGATTGTGAACAGTGCATTCTAATGAGGAAGTAAACCCTTCTTAGCAAATTTTGACAGTTGAGTAATGTCACCCTTGTATCCCATTTGATAAAATAGATGAGGCAGAGTGACAGGTTGAAGAGACTTTGGATCAACCAAATCGGTGGTATCTGTAAACCCTAGAAGTTTATCAAATCTTGATTTTGAAATTTTCGTCTTCACCGAACCAACTTCAAAAGTAACAATCTCCTCCGCTTTGTTGTAGAAGGCTGTGGAGTAGGCGGCGGAGAGAAGAGAAATGGGAACGGAGGCGGATGCAGTCAAAGCTTTTGAAATTCTTGAGTATTTTAGGCACTCGATCATTGGGCGAATCGGTTCATTGTAGTGAGAAGAGTTGAGATCAATGATCAAGTTCTGGTTTGTTTTGATCTTCAACATCAGTGTTGAAGAGGTATTGTCGTTTGCTGAGGAAGAACTGGCCATTGAAGAAGACTCTGAGAGAGGGTTTGCTCTGGAGAAGATGAACGTTCTTGAGAGAGAAAGTGTTGAATGCGTAGAAGAGAGAAGGATATCTTCAAGAAACCTTAAATATCTTTTGGGAAGTAACGTGAAAAGTGAGAATCCCGATAAAGTCGATTCAGTTTCCCAAAATCTCGCTTCATGATGATGAATTGCCCCTAAAAGTCGCTTGGTCAGGCGCGTGAAAAGCGAGAAAACTGCTACCAGTAGGGTGACGTTGTAACTGACACGTCTGGATGACCTCATTCAAAATTCAAAATTTGAACCCTGTGAGTCATATGTCCAAGTCATCAATACAAGAGAACCAGAGTTAGAAAAATCAATAGCGATTTTTGTGCAAGAGAGTGCCAAAAAGATAAAGAAATAAAGCAAAATTTTTCTTGGGGATCTGTGATGTCGAAAAGACATGAAGACGGATGGATCCCGAGCAACGATCTCTTCCTTCGGAATCAAGAGAGATTCGGAAGTACTTGTGTGGTTTCCCATTGAATTATGATCAGATGATTATTAAGAATCATTGAAAGGTATCTTTTAATGTTGAGGTTTTCATTTGGGTTAGGATTGCTTCCTTCCGAATTCCGAATCGTGAGAAGTGTCCGAAATCGGAAGAAAGTACTTGTTTGATCGGTGTAGTCATTAAAACAAGTTAGGTAGGAGAAGCTTTTCTGACTAAGAAAAAATTTTGGAATCTCAAAAAAAAAATTAAAACCGAATCTTTGTGGGTAGAAATATCTTGGTTAAAGAAAATTTCATAAAGATCACGCAAAACAAAAATTGAGATTTCCAATGGAGTCCGTCAATTCCATAGGGTAATCGGATTTTTGGGTTTCATTCGGAATGGTGGTAAAGATGATTCCAAAATCATGAACACAGATTTTGTGTAACCATCAGTTTTCAGTGGTAATGCTGAAAACCTTCATAAGGGTCATAGTTATATGGAAAGGTATTGTGTGGAGAAATTATAGAAAGGTCAAGAAAGGTTGGTGAGTCTCACAGCGCATCATGGTGAAGATGATTTGCGATCTTTGACTAGAGTTTCCGAAATCATATATTGAAATTGGTTTATATTTCAATAATCATTGAGTTTCGTTTTTGGTACTTAGAAAGTGAGGTAAGAAGAATTCCGTCAAATCAAAAGAGTTACATACTAAGCACAAGACAGTAATTACGATAATTTTGGATTTTAAAAATAATAATAATAATAATAAACCTTAGAGCGCCTGCTGAAGAATGCTGACGTAGACTCAGCCATCATGAGGAGTCATTAATTGCTCAGGCGAAAAGGATGGAAACGTCCAATCGTTTTTCCAATCAGCCATCACTGCCCTAATGACACGTAATTATAGCTACAGACTCCATCATTACCCCAAAAAGTAATTTAATATCTATAATTGGGAAGCCAAACCGGTGTCATTTTTGCCTATAAAAAGAACCAACGTTAGTGGTAACAACACACTCCCAGGTAAATTACCATCAGAAAATTTGTCAAATGGCTCTTCGTCCCTACAATCGTTTTGACAAAGTGGAAGTGAAAATGCAGGATGGAGAGTACTGACACCCCTAGGTCGTCGTGCAGTCAAAAATAAAGAAAACCTAACACACACACTAGTACAGTGGTAGTCAGGGTCGATCCGCAGGAGCTTCGTGGTTAGACCAGATGACAGATTACCAACTAGTAGTGTCACGCTACAGTCGGAGGACCTGGTTTCTATGTTCTCAACTACCAACAAGCGATCACTAACCAAAGTCAAGCTAATCATAAGCCAAACACAAACATCCAGAACACCGAAAAACCAAGATTAATTGTAACCAAATGATTTCATTAACCAAAACTGAATTCCAAACATCCAAACAGTAACTAATGATGCTAAAACAGAAACCTAAAGTGCTCAAACTCAGTGGTTGTCACTCCCAAACACTTTAGCTACAAATACTACTTGCTACTAAAAAGAAATTAAATTCAAAAACATAAAATACCAATTGAGATGTTGCTGGAACGATATCATGGAGTCAAAGAGCTTCAAGGTCGATTTTACACCCGGTCTTTGCTAGGGTTTTCGGCTGTAAATGCCTCTATTTATAGTTGCAAATTTCTCGAGGCCGCGCCACGCTTTTGTGGATTTCGCGGCGCACGTACTTATCAGATCCCGTTTCTTCGGCATTTGAATGTGTTACAACGCCTTAAGCCCGCGTCGCGCGTTTCATAGATCCGCGGCGCGCGTACGTGTTTCCTTGATTTTTCATTCTTTTCCAAACTTCTTCCTTTTGCATGCTTTTAGTCCCTGTTTCCATTCTTTTCCTCCAAACAAATCCTGGCACGAAAAGTGAGAATACCAAGATATATCTGATATAATTTCATCAAGAACAGGGCTCAACAACGCCTAAAATACTTGATATCACTAGGCGTTGTCAAACACCCCACACTTGTGCCTTGCTTGTCCCCAAGCAAGAGAGTTTTTTAAAAAATTATAATAAAGACTCAAACAATTTTTGACCGTGTTCAGTTTCAAAGCTTATTGCCCTATGAGTTAGAGTGGAATAGTTTGCGAAAACATAATTGAATTGTTCTTTAGAATTCATGGCTTTCTAGAGAACCCTTGATTACAAACTTTCTGTCCACAATGAAGTTACTTACTCATTCAGATTCTAAAGGCCATTAAGGAATTGTCCATGACTTTCGATGTTGTCCGTGTAGCGAGCTTTCAGAAATACCATCCCATACCAGACGATCTTAGGTGGTAAGGTGCATAAGTCCCACCCATTTTAGACTTACCGGCTCGAACAACAAAGGCCACAAATTGACATTTCCTTCCTAAATTCCAATCCTAAAACAGCTCAATCTTCTAAACTCGTAAAAACTCAACTTATTTGACTAACTAATAGCATGATCACAAATAAACAGTATTTCTTGAAAAATACCAGTGCTATCACAATCACAAACCATTCATTTCAAAATTGCAATTTATTAAAAATTTTGAAAATTATTGCTAAAAATTGAAAATTGATCATTTCTGCAAAAATTTCAAAAAAAATTCTCTTTCGACCGTCCACACCCCACACTTAAAACCGTACAACGTCCCCGTTGTATAAAAAAATTTCAGCATAAGGGAGAAAGAGTTACCCCTGTTGGACGATAGGTTTCTTGGTGCTCAGTATCACAGGTATAATTGCGAACAAACAGATCCTTGATTTCGTATGCTGGAGTTGTAGCGCTACAGTGAACACGCCGGTGGTTGAGACAAGTGGAGGGGGCACGGTGACCCCACACTTTTCTGAGACAACTCCTTCTCAAATTGGTATATCATGCATCACTCAACAAACAAATTAAAACAAACATGACAAATAAAATATAAACAAACAAAAGATAGAGATGTGTCATAGATACAGTACATATATCCCAAAAAAAGAAAAAGAAAAAAAAGTAAGAAAAAGTACATCAATCATCACCAGGTGGCCTGGAGGGTCCAGCCTCATGATCGTAGGCCCTGGCTGGGAATGTTCGGGGGTGCTGGCCCTGCTGAGTGGCCAAATCTAGGAGTACCTCCCCGTTCCATGCCAACTGGTCCTCGATCTGAGCGACTCTAACCTCCAGGCTATGGAGGGCGGATGGGTCATCCTGCTGTGGCTGCGGCTGTGGTGCTGGCTCGGCAGGTGCCTCCCACCTCTGTCGTCTCCGGCCCGGCTGGGCATATACGGGCTGGGGTGCCTGAGGTGGCTCTGTAGGTGCCCGGATGAACTGCCCAAGACGCTGCTGCTCGATGAGCCTCATCCTCTCCAGAGTGCGCGCCGTAGTGCGAGATGGAGGTAGAGCGGTCAAGGAGGCAGCCACGGGGGCAGTAAGAATCCCATATGAACGGGCCAGGCGGGTAATGAAAAACCCCCGGGCCAGTGGACTGCTGGCTGAAGCTCCCGTCGAGTGAGTGGAGAGGGCAACTGCAAGGGCGTAGGGGAGGTGGAGGAATCGGGACGGGTCGAGGAGAGCCCAGAAGAATGTCATGTCCTCCCCGGACACCTTCTCGCCCCCCTCCCGCTGCATGATGGAGGTGGAGACGATACGGTGCATGAGGCGGTGGAGTGGGTCGCGGAGGTGGCTCTCCCTCGAGGTCCCCGCCTCGTAGATAACGTTGGACAGTGGTGTCCAATCTCCATGTTGCCGGACCTCTCCGGCTGCCCCTGGATACACGCCCCGAAGAACTGCGTGAAATGGCGATGCTGTAGGTCCGCTGGAGTGTATAACCCGACTCTCCTCCCGAACTCGCGGAGGTTGCACTCCCTCTGTGCACCTCCTAATCGAAATCGTATAATCCGAGAACATGGGTCCGTCGCCCGAGGTGCGAAGTGGATAGTGGAGAGAAACTCCAATAGCAACTCGGTGTAGACCACGTCCTCATCAGTGGCCATAATCCTGTCCCAGCCACGGCATGTGAATGATGCCTCCTCATGAGTCCAGGTGCGATGTAAGTATGGCCCGATCGCGTCCCAGAGCCCGGCGTCTCTTAGAATATCCTTGTCGATGATTGTCGCCTCGAGGACCAGGCAACTAGTCAATGCGTCTCTCCGTGAGATATACTCCGCGGAGCTAGCAAGTCCCTCGGGGAACTGAAGGAAAGGATGATCTAACCTGAACATCATCTGCAAAAATATACATAGCCACAAAAGAAAAAATTTGCAAAATTAGTCCCTTCTTCTCCACCGCACTGCGGCGCGGCTCAAGATAGAAGCGTCTCGCGGCGAGCGGCTGTTGCAAAACCCCAATCCAAACTCACAATTTAACCTGCTAAAACTCGATCCAATCATACCACAAGGTAGCCTAAGTGCCGATTAACTCATCTAGGGTCTCTATTTGGCAAAACAAACACCCTATGAGTTAGCATTGGCGATTCTAAGTTTTGAACTTTTCTAGACAGATCACTAAAATTAACTACCTAATTGCTAGTTTTAACAACTAATAGATAGTTAGAATAGCATACCATGGTAGTAGAAACAAAATGAGCAAGAAAAAATACGAGAGAAATTTGTCGATCAGAGCTCCGAGTCGTGTGAGGGTTGGTTGAGCCGCGGCTTACCTTAATATAGGAGAAAACCGACTGATCATTTCCCGCGTCGCGCATTTACTCTCTGCGCGTCGCGCGTGTCACCAAATCAACCCCTGCGCATCGGGTTGGTTTACGACCCCGCGTCGCGTAATTCGAAAACCCACGGCGCGGTCTTCAAAATTTTAAAAACTTCTCACACGACCCCAAACTTATTTTAGACCACTAATACCTGCAAAAGATCGATGTATTTTCCTAATTAAATTCTAAGAAATATAAAACCTAACCTATGACACGATGGGTTGCCTCCCAACAAGCGCTAAGTTTAACGTCTTCAGCCAGACATTGGGTCCTTCTGCAGCTACGGTGGATCGTATGCCTTCCTTCTTTGTTGATTTTGCCTTTCCACCGTCCCTTTGCTGACCCACTGCTCCTCAAACTTTCCTGGGTCGAATGGCTTGTCGGTTCTCCTGCTGCTGCCCAGTTGCTGCTTATTGATTAATTCCCGTGAGTGCTTGGAGGTAGCTTTGAACCTCCAAGCTCGATCCTTCCTTCTATATCTCTTCAAAATCACTGGCTTGAAATGAAGCGCGCCCAGTGCCGCTTCTAGTAGTTGTTCCTCACCTCGTTTGCTAGTGTCTCGCATGCTATCTTCAGGTTGCAATTTTGGCTTGCAGTACCAATAAAATTTTTCCAATCGAATGGAATCGGAAGGCAACATGTCAGGATGCTTCCATATGTCCTCATCGATGGTATTGATCACATCTAATATTCCATTCATGAATGGATCATGAGTGGTGGTAAAATCATGTTTTTTGTTTTCGAATATTAATTCGTCAGCATCAACTTCTTGGTCATCGTCCAACAGGTGGTTCGGAACCAAGAGTGAGTGACTTATTTGATTTGATGGTGGTACAAAGTCACCCATCATCAGATCATTACTTTCAAATTTCTCAAAATTTTCAAAAATTTCAGGAATTGTTGGGCTGGGGTCTGTACTGTCACTTACAGCCTCCTCCTCAACATCCTCATCAACCAAATTATCTGGTGATGGTATGGATTCACTCATCACCAGCTCGATATCATCAACATTTTCAAAAACATCAAAATCTATTGAGTCAGAGGTAGCATTGTCACCTACAACCTCTTCCTCAATAACATTTTCGACCATCTCAGTGGTCTCTTGACTTTCCCACGGTGTATGCCCTTCCATCACATATTCAGGTGATGCAAGTTCACACACATTATTATTGGTATAAAAATCACTCGCCTCCGGTTCTGGAGAAGGTGGTGAACATTTCCAAGTTTCCTCTAACCTATCTAAAGAAGCTTGCAATCTTAAAAGAGCATCAGCCTGGTCCTTCTGTTCTTGGTGAGTGTTATACCAGAGTACCCAAAGTTGGGCCCAAGTTGCAGAAATGTCAGGTTGAGATGACTCCTCAGTCCGCCATCCATTGTCATCGAATGATCTATTGTAGCAATCATCCTCGTAATAGGTGTCGGCCGGATTTTCATAATACTCATACTGATCCGGGTACATGTAATCTCCCATTATGAGGACGTACACATACCAAAAATCAGAAAACTAAAATCAAACATCAAAAATCAGAAGCTAAGTCCTACAAATCACCTAATCTAAGCTCACAGCTCCCCGGCAACGGCGCCAAAATTTGATACGCCTAGGTCGTCGTGCGGTCAAAAGTAAAGAAAACCTAACACACACACACTAGTACAGTGGTAGTCAGGGTCGATCCGCAGGAGCTTCGTGGTTAGACCAGATGACAGATTACCAACTAGTAATGTCACGCTACAGTCGGAGGACCTGGTTTCTAAGTTCTCAACTACCAACAAGCGATCACTAACCAAAGTCAAGCTAAGCATAAGCTAAACTAAACTCAAACTAACCTAGTTACTTTCTGAAATCAGAAGTGCATCTCTGAATCAGAAGCAAACAAAGGCATCCAAAACATCCAAACAATCACAAGGTATAACCTAAACCAATAGCTATAGTCCAACTGAACAAGTACTGGCCAAAGTTCAATACCTAAGCTAACCTAGTTGGCTACTGATTTTAACAAGGGAAAGCAGATCCAAACAATGTTAAAATAACATTCAAACACAAACCAATAACTAAAACCAAACACAAACATCCAGAACACCGAAAAACCAAGATTAATTGTAACCAAATGATTTCATTAACCAAAACTGAATTCCAAACATCCAAACAGTAACTAATGATGCTAAAACAGAAACCTAAAGTGCTCAAACTCAGTGGTTGTCACTCCCAAACACTTTAGTTACAAATACTACTTGCTACTAAAAAGAAATTAAATTCAAAAACATAAAATACCAATTGAGATGTTGTTGGAACGATATCCTGGAGTCAAAGAGCTTCAAGGTCGATTTTACACCCGGTCTTTGCTAGGGTTTTCGGCTGTAAATGCCTCTATTTATAGTTGCAAATTTCTTGAGGCCGCGCCGCGCTTTTGTGGATTCCGCGGCGCACGTACTTATCAGATCCTGTTTCTTCGGAATTTGAATGTGTTACACCGCCTTAAGCCCGCGTCGCGCGTTTCATAGATCTGCGGCGCGCGTACGTGTTTCCTTGATTTTTCATTATTTTCCAAACTTCTTCCTATTGCACGCTTTTAGTCCCTGTTTCCATTCTTTTCCTCCAACCAACTCCTGGCACGAAAAGTGAGAATACCAAGATATATCTGATATAAGTTCATCAAGAACAGGGCTCAACAACGCCTAAAATACTTGATATCACTAGGCGTTGTCAAGTACACGGGTGGCATCTATGGCGGAGTGATCATGTTGAGAATGGTAGACCACTGACCGTCCACACCAGTTATCCCTACTTGCAGCCTATCCCACCAAGAGTCTTGGTGGAGTACAAACAATTCGACCTTGTTGAGGTCTGGCACAGGCGGGGATGGTGGCCGGCAATGATCACTCGCACAACTCCCCACAACCAGTTCCATGTGGGACTGGCTGATGGGACTCGCCTCTTTGTGGATGAGAGTGAGGTGCGAATCCACCAAGCTTTCCATCTGGGTGATCCTCCCATGTGGCACTACTATAAACTGTAGGAAGTTGTTGTCTTTTCTTTTGATGTTCTGTACTTCCTCCCTTCAGTGATAATAAAATATGTTCTTCTTTTGCCTTCTTGATGATTCAATATCTGCAGACTTAAGCACAGGAAAAACAAGGAAAATCCAAAACAAAAAAAATAAATAAAAGGAAATATTTTTGTTGTTTTTAAAAAAAATTAAACAAAAGAGAGAACACTAATAAAAATAACACATATTTTTGTTGTTTTGTAAAAAAATTTAAACAAAAGAGAGAACACTAATAAAAATAACACATATTTTTGTTGTTTTGTAAAAAAAATTTAAACAAAAGAGAGAACACTAATAAAAATAACACATATTTTTGTCGTTTTGTAAAAAAAAATTTAAACAAAAGAGAGAACACTAATAAAAATAACACATATTTTTGTTGTTTTGTAAAAAAAATTAAGAGAAAATGTAAAGAGACTAAATATACGAAAGGATACTTTCATTTCGAATCTACTTAAGTTCAATTACGATTCCGAGGTATTCCGAATTTCGGAATCATTTGGAAGATTAGATAGATTTCGGAACAGATTAAGCTTCCATCATTCCGAGACCTTGAAGTATTATGTTGAATGTCAGTTCAGGTAGGGCCTTGGTAAAGATGTCTACTAACTGATCATTTGAACGAACAAAATGTATTTCAATGTTACCATCTTCAACATGCTCTTTAATGAAATGATATCTATGTGCAATGTGTTTGGTCTTTGAGTGTTGCACTGGATTGTGACAAATCCTAATCGCACTTTCTAAGTCATAGTAAAGAGGAATACGTTTCATGCCGATACCATAGTCTCTAAGTTGGTTTTGGATCCAAATGATCTGAGAGGTGCAAGAAACAGCGGCGATGTACTCAGCTTCAGCTGTGGAGAGTGAGACACAAGTTTGTTTTCTTGATTGCCAGCTCACGAGTTTGTCATCTAGAAGTTGACAACCTCTTGAGGTACTTTTGCGATCTAATCCACATCTCCCAAGATCTGCATCAGAAAAAGCTTGTACTAAAAATCCAGATCCTGATGGATACCATAGCCCAAGTGAGGTTGTCCTTTTTAGATATCGAAATATGTTTTTCACGGCAGTGAGATGTGGCTCTCTGGGATTAGCCTGATATCTAGCACAGTAACATACAGCAAACATAATGTCAGGTCGACTCGAAGTAAGGTAAAGAAGTGAATCTATCATTTGTCGATAAAGAGTGATGTCTGCCGCAGGTTTTTCCAGTGAAGGAGTGAGCTTAGTTCCAAAAGCCATCGGAACTTTGACTTTAGAATCACCCATCATTCCGAATTTTTCCAAAAGTGACTTGGTGTAAGCTTCTTGATTGATGAAGATCGCATCTGAACTTTGTCTGATGTTGAGGCCTAAGAAGAAGTTGATTTTCCCCATTGAGCTCATTTCAAACTTTGTCTCCATCAGTTTTCGGAATTCAGCCGTTAGGCTTGGATGAGTAGATCCGAAAATGATATCATCAACATAAATTTGAACGATCATAAGATGATTGCCTTCCTTTTTGCGAAAGAAGGTCGGATCGACGGAGCCTTGCTTGAATTTAGATTGCTTGAGGAAACGAGTCAGAGTTTCGTACCACGCTCTTGGAGCTTGCTTCAGACCATAAACTACCTTATCCAGAACGTAGCAATGATCTGGATGTTTGCTATTGACAAAGCCAGTAGGTTGTTCAACGAAGACGGTTTCTTCTAGTTCTCCATTCAGAAACGCACACTTGACATCCATCTGATAAACATCGAAACCCTTATGTGCTGCTTATGCAAGAAAGATCCGAACGGATTATAATCTAGCAACAGGTGCGAACGTTTCTTCATAATCAATCCCTTCTTCTTGACAGTAACCTTTGACTACCAATCGAGCTTTGTTCCGAATGACATTACCTTCTTTGTCTAGTTTGTTTCGGAATACCCACTTCATTCCGAGAACAGATGCCTTTTCTGGAGTCGGAACTAATCTCCATACTTTGTTGCGTTCAAACTCGTTCAACTCATCCTGCATAGCTTGGACCCAGTCAGCATGATCAAGTGCAACCTTGACCGTTTTGGGTTCGATCTTAGAGATAAACGAATGGAACATGCAAAATTCCACTTTGGAAAATAATGCAGATTGTTTTTCTTTGATCTGAGCTCGAGTAAGGACGCCGGCAGATGTTTCTCCGATAATCAGAGATTGTGGATGATCTCTTATCCATTTGAGCATTGGAGGGTAATTCGGATCATACTCAGGATTAAGTTCTGCAAAAATTTCTTCTGTTTCTGATTGAACCTCTGATTGATTATCACCGCCATTATTTTCAAACTCATTCTCCCCCTGGAAATTTGCATTAGTTCCTGTATCAAAAGTACCAGAGTTTTCTTCTTCGACAGAAGGTGTGTTTGTCTCTGTTTTAGAAGACCGACCCTCCCCCTGAATAGATGCAAAATTCTCCCCCTGGATTGGTGAATCGGAGATGTTAGTTTCAAATTCGGAAGGGCCTTGTGTAGTGTGAGTCGGAACCGGAACATCTGTAGTGGGAATGGTATGCGCAGTGATCGGAATCGGAACATCGGATGAGTTGTCTTGTGAATTTTCGTTTTCATTGACTACACTGTCAATTATTTTCATCAGCTCATCCCCTTGGTTATCTTTAGCTTTTGCTTCAGCTGACTTCTCCGTTTCGGGTTCATCAAACAAATTCATGAATTCCTCGTATAGATTCATAAGAGGAATTGTTGTTTTATTAGACTCTGGGAAGATTGCTTGTGTTTTCATTGTAGAACTCTTAGCTCTATAATTGTACATATCATCGAAGGTGATGTAGTATGTTTCTTCAATTTTCCGAGATCGTTTGTTCAGAACACGATAGGCTTTAGAGGTAAGAGAATATCCCAGAAAAATTCCTTCGTCAGCCTTTTCATCCCACTTAACTCGTTTTTCTTTCGAGTTAAAAATGAAGCACTTAGATCCAAAAACATGAAAGAATTTCACGTTTGGTTTTCTTTTGTTGAGGATTTCATAGGGAGTAAGAAGAAATCTTTTGTTGATTTTCGAGAGATTCTGAGTAAAACATGCTGTTGCGATGGCATCAGCCCAGAAGTATAAAGGAAGTTTCGCAAAAGAAAGCATTGTGCGAGCAGCCTCACATAGAGAGAGGTTGCGTCTCTCCACCACTCCATTTTATTGAGGAGTGTAGGGAGCAGAAAATTTATGAGAAATTCCTTTGTTGACAAGAAAATCATCAAGAGTTTGATTCTTAAACTTCGTGCCATTGTCACTTCTGATCATCCGAACTTGCTTTCGGAGAAGAATTTCCATCTGCTTGATGAAATTGATCATGTTGGTGGCTGCTTCGGATTTTTGCTTGAGAAAGAATACCCATGTGAATCGAGAAAAAACATCCACTACAACCAGAATGTATTTGTTGCGAGCAACACTTTCGATTGCAGATGGACCACAAAGATCGATGTGCAGAAGTTCAAGAGGTTCGATAATCTTTGTGTTGATTATTGTGGAATGACTCTTTCTACTTTGTTTTCCAAGCTCACAAGCATCACACAGGCGGTCTTTATCGTACTTGAGTAGCGGCAACCCTCGAACAAGGTCACCAAGTACAGGCTTGTTAATATCTCGAAAATTCATGTGAGATAAACGTCTATGCCACAGCCAGCTATCATCATTCGCAGCTTTTATGAGCAAGCATATGGCGGGTTTTCCTTGGATGAGTCGCATATCCAAAGGAAACATTTCTCCTCTTCGTTTTGACTTCAGAACGATCTTTTTAGATTCCTTTTCAATTAATTCGGAACCATCTTCATCAAATGAAACTCTGAGGCGAGTCCCAACTACTAATTGCGAAACACTGATTAAATTATGCTGAAGTCCTTCAACATAAGCGACTTTACGAATCGAGATTTCACCGTTTGTAATCATGCCATATCCTTTGATTTTTCCTGTCGCATTGTTCCCATAGCTAACTCTTCCTCCATTTGGCAGTGAACGATATTCTCGTAACTCTTCCTTTCTCCCTGTCATGTGACGTGAACAACCGCTATCAATATACCATTCTGAATCGTACTGTTTGTTACGTAATGCCTGCACAAATTAGAGAGATTTAGGAACCCAAACCAATGTGGGTCCATGTGAGAATTTTTGAGGAATAGGAAATATGCATGATTTTTCAACCCAAAAAGACTTTTTCTTAGGTGTTTGACCTTTCTTATTTTCAATTCTGAACACTTTTGTTTTTGTGGTTTGCCAAACTTCTTTAGCAAAGCGTGATTTTGTAGGAATAAATGTGTTTGAATATTGAAAATAATGAGCTTTCTGAATTGAAGAGTTTGCCAAATGATTCGGAAGTTTGCTTGATTGAAGGATGGGTTTTGATTCTGATTTGTTGTTTTTGAGAATTTGTTTGATTTCTGGTTCAGGGTAGATCTTGGCTTTGCCCTTTAAGTCATTGGACTTAAAGACAGGTGTAGATTCATTTGCCTTTGGGGGCGTAGAGGGTTTTGGTTTTGAAGTTGGGGTTTTCCCAGGTTTCAGAATCAGAACAGTGTTGTGTTTCTCAGATGAAATTGGCTCAGAGGGATAGTAACTTTTGTCATTTTTATTCCTCCAGAATTGTTTTCTTTCCTTCAAGTTCTTTTTGTATCTTGCATTCATCTGTTTCCTTTTGGCTATAAGCTCTTCAGGGGACTTATAATTGCGAGATGTTGAACATGTGTTAGTAACAGGTTTGAAAGTACTAGTTTTGGAATTTGACAAATGCTTTGTGCCCCATGAGCCAGGCTGCGAGAATGAGTCTTTGCGATTAAGAGATCCTGAAATATAATTGCCTCGAGACTTCCAAGAGGTCATTTCGGAAAGACCTTTGGTCTCATCGGAATTGTCGATTGGTTTGGACCAAAAGTAAGCATCACAACCATCAGAATTATCATTATCAACAAGGATTTTGAGTTCAGTGACATCTTTAGAGTTCAGGACCGGTTTAACAAAAACTTGAGTCGGGACAGTTTGTATTTTTGGAAAAACTGTGGCTTGTTCGTTTAAGACTTATGGTCCTTCATTTTCAATAATTCTTACAAAAGCTACTGAATTTTCGGAAATTAGATGTTTCTTAGAATCAGTTGAATTACTTACGAATTCCGAACAATCAATCTCATCCTCAACAGATATCTCACTTATTTCACTTTCATCAAAATCAGAAATATTCTCATTAATGGGAGTATTATCAGAATTCAATTTGGCGCATAATGAGTGAAAGTTCTTTAAGGTGGCAGTTTTAATTTCTTCTTGATCATTTTCAGAAAAATACTCTTTAACCATGTTTTTATGTTCTTTGGACTGAATGTAACTTTCAGTTTTGTCAAGTCCGATACGATAAGCTTCCGAAACATCATCAGATGAAACAATGGTTTCACACCTGTAGCATTCAGCATCGATTTCATCCTCTTTCAATTCAAGAAAGGGCAAAATCATTTTGTGTAAACCCCTGCCTATGTCACAATCGAGATGCAGTTGAGTAATGTTATTGTAAAGCCTTTTCGCAATCAAACAAAAAATATTTCTCTGTTTAACAAGAAGCAAATTATCTCTTTTAACATAAATAATATCATCTCTCGCTCTAATTAACTCATGTTCCAATGCCTCGATTCTCATTCACCTCTCCTCATTTTTATTCGATACCCTGCTCAATTGATCATTTAGGTTAGAATTACTTAGTCGTGTTCTTTTTAAACTATCACTAAAACTAGAAACAGTGAACCTAAGATCATCTAATTCTTTATCATAACTGGAAGAGCAAATATTTAATGATTTAAGAATAGAGCGTATATTGTTTACGACCGCCTCACATTCTTTAACCTGTTCCGAAACAGGCTTAGCAGCAAAACAACTTGCTGAAGTTTGACACCCATCCGTAAAGTACCTCCTGCTTTTGGAGCTGTCTGCTTTCACCATCAGGCATCGACCATGCGTTGGGTTTCTCACCTCTTCATCTTCCGAATCCGTTGACCAGACTTCAACGGCACCGTACTCACTGTGCTCCTTCACCACAAAAGTTGCCTTAACATTAGAAGCTTCATTCTTCTTCAATTCAACAATCTTCTTTGTGTAGTATGCCTCGTCTTTCACTTGCTCCTTTTTCTCAGTCTACTTTCGGAGCAGGCAGTATTTGATAAAGTGATTCTTGCCTTTGCAAAAGTGACAGTCATAACCGGAATCACCTACAAGCTTCTTCTCATCTTCATTTTTCTTTTTCTGATTATCCTCCAATATCTTCTCAGAATTGAACCCTCCCTGTCGACTTCTGTTTTTAAACTTGGAGAAGTTTTTCTTGAAGAACTTTTTGGAATTGGACACCATCAAGGCTTTTTCTTCCCTTGTGAAGTCTTCATCTGAAAAGTCAGATTCGGAGTCAGCCTCAGCAATCTTCTTTCCCGCTGCAACTAGAGCAAGAGAAGCCATACTAGCAGTTGCTTTAGCTTCCGAAGTAATTTCCTTTTCATGGGACTTAAGAATCCCCAAGACTTTGGCAAGAGAATAGTTTTTAAACTATTCATGAGCCTTGATTGTTGAGACGATGGCCTTCCACTCCGATCGAAGACTATTTAGAAAGGTGACTTTTTGCTCAATCACAGTTCGAGCAATTTTGTATTTCAGCAACCGACTTAGAAGATGGTTGTAGCGATTGAAAGTCTGTGTCAGAGTTTCCTCTGGACCTTGTTCAAAAGATCCGAAATTAGAAAGAAGAGTGGTTTGAACTGAGTGCTCTAGATCAGCATCTCCATAGTACAATTCTTGTAACCTATCCCATATCTCCTTTGCTGTTTCACAGGAGCTTACTAAGCGAAGTGTATCTGCTTGAAGAGCAAATCGAATAATCCTGAATGCCTTGATATTGCACATCAGTTTATCCTTTTCGTCTTGTGGGATATTTGTGTGAGTGTGAAGAAGATCATTATATTCTTTTAGGGTTTTGATAACCCTCCTTGTGGTTGTGTGAGCGAATGTTTCTTCAGTGATGGCTTGCTATATGGTTGCTCCATGTTCTTCTATGCCAAGAACATAATCTTCAAAGTACAGAGCCCATACCTCATATTCTTGAGTGAAAAGAATTGGAGTCCTGGTGGTGGATCCAATGCTGCTGGACAGATTTAATGACTGAGTGTGCAGATCATCGTAAGCCATGTGAACTTTCTTAAGGTTTGAATCAGAAGTGTATCTTTGAATTGAGAAAAAGTTCTAAGAGAAAGATCAAGATCTGATATCTAAAATCGATTAAGACGATAAAGATAATTAGAGATAGATCTACATACAGAAGCTTAAAAGTTTGACTGAACTGATTAGAAAGAATTACACAAACTCCTGCTCTGATACCAATTGTTGAAACATGAATGAGTAGGATCAAGATTCAAGTAAAGCGGAAAATATAACAGTAAACAAGAACACGTAAAATGTAGAACTGATGTCGAAAGATTATATTGGAACTCAAGAACAATTCCAAGAGAACTATTCTGTATGAGTGTCGTAAAAGAAGATTACAAAAGTTAACCCTAATTAGGGTACATGCAAACTATAAATATGAAAACTAAGTATGGAATGACAGACCCATTCCATAACTGATTAACTAATCTAAAGGCGCTAAATCAGGCTATAAATCCGATCCGCATTTTGACTCAATTTTATTAATGACTCAACAAAAGCAAAAGAAAACTTCGCTACACTTTCAATTCCCTTAGCATAAATTTTCATTTTGCAAATTTTCTGATTGATTGAAAATTTCGGTATATGTTCACTACTAAACTTTCCGTATGTTATAGAAGTCATTGATTTTAGTATAACCATAGACATTGACTTTTTCGGTATGCTTAATGAATTTCGGTACCAGCTACTATTGGATTAGGTGTCTAAGCCATGACTAATAATTAGTATTTATCTAATTAATAATAGCATAGTCCATTTGGGTTGCCCTCATAGTTGGAGGATTGGCAGAAAGTCCGGTAGAGAAAAAGATTGATTTATTATGTGATTAATAAATCAATAGAAGTTAAATAAATAGTTTATTAATATATTTAAGTGATAATATATTAATTAGAAACTATAACAATTAATTAGAATTTTTTCTGGAATTAATTGGAATTAATTTGGGAGTTAAATTGATTAATTAAAGGTGCAGGGACTAAAACTGTAATTATTCGATAGTTGAGTAAGTGGCAGTGTGAGTGACCATGTGGTGGTCGAAAATATATATATAGATATATATATTTTAGAGATATATATATATACTACAGATAAATGGTGTTTGAATGATTAAACTAATAGTTTATCTTAATTCGAATTCAAAAAGGCTTATCTGTAACGATTATCTGATCACCACATGGAGGCTATAAATAGGGAGGCTCTCCCTAAACCCTAGACCACGAATTTTGACTCTTTCTCTCTAGAATTTTCGGCCAAGAGCTCAGCTAAGGGTGTGACTGCATTTGAGGCAAGAGATTTATGTTGCTTTGCTTCCAAGATTCATTTTAAGGTTGGTTTTTCTTGATCTTTCTTTTAGTTTATCTTTTCTGGCCTTCTAGGATATGTTATATGTTTAATTAGAAGAAAACCTAGATCTATATAGGTTGCATGTGAACTTAGGAATGTTAGTTCATAGTTGCAGAAAAACCTTACAGTGGTATCAGAGCTATTTGGTGTGTTTTCTTGTTAAATTGTTATAACTGTATCCTGTAAATTAGGGTTTATTGTTTCTAAACCCTAATGTGGCCGTTTTGAATATTAGGGTTAGGGTTTCGAAAAACCCTGGCCCCTCCCTCCTGCTTGGCGTGAAAAAGGGACTGGTTTTGTAGGCTTTCTATTTTTGGAAACTTTAATTGTTTAAATAGATAAAACCTTAAACCTTTATCCTAAAATTCGAAAATTAGGGGATAAGGATAGGTTTAAATTAATTTGATTATTTTGTGACACCTATCTGCAAAATTAATTAATTTAAATAATTGTTTATTTAAAAGATAATTAATAGAATTTAATTAATTTCGATTTAAATGGTTTAAATTCCGAATATTAATAGATAAAATCTATAAATATTTTAAGAGGTTTAAAATATCAAATTTAATTAATTTAATTAATTGGTTAATTAAAAGATAATTAAATCGGCTTTAAATGGTTTAATTTAATTTTAAATTTAATAGCTTAAATCGACAATAAATTAAAAGATAAACCAGAAACAATTTTTTAAAGGTTTAAAAAATTACATCTTATATATATTATAATTAGAAAGTTATTGTTATATGTATAAGATTAAAATGGTTAGTCAAATCATTAGTAGGCCTCATTCACGAAGCTGGTCTATAAGGTGGGTATAAGGAGACTGCCTATAAAATGGCGGTCGAATGGGTGAACACTTTCGCCCACCGCTCGCCTGATCAGTGGAGGGTCGTTAGCCGAACAGGTTTGATAGGACCGCCTGATAATCACTAAAAGTATAATGATTCAAAGTACTAGAACACTTAATAAAACCCAAATCTATTTACTTTAGGGAAAATGTGAATTGGTGCTAATCCATGAAATTGCACATTGCACTTTATGAAACATTGGTGGAGCGTGTGTGGTTTACCGGCACGCCAATAGGGGTTCATAAAGAGTTGCGATGGGTTTCCCGGGTATTATCATTGTTGATGGAGCGTGTGTGGTTTACCGGCACATCAATTAGAGATGATAATTAACCCGAGAGTACCAAGCTAATTTGCATGGTTATTCACATCCAGTTTGTGATCCTCGGCATCCCAGTCACAAACAGTGGAGCACATCCGAGATTAAACATGCCATTGAAAAGTTTAATGAATCTCAACAGATCTAGGAATTTCATAAGATGAAATTGATAAGTGCTTATCTACCTTAATGACCATTATGTTGTGATTACGGCATCCCTCTTCACACCATAATTGGGGTATTTTGGATCCTAGCCTTATTAAATAACATATTGGGTAATTATTTAAAAGGGACCAATTAAACTAATAAATTCTACTTTCTCTTATAGATGTCAAGTGTCAATTCTCCTCCTTCACCCATTTCTGAAAGCATCATAATGCACCTGCTAAATATGGAAAGGCTGACAGGTCTGAACTGTAAAGAATGGCTTCGCAATTGGAGACTGGCTCTCGGCATTGCTGGCAAGCTACATCTCACTGAGTATCCGATCCCAGTTCCACCGGAACAAGTCATCATAAAAGGTTCTTATGATGAATCCAAAGAGATTCGTGACCTCATGCTATCAACCATTGACCCCGAGTTCCGCAAGGATTTTGAATCCTTGGGGCCATATGAGTTAATGCAACTGGTTGAGGAAAAGTTCCAGAAACCAGTTGAAGAGGAACGAACCAGGATCTTCAAAAGACTTGCAGAGTGCAAGCTAAAAGCAGGAAGTAGCGTCAATTCGCATGTTCTTCAGATTGAAGCGTACATAGGCGAGTTGCATAAACTTGGTTATTCCATGAGTCAGGAAGAGAGTGTTAACATTCTGCTCGCTTCGCTGACAAATGAGTACGATCTGTTCATTCATACGTATAGAAAGGAAGACCAGAAAAAGACCCTTATGGAAATGCGTCCACTGTTGACTTTATACGAGTCACTCTTGGACAGGCATAGCTCCAATGGCTCAACTACTTCTAGATTAAGTCCAGTGAAGAGACATAACAAGAAACGGTCAAGATCAACTGGACATGTCTCAAACTGGGAATCCACTAATTCGGATACAGTCACGGAAAGATTGGAAGACGCTCCAACACTTTTGAAAGCTCAGGTATATCTAAAAACCTCAAAATTCCTGTTCCAATATTTCTTGATACATAATGTGATAGTCATATTTTGGTTGATACGCAGGGAATCAAGAAGGCACGGGACTCTGTCGCATAGGAGCACATTTGGATTGGATCTCCGGCTCGTGCAGTTTTGAAGTTTAGATAGATATTAGAACATTGTTATTAATCTTTAGATGCATTTTTCACATTGTCTATTACATTGTTCAAGGATTTTTTTTTTATTATTTTTAATAAAATTGTCATATTTTCTTTTAACACCTGTTGTTTGAAATTATCCTTGAAATGTTATATGAATGTGTTGAATGTATAATTAGTAGTAACTTGAATGTTGATGCATCCAAAGTGTTTGGATTCAAGAATTGTGTCATTTATGATTGTTAATACAAATGTTATAAGAATCAATTCAACCACAGGTCCAGTTGGACAGGACCTTGGAATCATTTGACTTAGAGTCACTTGATGAATTGATTTCTTAATGTGTCAAGAAATGAATCAACCAAAGGTCCAGTTGGACAGGACTTTGGAATCATCTGACTTGGAGCCAGATGATGATTAAGTTTTTTTTATAAAGCACATGTGGCAAGAAATGAATCACCCAAAGATCCAGAGGATAGGATTTTGGAATCAGCTGACTTAGAGTCAACTGAAGATTGCAAGTCTTGAACAAAGTCATAAGTTTACATAGATATGTAAAGGACATTGAGTTTAAGAGCAACGGACACACCTGTTGTTGTGTAGAATCTTGATATAGAACACAATTATTTGTACTTCACGATATTCATCATTCGGTATGACGAATATGAGATTGCTAATCTGGATAAGCAATTGAATTAAAACCTCAAACAGTTCAAGGACTTCAAAGGAAGTACAAGTTCCACAGAACCTGAGCGATAACATAAACTAAGAAAAAGATTTCACAGTTCATTCTCTTCCAAGAATATTAATGGTTATAATGTGTCTTAGGGAAGATAATGGAGCATTGGTCGAAACAGTTCGATCCTCGGTGTATGAGATACATTGCCAATTAGTTTCCAATAAGATGAACACTATACTAGTCAGTCCGTATAAACCATACTCCGACCACATCCTAGACTAAGTAGGTCTTGCAAACACTGCCTGAAATGTAAAGCTTGGATTATCCCACTTGTACATAGAAAGTCCAGGGTCTTGTAGTGTCCATCTGAACCTCATGACCAGCTGAACTTGATCAGCATTGTCGTTTCATTAGCTATCCTACTGTAACTAAAGAGCTCTTTTAGAAAGAACTCATGGTCCAAGGAAACAGTGGGAGTTGGGAGAGTCCTAAATGAGTTTAGGATTAGCAATGAAAGAACCTTTTAGTCATCACTAGGCTTGGAGTAGAAATCAGATTTCTGCTTTACAACTGACATTATCTCCTCTTAACCAGTAGTATTGATCACCATCATAAGTAGTTGTGATCAGGGTGACATACTGAATGGTGGTAAAACACTGCAGTTGGTACGGATTTATAATCCGACTACTTGGAAGCATTGGTGAGCCAGGTTGCTGCCAAACAAGAGAACCTTACGGCGAGACACAGTCTATGTGAAAATTTGATTGATTTAACACCTGGTCTAAAAACCAATGGGAGTAACTGAATCATCAAAAGAAAGCAACATGGACAGATACATACCTTCAGAACATCTGGTTGAGTGAGACGATGCTCAGAGTCAAGTAATTGATTCCGAGAGAAGTAATCTCAATAGAGGATGGAATCCGAAAGGATACTGTACGGTACATTGTGAATCGTTAGTGGAGCGCGCGTGGATCACCGGCACACTAATAGGGACTCACAAAGAATGTCCCAGTACAAAGGTAAATAGGCCCGGGATTTCCCAACGGGCATCTCGCGGGAAAGGATATTCAAATTCCCAAAATAAGCCAAAGGATTGGATTTTGAGAAAGGGCTGAAAGACTTCCATTAAAATGTCAGAATGGTTTGGATTCTCAAAATGTACCATAAGTCCTGGATTTTGTGAATAGTCTATAACCATGTCAAAGCCAGTGGGAGTCGCCGTTATCTACTATCTCCATACGTGGGATAAATAATGGTTCCAGGAAACGTCTATTTTCATTACAAAGTGTAATGACTTGGTGTTAAGAGACGGATCGCTATGAAAGCCTTAATAGAAATACGGCATACTCAGGTGGTTGTAAACGATTGTGAGATCCAGATTCTGCCAAGATGATCTTGATGAGATTCAAGATGCATAGACTTAGGAAAGGTTTTTCTTATCATTGCAAAGTGTGATGACTTGGCATGAAAGAAATAAAGAAGGTGCAACATACTCATGTAATTCACAGTCATCTATTGGAAAGATGAAATCGCCAGCATAGACCTAGCCATTGATAGTCTTTCGAAAATCATGACACAAGGATTAAAAACAATCCTTGGATTCCGAAAGGGTTTGGAATAGGATTAGATCGGGTTCCACAAGTTTTGGATCGATCATAAAGTCATGAACATGTCCTGATAACTTAATGCTTAGGGTATAGTAAGTTGGATTCAGGACATTGCCCGACTAGGAATACTGGATGGATTGGTTGAACTCAAGTGAGAATTCATTAGGAAATGATTAGGGTGAAAGTGATAGTATTAATTTGAATGATTTCAAAGTGGTAATTATTAACGTCGGGACATGATGTTAAAGGACTTCATGGTTAAAGAATCTCGTTGGTATTATGATGGAGCGCGTGTGGTTCACCGGCACATCATAATGCCTCGAAATAGTCTTAGGGTGCAGTCAAGTAGACTAAAGACCCCAGAACCATAGGAAGTCACAGTACACATTACCAGAATTGAGTTAGGAGAGAAATTGACAGGATAACATATTGAGATGTTATTGGATGAGCATCCGATTGGATCATCTGCAATAAAATGTACAAGTATAAGATACTTTGGATACATAGAAAGAGTGTAAGGTTCATAAAGACATAGATGTAAAATTAGAATTGAAAGTTTAAAAGAAATTTTTGAAACCGATAATAGGTTATGACAAGACCAGACTTGGTGATTACCTTGTGGAGACTTGGTAATTAGCAGGAGTAGCTGCCAGTCAGATCTTTATGTTTCACTTTTGCATGTTTTACTTCCCGAATAATTTAATTATTCAGATAGGTCCACAGTCGCTCATACTTTGGGAAGTAAGTGTTGAATCAAGACTGTCATGAATTGGTTTGTAGACTGTCTAAGGAGTTAGACATAGCAATAAGATTGCTACAACATTCATGAGTACTTAGAAATAGAGATTTAAGTATTGGATAAACCCACGCTCAATAGATTGCTTCATGGATTATATCACAAGCAATGTTGAGACGATAATATCTTATGATCTTGAAGTGGAGAGATATGAGTTATAATTTACAAGGCAGTTGTTCATTGATAATACGAAAAAGCATCGGTAACTCGATGTTATAAAACGTGTTGTTGTGAATGATTTGACTGGTAAAAGATATAAGCATATAAGTCAAAGCTTATTCGATCCTTGACCATGATAGGAAACAGATATCTGTAGGCCTCTCGATGATTTTGAAGTTGACTAAAGTGCTGGCCAGCCTGGACTAAATTGATGTGTTCAATTAGATGTTCTAAAGTCATAAGCAAAATCGGAAATCGGGGAACAGAGAATCGGACAGAGATTGATCTCAATCCATGTCTCGTGTCTGAAAATATCTTGTTGAACGAAGGATCATATGATCACTTATCGTTGGACAGAACTGACTAGGTCAGAGTTTGGCAGCGGTTTCTAGGAAGCTACAGTTGCTAAATTAATTAGAGGGTAAATTGGTAATTTTAGTCATTGACTTATCCAAGTGGGAGACTGTTGGATTAGGTGTCTAAGCCATGACTAATAATTAGTATTTATCTAATTAATAATAGCATAGTCCATTTGGGTTGCCCTCATAGTTGGAGGATTGGCAGAAAGTCCGGTAGAGAGAAAAATTGATTTATTATGTGATTAATAAATCAATAGAAGTTAAATAAATAGTTTATTAATATATTTAAGTGATAATATATTAATTAGAAACTATAAGAATTAATTAGAAATTTTTCTGGAATTAATTGGAATTAATTTGGGAGTTAAATTGATTAATTAAAGGTGCAGGGACTAAAACTATAATTATTCGATAGTTGAGTAAGTGGCAGTGTGAGTGACCATGTGGTGGTCGAAAATATATATATAGATATATATTTTTTAGAGATATATATATATATATATATATATATATATATATATATATATATATATATATATATATATATATATATATATATATATATATATATATATATATATACTACAGATAAATGGTGTTTGAATGATTAAAATAATAGTTTATCTTAATTCGAATTCAAAAAGGCTTATCTGTAACGATTATCTGATCACCACATGGAGGCTATAAATAGGGAGGCTCTCCCTAAACCCTAGACCACGAATTTTGACTCTTTCTCTCTAGAATTTTCGGCCAAGAGCTCAGCTAAGGGTGTGACTGCATTTGAGGCAAGAGATTTCTGTTGCTTTGCTTCCAAGATTCATTTTAAGGTTGGTTTTTCTTGATCTTTCTTTTAGTTTATCTTTTCTGGCCTTCTAGGATATGTTATATGTTTAATTAGAAGAAAACCTAGATCTATATAGGTTGCATGTGAACTTAGGAATGTTAGTTCATAGTTGCAGAAAAACCTTACAGCTACTGCATCTTAAATTTCGGTATCACAAGAATGACATGATTTTCGGTATCACACTTCTCATTCACCAGACTTTCTGTTTAGATCAAATTTCAGTAATCCTTACTAAAAAAAACCATTTTTCGGCACATCAATGATAACTCATTTTTGGTACAATACATTACTTATTTTCTAATAAGTCACAACAAAATGCCATGTTAATCAACTTGCTGATCATCGTTATTGGCATTTTGGAAATCCAAATTTTTATTTGGTTGAATTGTTTAAATATTTGATTTATATCAATTTGCAAAACAAAAATCCATGATTTTTGGAAATCCAAAATAAGTCTTTTGGTCATGAATTGTGCATCTATGTGATTGCATTTAATTCTGTTAACCAAGGTATGTGTTGCCTAAGGATTGTGTTTCCCCTTATAAGTTATCTAATGTTTTGTTTACATCCAGACTTTTACTACTTGGGAGCTTCATAACTTCGAGTCAGAGGCGGAAAATAGAATTCGCCGATAAGAGAGGCCAAAAAAGAGAATGAGCCCACAAAAGAAACCAAAAAAGATACACCAACTACCATCCCAGTGTCTACTGCCGGTTTATTTAGGCAGTGGAGATTCAATGTTGCAATCAAAGCCCAAACCAATACAGAAGCGAAATTAAAGGCCCGATTTGAAATAAGGAATGCCAATCTTCTGCTCCTTGAGCAAATGGGTCCTTCATCGGATTTGGACACCGATGAAAAGAAACAAGAAAGAAGTCGTCTTGAAAATGAAGTCGCAGACATTCACAAATTTCTGTCCTTTGAAATTTCCAAGATAGTTGACGACTCAGGTTACGTTTTTGATGAAAGTGAACAAGAATGGGACAACATGGCCACTCACATCGCTCTATTAACTTGGAACCGTTTCCTTGCGAAGGAAGCCAAAAAGACTCAACCAAAATTTACAAAGCCAGTATCTGAACCGATAATTCAAGAACCCGATTCACCCTCCAAAATTCTCCATGCAACACTCAAAAATCCATCACACTCTTCACCGATCCAACAAGACTCTCCTCCAGCTGAGTCAGGAGAACGTATTCGCTTCTCGGATACAACTTCAAAAAATTTCAAAGAATCTAATCTTGGTACAGATCAGGAGCTCAACAAACCGATATTCACCAAAGTTCTCGACATCGACTTCAGTGAATCAAACTCCACTTCTGATCTGAAATTTGGTTCTGATGCTACTTCTAACAAAGAAACAACCGAGATTCCTCCTCCCAAATCTTTGGTGCCTCAGACCGAAGATCGAGAACTACATAGCAAGATTGATTCATTAATCATTTTAGTGACAGAGTTGAAAGCATCCCAATCTCAGGATGCTTTGATAAAGGAAATTTCGGATCTCAAGCAAAAGGTTGAAAATTTTGAGAAGAAAGAGTTGGTAATGGATGATGCGGTGAAAGAATCCATCTCAGAAGGGTTAAAAGAAATTGATGATAAAAGACAACAGGATGTAGAAGCAAAAGAAATTGATGATAAAAGACAACAGGATGCAGAAGCTCTGGTGAAAAGAGCTCAAGAGATGATGACATCGGTCTAAGAAGTTGCTAAGGACCTCGAGAGTTTAAACTCCGGTATTTCTGACATAATAATGGGTTTGTTTGATGATGTCGAAAAATACCTCAAAGGTGTTTTTAGAGAAAATGAGTCCCTTCGAGCAACTCATGTTTTGCTCCTTCAACTTCTCACCATAACCGTTAAGAAAATATATGTATACATTCATGGCCCAATCAATGCATTGAAAGTGGCAACGAGCCAAATGTTAGAAACTATGGATACATTCAAAGACATTAGTTCGAAATCTATATATTCCATTACTGTAGATATTCAAAACTATTCGAAGAATGATATAGCCAAGCTGGAATCAATCTTGTTGCACCTACCTGTGACACCTTCAATAGCCAAAGAAGCCCCAGGAGGGGGAAAGGTGCCCGAAATTGTCATCGATGATGATTCCAGTGAAGAAAGAGAGAAAGTTGAAGACGAGAAGAATGTTCAAGATGATGAACCACCCGAAACCTCCCAAAAAACTGCTAAGGACACTCCGAAAATTCCAACTCCTCCCCTTCACCAAAACCTACTCCGAAAATTCCACTTCCTCCTCCTTCACCAAAATCCACCTCAAAATCCCCTCTAAAAACTCCACATCATGTTCCTTAATAGACCGGTCAAAGGCTTGAGTACTCTCCAATAAAACCTTCGGATGATCCGGTTATTCAAATCGCCAAAAGTGAATATTTCACGTCGCGCATTGCTTAAAACCGCGGCGCGTCTTATCTTTTTATCCCCGTTTTTTGTACTTTGAATTTCAACTCATCGCCTGATCTTTGGCTATCCGCGACGCGCATGACTTCTATTCGCGGCGCGCGTACGTATTCGACTGAAATGGTCTTTATCTAGAACTTCTTCATTTTGTCCACTTTTAGTCCTTGTTTTTATCTTTTTCTTGCATACAAGCACTTGACATAAAAGTAAGCAATACAATGAACTATACGATATAATTTCACAAAGAATAGGGCCTAACAACGACTAAAATACTTGATATTGATAGGTGTTGTCAAACACCCCACACTTGTGCCTTGCTTGTCCCCAAGCAAGAGAGTTTTTAACAAATTATAATTAAGACTCAAACATTTTTAATGCTTTTAGTTTCAAAGCATATTGTTTCTAAAAGTTAGGCTAAAAATTGATTTTTAAGAAAAATGACTAGAATACCCTTTGGAATTCACGACTTTCTAAAGAACCTTTGATTACAAATTTTCAGTCCACAAAAAAAGTGTACATACTCATTCAGATTCTAAAGGCCGCTAAAGAAATGCCCATGACTTTCGATGTTGTCCGTGTAACGAGCTTTCAGAAATACTATCCCAGACTAGACGATCTTAGGTAGTAAGGTGCATAAATGCCCTTTTAGGGCCACCCTTTTCGGACCTACCAACTTTAACAACAAAGGTCACTGATTGACGTTTCCTTCCTAAATTCCAATCCGAAAATATTCTAAATCTACAATTTTCTAACTCTTAAAACTCAACTTATTTGACTAAATAATAGCATGCTAACAACTAAGCAGTATCTCTTGAAAAATACTTATGCTATAACATTCAAAAGCTATTCGTTTCAAAATTACAATCTCTTAAAAAAATTTGAAAAATTGCTAAAATTTTTGAAAATTACTCGTTTTCTGCAAAAATTTCAAAAATTAAACTATTTCGACAGTCCACACCCCACACTTAAAATCGTACAACGTCCCCGTTGTACATAAAATATTTCAGAATAAGGGAGAAAGAGTTACCCCTTTAGACGGTAGACTGCTTGTTGGAACTAAATTGTCACAGGATAAAAAAACGCATACATCATGATTCAGATTCCCAGAGTTGTGGTGCAACAATGAACACATCGGTAAATGGCAAGTGTAGGGGTTCAATGACCCCACACTTGCGTGAGAAAACTCCTCAGTAGATTTCCATTGGTACTTGCATTTAGACAATTATGATAGTCTAGCTGCACAGTACGAAGATGATTTGTATCAAGAAGTTAAGGCTGAAATGGAAGCTTCTCCTGAAGGGTCTAGCCAACCCAAGCTATCAAGGTTCTTTGATCTTCGGCCCCTTAACAACCAAGACTTCAAACCGGTGGAATCTTATGCTCCTCGTGCAAATGTCAAATTCAGCTTGGATATTCCTCTAACACTCAATGGCGAGAAATATTTCATCTTATTAAATCCCAATCCCTCAATTCTGAAAAATCGAAGGGATGTGGAATTGAAACTAAGGATTCAAGACTTTCACCACATGCTCACTCTACCGATAAATCGCGTTCGGAATACAGAAACAATTATCAGAGTGAGAGAAATCAAGAGGAGGAAATTCCAAAGATCAAACTTCTATGAGCATGTGTTGCTAAGGAAAGGGAAAGACATGATTTTTACAGAAGTTGATTTCAAGAATATGAACACCGAAGATCTGTATACAATCATGATGAGGCTTATGCCGAAAATCGAGAAAAGCACTGACATCAAGGAAGCTTACCTAGCTGTCTGAAGATCTTTGAAACAATTAACTATTGAGTTTATGAAAGCAGATGGTGAATTGTACCGAGAAGTTAGTGAAAAACAATACACCCATATCATAGACACTTCTACTCCTGACTCAAGAGCTGATTGGTTTCTAGGCACGACAAATGACCCCGTCCTCGGCATCGTCCACAAATCGAAAGTCTTCACAGGCAGAAGCTTTTTTAGGATCGATGATATGAGAAAAGCTACAAGAGAATATCTGACCAAGTGCATTGATGTTGTGTCAAAGTCAAAGTTCACAAAGATGAGGTCAACAACGAAATTGTGATACGGGTGGAATGGATGCTTGCAGTTAAGAAAATTATGGTTGAGAGTTTGGAGATTGGTCGTGGATGATAAGTTTTAATGAAGATTGGAAGAAAACCCCTCAGTTGGTCACCGAAGGGGGAATTGTTAATGTTAAAGAGTCGTTGACAAACTCGTGGTTTTTGGTGATGTATTTGTGATGAACAATATTCAAATATCTTTTGATGTATGTTCTTTATGTAACTGCTGAAAGTATTTTAGTTATCAATAAACATACATTATCATCAATACTTGTGTTTATAATGATATTATGAATCCGAGATTTGGAATACCAGAATTCACTCATGAATTTCGGACTGAGCTACAAACCCATTGATACTTAGAAGATTTACAAGTTCAGAAGATAAGTCAAGAAGACACCGAAATTCACACATGAATTTCGGTATAGAAGAATTCGGTTTAGCAACTCCTGAAGACATCAGAAGATCCTAGTTCAGCAAATTCCCATATCGAAGATTGTCCCTAATCTTCGGTTCACCTCAATAGACTATTTCATGATAAGAGTTCAAGACAAATGAAGATAAAGACAAAAGACAAGAAGATCCGTTTATATAGTATAGTTAGGCTAGTCACTTCCTGTTCTCTAAAGTTGCATGGCACATGTACTGTTTAGATAGAGAATAATCAATCTTAGGCCAACCTAGTCTGACTTTATACTATTAACCATAGAATTATACGGAATGAAGTGGTCTGTAGTTCATTCTATCCTTAGGTCTTTGTCTAGTGGGAACTCTCCTTGCACTATAAAATGAGAGTTCCACCAGCTTTTATATTTATGGTTTGGAAAACTCATCTATAACTCTCTTTCTATAAAATACAAATCTTCCATTCCATCAAGTCTCTGTTCTTAATATTTCTATCTATGTTCTTCCTTTGCTACATTTAATTATTGCATTTTGATCTGTAAGTCTTTCATATTCTGCACTTTAACTTGTTTGTATTAATTATTGTTGAGCATCGATCTCTTAAAGTATTTATCAAGTTTTTGAACTTGTCCACATTCCGCCTTTTACTTTCAACAAATTTTCTTCTTTTTTTCAAGTACATTGTAATTTTTATGTGTCGTATTCAAAAGATGGTGATTTGGTCTTTAAGAGAATAAAATAAAGTGAGTTGTGGCGAAATATAAGATATATTGTTGGTGTATTAGTGTGTTTTATATATATATATATATATATATATATATATATATATATATATATATATATATATATATATATATATATATATATATATATATATATATATATATATATATATATATATATATATATATATATATATATATATATATATATATAACAATAAAAACATTGTTATTCTTATCTATACTCCAACTAACTGCTAACAGATGTATTTCAATTTCACTTAACCTACACACTTCAAAGTGGATAATATATTTGAAAATTTAATTTTCTATGAGAACTAGCATAAAGATATCATTTGCAATTTATATGTCACACATGTTAGTGCTAAAATTCAGAAATTTATAACTTATTTTGAAGAAAATAAACTGATGTCTTAGTGACATAAATTATGGAAGAAGTGCGAAGAAGATTCATACTAGATGTGCTTCTTCTTCAAGGTCGCAAGACAACAAAGATAGTTGATAGTATTGTAATCCTGCTCATAAAAATGATGGAACTAGGTTCCTTAATTTCACTTTACCCGTGGATCCATTCTAGTACCCATAATAAGGTGTTTAGAGTACTATAGTGCGAAGAAATTAAAATTTTCCTTCTCAGATTAATAAAAGTGGGGTTGTGCGTAAAAGAAAATACTAAACCAATATAGAAGAAAATGGGAAAAAAGTGAGTTTATTTACATGTTGCCAGAGAGATAGTATACGTCACTTGGAAAGCACCCCTCCTACCCCCAACCCACCCATTCTTCATTTTCTTTACAAGGCAAGGCTGAACAGACTATGAGTATGTGAGAATTGGTCGGTCAAGATAATAATACATAGATAAGACGCATATTTGAGAATACTGAAGAATCAAGTTTCATGATTTGAAGGGTGAGAATATCAAGTCTCAAGAGACAATAAAGCATGCAGGTATCAAATTTAGTATGTTAGTTATGTGATGTAATGATATAGCTACATATTATACCTTGCTACTATGAAATTGATCTCTCTTTTTTGGTATATATGAAGATGTATCATCATCATAAAGAAAAGAAAATTCATTCTTCATCAAGGATGTCGATTACACCAGAAAGACATTTGTTTCTGCAAGGTAGGGCAATTTGGGACATGTTTTATCAACTTATGTTAAGCCTAGACTGAAATGGATACCAGATCTCCATGAACAGCTCAAAGAAGCGGCTAACCAACTTGGAGGAGCAAATAGTAAGTGCATGTCGTAAAAGTTGTGTAAAGAAAAAAATGAAGCGAAATAAACTTCTCAATCTTTGCTTTGTATTTTGTAACAGAAGCTACTCTAAAAATAAGCTTTGAAACTAATGGGAATTCAAGGGCATACTTTGTACCATTTGAAGAGTCATCTTCGGGTACAAATATGCCAACAAGAATTCCTTTTAATGGATAAAAATGGGCCAACAAATTAGAAAACTAATTTAACTTTTGGGTTTGTACAAGTATATAGGCTGCGTAAGAATCCATATTGGCAAACTAATAGTGATGGGAAAAATAAAGTCTTTATATATGAAATAAAAGAATCTATTTTATGATGTACTGTATATATCTAGAGTAAATAAGCATTCAAGGACTTGATCGGAGATCAAAGACGATACAAATTTAGGTTCCCGCAAACCAAATTCAAGAAACACCAGAAGACAAACACTGGTCTCATGCACACTACGACCTTTTTTATTTTACAATTGACACAAAATTCTACAACTTCTGGATTTAAGAGTAACGTAAACAACGATAAAATGTAATAATTAAAACCAATTCAAACAACAACAACAACAACAACCGGATTAACAATGACAAGAAATAGAGTAGGAAGACAACATACCCTCGAAGTCTTGGTGCTGGGATTTCAGTGACTGTGATTTCCTGGGCGGCGGTGGGACTTCAGTCGACGGAGAGACATGGTGGAGAGGTTTGACGAAGATGGTGATGGTAAATCTCCGGCCGGCAGGCGTGGGATATGAAATTGGGATAGTTTGTGTGTTTCGGCGGGTTTATTAAAATCTATATTTTCGACATGTTTTTTGTAAAGCTTTTTGCATAATGTTCATTTATGTAATTTCTATAAAACACAGTGAGTAAGGGTGAATAAAAACCGAACCGTATGGTAAAAAACTGCAAAAATCAAAACCGATTAACCGCAACCAAAACAATAACCGGTAGGTTTTCACTTCTGTAAAAAAATGACCATTTTTAAAAAATTTCAAATAGGAGGGGACTTTTTTGTAATTCTTTTAAACACAGGGATGATTTTGGTACTTTTTTTTAAACAAAACGACAATTGTTATAAATTTAATATTAGATATGGACAATTTCTATAATTTTGTAAGCAACATAGACCATTTTTATAAATTTGCAATTAAATAATGACTATTACTGTAATTTTACAAAATATAAGAGACTATTTGTAGAACTTTTTATAAATTAGGAACTATTTCTATAAATTTAGAAAAGGACAAAAAATGCACAGTTTCTTAAAATTCCTCTAAATTAGTAATATTGGATAATGTTTACACTGCATAAGGTACGGCACTAATTCGGTACTGGTATCGGTACGATACCGGTTCGGTTCGGTACTATTGGTATTTTTGCTCATCCTTAGTTTACAGTTTACAAAATCTGCGAGGGAATGATGTTCCCTCGCTAATCAGATGGATGGGCAAGGGAATGCTAGAATGTAATTGTTGATTTCTTAGTAATTATCCGTCACTAATTCCTTGGATAATAATATGTCTCTATTTAGCTACAAATATAACCGGTCGCTAATCCCTGAAGGTATTATGTTTCTAGTACCGTCGGTAATATTTGTGAGTAAAATCCCGATTTTCTATTAGTGTAACACAATAATTGAACTTAGAGAAATGTGAAGTATATCATACGACAATTGTTCCACGTTAAAGGTTATCCAAGTATATGTTTCCCTGAAAATAAAAAACTGTCAAGCCAATATTTTGATTTTAATATCATATGTACATGAAGAAAGCTGTCGGTGTTAGATACATATCGGCAAAAAACAATAAAAATAGTACATATCCGCAAAAAATAATAAAAAATCCATATCGGCAACACTATGTAGCAATATCATCCACCAAATGTTAATAACAAAACGGTGTGGTTGTCCTTCCTTTACGGGCGTTGGGGGGTGTTGGGTAAAGCGCACTCTATCTTTCTGCTTCACCATTTGTTTCCATATATAATTTTACATACCAATTAACATATCAAATCCTAATAAATCTCTAGCTCTTTTCCCACTTATATGAAAGATGAATTTTGTTGCGGTCATCCTTTGACAACAGATCGAGGAACTGACTGCATTTCCCAAAAACATCAATCAGACTTACTTTGATGAAATATACAAGGTATATCTTGGTTCTTTTTTCAATTTTGTACATAGCACGTGACGTAAATTGGCAAGTTTTTCTCTATATATAGTACATGATTACATTGAAGAAAGTTGGAATGCATAAATGTTCGTAAATTATCATTCGTGTGTGTGAGTGTCTTTCTGTGTCTATATATATATATATATATATATATATATATATATATATATATATATATATATATATATATATATATATATATATATATATATATATATATATATATATATATATATATATATATATATATATATATATATATATATATATATATACCTAGGGGTGGGATCAACATAGAACCGAAATTAGACATAGAACCATAGAACCATTATGTTCAGTACTGAACATGCATATGTTCAGTACCGAACATACATATGTTCAGAGCTGAACATACGTATATGTTCATTAGTGAACATATATAAATACGTATATGTTCATTAGTGAACATATATTATATATGTTCACTAATGAACATATACGTATGTTCAGCTCTGAACATATGTATGTTCGGTACTGAACATATGCATGTTCAGTACTGAACATAGTGGTTCTATGGTTCTATGGATAAAAAGTGGTTCTATGTTGATCTTGTCCCTATATATATATATATATATATATATATATATATATATATATATATATATATATATATATATATATATATATATATATAGAGTTAGGTTCTTGTGAGAACCTAAAAAATCCTGAGATCTTAAGAACCTTTTATAGACCACTAGATCAAAAAAACCAATGGTCAAGATGCAATGTGGCAGTTTCGTAATTAATACTAATTTTAAAGGTATATTTGACTTTTTTTAAATGAAATCGAGGGTACTTTAGGTACAGAAATACAAATCGGATCCACCAAATTCGGAAACTCTCCTATTAACATTAAACCACCCGTCTTTCTCTCTCTCTCTCTCTCTCTCTCTCTCCCTCAACTAGTCCTCGCCGCCCTCTCCCTGATCTCTTCGTTTCACAACAACGATAAAACCTTCGGCAAGTGTGGCGATGATTTTTTTTTTTTGACGATCACACCTTCCCCCGTTTCTTATCCATGGCTGGGTCTACCTATCTCGATCCGTTGCTCAGTCTACCTCTATCGATCGTACACCCACCGTCAACCCTCGATACCTCCCTGCTGCAGCAAGCTTGACACAAGATACGTTGCTGATGGACACTACAATAATATCGACACTTAATAAAAACAAAATTCATTTATACTACAATAATATCGACACTTAATAAATCATTAAAAGTTATAAGCGATGAATTAAAAACAGAAAAATTGTACAATTTAATTACAAAGAAGACGAATAGTGACGGATAGTGACAAATTAGTAACGAATTACTGACAGATTAGTGATGGAACAGCGACAAAACGAAAATTCAAGCTCTTTCACGACATGGGCTCTGTGCGGTCGCACATCTTGCACCCGTTTAGGGGCGGCCTTGTATATATATATATATATATATATATATATATATATATATATATATATATATATATATATATATATATATATATATATATATATATATATATATATATATATATATATATATATATATATATATATATATATATATATTCTTTTTCTTTTTTTTTTTGAAAGGCAACTTGCATTAAAACAGAGAGCAGAACCCAGCAAGAAGCTGAAGAACTCACAAACAATTACATCATGAAAGGGCAAATCTAGGGGAGAATAACCAAAGACTCCTATCTATGCTAACTTTAGACGCCCTACTCTCAATCCAAAGACATGCTTCTTTTTCGATATGAGAAAACAAGTCTATGGCCTTTCTTCTTTTGTTCAGAAAAGTACTTTCGTTTCTGTTGTTCCACAACACACTGATAGTAGCCGCCCCAATCACAAACAAAGCTTTTTTCTCCTTTGAGGTAGCGCCTTCATTTTCAAGCCAATCAAAGGCATCTTCAACGGATGTGATATTGCAAACTTTTAATTCCCACCAGGAAGTAATCTTTTGCCATATATCCTTTGCTATAGGACACCAGAAGAAAGTATGATTAACACTCTCTTGATCGAGTCTGCAGACATCACATATCAAATTGCCCATAGCCAGGTTATGATCATTCAAAACAGTTTTCACAGCAAGCCTGCCTCTACAAGCACGCCATATATATATATATATATATATATATATATATATATATATATATATATATATATATATATATATATATATATATATATATATATATATATATATATATATATGGTTTGGATATAGTTAGAAATCAAAAAGTAAGATGTGAGGAGAATTGCAAACTAACAATTTTATTAATGGCAAGAACGTTAAACTTCATCATTCGACGTGACACAACCACGAGCAACGCACGTCCGTGAAACGTGATACAGACTCGATGATACAATCACATGCGACACACCTCCGTACTTTCGTAGGCTTTGTGGTACATATCGTACCACCACTTCCAAAATTATATCTACTAAACACCACATCAACAACAAATCTCATCACAGTGTCACACTCTTATGGGGTATTCAACATTCACATCATCAAATCCCTCTTATCTTTTCTAATATTTAATCACATCCTTCTCATGTGGTCTCATTTTAAAACATCACACAACCTTCTCACCGTCTCAACACCCTATAAAAAGTAATGTTCACTTTTGCAATTCTCCACCACGTCAAACACCTCATGCACATACGTGACAATCTAATAGCAATAAAACTAAAACAATACAATCATACTATAGGATATATAATGAATACTAATTATAACGGTAATAAAGCAACATTACTTTGAAAAAAACTACATTCTGTTGAGTCAAAAATACTGCTAGAACTATTTCATATCCATAAAAGTAGATAAAACAAAATAAGGTATTATTTTCTTGGAATGAAATCCATGATTTTAATTCCAAAAGTTGGTTGCGAGAGAGAATCACAACAAAACCATATGCTATATGTATTTAATTATAGTTGATTGGTGGTGGTTTTAATATATAGGCCATGGGACAACTTTATATTTAGAAATTTTAGTGGTAGGTCATGTAAATAAATCAACAACGATAGGAACGTCATTAACGATGATAACAAAATGGCATAATATTAATTAATCGTAAGAAATACTTTGTTAAATGGTCATTTAGTCAGATCAATGGGATATATATATATATATATATATATATATATATATATATATATATATATATATATATATATATATATATATATATATATATATATATATATATATATATATATATATATATATATATATATATATATATATTTGCAAGTATGGATGAATCCTATTACACGGGTACGTAATATACTACAACCTAGCTAGGTACATATGAGACTGCTCGGTCGTTATACCGTTGAACATTCTCTTTCTCCAAGTAGATGCTGCACAGAGACTAGACCCGCACACGCAATCGGCAAACCCTGACGCAAACCACGTCCACCCCGGAAAGACGCCCTGCAAGCAACGATATATATATATATATATATATATATATATATATATATATATATATATATATATATATATATATATATATATATATATATATATATATATATATATATATATATAGTTAGGATCTTTTGAGAACCAATTTCACCCCGAAAACCCGATAACTCCCAACTCTTTTTGGATCTATCCTATATCTCCCAAACCGATATTTTTTTCAAAAAACCGACCACATAAGCCTCTTAGACGCTCAAAATCGGGCCGGGTCGCTGAAAAAAATTTCCGAAAAAAATGATTTTTTTTTGAAAAAGTTTCTACTTGTGCAAAAAAAAAATTTGCACAAGTACAAACTCTTTCTAACATATATTTAAGGGGATCTATAAAAAAAATTTGAAAAAAATTGTACGTATAAAAATGTTTGCACATGTGCAAATTTTTTTTTTTGCACATGTGCAAAATTTTTTCAAAAAAAAAAAGTCGTTTTTTTTTGGTTTTTTTTTTCGAAAATGCTTAAATATGTGCGTTTTGGGCCCCTATATTTTTGGTTTTTCGAAAATTTTGACCATTTGGGAGTTCTCGGGGCATAGTTGGTTCTCAAAATATCCCAACTCTATATATATATATATATATATATATATATATATATATATATATATATATATATATATATATATATATATATATATATATATATATATATATATATATATATATATATATATATATATATATATATATATATATATATATATATATATATATATATATATATATATATATATATATATATATATATATATATATAAAAGAGAGAGAGAGAGAGTTAGGATATT
Organism: Cichorium intybus; assembly: GCA_023525715.1. NCBI lineage: Eukaryota > Viridiplantae > Streptophyta > Magnoliopsida > Asterales > Asteraceae > Cichorium > Cichorium intybus. Next base: position 97,823,320 of record CM042012.1, read on the forward strand.
TTGAGAACCAACTTCACCTCGAGAACTCCCAAACGGTCAACATTTTTGAAAAACCAAAAATTGGGACATTTAAAACGCTCAAATATAAGCCTATTCGACAAAAAAATTCCGAAAAAAGGTCTTTTTTTTTTTTGAAAAATTTGTACATGTGCAAAATAAAATTTGTACATGTACAAACTTTTGTATACGTACACTTTTTTTCAAATGTTTTTTTATAAAACGCCTTAAATATGTGTTAGAAAGGCATCAATAAAAAAACTTGAAAAAAAGTGCACGTATAAAAAAATTTGTATATGTACAATTTTTTTTTTTTTTTTGCACATGTACAAATTTTTCAAAAAAAAAAATTAGTTTTTTTTTGGAAATTTTCAGCGCCCGGGGCCCATTTTGAGCGTCTAAGAGGCCTATGAGATCGGTTTTTTAAAACAAATATCGGTTTGGGAGTTCTCGGGGTGAAGTTGATTGTCAAAAGATCCTAAGTATATATATATATATATATATATATATATATATATATATATATATATATATATATATATATATATATATATAGACTTAGGATCTTTTGACAGTATGTATGTATGTATGTATGTATATATATATATATATATATATATATATATATATATATATATATATATATATATATATATATATAATTTATTAGATTATTTAAATTGATATTTTAATTTATTAATATAACATTTGCATAATAATTTATTTTTTAATTATCTAAATCAATAAAAAGTTATTTAAATGGTTTAAAAAAATGTTACAACAATAATATTTTATTATTACAATACAACATATGAAATAATGTACAATCAATTTGTTTATCATATTTTATTAATTAATGTATCATTTATAAGTTTTAATTTGTAACTTGTATATGTAACTAAAAGTAGCACCACACGCGGTGTTGCATATATGAAGAATAAGCTTGACAAAAATTAGTGTAGGATTAAGTTTAGTTACACATTAGAGTGTCCTTTACCATGCTTTATAACTCTAAATACACGAAACGAATATATAAACAAATTGAAAAAAATAAATTAATAGAAGTAGTTAAATTGTAAAAACTGAAAAATCTTAAAAAAACATTAATGACAACAGAACTATAAAAAACATAGTTAAAAAGCTAATTCAGAAGGAATGAAGCTGTAAAAAATGCACGATAAACTGAAGAATTAGGATAATATTAAGTTTAGTTATTAGATTGCGCTTATTATTTTCCAAAAAATAATTTCTAAAAGAGAACTTCTACATACTTTAACTCTACATACACAAAACGAATTAATAAAAATAGCTAAATTGTAAAAGAAAAAAATCTTAAAAACAAAACTATAAAAGTGTTGTAAAAAATTAATTTTTGAAACATGAGGTAAAAAAATGTAAGATAAATTGCAAAATAAAATATTTGTTTTAAACTAAACATAATGCAAAACTATAATTTGCAAAAAGTAAAGTAAATGTAGTATTAAACATATAAGGAAATCATGGGTTAATATTTGGTAAAAAGAAATATAGGGATCTATTTGAAAAAAAAAAACAAAAAGGGATATATTTAGAGAAAGAAACAAAAAAGAGGTAAATTGTAAATCAAAGAAGAGGATGAGTTAGGAGAAAAAAAGAATGATATATTCGAGAGAAAAATGCAAGGAAAAACTAATGCCGGGAATCGAACCCCATACATATTATTTACAAAGAAAGAGACCTACACATCATATTTACAAAAAAATTAATAAGATACACCGTTCACCTGATGTTAAATGTTAGAGATACATAATTTGTATATTGTATTTCTAGTTAATTTTATAAATAAGTTTCATGCATTATCATAAATTACAAAATTATAAACATACAAAAATTATAAATTAATTGATTAATAATAAGTTGATAATGTATCAATCCATTAAACTTTTATAGAGTTTCATAAAATGTAAAATTTAATACGTAGAGTAACATAGTGAATGAAATAATTATATATAAATCTACCAAACTTTTACGAGTTTAATGCAGTCGACGGATAATGTCATCAAGTGGCAACAAACAATATATAATTTTCTTTTTAAGTCCCTTATCTTTTAATTATACTAATAGGGCATTAAACTTTTTTTAGGTTCTTATTCCATTGAGGTAGATTTTAACCGAATAATATGATACTGAATTACACATATTGTCCACTGTGACTTTCAATATAGAGAATTTATTCGTTTATGCCATTCTGACACTGAAATTGCATCCATAATAACATCCAATTTGATAAAATTATTGACTTAAATACACTCTAATGGTGTAATGAGAATATTAAAAAAGCTTAATGGCTTATTGAATACAAATTAAACATAAATCACCTAAAAACAAATTATATATTATTCGTTTTCATTCGATGAGATTAACCCTTAGAAATAGACAGAGGACAAGATATAGGTTACTCAAGGAGGTATGAAATAATGTGTTAGTCGCTACTGGACAAAGCAGACAACTATACAACCAAAACAAAATAATGCCGTTAAATGAAATGGTCCCTCACAAAGCTTGTCACTTTGCCTTTTGACAACTACATCTCATTATTTATCTCTTTTCCCCCTATCTTTTTATAATTAATTTTGAGGACTCCAACTCACACATAATTGACAGATAACCATCATGTGAATGCCAGTCACTCCCCCATAATAAGTCCCTTTGCTTTTAAGCCCTATTTGTGGTTCTTCCTCCCACATACATTCTTTCACTCTTTTTCTGTTTTCCATTTTTGACAACCATATCATTCTATTTCTCTCTTAATTCACCATCTTACCTTACCAAACCAAATCAAAACATTCTTCTTCATCTTCATCTATAATTTATGGCTACTGAGGTTAGCGTATCCGATCATCCTGCTGTCCATGAGGTATGAATTTTGGTTTACATGGTATAAATGGTTTTCTGGTTTCTTTTGATCATTATTTATGTGCTTGATAGATTGAATCTTGATTGGGTTTTGTTTCAATTTGTTTATTCATGTTCGTAAGAGTAAAACCAAGTAGAGACTTCAGTACTTTTCCTGATGTCTTTTTTTTTTTTTTTTTTTTTTTTTTTGAAAATCCCTTCTTGATCGTTCAATATGTTTCTTTATGCATTTGATGGAATGAAGATTGAGTCTTAATTATATGGACTTATGCTAGAAGAAAATCCTTTATTAGTATCAGAATATAAAGGACATGCTCTGTTAGAATTGTTTAAATCAGGAGTAAGCCCGTGAAAGGCTATATATAGTATCTACCATATATACAGCCGCCAAAAACACTTATAAACAAACATTTGTTATATCCAAACTTGACAAATATAAAACATGAAAACAGAGCAAAAGTCCATCCCTAAAAAACTTTCACAGCTCAAGGGCAGATTACAATCTAGCTAAGTAAGAAGAAGTGATCATTATGCATGGCATTTACTTAAGTAATTATAAATAACCAGTAGTTTGTTATTATGATATGATCAGTATTCTTGATAAATACGATGGACCTAAACTAATGCCGCAATTTTCAAATGTATCGCAGGAAGTCAACAAGGAGATCGCCGGTGATCATGTTAAACCAGTCGAGCAAGAGCTAGAAACTCAATCTATAGAGGAAGCGAAGGATTCACCAAGCCCCGATAACGTTATTGTTGCATTAACTGACAAGGAAGAGCCAAAAGTCGAAGAGCCACCATCTCCACCAACCGTTGAAGTGCCTGTAACTGAAGAAACATGCAAGGAAACCATATCCGAACCCGTAACTGTTGAAGAAGTAAAGAAAGTTGACGAGGAAGAAACCCCAAAGACTGAAGTGATTGTTGAGGATAAGAAAACCGAAGTGCCAGTCGTTGAACCAGAAGAAAAGATATCTGAACCCGTTCCCGTTGAAGAAGTAAAGAAGGTTGACGAGGAAGAAACCCCAAAAACTGAAGTAATCATGGCTCCCGATAACGAAACCACAGCGCCGCCAGCAGTTGAAGCACAAGAAAAACCAACAACTGACGTGCCGGTAGTTGATGTAGAGAAAACTGAGGCCCAAGAAACCCCATCGACTGAAGTTGAGAACGTTGCGGTTGCGGCACCTGTAGCTGAAGCGGCGGAAAAGGTTGAAGTCCCACCGGAAGAGATAAAACCTGAGGAAACTAAAGATGTGGTGCCGGAGACTTCTGAGAAGGAAAAGGATTCAGTCGTGACTGAAGAAACTATCCCGGAAGCATCCACCGAGATTTCTGAAAAAAAATACGCCGTTCCGGAAGCGGTGGCTGATGTTTCTGATGAAAAGAAAGAAGATGATCCAGAAGTTCCAAAAACCTCGGTTCCTGCGGATGAGATTGCTATAAAGAAACAAGAGGAGGCTGAAAAGAACGTGGATGAAGAAGTAGTTGCGAAAGACTTGGCTCCAAATGAAGTTCCTGAAACTAAAGAAGAAGAACCCAAACAAGAGAGTTCCAAGGAACCTGCAACTATTGAAGCAAGAGACGTTCCTTTAGAAAAAACCACTGCCACCGAACCAATTGAGGTAGCAACAACTGATGCACCAAAGGAAAATGGAGCAGAAAAGGAAGAGAAACCTGCTGATGAAACAAAATCCACAGAACCTGCTCCTAAAGAAGAAGAGAAAACTACTCAAAAGCCATCGATTAGCATTATGGGGAAGGTTAAGAAATCTTTCATGAAAGCGAAGAAAGCTATCACTGGGAAAAATACCACGAGTCCAAAGACTCCGGTTCCAGAAAGCAAAGAGGAAGAGAAGGCAGCTTGATCCCGAAAGAACGGGGGGAAAAGGAAGAGAATGTGGTATTAAAGTGTTTGTTGTGTGAGTACATTTTTTGTGTCTGTTTGTTCTTTGTCTGACGTTTGGCGCCATGTGTAACTGGCTTTTGAATTTATTTAGGAAGTATGCATACTGTCTTCTGGTGTGTGTATAATAGTTGCAGGTTTTGATTTGGGTTTTCGTCATTGTATAGGTTCGTCTTATTCTTTTTATTATTGTCGAACTTATTGTTTGGTCATGTGTTGGTATTGTAATTATGAACAGTAAACATATTGAATGTGAATATTATAATATTATTATATATTGGTTAATATTTATCTATCCATTTACCAAAAATTCTCGGTTTTTTTGCATTGGAGTGCTGTTTTAATGACTTTAAGGCTGTCAGTCTCCCATCACATTCTGGAGCTTTCTTTTGTGTACTTGAAGATTCCTTTCTGCCCACAAACACCTCAAAATAGTCTCTCTTGCCGCTTTCAAAGTCAAAAGATTCCATCAACAAGAAATTGACAGAGTGGATTTGTGTAAAAACTTTTGTGATTCTTTGTATAGAAATTTAGAAAAAAAAAATCACTTTCTAACACGCTTGATCTAACAATATTTTCGCGAAATAATACATAAGAGAAATTGTATTTCTTCCTATCTTTTATTATTACTTATATCTATTTATATTCGTATTCAAATTAAACTGTGACATGTATATTAAAATATTATTAGTTTTATTAAATGTAACATTTGTTATAATTTCATATGAGTATGAATATATAGATAGGAATAAAAAATAAAAATCCATACAATTACTCAAAAACTATCAAATGCAATATTAGTTAAGAAAAGCAGCATCTAAATTTTATTAAGAGTAAATTATATGAATATCTCTATGGTGGGTTGTTTGCGACTTTTAGTTTTTAGTTTTTTGTTTTTAATTCGGATATCTCCATTATATGATTTTGTTGGGTGTTTAGTCTTTGAGTTAAAAAGACAAACATAATTTTATCCAATTTGTTTTTCCTTTATTTTTATTGTTATACATTTATATATTTATGATAATATATGAGACATCACCCAACCACCTCTTCCAATTCCCCCTTCTCTCTTTTTAGTTACCTCTCGTAGGTACCCAATGTTTGCATTACCAACTCTTCTCGTTGGTCACTACAACACCAAACATCGATAACTCTGATAGAAAACCTATTCCCTGGTCACCGCAGCACCAATGCCACCTCTTTGCATTGGTAACATGGTCACTACAACACCAAACATCGATGACTCTGATAGAAAACCTATTCCCTGGTCACCGCAGCACCAATGCCACCTCTTTGCATTGGTAACAGCCATCCCACACACACACCCTAACTATATCTAATCAGGGGCGGACCCAGTATATAAGCAATAGGGGGTGATGCCCTCAATGGATTTTTGGAAGAAAATTTTTTTTAGTGTTAATTTGTTTGAAATATTTTAAATATAGAAAGGTTTATGAAGAATGCCCTCAATGATATTTTGAAGAATAAAAGTGCCCCAACCAATAGATATCTTAGATCCGCCACTGTATCTAATTCTTCTTGTTGAAAACAACCAACAAACCATCAACCACCACAACCTCCACCATCACTCAAACCATCCATTATTGTTATTGTTCGTCGTTAACAATCATGGTAGTGGCAGGCATGATGTTATTGTTGTCGATGTCCAGAATCGCACAAACAAGCATAATACTTCAAGATCGTTCAACAAAAATACATACACAAAATTGACCACGATGATGTTATTGTTGTCGATGCCATGTATGTCCAGATTCGCACATACAGGCATAATACTTCGGCTCGTCGGAAAAATACACTCTCCATCACCATTGTCGGGATTGTTTCCCTTCCCCTTTCCTCCCTCATCCTTGAGTAGATTCTAAAGCCCTCTCACCTATAAAACGCTCGACGATCTATTCTTTTAGACCATCGATCAGATTTGAAAGTGAGATTAGGGTTGATGGTGGTGAAATAAACTGTGGCAAGAGGGTGGTGGGTTTCAACGATAGCGGATTTGTAAGCGAGATTAGGGATGATGGTGGTGAAATCGATTATGGTGAGGATCAACTCTCAAGATCGAGAGTATTGTCAACGGAATCATTCATATCTCGCCACCACAAATTAAACCGGAAGCAAAAGCATCGACGTAATCCATTGCATCCGTCATGGTCATCAGAATCGGAACAAACCGAGAAACCTTTGATGGACTCCAGACTCCAATCCCTAATCAGATTAAAAAAACCCTAAAACCTTGAGAGGGTTGACTAGGGTTCTGACGTAATAGGGGAAAAGAGACTGGGATGAAGTGGTGATGATACACCACCACACCTACATTGCAAGAGAAACGAGAGAGGCGATCGTGGTTTCTATTTGTATAGAGAAATGGGGGAGAGAAATAGTTGAGAGGAGGGGGTGGGTTGTGGGCATAGGAGTTTTTTTCTAAATTTAAAAATAATCAAAATTTAAAAAAGAAATTATTAAGGGTTAATTTGTCGTTTTACCTCTAGCACGGACCAAGCACATAACAAAACCAAACATGTTAATGTTAAGTCGTTGACCAACTTTCTAATTGATAGGTTTTTGATGTAAGCGTTTAGAACTATATTTTGATCATGAGTTTATGGCTTATGTTCAAATGTAACTACTGAACTTTTGATTATTATCAATGAACATACCTTGTGATCCTTTGTGTCAATTCTTATGTTGAACCGAATATTTGAGTATCATGTATACTGAAATTCAGGTGTAAATTTCGGGTCCATCAGCAACTCTATTAGAAGCCCATCCATACCGAAGATCATACCTGATCTTCGGTTACATCAGACGCTTGAATCAAGAGAAGTGTAAATTCAATAGAAGATAAAGATTATCAAGTATTCTAGTCGTCGTCGTTGAGCCCTGTTTTCAACGCCTAGTAATATCAAGTATTTTAGTCGTCGTTGAGCCCTGTTTTCAGTAAAATATATATATGAAACTGTTATATTGCTCACGTTTTGTGTCTAGTGCTTGTTGTGCGAATTGTATGAAATACAGGGTAAAAAGCGTGCAAAAGTGGTAAAGTTTGGAATGAAATCTACTTCCAGTCGAAGGAACACGCGCGTCGCGGTCTGGAAGACATGCACGTCTCGGTGAGCTATAACACCGGATCAGAGTTTGAAATTCAAAGTGCGAACATCGGGGTTATGGATAAGGACGCGCCGCGGATTTGACCTTTACGCGCCGCGTCCAGACAAAATTCTCAACTATAAATAGAGGCCTCCGGTTTGTGATTCTGGAGCGAAGACCGGACATTTGAGTGGAACTCAGGCTTCTTCGACTCATATTTTCGTATTCCATTGATCGGTAGTTGGTAGATTGCTAGTTTTAGTTTAATGTATTGTTTTTCGGTATTTGTTATCGCACGAGTTTAACGATTCTGGTTTGTCGAATCCCCTTGACCGCGTAGATCTGGAGACCCGAAGTCAGAAACATTCGGCTTCGGTTGTGTTTTACTTGTAATGCAATCATTTGGATACTTTTAATGTTTGGTTTCGATTTTGGTTATTTAATTGTTGTCATTTATTGAATTGTTTGTGTTCGGTGTTTCTGATTTTCTGAGTTATACCTTTAGATCAGAACATATAGGTTTAGTTTGATTGAGATTTGGATTTGAGTAGTTAAATAGCCGCAAGTTTATGTTTTCGGTAATTTCAGATTGTTTGGATTTTGTTGCGTGTATAGATCGACACCATCTATAGAGTGACACTATAGATCAGTTATTTCTTCACACAAATTCAACCACTGACTCCACGGTTCGACCCTTACTTCCACTAGCTAGTGTGCTGTAATGTATTTAATCTAGTATTTTTGACTGCATCGACGACTGCGAGGATGTCAAATTTTGGCGCCGTTATCGGGGAGTTATGCGCTTGAATATTGTGTCAGTTGGTATTTTTAATTATATTTTTTCGTATTTGATTTGATTTTTGATGGTCGTTTGCACTTTGTACATGCGTACACGTCGAGGTGAACAAACGTCACCTCTACTTTTTGATTCTGAAATTGAGCGGACCGCACGACAAAATCGTGTGCGTAAGCGGTTACTCAACATGAGTTTAAATGATGTGTCAATTGAAGATATTACCAATGAGCCGACAGGCGAGGTAATAGGGGGACATTCGTTTGTGCCCTCGGTTCCAATTAATCTCAATGGAGCCTCTACAAGTACTGGTGGTGGTGCAGTTTCAGCCCCTGCACCTATCCCACCATGTACTTAGTCTGTAGTTCCACCCATTAGTCAACCAAGAAGTGGCAAGAAAGTGAATAACAAGGTTGTTGTTCCACCGCCTGAAGATGATAGTGATGTGGAGGTTGTTTTTGATGAAAAAGAGGAATTGGAAAAGAAATAAAAGGAGGCACTAGGAGGAACAAGGAAGGATCCTGAGAGTAAGCGGGAGAAGGGAGAACCCAATGGTACTGCTCCTTTTCCTGCAGCTTTGGAAAAGCCTGTGGACAGGCCATATGGTAAGCGAGGACCTCAGGCAGAGGTTATATGGGAGTTGTTTAGCCAAATTAAGGTCAACATTTCATTAGTCAAGTTGATTAAAGAATTTCCTGCTTATGCTAAATTCCTGAAGGATATGTGTATCCATAAAAAGCAAATTCTTTCCCATCTTCCGAAAAAGATTGAGTTGACTGAATATGTTAGCTCGATAATTATGGACACCTTGCCACCAAAGATGTGAAGGGTTTTGAAGCAAACAATGAACAAACAATTCTTATGGTTCACATGCAACCCTAGAAAGATCTATGTTTTCTTCTATGAATATTATAAACTAAAACCTAAGGCCAAAAATAATTTCTAAAGATCAAATAAAGAATAACCAACCTTTTGATCTTGTTCTTGAAGCTAGCAGCAAAACAATCCTGCCTCAAATGCAAGTCACACCCAAGCAATGGAGAGAAGATTCCAGCAGAGTAATCACAGAGAGAGGGAGGCGTAATTTTTGGGGAGCCAGGAGGTTCCTTATATAGCCTCCTAGGGTTACACCTGAAACCCTAGATGAGCCTCCAAAGTGGGCAAGCCTGTTGACCACTTGGACCAGACATCTCAAACCCTAATTAGGGTTTTCATCCCCTATGGAGATGCCTCCATAGTTGGCGCCAATTTGGTCCCCGACATCTGGTTTGTCCGTCATTCAACTATTGAATAAATACAAACCAGTCCCTATACTTTTAATTAATTAATTTAATCCCCAAATTAAATCTAATTAATTCTAGATTAAATCTTAATTAATTATTATAGTTTCTAATTAATATATTAACACTTAAATATATTAATAAACTATTTATTTATTTCTATTGATTTATTAAACAATTAATAAATCAACCTTTCTCTCTACTGAACTCTACATTATTCCTCCAGCTATGAGGGCAACCCAAATGGACTTTGCTTCAATTAACAAGTTAAACACAATTACAAGTCATGGCTTAGACACCAAATCCAACAGTCTCCCACTTGGATAAGTCTATGATTTTAATTGTCCTTTTACCTTCTGGTTAATACCAGTTTCCCAGAAACTGTTGCTGAACTCTGACCCAGTCAGTTCTGTCCAAAGATAAGTGATCAGATGATCCTCCATCCAACAATATATTTTTCAGACTCAAGACATGGATTAATATCAATCTTGGTCTGATACTCTGTTTCTCGATTTCCGATTTTCTTATGACTTTAAGACTGCTAATTGAACACATCAATTCAGTCCCGGTTGGCCAACACTTTCAGTAAACTTCAAAATCATCGAGAGGCCTATATATATATCTGTTTCCTCATCGGGTCAGGGGACGGATAAATTTCGACTTATATATCTGTATCTTTTACCAGTTAGAATACTCACAACATGCGTTTTATAGCACCGAGTTACCGGCACGTTTTCGCATTATCAATGAGTAACCGACTTGCAAATTACAGACCATATCTCTCCACTTAAAGATCAAAGGATATTATCGTCTTAACATTGCTTGTGATGTAATCCATGAAGCAATCTGTTAAGCGCGGGTTTATCCAATACTCAAATCTCTATTTCTAAGTACTCATGAATGTCGTAGCAGTCTTAATACAATGTCTAACTCTTTAGACAATCTACAACCGATTCATGACAGTATTCGTTCACACTTACTCCCTAACAGTGTGATTGACTGTGGAAATTTAAATAATCTAATTACTTAGGAAGTTAAACATAGAAACACAATAATAAACAATTGACAAAGGCAGTAACAATACTCATATATAAATCTCCATTATAAAATCACCAAGTCAATTACATTTATACTGTTACAAGTTTCAAAATTCTATCTAATTACTAAAACTAATATCATCCTTCAGTCCAATGCTCTGAGCATGCTGATTGTGCTTGATCCTACTCAGGGCCTTAGTCAAAGGGTCTGCAGGATTGTCTTCTGATGATACTCTCTTAACCAGTAAGTGACCTTCTTCTATGCGATGTTGAATGTAATGGTACTTTCTGTCGATATGCCTGGACTTTCCATGATCTCGCGGTTCTTTTGTCAAAGCGACCGCTCCTTCATTATCGCAGAACAGTTCCATCGGCTCCTGCATGCTCGGGACAACTCCAAGGTCACTGATAAAGTTCTTCAGCCAAGCCGCTTACTTAGACGCTTCACTCGCTGCAATGTACTCTGATTCGCACGTTGAATCAGCCACCATTTCTTGCTTGGAACTTTTCCAAGTGACCGCTCCTCCGTTCAAAAGAAATACCCAGCCCGACTGGGACCGACCACTGTCCCTATCTGTCTGGAAGCTGGCATCTGTATATCCACTCACTTTCAAGTCATCACTGCCACCAAGGACTAATACCATATTCTTTGTCCTTCGCAGATACTTGAGTATGTTCTTAACTGCAATCCAATGTGCCATTTCAGGATTACCCTGGTACCGACTAACCATGCTCAGTGCAAAGGATACGTCGGGACGAGTACATGTCATAGCATACATGATCGACCCTACTGCCGAAGCATAAGGTACCCGACTCATCTCAGCTATTTCCTCATCGGTACTCGGACTTTGAGTCTTACTCAATTTAGCATTACTTTGGATCGGTAGCTCTCCCTTCTTGGAATTTTCCATGTTAAACCTTTTTAACACCTTTTCCGAATATGTACACTGGCTCAGGCCTATTAATTTTCTATTTCTATCTCTAAGTATTCTTATCCCGAGAATATAAGCAGCTTCTCCTAGGTCTTTCATGGCGAAACACTTCCCGAGCCAAGACTTGACATCTTGCAAGGTCGAAATGTCGTTTCCTATGAGTAGTATGTCATCAACATACAGCACCAGAAAAGTGACTATACTCCCACTAGCCCTGACATATACAGAGGACTCATCTTCACTCCTAGAGAAGCCAAACTCTTTGACTTTCTCATGGAAGCAGAGATTCCAGCTGCGAGATGCTTGCTTCAACCCGTAGATTGATCTTTCAAGCTTACATACTTTATCAGGATGCTTTGTGTCTACAAAACCCTCTGGCTAATTCATATAAACATCCTCAGTCAGTTTCCCATTAAGGAAGGCGGTTTTGACATCCATCTGCCAAATTTCATAATCATGAAATGCAGCTATGGCAAGCATTGTCCTGATTGAATTAATCTTGGCTACTGGTGAGAAGGTTTCATCATAGTCAACCCCCAGGGTTTGAGTGAATCCCTTCGCAACCAGCCAAGCTTTATAAGTATGTACTTTTCCATCCATGTCGGTATTCTTCTTGAAGATCCATTTACACCCGAATGTCTTTCGACCCGGCACATTGTCAACCAAGTTCCAAACTTGATTGTCATACATGGACTTAATCTCGCTGTCCATTGCCTCTTTCCACTTGGCAGACTCGGGGCCCGCCACTGCTTCGCGGTAGTTAGCTGGCTCATCCAAATTAGTCAATGTACGATCACTGACCAACGTGTCACCGTCCGAAGTAATACGGAAACCATAAAACTCGGGCGGCATGCTAACTCTACTCGAACGTCTAAGGGGCAATGAGATGTCGGTGGGTCCAACAGGAACCTCTTCCTCATGTTGGTTGCTAGTTTCTTCTAATGTTGTTTCATCGGGCGTCTCCTGAATTTCTTCGAGATCGATCGTACTCCCACTGTCCTCTTTGGAAATGAGTTCTCTCTCTCTCTCTCGAAAGAACCCCCGTCTTGCTACAAAGACCACGTCCTCGCTCGGTCTGTAGAACAAGTATCCAAATGACTGTTTCGGGTATCCGATGAAAAAACACCTCTCACTTCTTTCCCCGAGCTTGTCATGAGTCTCCCGTCTTACGAAAGCCTTACAAACCCAGACTTTGATGTGTGCCAATGCGGGAACTTTCCCCGTCTACATCTCGTGCGGTGTTTTCGCAACCTTCTTGGTTGGGACAAGATTTAGGATATGGGCGGCAGTCTCTAAGGCATACCCCCAGAAATGGATTGGAAGTGAAGCTCGACTCATCATGGAATAAACCATGTCCAACAAGGTTCGGTTTCGCCTTTCAGCAACACCGTTCAACTGAGGAGTTCTTGGAGGCGACGATTGTGAAACAATTCCACATTCCTTGAGGTAATCGAGAAACTCGATACTAAGATACTCACCGCGTCTGTCGGATCTAAGCATCTTTATCTTTCTGCCCAATTGATTTTCTGCTTCATTTTTGAACTCTTTGAACTTTTCAAAGGTATCTGACTTATTCTTGATTAAGTAGATATACCCATATCTACTAAAATCGTCAGTAAGGTCACATAGTACCACGTGCCATCCTTTGTGGTTGTTCTGAAGGGGCCACACACATCTGTGTGTATGATATCCAACAAACCTTCACCTCTTTCAAAGGAACCTTTGAATGGTGATTTTGTCATCTTGCCAAGCAAGCAAGATTCGCATACATCATCCGACCCGAGGTCGAATGATTACAACACTCCATCCTTTTGGAGTTGGGCGATGTTTTTCTTGTTGATATGGCGACAGTGCCACAGACACGCCTTTTCTAACCGCTTGAAGAATCAATAGCTAAAACATTTTTACCATAATTATCAACACACATAATAGATTCATACACTCCATCACAAGGAATAGCATTAAATATAAAAACATCATTTTTGAAAACAGAAATTGAACCATTCAATTTATTAAATTCATAATAAAAGCTCTGTCTGAACAATGCATGAAAAGAAATTATGTTCTTTGCCATATCAGGCGAATAGCAACAATTATGTAAATCTAAAACAACTCCACTACTAAGCACTAATCTATAGACACCGATCTTGGTAACAGTGACATTCGCCTATTGCCCATGACCAGGTTCAATCTACCGTGCTCCAGCTCCCTACTTTCCTTTAGTCCCTGCAAATCAGAACAGATATGAAAACCACATCCTGTATCAAGGACCCAAGAACAGGAAGAAGATGAGTTATTAGATATAGAATATGTACCTGCATGTGATGGCTTCACTTTGCCATCCTTGATGTCTTGCAGATACTTAGGGAAGCTTTTCTTCCAGTGACCTTTTTCCTTGTAGTAAAAGCAGTCAACTTATTTGGGGTTCGTGACATGCGGAATGCCGGAAGACTTGGCTCTCGGGGCACTGCTAGATGTCCCGACATGAGTCTTTTCCCTCCAGTTTTGCTTCGGAGGGCCCTTCCTTTTCTTTCCCTTGCCAGATCCAATAGCCAGGACAGTCGGGTTGACTGGGAGCACACTTTTCCCTTTAATCCTGTCTTCAACAGTACGAAGCATGCGGTAGAGTTCAGCCAAAGTTGCCTGACTGTTGTTCAAATGATAAGCAAGTGTGAACTGGTCATAAGAAATGGGTAGAGAATTCAGCACTATGTCAACAGCCAAATCCTCATGTACAGGCATCTCCAGCTTTCTAAGCCTTTCCACATAACCCTGCCTCCTTTGCACGTGAGTGCAGATGGACTCTCTATCCCTAGGCTTGCCGTTAGTGAAAGCTTTGACCACCTAACGCCTTTCGATGCGTTCTTGCTTGCGGAACTTTTCCGCGAGCTCTTTGTGCATCTCGTAAGACCAATAGTCCTCATAAATACGCTGCAGTTCAGGGTTCATGGAAGCGATCATGATGCAAGCCACTTTGCTTGCATCATTAGAGTACTGTTTGGTGTACAAGGCAATTTCCTCGGGAGTAGCGGTATCTGGGTCAACCTCAACTAGCTCGGTTTCCAGAACATACTCTTTGTGTTCAAATCTTAGAGCCATTTTGATATTACGGATCCAGTCATCATAGTTAGTTCCGTCCAACATCACTTTTGAGCACAATGACAGAATCGAGGTGACATTACTGGGATTCGAGTGGGGGACGGATTGGTCAGAAGACATCTGAATAAGAAGACGGTAGTTTTAATTAGACATTTATTTAAATAATCTTTATATTCACCCAAAAATAAATATAAGGCTAGGATCCTACAATAACAATCTACAATATCGAAGAGGGATGTCGTAATCTTTATTGTAAATTTTATAAGGTACGCGAATAACGATTCAGCCAATTCGATCGTGGAAAAATAATCTAATTATAATGGAATTCCTAGTTTCTTTTGAGATTTATCGAACCGTTCGATAGCATGTTTTAATCTCAGGAATGCCCCGCTCGTTTGTGACTGGGATGCCGAGGATCACAAACCGGGTGTGAATAACCATGCAAATTGCTTGGTACTCTCGAAGTCAATTGTCATCTCTAATTAACGTGCCGGTTAACCACACACGCTCCGTTAATAATGACAAAATCGAGAAACCCATTGCGACTCTTTGTGGACCCCAGTTGGCATGCCGGTAAACCACACACGCTCCACCAACGTTCCACAAAGTGCAATGTGCAATTCCATGGATTAGCACCAATTCACATTTTTAAACCTAAAGTAACTAGATTGGGATTTGTTCAAAGTTCTAGTACTTTCAATTATAGCATTATACTTTTAAGAGGCTTAGCGGTTCTATCAAACCCGTTCGACTAACGACACTTGACTGACCAGGAGAGCGGTGGGTAAGAGTAGATACCCATTAGACTGCCATTTTATAGGCAGTGGCCTTATTCCCTCTTTATAGAACAGTTTTGTGAATGAGGCCTACTAATGGTAAGACTAACCATTTAATCTTATATATAATTATTAACTTTTAATCATAAATATATAAGATATATTTTAATCTTATTAAAATATTTTAGAATTAATTTATTCTTAATTTTCACAAATTTTAATCTATTTTTTCGAAAATTTAAATCAATTCTTTAAGCTGATTTAATTTATCCTTTAATTAACAATTAATTAAATTAATTAAATCTAATAAGGGAATCACAAAAAGTAATAAAATTAATTTCCTAACCCTTATCCCTAGGTCACGAAAATTGCATGCAAAGATAAGGGGTTCCAGTTATTTTAATTATCCAATAATTGCCATAAATAACAACCTACTTATAAAAGGCAAGCAAATCAAGGGGGGACCAAGGGTGGCGGCTAGGGTTAGGAAACCCTAGCCTTGAATTCGATCATGGCCTCTTCCAAGAGGTGTTTTTTGCAAAAACACTCAAGGCAAAAATAGTTTAAATCAAATCACAAGAAAACAAAGCCATAACTCTGATACCACTGAAGGGTTTTGTAGCAAGCAATGAACAAACAATTATTATGGTTCACATGCAACCCTAGAAAGATCTACGTTTTCTTCTATGAAGATTATAAACTAAAACCTAAGGCCAACAATACTTTCTAAAGATCAAATAAAGAATAACCAACCTTTTGATATTGTTCTTGAAGCTAGCAGCAAAACAATCCTGCCTCAAATGCAAGTCACACCCAAGCAATGGAGATAAGATTCCAGTAGAGTAATCACAGAGAGAGGGAGGCGTGATTTTTGGGGAGCCAGGAGGTTTCTTATATAGCCTCCTAGGGTTACACCTGAAACCCTAGAGGAGCCTCCAAAGTGGGCAACGTTGTTGACCAATTGGACCAGACTTCTCAAACCCTAATTAGGGTTTTCGTCCCCTATGGAGATGCCTCCATAGTTGGCGCCAATTTGGTCCCTGGCATCTGGTTTGTCAGTCATTCAACTATTGAATAAATACAAACCAGTCCCTGTACTTTTAATTAATTAATTTAATCCCCAAATTAAATCCAATTAATTCTAGATAAATCTTAATTAATTATTTTACTTTCTAATTAATATATTAACACTTAAATATATTAATAAACTATTTATTTATTTCTATTGATTTATTAAACAATTAATAAATCAAGCTTTCTCTCTACTGAACTCTACATTATTCCTCCAGCTATGAGGGCAAACCCAAATAGACTTTGCTTCAATTAACAAGTTAAACACAATTACAAGTCATGGCTTAGACACCAAATCCAACAAGATGAAGGACCCAGGAGCTCCTCTTATATCGGTGGACTTAGGAGATGTTCACATCAAAAAGGCTCTGTTGGATTTAGGCGCAAGTGTGAATATTCTTCCAGGACAACTCTTCGATAAATACGAATTTGGCACCTTAAGACCCACGAATGTCATTTTGCAGCTCACTGATAAATTTACCAAAATTCCACGAGGGATTCTGTCAGATGTCATAATCAAGGTTGGAGACTTCTACTACCCAACAGATTTTCTGGTACTGGACACAACCAAGTGGTCAAGGAAGAGCAACCAACGATTATTCTCGGGCGACCATTCCTTGCAACCGCAAACGCGCATATCGATTGTCGTACTGGAGAAATGAGGATATCTTTTGGACATTAACCATCAAAGATCAACATCTTCAATGCCAATGAAAGTACGATGGAAGAACAGGAATGTTATCAAATCGACATTGTAGATGAGTTGGTTCAGCAATATATGTCTGAAATGTTGCAGCAAAAAGCTGAAGAATATTCTGAGGGAGAAGACGAAGAACAGAAAGACCCTCAGGAAGAGGAGAAGGAGGAAGAATCAAGACACGAGGAATGTTCGCAAGTGGATAAGCTGCCAACAGAAATTACCAAGTCGCTTAAACCTTCACTACAAGAGCCACTAACATTAGACCTCAAGACATTGCCAGCTCACCTCAAGTATGCATTTTTTGGGAGAAAAGGAAAGTTTGCTGGTAATCCTATCAACAGATTTGACAACAAAACAAGAGAATTCCCTATTGGAAGTCTTATCTAAGTACAAGGAAGCAATTGAATGGACTATCGCGGATCTGAAGGGAATTAGTCCAACAATGTGCATGCATCGCATTATTACTGAAGAAGGAACTAAACCCGCTAAAGATACGCAATGCAGGTTAAATCCTAATTTGCATGAAGTTGTGAAGAAGGAAGTGTTAAAGTGGATAGATGTAGGAATCATCTACCTGATCTCGGATAGTGAATAGGTTAGCCCTATGCAGACTGCCTAAAAAGTCAGGAGTTACAGTGGTGGATACTAAGGACGGTGACAAAGTGTCCACAAGGCCAGTTATAGGATGGAGAGTATGCATTGATTATAGGAAGCTCAATGCAGCGACATCAAAATATCATTTTCCACTTCCATTCATTGATCAAATAGCGGAAAAACTGGCAGGGCAAAAGTATTACTGTTTTCTGGACGGATACTCGGGGTATAATCAGATTGCGATCCATCCAAAAGACCAAGCAAAGACAACATTCACTTGTCCCTATGGCACTTGTTAAGGGTGTCAATCCCTAACAAATATGATCGGAAATAGAATCCGACCAGTCACTGCTCAACTGCACTGGATTAGAGTACATGGTAAGCAGGGTCGAACCACTAGGACACGGAGTTCAAAGTTTATGCTTTAAAAAAACGAAAAATAACGGAGGGGGGGTTGAATAACAAATAATAATAAATAACTGCAAAAACATGCAAACAGTAAACTTTGAGGAAAATCAATAATAAAAAGGCCTAGTCCCGAGTCTTCAATGTTCAGTGTAGTAAAATAAATCCGGTTGACGTGCTTGAGAATACAATTCCAAGTTGGCTTTTAAAATTCATAAAATATGATCTTTATGAAAATAACTTGCTAAAATGTTTAGATAAAGGTCCGGTTATTACCTAAACCATTTCATTTAACCCAACCTAAGGTCCGCTTATAGGCCGAATGCAGAAACCACATAAGATGTGCAAGTACCAATCAATGTCCAATTCTTCGCGTCCGCTGGGAAGTGTGTGGACATATGACCAGATTCTAAACAAGGAATTGGGCGCTTGTTTTTGTTACCAAACATCAACTGTGCTCGGCGATTAGGTGCCTTACACAATAGATTAACAGTGTTTGAAAAAGATCTAATTAAGATGGCCAGTCAAAAGTAAATCAAATTCAAAACTCAGATTGAAACAAGAATATGATCATTGGAATATTCAAAAGCATTCATCAAACCGAATGTTTCAAATTATACACAAAACATATCCAAACTCAGGACTAGAATGCGGTTTCTAGCCAGACATGACTAGAAATGAATCAAAAATACAAAACTATAATCGAAAACGTCTTACAAATGGTAAAAATACGTAACCGAATCTCGAGAATCGTGATTCGGGCTTCAAATCCCTTGTAAAAACTGCTTGGAAGTGTCTCGGGATCGTGGCTAAAACGCAGGGACTGAATAACCATTCTGGCAGGAGAAGACTGCTATTTATAGCCATCTGGAGGAGATAGCGGCGCTATCTCCTAAGATAGCGGTGCTGTCTTTTGAATTCCCCCACTTCTCGTTCTCTGGTCAAACGCAAATCTCGCCACCTTGATTTCCTTAACTGCTGAGATAGCGCCGCTATCTCAATAGATAGCGCCTCTATCTATGCAGTTTCCAGGATTTGTCATTTTTGGTCCCTGCTTGTTCAAACTTTGGTCCTTTTACCCATTTTGCTCTTTTTTGCTTAAAAACCTGCATAATTGATATTTTCCAAGTAAAGTGAGTATTTTAGTCCTTTTTAACTTAATTTATCTATAAAAATACACTGATATCGTATAAAATATGTACGAAATACGCAGAATATCAGAATACCCCACACTTGGACTTTGCTTGTCCCCAAGCAAAATAGAGTTTTTCGGCCATTTAAAACAATTGCAATAACAATTCCGGCATCAATTAACCACATCCAAAATAATAAATACAAAAGGATTTTTAAATCATACCATAATCATCAGCATATATGTGTGTTTCTCCTTTTTAACTGATTAAATTCCCTTTTGTAATTTATTCCTGCAAGCAATAAACCCCTAGTGTGCCCACTACTCATTTTTGCGTCCTCTAGAAATATACCCTTAAAAAACCGCCTAGGCTCAAGACTTATTGCTAAGTTCCCAAGGTCAATTTTTTGTACTCACACAATTAAATGATCATTAGGTTATTCCAATTGCTATTAAGTATTAGTTTCTTTTTAATTTCGATAGCATTGAATTCTTTATGTGGAAGATCACCTAAGCTACACCAATTATTACCAATTTACTTATTATTTGCACCTTCGAGACTCACGACTTTCCATGGAACTCTTGATTACAAATTTTCGACCCTAGATTGTAGGGGGTCTACTGATTCGCACATTCCAAGGGCCGTTAAGGAAATCCCATGACTTTCTATGGCACCCGTGTAACGAACTTTCGACAACATTATCCCAAATCAGACGGTCTTAGGTAATGAGGTGAGGAAGACCACCCTTTTCATGTCTACTGGTTCGAGCACCATAGGCCACAGATTGGATTTTCCCTCCTGAGTCTCGATGTTATGGTGCCTTTTCATCATTTGGATGTTATATCGAGATTTTCTCGATTTTGCTCTTATTTATTCGAGGCTTTTTCTTTCCTCAGTTTGGTAATAGCATAGGTTCTGTACATATGAAACCAAGGGAACCTAACTCAATCTATTTCGGCTAAGACTTAGCTTTATTTACTACTAAATTGACATCCCTTGAAAGATATCAAATGCTAAAAAGTTTTTAGAGGGGTCTATTTCGTCAACAATGCAAAACCATGTTGTAGGGATGTACTAAATATCTACCAACTTACAAGTCAAAAATTCAATTAGAAAAATAAACAGCCACATATACTACCTATGAAAGTTGAATACAACTCAAATTTCTATTCATATCCATTATTCCAGATGTATTTATATTTATTCGTTCAATTTCAGGAATTTATTAAAGCAAAAATTTTAAAATTTGGCAAAATAAACCTAAATTGCATAAGTGTAAACACCTCCCCCACACTTAAATCATACAATGTCCTCATTCTATATTTTACATTAAATTAAAGAGGGAGAAAAAGGAACAGACTCCCCTAGGTGAGTTGCAGCTTTCACTTGTATGGGACAAGCTTTTCAGGTTTTGTGTTGAGCAATTCGCACTTCTTACAGTTTTTTATCACAACCAAGAGATAAATAATAATAGTGGGAAGGACCCCACACTTATTTTGAGCATAGTCTCGTTGGAAGGTCATTTTGCTGTATTCGAAGCTTATTTAGTTGGATTCATCATTGCTTCCAATTGCCCCTGTCAAAGCAGTTTAAAAGAAAGAAGAAAATAACAAAGAATAGAAAATAAAAGAAAAATAAAAGATAAAATAGAAATAAAAAGAAATAATAATTAGAAAAATAAAAATAAACCAAACAAAAAAAATAATAGATTGTTCATAAAAATCTGAAACCAAACAATCCATTATCAGTTAACAATCTCCCTGCTCAGATGTTGCTATCGACATCTTCGAGCTCCCTGTTGGGAGGAGGTCGATGCGGTTGCACGTTCGAACGTGCCATCATCTGCTCCATACATTCGCCCATCCAGTACATGTATTCTCTCTGGTCTTCTATCAACTTTCTCAATCCACTAACTTCAGCTCGCAACTCTTGTACCTCTGATGATAAAACAGCTTGTGGTGGCACCTCTTCCTCTTCTGGATCTGAATCTGGTTCGGACGCTTCAACCCATCCGCCCTGTGGAATGTGCGAATCAACCAAAACCGCTTTCCCGTCTTCCAACCTCAGGACCCCCATAGTGACCATATCATCCTCTTGTAGTAGGACAACAGGAACACGCTCGAATTGTTCCAAAACCTCTTCTCTTCCTAAACCATAAGATTGCACCAATCGAGTGATATAATGACCTCCGCGAATGGGGCTATCTGGCTCTTCACAATTTGCGATGCGATACAGATAAGCTATAATCATATAGGGGAGGTCACATGTTCTTTTCCTTGCGATCATTATCCACATGAAATAGAGGTCGGCTTCCAAGATACGTGTTACCTCGCCCCGTGGGGCGAAGGTGGTTACTACAAGTCGGTGCAACATCCGATGCACGGGCGATCGGATATGCCCCTCAAATCTATCAAATCGACTGTAGTAGCCGTCGCCTATGGTATTCCAGAAGGTGGTGGCGTTGAACTCGGGTGAGAATTTACGGCAGCAATGGCTAATGAAGTTGTGATATTCATGACTTCTGGCCACTTGAGGCGTGTAAAGCTCGATTCTTTCTGCAAACTCCATAAGGTTACATTGCCTTTCATATCCATCAAGCCGAAATGAGATGATATATGGCGTCCCTTCTTCTCTGAGTTTGTCGACATTTAAGGTGGAAAGAAATTCCAAAACGAGCTCCTTGTATGTTGGCTCATTTATATGGAATATTTTCCACCACGCTGTGTCCATAAAGTTGACAAACGCCCCTTCAGTCCACTCTTGTCGGGAAAGAGGCTCTAACTGCTTGTCGAGACTAGTTTCAATAGCTAGTTCCCAGTCAAGAACTTGGGAAGGCATGATTTCCCGCTCTTTCAGATTTCGAAGCTTTCTTAAAAATTCCTTTTTTATAGCAATCGAGGCGGGTGGTGGTGGGGCGGGAGATGTTACTGAAACGTTCGGGATAACTCTCTTCCTTGGGGTGCAAACAATCTTCACCATCTGCACGAAAAAACTGGAAAAATTCAGAAAATGGGGCTGTCAGGTAGATAGCGGCGCTATCATGAGAGATAGCGGTGCTATCTGCTAGTGTCACTAATAATTCCCCATCGTGAACAGTAGCATCGCTAAAGGTGCAGAGCAGCAAATTTTTGCTCAAAAATCTGATTTTTACAATCCAAAGTGTTTGCATTAACTAAATAAACGTCTTAGATCTTCTAGAAATCAATATATTCACAAATCAAGGTTTAAAATCATCTAAACATGTGTTGATTGCAAGAAGAACTCATAGAACGTATCTATTAAGGAGCAAAAATGCAAAAACGCTAAAAAGAGAATCGAGAATCGAGAAACATACCTTTTAATCTTAGGTTTTTAGTGGAAAAAGCCTCTTGTTGCTGATTTTCGGAGTTCAGGAGGTATAACAAGTCAGATTTTCGAGATTAGACTTAATGTATAGACTCAACAAGGTTAAAAAGATAATATCTAACCGAAATTCCTGCTACAGCGCAAATAGCGGCGTTATTCGCTTGAGATAGCAGAACTTTCATGGGAGATAGCGGCGCTATCTTGATTTTTCCATCATTTTTCATTTTTTGTTCCTCTTTTCTCCCGCATGTGATGCTTTGGTTCGGGGTTTTCCTAAAATAAATTAAAAACAAATAAAAATAACCAAAAACAATTAAAAATAACTTACAAATGCCCGGGTTGCCTCCCGGTTAGCGCCTCTGTTTAGTGTCGTCGGCCCGACCTCGCCCGGTTCAGATGTTTCATTTAATGTCCTCCGGTACCTCCAAACTTTCTTGGATCTTCTTTTCTTCCACGAAACCTTCATAAAACGGCTTCAACCTGTTGTTTAGTTTGAATATCTTGTTCGTTTTCATGCTCCTTATTTATATTGCTCCGTGGTCGAATACCTGTATGACCACAAACGGCCCTATCCATCTAGACCACAATTTTCCAGGAAACCATTTTAGTCAAGAGTCATATAGCAGAACTTTCTGACCAATGCTGAAATCTTTTCGTTTAATGTATTTGTCGTGCAAGCGTTTGGTCTTTTCTTTATACAACCTCGAACTCTCGTATGCGTCATCACGGAGTTCCTCAAGTTCCTGTAATTCCAACTTCCTGTGTACCCCCGCTTCGTCTATTTTCATATTCAACTTCTTGATTGCCCAGTATGCTCGATGTTCAAGCTCTACTGGCAGGTGACATGCTTAACCGTAAACCAAGCGGTAAGGAGACATACCTATAGGGGTCTTGTAAGCAGTCCTATAGGCCCATAAGGCATCATCCAGTGGGGCGCTCCAATCTTTGCGAGTCGTGTTCACTGATTTTTTAAGAATTTGTTTAATCTCGCGATTGGATATTTCAGCTTGACCGTTTGTTTATGGGTGGTAAGCTGTTGAGACTCGATGTTGCACCCCATATCTTTTCAGGAGGGTACTGAATGCCTTATTTAGGAAGTGGGTGCCTCTATCACTTATTATGGCCCTTGGAGTGCCAAACCTGCAAAAAATATTAATTCTCACAAAATCAATTACGGTTTTAGACTCATAATTTCTTACAGCTTTCGCCTCCACCCATTTAGAGACATAATCCACGACCAGCAAGATGTATAGATTGCCAAAAGATGACGGGAATGGCCCCATAAAATCGATACCCCATACATCAAAAACTTCACAAACCAAGATTGGGGTCAGTGGCATTTTATTTCTGGATGTTACCGCTCTTGTTCGTTGACATCTCGCGTAATTCTTGCAATGTAGGTACGCATCTTTGAAAATACTTGGCCAATAGAACCCGCATTCCAACACCTTCCTTGTTGTTCTTTGAGCACCGAAGTGTCCTCCACAGGCGTGTTCATGACAAAAGGAGAGAATAGAGGGCACTTCATCATAATGTACGCACCTCCTAATCACTTGATCTGCCCCTTGCTTCCACAAATATGGGTCATCCCAAGATATACCGCCTTGCTTCAACCTTCAACCTTTCTCTTTGAGCTCTATTAAATTTGGGAGGGAATTCTCCCGATACGAGGTAGTTGCAAATGTCAACATACCAAGGTAATTCTTGAATTTTAAAAATGTGCTCATCAGGGAAAGCATCACGGATTGGCTCGGTCTCCCCTTGTGGTATAATGCGGCTTAAATGGTCAGCCACCAGGTTTTCCATTCCACTTTTATCGTTTATTTCGATATCAAACTCTTGCAACAAACGGATCCATCAGATTAATCGTGGTTTTGAATCCTTTTTTGTTAGCAAGTGTCCAATGGTAGCATGGTCAGTGTAGATGATCACTTTGGCACCCAAGAGATATTGACGAAACTTTTCAAGTGCAAAAACTACTGCCACGAGTTCCTTTTCAGTCGTGGAGTAGTTACCTTGAGCATCATCTAAAACTTTTGACGCATAGTAAATGACATGATGGGTCTGATTAACATTTTTCCCCAAGACAGCCCCAATGGCTGTGTTACTTGCGTCACACATTATCTCGAAAGGTAGACTCCAATCAGGTGGTTGTATAATAGGAGAAGATGTGAATAAAATCTTCAAGTGATCAAATGCTCGCTTGCAGGCATCGTCGAATTTGAAATCGACGTCTTTTTGTAGAAGATGGCACATTGGAACTGTGATTTTTGAAAAATCTTTTATAAATCTTCTATAAAAGCTTGCGTGCCCCAAGAATGATCGAAATTCCCAAACATTCGTAGGATAGGGCAAATTCTTGATGACATCTATCTTCGCTTTGTCGACCTCCAGCCCATTTTTGGAAACTACGTGTCCCAAAATCAATCCTTTGTCCACCATAAAGTGACACTTTTCGTAATTGAGGAAAAGATCTGTGTCGATGCACCTTTGTAAAATTTTTGTGACATTTTCTAAGAAATGATTGAATGAGTCTCCATATACTGTGAAATCATCCATGAAGACTTCAATTATCTCTTCTACATATTCAGAGAAAATGCTTACCATACATCTCTGAAATGTGGCCGGTGCATTGCAAAGGCCAAAGGGCATCCTCCTATAAGCAAACGTGCCAAAGGGGCACGTGAAGGCCGTCTTTTCCTGGTCTTCGGGTGCTACAGGGATCTGATGGAATCCAGAGAAGCCATCCAAACAACAATCTATGCACACTCTCCACCCTTTTTGTACTCGAGTGGGCACCAGGTCTCCATCTTCATTCTTCAAAACGGTAATTCCAGCCTTTTTAGGAACTACTTGGAATGGGCTCACCCACTTGCTATCAGAAATGGGATATATCATCCCGGCGTTCAACAACTTCATTGTCTCGAGGGCTTATAATCATCCTCCATTAGATTTTTATGCATGCATAAGGAGGGACTCAACCCTTTTATATCAGCGATCGTCCAACCTGTCGCTTTCTTGTATCGTTTGAGGAGGTTAATCAGCTCTTCCTCTTCCTTTTCCGTTAATTTATTTGAAACGATGACAGAGAGTGTCTCCTTGTTTCCCAAGTAGGCATATTTAAGATGCTCGGGCAAAGTTTTGAGCTCGAGCTTCGGTTCTTTAACTACTGAAGGAAGGAGCTTTTCATTTGAATTAGGGAGTTGCATCATGACGTGTTTGTTTTTCAGGTCCTTTCTTTCCTCCACTGCCTTCACCATTGTTTTCAGATCTTCGTTTAGCTCATACTTTTTTGCCAATTCTTTCATCTTTTATTCATTCAAGTCATTATTCAACACCAAAATTAGGTGGTCACTGCTGACTAACTCAAAGAGTTCCTCAGCAAGAGGTTTGATGACATCTACGAAATTTAAAGAGTGAACATCGGTTGGGTACCTCATTGTTTCATAGATGTTGAAATTGATGACCTCGCCATCAAATTTCATGGACAAGGTACCAGCATAGACATCAATTTTCGTTCTTGCGGTTTTCAAGAACGGTCTCCCCAGTAGGATCGAGTTTGGATTGGGATTATCTTCATCCCCCATATCAAGAACATAGAAATCAGCTGGAAAGACAAGCTGATTGACTTGGACAAGTACATCCTCCAATACTCCCTTAGGATGCACCATTGAACGATCCGCAAGTTGAATAATGACCCCAGTCTTTGTTAGGGTCCTAATACCAATTTCTTTGTACACCGAGTAAGGCAAGACATTGATTGAAGCTCCCAGATCAAGCATTGCGTTTGGAACATGCAGGTTACCTAGTTTGCACGGTACGTTGAAAACACCAGGATCTTTGCATTTCTTTGGCATCCGCCTTAGCAAAACTGCGGATGCGTTTTCTCCGACTTTGACCATGTCGTTCCCCTTTAACTTTTTCTTTGAAGTACACAGCTCTTTAAGGAACTTAGCGTACCTGGGTACCTGTTTAATAGCCTCCGGGAGCGGAATATTCACTTCAACTTTTCTGAAAATTTCAAGTATTTCATTCTCCCCCTTTTCTCTTTTATCACCTCTTAGTCTTGAGGGAAAAGGTGCGGATTGTATTTTGGCTTCAACAGATTCTGGGTCTTTTGGCTTTGGCTCTTCAGGCTTTTTCGGCGGTTTCTCCACTTCCAGCTCTTCCTCTTCATTTGGGGCTTTGGGCCCTTCATATTGTGTACCACTTCTTAGAGTAACGGCATAAGCTTTATTCTTCGAGTTTGCTTCCGTTTGAGCTAGAAGCTTGCCTTGTGCCTCCAGTTTGCTTACTGAGCTAGCAAGCTGAGCCATTTGTTGTTCTAGATTTTTAATGCTTGCTTTTGTTTCTTGTTGAAATGTTTTTGTCTCGTTTCGGAAAACTTGTGTACTAGTTGCTAGGATTTTGACGATATCTTCCAATGACATCCCAGAGCTGCTTGGTTGAGGGGCAACTGGTGGTGGACGAGCATGGTATTGCTGATTTTGCAGTGGCGGCCTTTGTTGATATTGTTGATGGTTTCTTGGTGGATAGTTTGATGTTTGACCTTGATTCCACCCCGAGTTTCCTCGCGGTTGATCATATTTCCTTTGAAATGGCCTTGTGGCTTTGGCTTCTTCGGTTTCTTCTTGCAATAATGGGTACATATCGGTTGGGTGGCCCACTTGTAAACACACACCACATGGTCGAACTGGCGGTTGGGCGGCTTTCTCTTTGGTTAACAGTAGAATGGCTTTGGTCACCTTGGAGATTTGAGACTCCAATTTAGGGTTGTTGACTTCAGTAACCGCTCATGGTGGATCTGGATACCATTCTTCCTCCTGGAGAATGTGTTTGGAATCCTCGGCCATCGTATTGATCAACTCCCGAATTTGAGTCGGGGTTTTATCCACGATGGATCTGCCGCTCGAAGCGTTTAATAAACGGCGGTCCCACGTTGTTAGTCCTTCACAGAAGTACTGGAGTAATTAATGATCTGTGATGCCATGCTTGGGGCATCGGGCGCATAATCGCTTGAATCCTTCCCAATAACTGTGTAGTATCTCCCTCTTTTGTTTCTTAATGCCAATAATTTCTCTATGAAGGGCAGAGGCTTTCATCTCAGGGAAGTACTTATCAAGGAACATACGAGCTAGCTCATTCCACGTGGTAACGGATCCAGGTGGCAAGTAGTAGAGCCAGTCTCTCGTGGAGTCTTGGACAGCAAAAGGGAATGCCCTAAGCTTGATTTGATCTTCTTTCACATCATGTGGCTTCATGCCGGTGCACACCACATGAAATTCTTTTAGAAACTTGTGAGGGTCTTCGTTCTCGACCCCTCTGAATGTCGGTAGAAGATGAATCATCCCATACTTGAGCTCGAAGTTGATCATTGCAGGGTAGGTGATGCATAATGGTTGTTGGGTAACATCTTGTGTTGCCCATTGGCGGAGGGGTTGTTCAGGTGCTGCCATGGTGATAGGTGTAGGAATAGGAGTTTGAGATGGTGGTGGTGATGTGGTTTTGGAATGGGTTTTGGTAGATGTGGCTTGAGTTGGTTGGTTTTCTGTGGTAGGATGTGATGTAGAAGTTTGGGAAGCAGGCTGCTTCTTGCGAAGTGTAGCTTGCTTCCTTAGGCTTCTGGCGGTTTTCTCGATCTCCTTGTCAAGTGCAAGTGGTGAACCTGTATGAAGAGATCTTGGCATAAACGCCAGTATTGCCGTGTCCCCGGCAACGGCGCCAATTTGTTAAGGGTGTCAATCCCTAACAAATGTGATCAGAAATAGAATCCGACCAGTCACTGCTCAACTACATTGGATTAGAGTACAGGGTAAGAAGGATCGAACCACAAGGACACGGAGTTCAAAGCTTATGCCTTAATAAAACAAAAAATAAAGGAGGGGGGGTTTGAATAACAAATAATACTAAGTAACTGCAGAAACATGCAAATAGTAAACTTTGAGGAAAATCAATAATAAAAAGGCCTAGTCCCGAGTCTTCAATGTTCAGTGTAGTAAAATGAATCTGGTTGACGTGCTTGAGAATACAATTCCAAGTTGGCTTTTAAAATTCATAAAATATGATCTTTATGAAAATAACTTGCTAAAATGTTTAGATAAAGGTCTGCTTGTTACCTAAACCTAGTTTCATTTTACCCGACGTAAGGTCCGCTTATAGGCCGAATGCAGAAACCACACAAGATGTGCAAGTACCAATCAATGTCCAATTCTTCGCGTCTGCTGGGAAGTGTGTGGACATATGACCAGATTCTAAACAAGGAATTGGGCGCTTTTTTTGTTACCAAACATCAACTGTGCTCGACGATTAGGTGCCTTACACAATAGATTAACAGTGTTTGAAAAAGATCCAATTAAGATGGCCAGTCAAAAGTAAATCAAATTCAAAACTCAGATTGAAACAAGAAAATGATCATTAGAATATTCAAAAGCATTCATCAAACCAAATGTTTCAAATTATACACAAAACATATCCAAACTTAGGACTAGAATGTGGTTTCTAGCTAGACATGGCTAAAAATGAATCAAAAATACAAAACTATAATCGAAAACGTCTTACAAATGGTAAAAATACGTAACCGAATCTCGAGAATCGTGATTCGGGCTTCAAAAACCTTCTAAAAACTGCTTGGAAGTGTCTCGGGGTTGTGACTAAAACGCAGGGACTGAACAACCATTCTGGCAGGAGAAGACTGCTGTTTATAGCCAACTGGAGGAGATAGCGGCGCTATCTCCTAAGATAGCGGCACTATCTTTTGAATTCCCCCACTTCTCGTTCTCCGGTCAAACGCAAATCTCGCCACCTTGATTTCCTCAACTGCTGAGATAGCGCTTATCTATGCAGTTTACAGGATTTGTCATTTTTGGTCCCTGCTTGTTCCAACTTTGGTC
Organism: Cichorium intybus; assembly: GCA_023525715.1. Taxonomy (NCBI): domain Eukaryota; kingdom Viridiplantae; phylum Streptophyta; class Magnoliopsida; order Asterales; family Asteraceae; genus Cichorium; species Cichorium intybus. Next base: position 97,853,281 of record CM042012.1, read on the forward strand.
CTTTTTCGCCCATTTTGCTCCTTTTTGCTTAAAAACTTGCATAATTGATATTTTCCAAGTAAAGTGAGTATTTTAGTCCTTTTTAACTTAATTTATCTATAAAAATACCGTGATATCGTATAAAATATGTATGAAATACGCACGATATCAACACTTTTGTTGGATTAGGTGTCTAAGCCATGACTATAATTGGTATGTACTTGATTACTATAATTGGTATGTACTTGATTGATAGTAGTAAAGTCCTTTTGGGTTGCCCTCATAGTTGGCAATTTGACATAATAACTTTTAAAGAGAGAGATTGATTTATTATGTGATTAATAAATCAATATAAATAATTTGTTAATATATTATGAGGATAATATATTAATTAGAAATAGTATTATTTAATTAATAATTAATCAGAAATTAATTGGAATTAATTTTGGGATTAATTGGATTAATTAAAAGTACAGGGGCTGAATTGTAATCGTTTAATAGCTGGCAATTAAAAGTGCAGGGGTTGCCCTGATAGCTGGCAATTTGACATAATAATTTTTGCATTTTGAAGAATGCCTTTTGGACTTTGCAATGCCCCTGCTACGTTTCAACGATGCATGATGGCGATCTTCTCAGACATGATTGGGGATGCGTTGGAAATCTTCATGGACGATTTCTCGATCTTTGGATCATCTTTCGAGGCATGCTTAAATCAGTTGGAGAAAGTTCTAGAAAGATGTGTGGAGTCTAATCTAGTGTTGAGTTGGGAGAAAAGCCATTTCATGGTTAGGGAAGGAATTGTTTTGGGATATGTTGTTTCTGAACGTGGATTTTAGGTCGACAAAGCCAAGGTCAAAGTGATTTCCACATTACCTCCTCCTACTTCAGTAAAAGGAGTTAGATCTTTGCTTGGACATGCTGGGGTTTTACAGAAGATTCATCAAGGACTTTAGCATTATTTCCAAACCATTGTGTGGTCTTCTGTTGAAAGATGCGCCATTTGTCTTTGACGAAGAGTGTATTAAAGCCTTCATTATTCTGAAGGACAAGTTGGTCAAGGCACCTATCTTAAAACCACCTGACTGGACTAAGCCATTCGAAATCATGTGCGACGCTAGTGACTTTGCTGCGGGAGCATTATTAAGAGAACGGATAGATAAGAAACCGGTGGTTATATGTTATGCAAGTAAGAACTTTTCGGAAGCACAGTTAAATTATACGACCACGGAAAAGGAATTACTAGCTGTAGTCTTTGCGCTGGACAAATTCAGGTCGTACATTTAGGGGTCAAAAGTCTTAGTTTACACCGATCACACCGCAGTCCGACATCTGCTAGCAAGGAAATAGTTGAATCCAAGACTGCTCCGATGGATTCTTCTACTTTAGGAATTTGATGTAGAAATCAAAGACAAGAAAGGGACAGAAAATGTCATAGCTGACCATTTGTCAAGATTACCAACACAAGGATTAGAAACGGGAATATAGGATGCATTCCCCGATGAGCAGCTACTGGAAGTCAATAATGCACCGTGGTACGCCAACTACGTCAACTTTTTGGCCACTGAAGCAATGCCTACGCATTGGTCGAAGCAACGATAGAAGCAGTTTCGCACCTACGCCAAACGATTTATTTTGGACGATCCCGATCTTTTCAAGGTTGGAGAGGATCAAATAATTCGACAATGTGTGCCCGACAACAAAATTCTCGAGGTATTGACCCATTGTCATGCGTCTGCATGTGGAGGGTACTTCAGTGCGAAGAAGACATGATGCAAGATCTTAGAGGCAAGATTGTATTGGCCCACAATCTTTAAAGATGCATACAAGACGGCAAAGGAATGTCACAACTGTCAACAACTGGGAAACATCTCGAAGAGAGATCAAATGCCGCTAAACCCTATTTTGGCCGTGGACATTTTTGACGTGTGAGGAATCGACTTCATGGGACCATTTCCCACATCGCAAGGGTATGTCTACATCTTAGTCGCAGTGGACTATGTATCTAAGTGAATCAAAGCAAAAGCAACGCATACTAATGATCACCATGTAGTATGTAAGTTTGTTAAGAAAAACATATTCACTCGACATGGCGTGCCCATGGTAATAATTAGCGACGGGGGATCGCACTTCAAAAATTTTAAATTCGGGCGGTTACTGAGACATTATGGGGTCAATCATTAAATTGCTACTCCATACCATCCGCGGACTAGTGGTCAAGTTGAAGTTTCCAATCGTCAAATCAAAGAGATTCTACAGAAAACAGTAAAAATGGATAGGAAGGATTGGTCACAACTGTTGGACGATGTGTTATGGGCATATAGGTCTACATACAAGACGCCGATCGGAACAACACCCTATCGGCTAGTTTATGGAAAAGGATGTCATTTACCCGTCAAATTAGCCAACCGAGCCTTATGGGCTACCAAGCAAGAAAACCTCGATTACGATTCAGCAGGGAAAGAGCGGAAACTACAACTGTCCGAGTTGGAAGAATTGTGCGACGAAGCATACGAGAATGCGGCTACGTACAAGTCAAAACTAAAAAGATATCACGATGCAAAGCTCAAGTTAAAGACTTTCATGATAGGACAAAAGGTGTGGTTGTACAACTCGAGATTAAAAATGTTCCCAGGGAAGCTACGAAGTAAATGGAATGGGCCATACGAGGTTATTAGCGTCAGTGAATACGGCGCTGTGGAAATTCAAGACTTTAAAGGAGGATCACCGTTCAAGGTAAATGGGCACAAGTTAAAACCTTATGTGGTGTCGGGCACGTTCCAGAAGTTAGAGGTAGAAACAGTCAAATTTGTGTCAGACAAACCAAATTATGAGCTTTAAGTAGGTAAGTACACGTCTGGCTGAAGACGTTAAACTTAGTGCTTGTCGGGAGGCAACCCGGTTTTTGTAAAATTATGTGTAGTAATTTTAGATTTTTAATTAATTACCGTAATAAAAGAATAAGTGTGGGGTTAAATTCGGATTATCATAGAAGCGTGACGCAGGGACTTGATATCCGTGTCGTGGCAAGATAAAGTTCGCGATATCAGGATAAGGCTTAATTGATACTCGTGTCGTGGAAGTTACGCGCCGTGTCGCGGGTTTATCTAATTTTGAATTTTCAAGATAGCCACGAACAAAGTCCCTATTCCAATCCAATTTTTCCAAACTCTTTCAAAAAGTAAATTGCATAATACTTCGATTCACTTCCGTAATTAGATCTTCACTAAGTTCTTGTTCGCAATTCCGCCAGTCTCTTAATTCTACAAACCAAGTAAGTCTTCTGATTTCTCTCTTTTTAGTGTTCTTGAAACCAGTAAGTAGACCTCTTAAATATCGTAGACAGTAATGTATATCCCTAGTTGGTCGATAATGATGCATAGAATAAAACCCAACTTACATTACCTCTAATTTAGGCTTGAAGTACATTAATTTGTAAATTTGGGACTGAGTTTCATACGCCGCACCGCAGGGTATCATATTACACGATGCAGTGGTTGAATACTCATGCTACGCGATGCGGGTAGTGATATGTCGCGCCGCATGTGACGCTGATCAGAACTGACTTTTAAATCTCTTGACTTTTGTAGAACCATGTCTTCACAGAATAGTTCCAGCGACATTGAGTGGCTCGCTGAGCCCATTTACACTACAAGCTTTAATCGTTGTCGCTTCCGTGATCGATTGGCGGTTTTCTCAAGGATACGGATTCTTCCCGCACAGTTGGTGGATTGGGACCTCACCCAGGAGTCGGGTAATCTCAAGGTTCTGGACCCGTGGATGGTCTAACAAGGCATTGAAGACAATCAGCCCAATTTCACCTGTCGGGCTTCTAACGCGGTTTTCCGCATGGATGAAACCGTGTACAGCGATCCCTTACCGGAGTTCTTGGCCACTTTCGAGCTGGATCAGGAGCCACTGAGTTTCACTGACACGGATGTGATCACGTTCCGTCTGGGGAACGTATTACGGAACTGCAGCATAGCCGAATTCGATGTTCGGCTCGGACTTTACACTTAGGAGGAGGCTGACAGGGAGGGGTTCGCCTCATTCTTGGGCTCGGCTGCACGAACCCCCAGTTCATCACTCTCTTAATCCAGATTCTGGAGGTAGATATCTGACACACCTAGGTCGTTATGCGGTCAAAAATAGAAAATTTAACCTCACACGCACATTAGTATAATAGCAGTAAGGGTCGATCCGTGGGAGTCAAATGGTTGAAATATGTGTCAGAATAAACCAAACTATAGTGTCACTCTATAGTTGGCGGCGTTCCATACACTTCGCAAAAACCGACAAAACTAAAATATTGAAAACTAAAACTAGCATTAACCAACGAAAAAAATCCAAACATCAATCCAGACCAAACTTACTTTCTAATTCCAGAAGTATATTCCAAAAAATCAGAAGCATCCAATGCCAACAAATAACCAAACAAACAATTAAACGAAAAACGGAAATCGAAGACTCGAATTAACGAAAACCGAATGATTGCATAAACTAAAACTAAAAACAAAAGCCGAATGGTTCTGAATTCTGAAATAATCCAAATTCCACTTGTCTAAACAGATTCTACAATCCAGATTCGTTGAATCAAGCAATAAACAAAAACTAGAAAATACGAAAAATAAACTAAAACATGAAAATACCAACTTATGACTATTGAAATCCGAAATCACGAGTTGAAGAAGCCTAGGTTCAACCTTTGGGTCAGTTCTTCGCTCCCGAAACTCGTACGGGACACCTCTATTTATAGTTGCAAAATCGAGCAATCCGCGTCGCGCAATGGTGAAAACCGCGGCGCGTCCTTATCTCTAACCCTGTTTCTCGCTTTTTGAATTTCAAGTCGTCATCCGATCCTTGACTTTCCGCAACGCGCATGCTCCTCTGTCTGCGGCGCGCGTGTCTTTTCGGTTGAAAGCGGACTTCCTTCAAAAATTCTTCATTTTGTATGCGTTTAGCCCCTGTTTATATCCTTTTTCACAACAAGCACTAGACACGAAAAGTGAGTAATACCACAGTTTACGAGATATAATTCAATCAGAATAGGGCTCAAAGACGACTAAAATAATTGATATTACTAGGCGTCGTCAATCTCCTCGACTCGCTACAGCGCAAACACAATATCTATAGACATATGCACTTGCCTTCGCATAGGATGCTCCACCGTTTGATCGCCAGCATGTTTGTGCGCAGGGCCGACGTCGATCTGGTTTCATATCACGACCTCTACATCATTGATCACGGGAATGTTTCGGTCAGTAATTTCCCAGTCCCGGTTCTCCAAAACGAGCCGCCTAGCCTAATCGAGTAGAAAAAGAAGAGGTACCGCATCTCCGAGGGTATTCCAACCCGCACCGGTCCCGCAGAGACCGATTTGCATTACTTGGCGAACGAAATGCGATCGATCCACAGGATTTTTGATGAGCAGAGGAGTGAATAGCGAGGACTATCGGCCGAGGTTCAAACAACAATCCGCAACACAACCAACATACAGAACAGCTATTGTGGGTCATGAATTGCACCAAGAAATTCATGAGTAATTTTGCAAGTACAGTGCCACGAGATCAACCTCTGATTATTGAAGATGAACTGGAGGAAGAGCCGGAATAAGAGGAGGAATACAACCCGGCAAGCCACAAGGAAGACTCCGACACTTAGTTTTAATTAGTTTTTGGTTTTAGTAATTTTTTTTAGGATTTTATTTTTTAGGAACAATACATTGTTAATAAGAGTAATTAGGGTAATAACATGGTAAAAATTTAGGATACTTGCTTCTGAATAAAGTTTTAATTAGTGATTGAAAAACATAAAAAAATCAGTAATTACTGCGACGCGGCAACCATAGAGGCGCGCCGTGGTAATTACGAAAGTATCACAGAGTCAGAAGGTTTCCTAATTACCGCGACGCGCACATAAAACACGCGCGCCGCGGCCTACCGTAGCTTCAGTTGTTAATTATTGTTGTATGCTTTTGTCGTTTAATGTTTTGTTGAGCGTTTGTGTTGCAAGTACCAATGAGATCTACCGACGAGTTGTATAACACAAGTGTGGGGTCACCGTGCCCCAACACTTGTCATATACCGACGTGTTCACTGTGTGCCACAACTCCGAACAGTAAAACCAAGATTTGCATTTTGATATCCTATTACAAAATGGTTTCGATAAGCAAGCAGTCTACCATTCCAAAGGGGTAACTCTTTTCTCCCTTGTTCTGAAAATTTTTATGTACAACGGGGACGTTGTACGGTTTAAAGTGTGGGTTGGGGACGGTTGAAAAGAGATTTCTAAATTTTTCGAAAATAGTCTAATTTTCAAATTTTTTTAGCAAATTTCAAAATTTTTAAGAAATTGTAATTAGAAAACGAATAGCTTTTGAGTGTTATAGCATTTGGTATTTTTCAACAAATACTGTTTAGTTGTAATCATGCCATTATTGAGTTAAAATAAGTTGAGGGTTTAGAAGTTAGAAAACTTTGAATTTAGAACATCTTAAGATTGGGATTTAGGAGGGAAATATCAATCAGTGGCCTTTGTTGTTCGAGCCGGTAGGTCTGAACAGGGTGGCCCTGAAATGGTACTTATACACCTTACTACCTAAGATCGTCTGGTCTGGAATAGTATTTTCGAAAGCTCGTTACACGGACAATATCGAAAGTCATTGACACGCATAGGTCGTTATGCGTTCAAAAATAGAAAATTTAACCTTACACACACACACACACACTGGTATATGAGTGTCAGAATAAACCAGACTATAGTGTCACCCTATAGTTGGCGGTGTTCCATACACTTCCCGAAAACCGATAAAACGCAATACCGAAAACTAAAACTAACATTAACCAAACTAAACAATCTCAAACTCCAAACCAAACATACTTTCTGATTCCAGAAGTATATTCCAGAAAAATCAGAAGCATTCAACAATAAAAAACGATTCAACAAGCAAATAAACATAAACCAATACCGAAAACGCGAGATAACTTCAAACTGAATGATTATATTAAGCGAAAACCAAAACCAGAAGTCTCAAGGTTCTGACTTCGAAAATAATCCAAATCAAACTTGTCCAAATAGATTCTACAATCAAGAATCAATGGAATCAAGCGATAACTAAAACTATAAAATACTAAAAATAAATGAAAAACATGAAAATACCAACTTATGACTACTGAATTCCGAAATCACGAGTCGAAGAAGCCTACGTTCAACCTTTGGGTCTGTTCTCCGCTCTAGAAACTCGACCTAGATGCCTCTATTTATAGTTGAAAAATTGAGCAATCCGCGCCACGCATGGATGAAATCCGTGACGCGCTCTTATCTCTAACCCCGTTTCTCGCTGTTTGAATTTCAAGTCGTCATCTGATCCTTGACTTTCTACGACGCACATGCTCTTAAGGTCGCGGTGCGCGTGTCTTTTTGACTGAAATTGGTCTTTATCCAAAACGTCTTCAATTTGTATGCTTTTAACCCCTGTTTATATCTTTTTTTTTCACACACAAGCACTAGACACGAAAAGTGAGTAATACCACAATTTAAGAGATATATTCCACTCAGAATACGGCTCAACGATGACTAAAATACTTGATATTACCAGGCGTCGTCAGTCATGGATAGTTCCTTAAGAGCCTCTAGAATCTGAATGAGTAAGTGCACCTTGTAGACTGAAAATTTGTAATCAAGGGTCTTTAGAAAGTCGTGATTCCCAAATGGTATTCTGGATATATTTTCTTAAATATCATTTTTACCTAACTTCTGGATACAATAAACTTTGAAACTGAAGGCATTCAAAAATGATTGGGTTTTAGTTAGAAGTTGTTAAAAACTCACTTGCTTGGGGACAAGCAAGGCACAAGTGTGGGGTGTTTGACAACGCCTAGTAATATCAAGTATTCCAGTCGTCGTTGAGCACTGTTTTGAGTAAAATATATATCTGAAACTATTATATTACCCAGGTTTTGTGTCGAGTGCTTGTTGTGCGAATTGTATGAAATATAGGGTAAAAAGCGTGCAAAAGTGGTAAAGTTTGGAATGAAGTCTACTTCCAGTCGAAGGAACACGCACGTCGTAGTCTGGAAGACACGCGCGACACGGTGAGCTGTAACACCGGATCAGAGTTTGAAATTCAAAGTGCGAACATCGGGGTTATGGATAAGGACGCGCCACGGATTTGTACTTTGTGCGCCGCGTCCAGGAAAAATTCTCAACTATAAATAGAGGCCTCCGGTTCGTGATTCGGGAGCGAAGACCCGACCTTTGAGTGGAACTCAGGCTTCTTCGACTCATATTTTCGTATTCCATTGATCGGTAGTTGGTAGATTGCTAGTTTTAGTTTAATTTCTTGTTTTCGGTATTTGTTATCGCGTGAGTTCAACGATTCTGGTTTCTAGAATCTCGTTGACCGCGTAGATCTGGATTCTCGACTCGAAGTTAGAAACATTCGGCTTCGGTTGTGTTTTACTTTTAATGCAATCATTCGGTTACTTTTAATGTTCGGTTTCAATTTCGGTTATATAATTGTTGTCGTTTATTGAATTGTTTGTGTTCCGTGTTTCTGATTTTCTGAGTTATACCTCGGGATCAGAATGTATTGGTTTGGTTTGATTGAGATTTGGATGCGAGTAGTTCAATAGTCGCAAGTTTATGTTTTCGGTAATTTCAGATTGTTTGGATTTTGTTTCGTGTATGGATCGACACCATCTATAGAGTGACACTATAGATCGGTTATTTCTTGACACAAATTTAACCACTGACTCTACGGTTCGACCCTTACTTCCACTAGCTAGTGTGCTGTAAGGTATTTAATCTAGTATTTTTTACCGCATCGACGACTGCAACGATGTCAATATCGTACAGTTAGGCTAGTCATTTCATGTTTCCCAAAGTCGTATGGTACTTGTACTATTTCGATAGAGAACATTCAATCATAGGCAATCCTAGTGTGACTTTGTACTATTATCCATAGTACAATCTGATGTGGACTGGTCTCTAGTCCCTTCAGTCCGTAGGTCTTTATCTGGTAGGAACTCTCCTTGCACTATAAAAGGAGAGTTTCACCACACTTTATCTCCATGGTTTGGAGAAACAAATATGTAACACTTCTCTATGATATATAAATCCTTCATTCCATCAAACACTTGTTCTTAATGTTCATATTTGTGTTCTTATTTACTTACGTTTAATTCCTGCATTTTGATCTTAAGTCTTTCATACGTCCACACTATTACTTGTTTGGATTAAATATTGTTGAGCAATCGATCTTTCAAAGTCATTATTAAGTTTTCCAACTTTGCGTTATTTCAACAAAACCATACGGACGATCCGAGTTAAAAAATGAGTTAAGGACCAACTACACGAATTACCTCATACCACAATTATCATTAGTGTAATTTACTAATTTATTAATAAGAAATAGGTTAGAACACTTTACATATTGTAACGAGAAGAGATTTTTAAGGCGATGACCTTAGAGTGATAAACCCTAATCTCTCATCAGTTAAGTTAATAGATAAATCCCATGCTTATAAATAAGAAAATGGTGTAACTATTGATTTAAGATCAAAAAAGTTTTCATTTATCATTCTAACTTGCATTTCTAACGATACACTACTACAAAATAATGGATTCAACTACACAAATTATATTATTGTCTGAATACGACAGATTAATGACAAAAATAAAAAACCTAAATCACCGCTGAAATAGCAACAGAATAACGACATGTACTGAACACGTGTGGAACTCCATCTGTAATTTTTTGTGGATTCCCGACAGCTTGGGCTGTAAACGAACCGAACGAACACGAACGAGGACTTGTTCATGTTCGTTCGTTTAAGTTAGTCGAACAAATGAACGAACACAAATTATTTTGTTCATGTTCGTTCGTTTATGTTCGTGAACATGCTAAACGAACATAAACGAACAAACATAAACGAGCAAAGATAAACAAACTCAATTGAACATATTTAAACATTAACAAATATATATTATTGTAATGTGATCAAACACAGTTGAACATATATGAATATAAAATGAACTTAAGTGAACAAACATAAATGAACGTAAACGAACAACATAAACGAATGGTCACAGACATAATTGAACAAACGAGACCATTGTTCATGTTCGTTCGTTTAACTAAACATGTGTGTGTTTATGTGGCGTGTGTTCCATGCTTTTGTAGCCTACTCCAACCTTTCTGATTTTGAAATACTCTTGAGCTTATTTCAGACCCTAGAGGTTAATTTATGTCATAATGGGTTAAGAGGTTGAAAACCTTAACCCTAAGTTGTTATTTTATGTGAAGCAAATTTCACTGATTTTGGACAAGTTTGTAAAATTCATATCAAATCGTGTGGGGCCCATTTGGGTTGAGTCTTATATCCATAGAATGGTCTTTGAGTCTAGCTTACACATCCAGAACTTATTGTTCTAAAAGCCTTAAGTTATGTGAGTATTGCATTCTTCACTAACTAGTTCAAGTTATGTCAGATTTTGTCTTCTATCTTTCAAAATTCACCATACATTGTAAAAAATCTTTTAGGAGGAAGGTTAGTGGCCAAAGTTCAGGTTTGGAGTGTAGTATTTTCACACCAAAAATCGGAACCCACACCATAACCCATATTGTGTTTCAGTTGTTTCTTTGAAGGGTGGTCTAGTGTTTTAACTGATCAAATTAGTGAACTTTGTGAATTAATCATTTGTTCTTGGAAAGTGAAAATGACATGAGGTTAGGCACTATGATCTTTTATTTGGGTGTAGTTCATTCATGTTTTTTCTCAGAATTTAATTTGGGCCCTTGCTTGGTTGAAAGTTGCAAAGTTTTCAACCGGGTCAAGTTTCAGCTTTGCTGTCAAGTTTCTTTTTGTGGTGTTTGTCTTGGTTTTAGTCATTGGTGTTATAAGTGGGTCCCTAGAATTACCTAATATTAACTAAGACATCTAATAAATTTATTGTTTGAGCAATATGAGAAGGGGGGTCATTGTTGAGACACAATACGTGTCGGGAGCCCGACGTATATAAACTATAAGTAACTACCTTATAAAACACAAACTTCGTTTTAAGTAGTGCCATATGGGATGTAGGTCAGTGGAAGAAGGATGGTCTTTGAGTTCTACCTTGCTGGTATAATACCTACTGCTATCTATCAGGTGAGTTTCGTACTGCGTTGTATAGATGTTATATGTGCTTTACAGTAGCTTGTGTGTGCTTATAAGAAGTGTGTGGATAGTACTAGGCAGTTTGCATTGTACTAATATTATACATCCTTTGCTGTAATTATGTGTGTTGATAAGATGTGATGGTATACTTGATTATTATGATATGTTTGGATGCCTAGTGTGTGTGAATGTGGGCTACTAAGCTGTTATGAGGTCTTATAGGGGTTATATAGGGATGGGAGTGTACAAAGCAAGATTTAAATGTATGGATAAAAGTGTTGAGCGAACGACAAGACGTACTAAGGGTGTTGAGTAGTTGGCAAGATGTACCAAGAGTACTGAGCAGACGAAAAGATGTGCTGAGGGTGCTGAGTAGCTGACAACATGCACTGAGCCGATTAACATGTAAGGCTTAATGTACATGGTGGACTAGACTAAGGTTTACCATGATATGGGTAAAGTATGTGTGACTGATATGCTTTTCACGTGTTGGAACTCACTGAGCTGTGTGCTTACCCTTTCCCTATTAAATCACTGTTTCAGGTACATCGGGTACAAAGGATGGCAAGGCGTGATGCGTATACACTGTGCTACTTCTTTTGAGATTTTATGTTGGACTATTGTTTTCGTTGATGTTTTACTCGTGATGACTTTTGGTTGAATTGGATTATTGAGTTGTCTAATGTTTTGTGAATTTAAATTGAAGGGATTTTTCTATGAAAAGTTAATTAAAATTTTTAAATTTACTATAAAATCTGAGATGTTACAAGTTGGTATTAGAGCACAGCTTAAGAGAATCAGACTCACTTTGGTGAGTCTCAAACTCAAGTTGAGGCTTCAAGGTTTTCTTAAGATATTTTTACAAAAACAAAAGATGTTTAATGAATGGAGAATTGAAGACACAGTGTGCCAGCCGACGCTAGTGGGGGAAAAAGGTTAAGTGTTTATATTTGTTGATGCTTTTTAGGACATAATATATATGTACGCTAGATTGCCTGCTAGAAATCACATATTAATGTACTGTTTACTTGCTGCTTGCTATTAGGAATGAATGCCGGTGCTGATAGGTTGTTTAGAGAATGCCATCAAGTTGTATGCAGTAGGAACTGAATAGCCCTAGAATACTTGATTTGGCCTTATTGCATGTTCCTTATTTGGTTGTTGCCTTAGGGTAGGATCCTTTATTCGAAGGTTTATTTATTTTATACAGTATATGATGACTGTGCTTTCATGAGACAACTCTTTATCACTAGCTAAACGTCGCATGGAGAAGTCAATAGTGGTAAATAGTGTTACAACGTAAAAGATAATAGTTGCAAATTTTTTTCTTATTCATTTAGCTACTTTCATAATTCTTTTTACAATTATTTTTTATTTTCTAACCTTCATTCAGTTACAGAAAAAGGTACGTACGAGTTCACATAAATGGGTATGTATGAGTTCGGGTGTATTTCTTGGCAGAGGACAATATGAGACAGTTCATCCATTGATAAAAGGACCGCAAACTTCACCATCAAGAATATAGAAGGAGAAAACCAATTGGCCTTTTTGTTATTTTCTATATATTTGACAGAGATGAACGTATCTCTGTTATATACACAAAGATAAACCAAATCCCAGAAAAAGAAGGGATAACATCCAAGTTTGAATACAATAAAATAATTTAAATAAACTAATCGGATAATATCTCTTTTATCTCCTTTACTCCCCCTCAAGATGAGCATGTAGGTTCTGAATGTTCAACTTGACCAAAAAGGACTTCAAGTGATCTCCACCAAGTGGTTTTGTAAGAAAATCCGCCAACTCGTTCCTTGTGTGTGTCCAAACTGGAAGAATCTCTTTGGACTCCACTCGTTCACGAACAAAGAAGCAATCCATTTCCACGTGTTTGGTACGCTCGTGGAAAACGGGGTTATGAGCAATGTGTCGGGCAGACTCATTGTCACAGAAGAGCGTTGTAGGTTGGGTAATAGAGACACCAAGTTCCGAAAGTAGCCAATGGACCCATAGAATTTCGCTCACCGTGGTAGCCATGGCACGATATTCCGCTTCAGCAGAGGACCGCGAAACCACAGATTGTTTCTTCGATTTCCATGAGACCGGAGCACCACCTAAGAGCAAAAGATACCCAGTCCTGGAACGGCGAGAATAGGGACAACCCAACCAATCCGAATCACTATATGCAACTAATTCTGCAGGACCATTGCGAGGAAGAAGAATACCTTGTCCTATTGTGGCCTTAAGATACCTCAAGACACGAAGTGCCGCTGTCCAATGAATTTGTTTAGGGTCTGACACAAACTGACTGAGGATATTAACGGAATAGGTTATGTCTGGGCGTGTGGCCTGCAGGTACAGGAGACGCCCAACCAGCCGACGATACATATTTGCATCTATGCTCGCTTCTTTCTCACATTTGTCAAGCTTGAGGTTTTGTTCCATGGGAAACCGGCTGGGCCTGCAACCAAGCATGCCAGAGTCTTCCAAAATATCCATGGTGTATTTTCGTTGGCTGAGGACTAAACCCTCTTTTGTTCGCGTGACCTCGATGCCTAAAAAATACTTTAAGCTACCGAGATCTTTAATACTAAAACGTGCATGCAGGCTAGCTTTAGTGCTTTCAATTTTGGTAGCATCATTACCAACTATCACAACATCATCTACGTAAATGAGAGCTGCCACAAAGGTGTGCTTATACCGATGGATGAAAAGTGAGTGATCTGCATGAGATTGCTGAAAATCGAGTTCACGTAAGGCCGCAGTGAACTTGTGATACCAATTTCTACTTGCTTGTTTTAAGCCGTAGAGAGATTTCTTTAATTTGCAAACCCGAGTTTCACCGTCTTTACTGAACCCCTGTGGTATTTTCATATAAACATCTTCTTCTAAGTCGCCATGCAAGAAGGCGTTGTTCACGTCTAGTTGCTGAATTATCCAATTGTTTTTCACTGCCATGGTTAAAAGGATTCGAACCGTGACAAGTTTAGCTACTGGGACGAAGGTGTCGTGGAAATCTATACCTTCCATTTGCGTATACCCTTTTGCAACAAGACGAGCTTTGTATAGCTCGATATCACCATTGGGCTTATACTTGATCTTGTAGATCCATTTTGAATCAATCGCCCTTTTTCCTTCTGGAAGATCCGTGAGATTCCACGTATCATTATCTTCCAAAGCCTTGATTTCAGACTTCATTGCATCTCTCCACCTTGGATCACTGGCTGCATGCTTAAAGGTTTTTGGTTCATTGTTTGTAACAATGGCCGCTAAGAAAGTTTTGTGAGAATGAGTGAATTTATTATCAGTAACATAACGAGAGAGGGGATGTACCGTAGAAGCAACTCGATTGGCGGCGGGTGGAGGATGACTGATCGATGGGGGCAGACGAACCTCAAAGTCTTGTAATCGAGCTGGCTGAGTTCTCATTCTCGGAGGTCTAGTTGCATCTGGACTCGGTGGGATGTTAACGTCATTGGGGGGTGTTTCAACATGTGTGGTAGTGGTCTCATCAGTGGCTTGGTCTGACGTGGATTCGGTTGGCTCATTAGTCGCCACTCTATCCTCAATGGCGTCGTCAGATGAAGAAATATTATGGGGAATTGAAGTGTTTTGGTTTTCGTCGTCAAGCTGAAACAGATCCTCGTGCCGCGTCTGTTCATCGGTTTTGGTGTGGTTCATGGGAAAATCATTTTCAAGGAATCGAACGTCCCGTGAGACGATTATTTTTCTACTCTCCAAATCATATATTTTGTAACCTTTGGTGCCCGGTGGGTAACCGACAAATATACCAGGTTTACCACGCTGTTCGAACTTGTCTCCCCCGGTGTCTATGTTCCGATGATAGGTTAAGCAACCAACTACTCGCATGTGTTCATATGATGGTTTTTGTTTGAACAGGACCTCATAAGGCGTGGCCCCATGCAGAATTTTGGAGGGCATTCTATTGATGACATAACTGGCTGTCAAAATACATTCCCCCCAGAAAGTCTTTGGCAAGTTAGCTTGGAAACGAAGGGCACGGGCGGTTTCAAGCAGGTGTCGATGTTTGCGTTCCACCACCCCATTTTGTTGTGGGGTGTGTGGACAAGATGTTTCCAAGATGATAACCTCTTGAGCATAGAAATCTCTCATGTTGTTTGACACAAACTCCCCCCCCCCCCCATTGTCAGACAGTATCCGTTTGATTTGGACCCCAAATTGTGTTTTGACCATTTTGCAGAAGTCTATAAGGCATGTGCTTGCCTCATACTTGTGTGTTAGCAAAAAAAATCCATACATCCCTACTGAAATCATCTACTATAGTAAGAAAATAATAGGCTTTATTCATGGATGGGGTTCTATATCTCCCCCATACGTCGCAATGTATCAAATCAAAGCATGCAAGTGTTTTTATTTCACTAGTAGGAAAAGGTAGACGTGTGTGTTTGGCTTTAAAACAAGCATCACACTTATGATTGTTCTTTGAAACATGAATAAAATCTAAATGCGAAATTTTCTTACTAGATGGATGACCGAGTCTTTTGTGCCATACATCAAAAGTAGTCATCAGGGCTTTGTTCGTCTTCATTGTCCCCATGTGATACAGTCCTCCAACCCGGTTACCCGCTCCAATCAAGTGCTTCGTCCCCAACTCCTGCATAACAAAGAAACCAGGAAAAAAGGTGACAGCACAGTTAAGATCATCTGCAAGTTTACTGACTGAAAGAAGATTGTAATCAAAACTGGGAACAAACAAAACTCCTTTTATCTTAACACCTCCTGGAAGAGTGTGTTCACCTTCTCCCATGACGGGCACCTTATCCCCATTAGGAATGATAACAGGTGCCACTTTTGGGTTCTGGGTGTTATTCTGCAGGTAGTCACTTCTACAGGTCATGTGTTCAGTTGCACCAGAGTCAACTACCCAATCATCACGTGCAAGATTTTTACCTGCCATGTTTGCCCTTGGTTGATTTTCGCTGCCTGCTACATTTCCGCTCTCCTTGAAGTGAGTGACGAATAAATGGTATTGTTCATCCGTCAGGTTTGGTATAGGGCTTGACACCATCTCCACGCAAGCAGCTTTAGGTCTCGGTTTATCTTTCTTGCCTTGCCACCATTCCGGGTACCCAATGATCTTGAAGCATCCTTCTTTGTTGTGACCCTCTCTCTGGCAGAATGTGCATTTTTCTTTCTTGTCGGGTTCAGACTTTGTAGTCTTTTGCACTGTTTTGTTTGTCACATACGTGTTCTGCTTCCCTTGATGTTTTTGGTACCCTCTTTGCGAGTTGTAATTAACCTGGAAAGCAGATGCTTCAGCGTTGGTTCTTTTGGATCCTCCCGTAATTGCCCTTTGTTGTTCGTTTTCTGCCACCAGGTGGTAGATGGTTCCTAATGATGGTGTCGGCTTCATGGCTAAGACCTGGGTGCGTATGACAGCAAAGTCTTCGTCAAGTCCCATTAAAAACTCGTACGCCCTCTCCTTCTCTTTCACTTCATTTAGTTGTTTTCCAACATTACAATTGCACCCATTGCACTCACAGCGAGGTGTAGGAAGAACCATTTGAAGCTCATCCCAGATGGATCGAAGCTTGGTGTAATAAGTAGAAACAGTTGTACCTTCTTGTCGCATGGAATTTAAAGTCTGCTTCAATTCATAGGCGCGAGGTGCTCCTTCCTTTTCGAACCGTTCTTCCAAATCTCTCCAGATCTCTGACGAGGTATTGGCATATCGTATGCTTGTTCGGATCTCTTTCTCCATCGCGGCTGTTAGCCATCCTTTGATCATTGCGTCGGCACGCACCCATGCATAATACATAGGCGACGTGGATTCAGGTTTCTTGATGGTGCCATCGACCAGCGCCATCTTGTTTTTCGCAAGCAGAAAATTCACCATCTCCTGCTTCCATTCGTTATAATTGTTATCGTTTAACATATCATTTACTTGGACTTGCTTTGGATATTCAGAAGGATGAACGTAGAGAGGCGAGTTAACATCAATCGTCTCTCCATCATCCACCTTCTTACTGCCATCTCCTCCTTTCTCTCCCGCCATGGCTCACCGGAAAGGCTTAATACCCGGTGTGAATTACCCGCTCTGATACCATAAAGAATATAGAAGGAGAAAACCAATTGGCCTTTTTGTTATTTTCTATATATTTGACAGAGATGAACGTATCTCTGTTATATACACAAAGATAAACCAAATCCCAGAAAAAGAAGGGATAACATCCAAGTTTGAATACAATAAAATAATTTAAATAAACTAATCGGATAATATCTCTTTTATCTCCTTTAACATGAAGGTATGTCTTTTTGGAACTATTATCCATTTCTTGTAGATTCATAACTTCAGCATTTAATTTTACATAAAATGATCTGACTTTTTGTTGATGATTAACTACATATCTATCATGGTATGCATACTAGCATAATGCAGAATGTGGTTATGATTTGATCAAAATAAAATAATTTTCTTTTAATAGATTCGGATACTAAAGATGATAGTGTATAACTGTATATCATTGGGTTAAGCTGAAGCATTACGCTATTATCTCTCGGCTAATGCTTTCAGATGCAAGTTTGCATTGTTGGAATAAAGCCTTTTCGAAGTTGGTGTTATACCATATACATTGGTTGGAAGGTCCATTATTTGGGTTTTTTGTTTCAGTTATTAATTTATAGTCAAATGCATTTATCTGTTTCTCAATTAGGCAAGTCGAGTTCCTGATCCCTGAAATCAATCGATCATATGTTTGTTGAAATTAGGTATGTCAATAAGTTAATGGTTTTTTAAATGAAGTGGGTTTTCTTCTAAGAAACTAAATTCTAAATGTTATCACACAATGAAGGGGCATATGGTCAATGATGGATGACTTGATGCTTTCTTCAAGTTTTTTAAACGTAAATTAGTTTTTTTATGAAATAATATCTAATTTGTTGTAAGGCATATAACATTTTGATGTGTATGAATTTATAGGTTACTGATTAGTCTACATGTTTAAATTGGGCACATGGTTAATAGAATGGCTGTTATTTTCCTTGCTTCTTTGACGTTTTTGGTTTTTATTACTCGGTCTTTTTGTATTTCTTTAAGTGTCAAAAGGATATGATATGTTCAGCTGATCATACACGTTGAACTTTGTACACAAGTGTTACTTTCTTTAGCAAAACCTTATGGCTTTCTAACTTTTAAAGTGTTCCCGCCAAATGTATTTAAGAAAATATAGTTTTTCCTTCTGTTGAATAAACTCCCTGTGCTAACAGGTTATACCACTTCAAATGCTTTAAGTCACATTAATGGTACATGTAGGAAAAGTTGTTTTCTTCTTGATGTCCTTAAAATACTTATATTTTGAAAATAGTAATTTTGGAAATATAATAAGTTATTAAGATATTGTTGTTATTTGGATCCACAAGATTGATACAGGTTTCTTTTGAAGTGAAGTGCTAATTTTGGTCAAGTTTGGTGAGAATCTTGAAATATGAATACATCTATTATTCAAATTTAATCACAATCTTGAAATACTAATAATTTGGAACTTATACTTTATACTGTTATTAACTTTATTGGGTCGGCTTAGAAGAGGACCATATCTAAAAATTGACCACATACTTTTATGAATTAAAAGGAAATGAATAAATTATTATCTGTGCTGTTTTTAATAACTCAATATTATTAGATTTCATTGAGAATTACACGGAAAAATAATGTTTACTCATTCCTATCCGGTATTCTTTTATTCAACCCTTATAATACACGATATATATTTAACCTAGTTTTTAAATAGAATAGGATGGGCCGGTTTGGATTGTGTTGACGGAGTAATCTAATGGCTCTTGTTTATGAACCATTTTCATAGGGTTGTTGGTACATGAACTTGTAGAACTTGTAGCTGTCGGATGGAAAGAGTGGCAGTAAGCGGAGTCAGTATTTGGCAGCAGGCGGCGGTTAAGATACTTAATTATAGCTCTCTGTTTGCCTTGACTCAGCCGCCCATGGACTATTAATCCACTCTATTGTTTTTGTATTATATAGGGAGACCAAGTCCTCATCTTTCATCCTCACGGATCCAATTTCAATGGCTTCCAGTTCCCCCTCTAGTATTATGGTTACTCCTGCTCCTGCTCCTACTGCTTGCAGATATGATGTTTTTATAAGCTTTAATGGCGAAGATACTCGTCTTAATTTTACGGATCATCTATACACAAGATTAAAGGCACTAGATATCGTTACTTTTAGGGATAAAGAAGCAATCAATAGAGGTGAAGAACTTAAGCTGGAGATCAAAAAAGCAATTGAAGGATCTGAGGCTTCAATAGTTGTATTATCAAAGAACTATGCCACTTCAACTTGGTGCCTGGACGAGCTTGTGTTGATCCTCCAACAAAGGAGGGATCGCGGTCAGTTCGTTCTACCTGTTTTTTATAACGTTGAACCTACTGATGTGAGGAACCAGAAAAATACTTATGCAATCAAAGTCAACGAAGCCTCTCCAAAGTGGAATATTCAGAATGTGAACATGTGGAAGAAAGCTCTATGGGAGGTTGCTCATTTGAGCGGCGAGGTTCAGTCTGGGTATGCCTCTTTGTCTCTTGTAATTTTATCATACTGAATTTTTGTTGATATACCTTTCAGTGATTTTTAACCTATGAATTGTTGAAAGATCTTTGTTAGATACAGATGTTTAAAAAAGTTGGTGTAATAGTGCTATGATTAGAATGAATGAAATTGAGGTAATTGTCTAATAATATATTGATATGATTATTGTTGGTGTAATAGACCTGTAAGCCTCCAATTGACGGTTTTAGCCTTTGCGGCTCGACTATCAATGTTTGTTTTATTTTGATTAAGTATGTATTTAAAGATGCATCTGTAATTAAGTTAAAGAAATCTTTATCACCATTCTAAATATTTTGATCACGTTATAATTTATCTATCTTTTTTGGGGAACTTTATTGGTAAACAAGTTTGAACATATATCAGTAGTACGTTGCATTAGAGAAGTTGATTATTAATATATATTTCCATTAAGTTATATCAAAGATCTTTAAATGCCATCTTGTGACTTGTTCATATTTCACGTGTAGTTCCAAGTATGAAACAGAAGTTCTTGATGAAATTGTTGATGTCATTTACCGTAAAGTGGGTCGTAAACAAGTTACTCTTCCACATAATCTAATAGGAATGACCTCTCTAGACAAAGAGATTGTATCCTGGTTAGATGGATCCAATCTTGAACATTTAGCTATTTGTGGCATGGCTGGAAGTGGCAAGACAACGCTGGCCAAGTATCTTTACAATTCAATGTCAAAATGTTTTGAAAACGTGAGCTTTATTGAAGACATTGGTCGCACATGTGAAGAATCCAATGGTTTAGGTAAGCTACAACAACAACTTCTCAATGATCTTTCTGGCGGTAAGAACAGAAGAACACCTAGTGTTTCGCAACGTACACGTGGCATTGACGAGGCCTTACAAACAAAAAAGGCACTTATCGTTCTTGATGACGTCGCTGAAAAAGGCCAGTTAGTAGGTTTACTTGGGACAAAGAAGATTAATTCTCAAAGCAAGATTATAATAACAACCAGGGTTCTGGATACAGAAAAATGGTTAAATTCCAGATCATGCAGGTTTCGAGAATACAAAATGAGATTATTGAATCCTGATGAATCACTTGAGCTTTTATGTCGTCAGGCCTTTAAATCTGAATTTCCCAAAGAAGGTTTCAAGGAGCTCGCAGTAAAGGCAATAGGTTATTGTAAAGGAAATCCATTGGCTCTTGAAGTGTTGGGTTCCTCTCTATCAACGGATAATAGCATTAAATTTTGGAGAAGTATATTGACGTCATTGGAAAGAGAAGTAGATAATAAAATACAACGTGTATTCATTGAGAGCTACAATACTTTGCCATATGACTCTAACAAAAACTTGTTTTTGCATATTGCTTGTTTCTTTGTTGGCAAAGACAAGGATTATGTAGAACAGATATTGGATGATGATTGCTATGCAACCTCTGGGATCAAAATCCTATGCAGCAGATGCCTTCTTTCTGTTTCATCAAACAATAAACTAATGATGCATGAATTGCTTCAAAAAATGGGGAAAGAGATTGTTCGTCAAGAAGCAGTAAATTTCCCTGCAAAACGTAGTAGAGTCTGGCTTAGTAGCGACTCTTATAACATATTGAGAAATGGAGAGGTAATATCCTTGTTACATGTATGTTAAAGCCTACTTTATTTTAACACCCTCCTATTTAATTTAAATTCTAAAGTATATCTTTATTTCCTTTTAGGGTTCGGAAACAGTGGAAGGTCTAGCACTTGACATGGAAATATTTAGGAAAGGAAATCCTTTAGTTGAGGTAATATAGAATATCTGAAAATTGAAGTGCCCTGTTTTTGGTTTAGATCTAATTATTTTGTTAAATTTCTAATCTATTTTGGATTTTGTATTGTTTGGTGCATATATTTGAAAAACGAAGCAAAAGAGGGAATGAAAATTTTAATTAAGAAAGTTGTTTTTTGAAGTCTTTTTGGTCTAAATGACGGATTATATATATATATATATATATATATATATATATATATATATATATATATATATATATATATATATATATATATATATATATATATATATATATATATAACAAATCAATGATATAGATAAATTTTGATACGTGACACATAACGTGCCCATGTACACCAAGTTACAGATAATGTATCATGTTTTTAACATGAGTATGACAATGATTTGTTAAAAGTTAAGAGGGACAAAATCTGTAAGCTATATGTATTTGCAGATACCTTTTTGTGGGTTACTCTAGAATAAAAAACTAATGGTATGAATCCATTATATTGATTCTCTTAAACAATTTTGGTCAGAATTTTGCACAGAAGCACCATGTTTGTAAATGCAAGGTTGAAACATGGCGAGTTTGAAAACTAATCTAGTTAAAGTCACATAGAATCTGTGATGAATTTATTTCTGGATATTATGCAAGCTTACGATCTTTCTCCATGCTAAATTTGCAGTCATCAAGACTCAAGACAGATGCACTTGAGAAGATGGCTAAACTAAAATTGCTCTACCTAAATTCTGTGTCTCTTGATGGGTCCTTCGAGAATGTTTCAAAAGATTTAAGATGGTTGTGTTGGGTTGGCTTCCAAAAAACAAGCATACCCATTGATTTATTTGTCAAAAATTTGGTGGCTTTAGACATGAGCTATAGCCGGTTGGTACTATTTGACCTGCCCGAGGTAGGAATTTAGTGTCCTCTTTTGTAGCTTATGCATTTATCTTCTTGGTTTTTTAATGGTATTTATGCAGACATCTAGTGCTACATAAATCTTGTTACTTTTGCAACAGGTTCTTCAATTGCTGAAGATTCTAAATCTTAAAGACTCACACAACCTATTCGAAATTCGCAACATGTCCAGGATCCCTAATCTTGAGACTTTGATTCTTTGGAACTGTCACAACTTGTTTCATGTTACTGATGACATTGGAAACTTGAAGTGTCTTACACTACTTAACATGACAGGCTGTAAAAAACTATTCAACAGAGAGCAAAAAACATTCTTCGGGAGGCTTGTACCTTCTACTTTTCGTGGAGGAGATGTATTAGCCGATAGTTTAGCCTTCCCAAATATAAGAAAGGGTTTATTATAGCAATTGTAATCATCTCCGTAAATAGCGATAGGGACACTTTGTATAAATGTGTGTTATACGATCAATAGAATAATCAAGAAAGATTATTGGCTTTTATGGTATCAGAACGTAAATTCCAAAAACCCTAAACCCACCATTCTTTCCTTTGCCGCCTACTATTCTTTTTCTTCCATGGATCCCAAAAACCACCCTGCAATCACAGTCACTAACATCAGGAATTTCATTCCATTCACTCTTGAGATGGAAAACGGCCAATACACATCTTGGGCTGAACTTTTCCGCATCCACTGTCGTGCCTTTCAAGTTGGTAATCACATTGATTCATCCTTCAAACCTCCTTCTGCAACTCCATCTTCTGTAACTGCCACTGAAGCCGACAAAACCAAAGCCACAGCAGAATTCGAAGCCTGGGCACGTCTGGACGCCATTGTCCTCCAATGGATCTACGGTACGATCTCCAATGATCTCCTGCACACGATCCTTAAACCCAATACCACCGCCTCTCAAGCATGGTCTGCTCTTGAAAATATATTTCAAGATAATCAAAGCACTAGAGCTGTCTATCTCGACAGCAAGTTCGTCTCCACAAGGCTCGATCAACATCCTAATATCTCCTCCTATTGCCAAGCCATGAAGATGCTTGCAGACCAACTCGCAAATGTGGGTAACCCTGTCTCTAATCAGCGCCTGGTGCTTCAGGTGATTGCCGGTCTCAACGAAAGTTATGAAGGCCTTGCCATGATCATCCAACAAACAACTCCACTCCCCGATTTCTACGATGTCCGATCTAAACTAATCATGGAAGAAGCTCGCAAGGCTCACCAGGCCGCTGCATCTGCCGCCTCCCCCATCAGCGGTAACTCAGCCACAGCCCTAGTTGTTTCATCCGCTGCAACCTCACACCAAAACTCAGGCGACCAAAACCGGTACAACAACAACTCTGACTCCTCTCGAGGGCGTGGTCGAGGACGAGGCGGACGAGGGCGTGGTCGTTCCTCCAGCGGACGCGGACGTGGTACCGGTAATCCTTCTCCACAAACATACAACAGAGGGTCTCATTCTTATCAGTCATGGTCTACGCCACCACCATGGGCATACCCTAACTTCACTCCATGGGCGTACCCTCCTTGTCCGTACCCCACCCAGCCTCGTGGTCCCTCTCGACCGCCCTCACCTGCTTCCGGTATTCTGGGAAACCGTCCTCAGCAGGCTTACGCAACATCAGAAACCTCCAGCTACGCACCTACTGATCTGGAACAGGCTTTCCACACCATGACTATGCATCCACCGGACAATAATTGGTATGCGGACACCGCAGCAACATCTCATATGACTCCCAACTCAGGTAACTTCACGTCTTATGTCAATAATGGTCATATTCGGAATGTAATTGTAGGTAATGGTTCTACTATTCCAATTCGGGGTATGGGTAATCAAACTCTTCCTTATCCTCTTCCTCCCTTACACCTCAAAAATGTTCTTCACACTCCTAATGTTATCAAAAATCTTTTGTCTATTCGTCGCTTTACAACTGACAATAATCTTTCCGTTGAATTTGACCCATTCGGTTTTGATGTGAAGGATTTCCCGACGCGGACTCCATTCCTCCGATGCAATAGTACCGGTGACCTCTACCCTTTCACACTCCAGTCTGACTCCCAAGTTCTCCAACCGTCTGCTTTTGCTTCAATAACTAAAGATCTATGGCATCATCGCCTTGGACACCCGGGCGCGGATGTTTTATCTTCTTTAAAGTCTAGTTTAAATTTTCGTAATGTTAAACATTTATCTTCTGTTTGTCAATCTTGTGTGTTGGGTAAACAAATAAAATTTCCTTTTTCTACGTCTACATCTATTACCCATCTTCCATTTGATATTATTCACACAGATTTATGGACATCTCCAATACTTAGTTCCAATGGTCACCGCTACTATATTTTATTTTTGGATGACAAAACAAATTACTTATGGACATATCCTCTTGCCAACAAGTCTCAAGTCTTTTCTACGTTTCTTCAATTTTTCACAATGATTCAAACCCAATTCCACTACACAATCAAAACCATTCAATGCGACAATGGTCGTGAATTCGACAATCAAACCTTTCACCAATTTTGTTCTCAAAAAGGCATCCAATTTCGTTTCTCTTGTCCGTATACATCTCCCCAAAACGGAAAAGCGGAGAGAAAAATCCGTTCCATTAATAATATACTTCGAACCCTACTAATGCACTCCAAAGTTCCCTCATACTTTTGGCACCATGCACTACAACACGCAACCTATCTCTTGAACATCCTTCCTAGTAAACTCCTCCACAACCTTACTCCCACACATCTTCTTTACAATCTCCAACCTACATATACTCATCTCCGCACATTTGGATGCTTATGTTACCCTCTAAACCCGTCCTCCACTATTCATAAACTTCAATCACGTTCTCAACCTTGTGTGTTCTTGGGTCACCCAACTAACCACCGGGGCTACAAATGCTTCGACACCAAAACAAAGACCATTTTCATCTCGCGTCACGTTATTTTTGACGAAACCATATTCCCTTTTTCCAAAATTTCCTACCCGAAAAACTCATCTAGCATGCCAATCTCATCGGACCCAAACCCACTTATCTGGTCCGAACATACTCCACAAGAAACCAGCGAACCCTCTTCCATTCCCTCAACTACCGAAGTTCCTGTTTCCAACCCTCCTCCACAATCTTCCCTTTTACGCTACTCAAGGCGTTCTCGACCCATTCCTGACACACAACCTACCGCTGCCACTCCTCCTTCACCTTTACAGCCGACTGCCCCCTCCAACACACCCGATATCCCTCCTACACGCACTATCCATACTCGTAGCATGTCCGGCATCACAAAACCCAAACAACATTACAGTTTCCACACTTCCGTTTCTATCTCTCCTTTACCTCGTAACCCTCTTGATGCACTCAAAAACCCGGACTGGAATAGTGCCATGACAGACGAATTTCGGGCCCTTATCGATAATAACACGTGGGAGTTAGTCCCGAGAACCTCTCATATGAATATAGTGCGTAGTATGTGGATTTTTCGTCATAAAACTAAAGCTGACGGTTCTTTAGAGCGATACAAAGCTCGTTTGGTGTGTGATGGCAGGTCTCAAAAAGAAGGAATCGATTGTGGAGAAACATTCAGCCCGGTAGTTAAACCGGCGACAATTCGAACAGTTCTCTCCATCGCCCTTTCTAAAGAATGGCAAATTCATCAACTCGACGTTAAAAATGCTTTTCTACATGGGCATCTTCACGAAACGGTATACATGCATCAACCACCCGGCTTTCGTGACCGCACCTACCCAAACCATGTTTGTCTACTCAAGAAATCCCTCTACGGTCTAAAACAAGCACCACGAGCATGGTATCAACGATTTGCCGATTATGTCTCGACACTCGGGTTCATACATAGCAAATGTGATCATTCTTTATTTGTTTACAAGAAGGGTGTCCACACGGCTTTTCTACTACTCTATGTTGACGATATATTACTTATTACTTCATCACCTACCCTTCGACATGAGTTTATGACATTACTTGCTAAGGAATTCGCCATGAAGGATCTTGGACCCCTTAACTATTTCCTTGGCATCTCGGTCACCCGCCAACCCAACTCCCTGTTCTTATCACAACAAAAATATGCGCATGAAATTCTTGAACGGGCAGGAATGCACTCATGTCACCCATCGTCCACTCCGGTCGACAGCAAACCAAAGTTAAGTAGCACCGACGGCACTCCGCTGCCCGACGGGGGTGCTCAATATCGTCAACTCGCCGGGGCTCTCCAATACCTAACTTTTACCCGACCAGACATTAGCTACGCGGTTCAACAAATTTGCATGCACATGCATGCACCACGAACATCCCATCTTAATGCTCTCAAACGCATCTTGAGATACATCAAAGGTACAATCAATCACGGGTTGCTCCTCACGAAATCGACATCTGCGAAGCTCCTCGCATATACCGACGCCGATTGGGCCGGCTGCCCGGACACACGACGCTCCACATCGGGCTATTGTGTCTACTTTGGCGACAATCTCATTTCTTGGTCCTCAAAACGCCAACCGACCATCTCTCGCTCAAGTGCCGAAGCCGAATACCGAGGGGTTGCAAATGTCGTCTCCGAAACATGTTGGATCCGAAACTTAATGCTCGAACTCCACATCCCGCAAACCACAGCCACATTGGTATTTTGCGATAATGTTAGCACAGTCTACCTATCATGCAATCCCGTTCAACACCAACGTACCAAACATATCGAGCTCGACATTCATTTCGTTCGAGAAAAGGTGGCGCGTGGCCAAGTTCGAGTCTTTCACATTCCCTCTCGCTACCAAGTTGCGGACATTTTCACCAAAGGTCTTCCTCTCGTCCTCTTCGAAGACTTCAAAAACAGTCTCAACGTTCGCAATCCTCCCGATTCGACTGCGGGGGTATATTAGCCGATAGTTTAGCCTTCCCAAATATAAGAAAGGGTTTATTATAGCAATTGTAATCATCTCCGTAAATAGCGATAGGGACACTTTGTATAAATGTGTGTTATACGATCAATAGAATAATCAAGAAAGATTATTGGCTTTTAAGATGTACTACCCACCTTTTCCTTCCCAGATTCATTACAGCGTTTATTCCTCAAGGAGTGCAATCTTGATCGTACTGATTCTTTACCTCTTAGTTTCACTGCTCAAGAATCTCTGCAGTACTTGAATTTAAGCAATGGTCAATTTGACTCTCTGCCTTGTTATGATCTACTTTTGGTGCTTCGGGTCCTTGACTTAAGCTCATGCTCAAGACTTAAATGTCTTCAAAGTCTTCCAAATACACTTGCAGAATTGTATGTATATGACTGTACATCACTAGAGATGATAACTTTCAAATCACATCAATTTACATTGTCAGAATTTGGCTATGAGGGCTGTATAAGCTTGTCTGAAATTGAAGGCTTTATCAAATTGGTGCATGTAACCAAACTTGACGAAAAAGATTTGGGACACATGAAATGGCTAAGAAAATATCAAGATCAAGAGGTGTGTCTGGCTGGTAATGATGAGCTCACGACAGGCAGAAATTTGTGCGTCCAGGTTTGTTGTCTCTCTCGCAAACACGTGCATAATAAGCACATTGATATAGCACCTACAAACTAAATATATGTGACTGAATTCTAGCGTTTGTGTGGCACAGATGTTGTATGAATTCGAAATAATGAGCACATCTCTTCCAGACATAACGGATGCAAGTATAAAGCATGATCATGTATCCGAATTATCGTTTTTGTCCTTTGACGTGCCTTCGTGTCCCAAAAATAGGAGGCTCAAAGGACTTGATGTAACTTTCAAATATACAATATTAATGTCAGGTGATGATGATTTGGGATGGTTTTGTAAAATCAGTACGAACAAAGGTGTTGATTTGATGTACAACCCCATGGTCTTCGGCAATCCTGATTATGGTGAAGTTGGTTTATGGTTAAGCTATTGGCCAATTGGAAACACATTGAAAATCGGAGATAAAGTTAATGTCTCTATTATTGGGATGAGTGGAGTAGAGGTACACGAATGTGGTGTGAGCCTTGTTTACTCTGATGATGAAGTAGCTGAGGAGGCCTTAAAAACAAACATGGGATTTGGAGGGGACTTTTCTGGATTTAAACTAAGCACAGGAGCATACTATCTTTGTCGCCGTGATTTCCTTAAGTTAATGGAGGTTGGTAGACTGACTCCATATCGGTTTAGAATTTTAGTTGGTGATACATTTGATATTACAGGTATGTCCCTCTTCTGAACTAATTCTGGGAATTTGTAGTAAGATTATTGCTATAAATAGAGAAATTTCATCTTATGACGCAATCTTATAGAGGTACGAGGATGGAGAAAGACAGGTCGACCTAAGCAGTTGAATCAATCATTTACAGAGTTGAAAACGGTTCAATGCATCATCCATGGTCCTGAAATGGTAAATTTGCTCTGTAATATTTCATTTTTCAGCATATGCCTGTGAAGTTGGTATAAGATGAATATGACCTTTGTGACTTAATTTTATCATAACAATTTTTACAGACTCTCCACTGTTACAAACTCAAGGGGTTACCAAATATGTTTGTAATTCCAATACCATTGATATTTCTCTCAAATCTGCATCCCCATTGCATTACACATACGATGCTTTTAAGTTTGATACAAATCTCCTTCTATAGAATATTACAAGCTCACATAAGTGAAACAATTAACTAAACAATTATAATCTAATTTAACATTGTGGTACTTGATGCTAATTGCAATTTGGCTATGATTACTGTGATATTTGGGTTTCGCTAATCTCGCTGTGGTGTTTTTTGAAAACAAATTAGGAGGAAATTTACAACATCGCAGAAATGTCAAAATCATCTTTTGTAGATAAAAGTTTGAAGTTCACGTCAAGGATGCTTGGGGAGACAATGAAATTTGTCAGAAGATGTAAATCCGAAACTCCAAAAAGAGAGGTAATTGAATATTATGTTGTAGCAGATGAAGAAAAGAATTGTACGTCTCCTTGTACAGGAAATTAAATCACTTCCATCAACTTACAAATTTACAGCCAATAGGCTTGCGATATGTCTGAAGCTGCATCTATTGGCAATAAACTTGTGGACCTTAAGTGAGATCATTTTAAGAGAGTTAAAAATATTATAGCTTAAAAAAAACTTAGAGAAAAAGAGATTCAACATTATGGTTGGTAGATAAACACAAAGGAGTTTAATCTTTCGTAACATATAAAATTTATTTTTTTGACACGGCATAAAGATTCAACTCCTTTGTTCTCAATGGAGTAATTGGCCATACTATTAAGCTTTACAAGCTATTATCATTTAAATAAAGCTAACTTCCGTTAAAAAGGATGTATCCTCATACCTAGTCCAGGAAATAAAACCAAAGCAACCAATAGTATTTTTAACATAAAAAATCACACCATAAACCGAACTCACACTTTGCTATAGATTTTCTTCTTGAACTACAAGATCTCTTCGGAAAGGAAATAGACCAACCGAATCGATATGTTTTTCTCATTTGGTACTTATTTCATTTTTGCTCACGTGGCATGACCTGTGAATTCGGTTTTGAAAGAAAATGACGGAAAATCAATGAACTTTCTCTTTACAACATGTTTTCCCCATAATTTGATTGTTCTCAATGCCTCATATTGATAACATAAATTTTCTATTGTTGTTATTGTAGTTTATTCATGTCGCTTCTTGTGCCGTTATATGTTGGTGGTTCTTGTGTAATTCCGATCGCGACCATAACCTACCAAAGATGATCGTCAGCTTAGGTATTGTTAATCTAATAGCATTCCTGTTCTTTTATAAGCCTTTAAATAAGCGGAGGAAGATTCTATCAAACGTGATCAGATGGGGTAAGTTTGAGGAATCTAAGGAATATTTAACCAGCCCAAAACCAGACAACGTATCGATGGATCTTTAACGGAATTGGGTGAATTTAATTTGGTCATGTACAACTTGCGGATGTCAACCAAAACAAGGTGATTTCTTGGATTCTCAATGATGTTTTCAGAAATAACGTACGAAATATGGATGATCTCAAGGATTGCTTTCAACAAAGCACTTTTTTCAAGAATTTTTCAAATTCGCCTTGATAGAAGGAATTTGGAACAAAATCCAGATTCAGTTCCGCATATACTCTGTTGTATAGTTAGGCTCAAAACTCCATGCACTAGTCCTTGTCTTTAGGAAGTAATTCCATTACTTTTAAGTAGGTATTGCCTGTTTTAGCTCTTTTTTCAGTTCGTTATCAGGATAATAAAATATATATATATGCCTGCTTCTCAATTAAAGAATTTGAATCAGCAGACTTAAAGGTACTGTGTTGTTGTTCTTTTGAAAAACATCTTTTTCACTAGTTTTGTGACATACGTACGTAAACCCAAACATCCACTTATGTGACATATGTGTACAGCCCAAACAGTGGACGGCCTGCTCAAAATTCAAAAGAATAAACCCAATAGCAGGATGTCCAAGCATTAAAAGTAATCCACAAAAAAATCTTACCCAACCCAAAATTGAAGAAAAGAACTAAAAATAGTTTAGAGGGTGTCAATTTAATGACTGCAGAGTTCTCATCATTCTGGAATAAAGAACATCCATTTCAAGCACAGGTATCCACATATTTCTAGCAAGTCTTTTTTCTATATGGTAACGCGATATATAATACTAAAAAGTTTTGGCTTATATATATTCTAGAAAGGTTTTGAGGACCGTATTAAGCATGACCCCTGACAGGTAATTTGTGTATTTTTAGACCATTCTCCGGTGCTTTGAAGAAATGTATGTATATTGTTATTACGAGTAAAGAATTCTAAGTACGTTGCTATTGTCAGTAAACAACGAATTATATTGCTATTATTGGTATGGCAATAAAAGTACATTGCTATTATGGGTACGTAAGTGAGATAAAATTGTTATTACAGGTAAGACCTAAAGTACTTTGGATGAATTAGTCCATGCATGATACTTCCGACGGAAGTTGCAAATGCATGGAAATATTGGTCTTGAGCAGCACTGTATTTTGTTTACGGCGCCTTTGTTAATCCTTCATCCACGTACTTTTATCAAACACGTACATCAAACTCCTTTATCCACGTATTCCATCAAACATATGCATCCACTATTAGAAAAACAGCTTTTAATGACTGACGAACGATGACATACATTTTTTATGACTGACAAAAGCGTTTGTCATCCAAATTATGTCATCTTAGGTAAAATTCTAAAAGTTTATGACTAACACAAATGTCAGTTGTAAATTGATGTCATCTTTTACAAAAATTCATGACTAACGTAAATGTATGTCATCTCTTACCGTCATAAAATGAAAATAAAAGGACACGCGCGGGTTCAATTTTGTGAAAAAAGTCGTATGCCCTTATTTCCCGCTTTTCAATTTTTTTCGTTTAGCTTCAAATAGTCTGCCTTTTTACTTTTTTCGTTTAGCTTCAAATAGTCTGCCTTTTTACTTGATTTCACACAAATACACATTTAGGGTTTTCTTTTGTTGTGAGCCGACATCAACTCAACCTTCAACCTCCAACTATCCAAGGACCCTCCTCCTCACCAATGCGTAAAATGGAGCTTACCTAATGATGCAGCAGCAAGTCCAATGACCCTCCTCCTCACCAAGCAGTCCCACATTCACGATCTCGCCTTCTAGCTTCACGGTTTGGCAGCAAAACGGGGAAGAGAGAGAGAGATGCGAGATGTGAGTTGTTCACGGAAATCAGGAGGTGTTTCTGATTGTATTCATGGCTAGGAGAGCTCGACTCTCCAATCTTCTCAGCTCTGCTTATTCCCGATGCAATACTCTCGATCTCTCCCTTAGTTCTTGATTATGGTGTTCACGACAATGGCAACAAAACAGGAGTAAAGGTATGTTTACGATCATAGAAGGGAAATTGGGAAACTGCCACCGGAAACTACCATTGGTTTGATTTCCCTATCACTGCCTCACTTCATACTCTCGACCCTGCTAATCGTCGGCCCCTAACCGATCGCCTCCCCTGCCAATCGACTTCGCTGCTTGATTTCAAAAGCAGAAAAGGTATTTTTGTGACTGTGTATTTTCGTGACTTGTTTTAGTAATTTTTCAAGAATTTAAACGTTCAGGAGCAAACCTAACATTTCTCTTGCAAATATGAAATTCATATTCAGGAGCACAAACCTAACATTTCTCTTCTTTTAGTAATGTTTTCAAGTATTTTCGTGACTTGTTTTAGTAATGTTTTCAAGAATTTAAACCTGCAGGAAAGGTATTTTTGTGACTCTGGCGTCCAAGATGACTCGGTAACCCTGATGGACCTCAGTGTTGCTTCTTTTGGTGTTGATGTCTCTCCTTCAGACAGGGGTATGTTTTAGTTGTTTTTTCAATATAATCTCTTCAAACTTAACATTTCTCTTGCAAATATGAAATTCATATCCTACTTTCTTGTGTATTTAACTATGGGATTCCGTGACTCAAAAGTAGAATGCTATAATCTGATACAACAGAAAGTATGTGGTATTTTAAGCATATTATCAGATATTGCATTTTTTCTGTATGTAAGATGATACTTTTAGAACTTAGGATTCGAGTTCTTCTAACTGACCTGGCTTATTCCCAGTTTTCTTGTAACAATATCATTTTTTCTATAAGTAGGATGTTAGTTTTACCACATTTTTCTAATAACACTAACATTTTAGAACTTACTAACCGACATGTACCCAGTTTTCTTATTACACAATGATTTAGAACCTAATAACAATAACTTTTTAGAACTAACATGTACTTCTGTCCAGAACACCAAATGCAGGATTATATAGTTTGCATGTCTTCTTTATTCTTGAAGCAGCAACAACAACATTTGTTAAATTTATAAAAAAAATAACCGTTTCTCCAAATATTGATATAGGTTGGTTTGGATACCATTGGAATTGATGCTATCTCTCATGGTTGTACTGGTATGGCTGGAAGAGTGTGTGGCCTGGTTGCTCTTGAGCCATCAAGGGTTAGTCATGTTAAATTTATTAAATCTTTTTAAATGATTAAAAAATGTAAAAGTTTTGATCTTTCTTGTTTCAGGTTGCGGGAATTCTCAAGGATCGTCCCTCGTGGTATCGTGATTGCGGGGCTATTAATGAAAGGTTTTTGGCAATCTATGAACTAGAAATCCTAAGTTCACATGCAACCTAAGATTAGGATCTATGTTTTTCTATCAATGAACATATAACATAATTCTAAGGCCAACAATTAATTTCTAAAGAATAAAATATAAGAAAACCAACCTTTGAATTTTCTTCTTGAAGCTAGCATCAAAAATATCCTGCCTCAAATGAAGTCACACCCAAGCAATGGAGAAGAGACAACAAAATTCCAGAGAGACAGAGTAAGGTGGAGTATTTTAGGATTGGAATTTAGGAAGGGACTGTCAATCAGTGTCCTTTGTTGTTCGAGCCGGTAGGTCCGAAAAGGGTGGCCTCGAAAAAGGCATTTATGCACCTTACCACCTAAGATCGTCTGGTCTGGGATGGTATTTTTGAAAGCTCGTTACACGGACAACATCGAAAGTCATGGAAAATTATTTAGTGGCCTTTGGAATCTGAATGAGTACGTACACTCTTTTATGGACATAAAATTTTTAATCAAGGGTTCTTTAGAAAGTCATGAATTCCAAAG